>LR738710.1:633795924-633839271 GCA_902687465.1 Secale cereale
CCCCCCTGGCTTGGGGGGCAAGGCACCTAGGGGGGGAAACCCTAGGGCCTGGCCCTTGGCCGCCGCCCCCCTCTGCCCTGGCCGCCGGCCCCCCTAGGGGGAAACCCTAGGGCGCCCCCCTCTCCTCCTTCCCCCTATATATAGAGAGGTAGAGGGAGGGCAGCCAACACACGTTTGTGCCTCGGTGCTGCCCTCCCTCTCCCATAACATCTTCATCTTCCGCGGTGCTTAGGCGAAGCCCTGCTGGAATCCTTCTCCACCATCACCACCACGCCGTCGTGCTGCCGGTCTCTCCATCAACCTCTCCTCCACCCCTTGCTGGATCAAGAAGGAGGAGACGTCCCCGAGCCGTACGTGTGAAGAACGCGGAGGCACCGTTGCTTCGGTGCTAGGATCTTCGGCGATCTGAATCGCGGCGAGTACGACTCCATCAACCGCGTTCTTAACGCTTCCGCTTAGCGATCTACAAGGGTATGTGGATCCTACTCTCCCCTCGTAGTTGCATCTCCTAGATTGATCTTGGTGAACGTAGAGAAAAATTTTTGTTTCCCATGCAACGTTCCCCAACAGTGGCATCATGAGCCAGGTTCTTGCGTAGATGCTTTCTCGAGTAGAACACAAAAGGGTTTGTGGGCGTTGATGTTTAAATTGCTGCCCTCCTTAGTGTTTCTTGATTCAGCGGTATTATGGGATGAAGCGGCCCAGACCAACTTTACATGTCCACGTACATGAGACCGGTTCCATCGAGAGACATGTGACTTTTGTTGCATAAGATGGCTGGCGGGTGTCTGTCTCTCCTATCTTAGTTGAATCGGAATAGAACAAGGCGGTCCTTGTAGAAGGTTAAATAGCAACTTGAATATCACCGTTGTGGTTTTGCGTAGGTAAGAAGCGTTCTTGCTAGATACCCATAGCAGCCACGTAAAACATGCAACAACAAATTAGAGGACGTCTAACTTGTTTTTGCAGGGTATGTATGTGATATGATATGGCCAATGACATGATGAGATATATTTGATGTATGAGATGATCATGTTGTAATAGTTAATATCGACTTGCATGTCGATGCATACGGCAACCGGCAGGAGCCATAGGGTTGTCTTTAATTTTTGTATGACCTGCGTGTCAATCATTAAGCGCTTTGTAATGCTTTACTTTATCGCTAAACGGTAGCAATAGTAGTAAGAGCATGGTGGGCGCGCGACAACCCCGATGGCGACACGATGATGGAGATCATGGTGTGGCGCCGGTGACGATGGAGATCATGCCGGTGCTTTGGAGATGGAGATCAAAAGCACGAGTTGATGGCCATGTCATGTCACTTATGATTTGCATGTGATGTTAATCCTTTTATGCATCTTATTTTGCTTAGGACGACGGTAGCATTATAAGATGATCCTTCACTAAAATTTCAAGATAAAATTGTGTTCCCCCCGAGTGTGCGCCGTTGCGAAGGTTCGTCGTTTCGAAGCACCACGTGATGATCGGGTGTGATAGACTCTACGTTCGCATACAACGGGTGCAAGCCAGTTTTGCACATGCAGAACACTCGGGTTAGACTTGACGAGCCTAGCATGTACAGACATGGCCTCGGAACACGGAAGACCGAAAGGTCGAGCATGAGTCATATAGTAGATATGATCAACATGTAGATGTTCACCATTGACACCACCTCATCTCACGTGATGATCGGACTTGGGTTGGTGAATTTGGATCATGTCACGCTTGAATGACCAGAGGGATGTCAATTTGAGTGGGAGTTATAAATAATTTGATTAGGTAGTAACTCACTTATCATGAACAATAGTCTAAAATGTCTTTGCAAATCTTTTGTTGTAGATGGCTCGCGCAGTAGCTCCCCTGAATTTTAACGCATTCCTAGAGAAAGCTAAACTGAAAGATGATGGGAGCAACTTTGTGGACTGGCTCCGCAATCTGAGGATCATCCTCACAGCTGCCCAAAAGGTTTATGTCCTAAATGCACCGCTAGGTGACCCCCCCGCTCCTACAGCCACTGCAGACGTTTTGAACGCCTGGCAGTCGCGTTCGGATGACTATTCGATAGTGCAGTGTGCCATGTTGTACGGCTTGGAAGGAGGACTTCAAAGGCGTTTTGAACGTCATGGTGCATATGAGATGTACCAGGAGTTGAAGTTCATCTTTGAAAAGAATGCTAAGATCGAGAGGTATGAGACCACCGATAAATTCTTTGCTTGCAAGATGGAGGAGAATTCGTCTGTCAGTGAACACTTACTGAAGATGTCTGGGTACTATACCCGCATAGCTGATCTGGGACTTGTGTTCCCGGATGAGGCTATCATTGACAGAATTCTCCAGTCACTCCCTCCTAGCTACAAGAGCTTCGTGCAGCAGTATAACATGCAAGGGATGAACAAAACCATCGCCGAGCTGTTTTCGATGCTGAAAGTCGCTGAGGCAGACATCCAGAAGGAGTATCAAGTGTTGATGGTCAATAAAACCACCAGTTTCAAGAAGAATGGCAAGGGCAAGAAGGGTAACTCTAAGAAGGGTGGCAAAGCAGTTGCTAATCCAGTGAAGAAACCCAAGGCTGGGCCCAAGCCAGAGACTGAGTGTTTCTATTGCAAGGGGAACGGCCACTGGAAGCGAAACTGCCCCAAGTATCTGGCGGACAAGAAGGGGGCCAACAACAACAAAGGTATATGTGATATACATGTTATTGATGTGTACCTTACCAACTCTCGTTGTAGTGCCTGGGTATTTGATGCCGGTTCGGTTGCTCACATTTGCAACTCTAAACAGGAACTGCGGAATAAACGGAGGCTGGCGAAGGACGAAGTAACGATGCGCGTGAGAAATGGTTCCAAGGTTGATGTGATCGCCGTCGGCACGCTCGCTCTTCGATTACCATCGGGATTAGTTATGAACCTGAATAATTGTTATTTAGTGCCTGCGTTAAGCATGAACATTATATCTGGATCTTGTTTATTGCGAGACGGTTACTCATTTAAGTCAGAGAATAATGGTTGTTCTATTTATATGAGTAATATCTTTTATGGTCATGCACCCGAAGTTAGGGGTTTATTCTTATTGAATCTCGATAGTGATGATACACATGTTCATAACATTGATGCCAAAAGATGTAGAGTAGATAATGATAATACCACTTTCTTGTGGCACTGCCGTCTGGGTCATATCGGCGTGAAACGCATGAGGAAGCTCCATGCTGATGGACTTTTGGAGTCTCTTGATTTTGAATCACTTGACACGTGCGAGCCGTGCCTCATGGGCAAGATGACAAGGACCCCGTTTTCAGGGACAATGGAACGGGAAAGTGACTTATTGGAAATCATACATACTGATGTGTGCGGTCCGATGAGTGTAACGGCGCGCGGTGGATATCGTTATTTTCTCACCTTCACTGACGACTTAAGTAGATATGGGTATATTTACTTGATGAAGCATAAGTCTGAAACTTTTGAAAAGTTCAAGCAATTTCAGAGTGAAGTTGAAAATCATCGTAACAAGAAGATCAAGTTCCTACGATCTGATCGAGGGGGAGAATATCTGAGTTATGATTTTGGTGATCACTTAAGAAAATGTGGAATTGTTTCACAGTTGACGCCACCTGGAACACCACAGCGTAATGGTGTGTCCGAACGTCGTAATCGAACCCTATTAGATATGGTACGTTCTATGATGTCTCTTGCCGATTTGCCACTGTCGTTTTGGGGATATGCGTTAGAGACAGCTGCATTCACTTTAAATAGGGCTCCATCTAAGTCCGTTGAGACAACACCGTATGAACTATGGTTTGGTAAGAAACCGAAGTTGTCTTTTCTCAAGGTTTGGGGTTGCGATGCTTATGTCAAAAGGCTTCAGCCAGAAAAGCTCGAACCCAAAGCGGACAAATGTGTCTTCATAGGATACCCAAAAGAAACTGTTGGGTACACCTTCTATCTCAGATCCGAAGGCAAAGTGTTTGTCGCTAAGAACGGGTCCTTTCTCGAGAAAGAGTTTCTCTCGAAAGAATTGAGTGGGAGGAAGGTAGAACTTGATGAGGTTATTGAACCTCTACTTCAACCAGAGAGTAGCGCAGCACAGAAAGATGTTTTTGTGGAGCCTGCAGAGGTTGAAGAGGAAGCCAATGATGATGATCAAGGAGCTTCTGATCAAGTTACTACCGAACCTCGTAGGTCGACAAGGGTACGCACTGCACCTGAGTGGTATGGTAACCCTGTCTTGGAGGTCATGTTGTTAGACAACGGTGAACCTACGAGCTATGGAGAAGCGATGGTGGGCCCGGATTCCGACAAATGGTTACAGGCCATGAAATCCGAGATGGGATCCATGTATGAAAACAAAGTATGGACTTTGGAAGTATTACCTGAAGGGCGGAAGGCCATTCAGAATAAATGGATTTTTAAGAGGAAGACGGACGCTGACGGTAATGTCACCGTGTATAAAGCTCGACTTGTGGCAAAGGGTTTTTCACAAGTTCAAGGGATTGACTACGATGAGACTTTCTCACCCGTAGCGATGCTTAAATCCGTCCGAATCATGTTGGCAATAGCTGCATATTTCGATTATGAAATTTGGCAGATGGATGTCAAAACAGCGTTCCTTAACGGTTTTCTTAAGGAAGAGTTGTATATGATGCAACCGGAAGGTTTTGTCGATCCAGAGAATGCTGACAAAGTATGCAGGCTCCAGCGTTCCATTTATGGGCTGGTGCAGGCATCTCGGAGTTGGAATCTTCGCTTTGATGAGGTGATCAAAGCGTTTGGGTTTGTACAAGTTTACAATGAAGCTTGTATTTACAAGAAAGTGAGTGGGAGCTCTATAGCGTTTCTAATATTATATGTGGATGACATATTGCTGATTGGAAACAATATAGAATTTTTGGATAGCGTGAAGGGGTATTTGAACAAGAGTTTTTCGATGAAGGATCTCGGTGAAGCTGCTTTCATATTGGGCATCAAGATCTATAGAGATAGATCAAGACGCTTGATAGGACTTTCACAAAGTACATACCTTGATAAAGTTTTGAAGAAGTTCAAAGTGGATCAATCCAAGAAGGGGTTCTTGCCGGTATTGCAAGGTACAAAGTTGAGTAAGACTCAATGCCCAGTGACTGCGGAAGATAGAGAAAAGATGAGTGTCGTCCCCTATGCTTCAGCCATAGGCTCTATCATGTATGCAATGCTGTGCACAAGACCAGATGTCAGCCTTGCCATAAGTATGGCCGGAAGGTTTCAAAGTAATCCTGGTATGGATCACTGGACAGCGGTCAAGAATATCCTAAAGTACCTGAAAAGGACTAAGGAAATGTTTCTCGTTTATGGAGGTGATCAAGAGCTCGTCGTAAAGGGTTACGTCGATGCAAGCTTTGACACTGATCCGGATGACTCTAAGTCTCAAACCGGATACGTATATATTCTCAACGGGGGAGCGGTAAGCTGGTGCAGTTCCAAGCAGAGCGTGGTAGCTGATTCTACATGTGAAGCGGAGTATATAGCTGCCTCGAAGGCGGCAAAGGAAGGTGTCTGGATGAAGGAGTTCATGACAGATCTTGGAGTTGTGCCTAGTGCACTGAACCCAATGACTCTGTTCTGTGACAACACTGGTGCCATTGCTCTAGCCAAGGAACCAAGGTTTCACAAGAGGACCAGACACATAAAGCGACGCTTCAATTCCATCCGCGATTCGGTCAAGGAGGAGGACATAAGTATTTGCAAAGTACACACGGATTTGAATATTGCAGATCCGTTGACTAAGCCTCTTCCACGGGCTAAGCATGATCAACACCAAGACTCTATGGGTGTTAGATTCATTACCTTGTAATGCTAGATTATTGACTCTAGTGCAAGTGGGAGACTATTGGAAATATGCCCTAGAGGCAATAATAAAAGAGTTATTATTATATTTCCTTGTTCATGATAATCGTTTATTATCCATGCTATAACTGTATTGATTGGAAACTCAAATACATGTGTGGATGAATAGACAGACTTTGTGTCCCTAGTGAGCCTCTACAGGACTAGCTCGTTGATCAAAGATGACCGCGGTTTCCAGGTCATAGACATGAGTTGTCATTTGATAACGGGATCACATCATTAGGAGAATGATGTGATGGACGAGACCCAAACGTTAAACATAGCTTTTGATCGTGTCAGTTATCGCTATAGTTTTCTGCATGTCAAGTATAAGTTCCTATGACCATGAGGTCATGTAACTCACTGACACCGTAGGAGTGCTTTGTGTGTGCCAAACGTCACAACGTAACTGGGTGACTATAAAGGTAATCTACAGGTATCTCCGAGGGTGTCTGTTGAGTTGACATGGATCGAGACTGGGATTTGTCACTCCGTGTGACGGAGAGGTATCTCCGGGCCCACTCGGTAATACGTCATCTCAATGAGCTCAAAGTGACTAAGTAGTTGGTCACGGGATTGTGTATTACGGTAACGAGTAAAGAGACTTGCCGGTAACGAGATTGAACTAGGTATAGAGATACCGACGATCGAATCTCGGGCAAGTAACATACCGACGAGACAAAGGGAACTGTATACGGGATTGTCTGAATCCTTGACATCGTGGTTCATCCGATGAGATCATCGAGAAACATGTGGGAACCAATATGGGTATCCAGATCCCGCTATTGGTTATTGACCTGGGAGTGTCTCGGTCATGTCTACATGGTTTCCGAACCCGCAGGGTCTACACACTTAAGGTTCGGTGACGCTAGGGTTGTTAGTGAGAACAGTGCATGGTTACCGAAGGTTGTTCGGAGTCCCGGATGAGATCCCGGACGTGACGAGGGTCTCCGGAATGGTCCGGGGACGAAGATTGATATATAGGATGAAAGGTTTCTGAGTCCGGAAGTGTTCCGGGGAGCATCGGGAAATCGGCGGATTACCGAAAAGGGTTTCGGGGGTCCCGGAAGTGGTTCTGGGCCTAATGGGCCACAAAGGGGGACACCACAGCCCTCATAGGGCTGTGCGCCCCCCCCTGGGCCCTCTCCTCATGCGCAAGGGGAGGTGGACCCTCCTAGGGCTGCCGCACCCCCCCTGGCTTGGGGGGCAAGGCACCTAGGGGGGGAAACCCTAGGGCCTGGCCCTTGGCCGCCGCCCCCCTCTGCCCTGGCCGCCGGCCCCCCTAGGGGGAAACCCTAGGGCGCCCCCCTCTCCTCCTTCCCCCTATATATAGAGAGGTAGAGGGAGGGCAGCCAACACACGTTTGTGCCTCGGTGCTGCCCTCCCTCTCCCATAACATCTTCATCTTCCGCGGTGCTTAGGCGAAGCCCTGCTGGAATCCTTCTCCACCATCACCACCACGCCGTCGTGCTGCCGGTCTCTCCATCAACCTCTCCTCCACCCCTTGCTGGATCAAGAAGGAGGAGACGTCCCCGAGCCGTACGTGTGAAGAACGCGGAGGCACCGTTGCTTCGGTGCTAGGATCTTCGGCGATCTGAATCGCGGCGAGTACGACTCCATCAACCGCGTTCTTAACGCTTCCGCTTAGCGATCTACAAGGGTATGTGGATCCTACTCTCCCCTCGTAGTTGCATCTCCTAGATTGATCTTGGTGAACGTAGAGAAAAATTTTTGTTTCCCATGCAACGTTCCCCAACAGATAGTATATTTGATCTTGCTAAAAAAACAGAAACTTCTGCGCTCACTAGAAAAATTCTCATTTTTAACAGAAGAGTGCTTTTAAGTTGATTATTTTTGCAGAATATTAATATACAAATTTCCCACGTGGTCATATTTTTCTCAAGATTTTTAGAGTTGCAGAAGTATGTTGAATGTTTAGATCATTACCAACTGTTCTGTTTTTGACAGATTGTGTTTTCAATGCATAGTTTGCTTCTTTTCGAGTTTCTACGGCTTATATTGATCAATATAAATTGCAGAAATGATATTATAAAGTAGGCATTGTCTGAGAACAATTATGAATCTTGTATTTGAAAGTACCCAAAGTGAATGATTTGTTTTATCATACTAACCCATCTCACGAAGTTTTGTTAAGTTTTGTGTGATTGAAGTTTTCAAGTTTTGGGCCCGATACTGATATGAGGAGAATAAGGAGTGGAAAGACCCTAATATTAGGGATTCCTAAGGCACCCCAAGGAAATATTCAAAGAAGATCCAAGCAACTAAGCTTGGGGATGCCCCGGAAGGCATCCCCTCTTTCGTCTCCTACATTATCGGTAACCTCACTTGGAGCTATGTCTTCATTCGTCACATGATATGTGTTTTGCTTGGAGTGCCAATTTAATTTGTTATAATTTGCTTGATGTTTTTTAGAATAATTTTTTGCATATTTTATTTCAATAAAAGTGAGGATAGCCTTTACCATGCTTATTTTGCAAGTCTACATGTTGCTGTTTGAAAACAGAAAGTTTACCGATGTTCCAAAAATTCCCTAAAAAGTCAGAATGTGATAAAATGTTGAATTATTTTGCAAAATAATATCTGATAAATTTTCTAAAAGTGTGGTAAATTTTCATAACTTTTGTAGTTAGGGAAGTATTGATACTCTTGCATTATTTACAGACAGTACTGTTTTGGCAGATTGCTGTTATGTCTGCATATGTTTGCTTGTGTAATGATTCTATTTGAGGATATGAGTATTAAATATGCAGAGGCATTTAGTATGCAATGTTGAATAATAATTTTATTGATTTTCTACAGTAAGGAATGATAAGGTTTTTGCATTGGTTTATACTAACTTATCTCACGAGTTCTTGTTCAGTTTTGTGTGGATGAAGCTTTTGAGATTTAGGAAAATCGTGATATGAGAAGAATTAAGGAGACACAAAATCTAAAGCTTGGGGATTCCCAAGGCACTCCAATATAATATTTCAATAAGTCTCAAGCATCTAAGCTTGGGGATGCCCGGTAGGCATCCCACCTTTCTTCATCAACAATTATTGGTTAGTATCGGTTGATCCTAAGTTTTTGCTTCTTAACATGAGATGATGTATTCTTGAAATGTCATTTTATTTGTTTGCTTGATGTTTTCATAAAATACTTAGATCCTAAAGTTTTTAAATAAAATATAGCCCCCAAATAGTTGCCAGAGAGGCTAAGTAAGCGGCATTCACATACCGCCAACGAAGCTCTTTTCTAGCGTCGTTGCTCTAGTGCTTCACTTATATCTTTTTGAGAATGGTGTGCTTTAGTATTTTTTAAGAAAATCTCTCATGATTCACTTACATTAATTTGAGATAAGAAAATATTATGCTCATGATCTTCACTTATATTTGTTTGAGCTTATCAAAAGCAACACATGAAAATTAGTCCCAAAGTGATAGATATCCAAGAAGGATATAATAAAAACTTTCATGAAGATCATTGGACAAAATAAACTTGATTTCTGGTAATAGTTTTGAGATATGATGATGTGATATGTGGGTCATGTTGATGAGTAATTATGCTTTAGTCAAAATATTGGTGTTAAGGTTAGTGATTTCTGAAGCATGCACGTATAGTCTCTCGTTATGCCGGGAAGTTGGAGCCTAATTTATACTTGATTGTCTATCTTTGTTTGAAGGTCGGGGGCGCGCGATCGTTAACTCCTACAAACCTCCCCCCTAGGAGCATGCATACTATTACTTTGCCTCGAGGGCTAATATACTTTTGCAATAAGTATGTGAGTTCTTTATGACTAATATGAGTCCACGAATTATACGCACTCTCACCCTTTCATAATTGCTAGCCTCTCTCGTGCCGCGCAACTTTCCCCGATGCATAAACTTTATTATACCTTCCTCAAAACAGCCACCATGCCTACCTATTATGGCATTTCCATAGCCATTCTGAGATATATTGCCATGCACTTCCATCATATAGTTGACTTGAGCATTCATTTTCATCACATAGAGTCATACTATGTTATAGGTATCGAGTTGTAATTTTTATTTCTTTTGAGTTATAGGTAAATAGAAGTGTGATGATCATCATTATCCATTATTAGAGCATGTCTCAGTGAGGAAAGGATGATGGAGACTATGATTCCCCCACAAGTCGGGATGAGACTCCGGACAATGAGAAAAAAAATATAAGAAGAAAAAAGAAAAAGAAAGAAAAAGAAAGAAAATAAAGAAAAAATTTAAAAAAAGGGGAGAGAAGGGGCATGCTAGTTCCACACTTGTGCTTCAAAGTAGCACCATGTTTTTCATATAGAGAGTCTCCTATGTTGTCACTTTCATATACTAGTGGGAATTTTCTATAGTAGAGTTTGATGCATACTCACTTAGTTTCATATTGAGCTTTCATACACTTATAGCTCTTAGTGCATCCGTTGCATGGCAATCCCTACTCCTCACATTGATATTGATTGATGTACATCTCCATAGTCCATTAGTTTTCCTAGTTGATGTGAGACTTTCTTCCCTTATTTCGTCTACTATCACCGCATTCTATTCCACCTATGTTGCTATATCCATGGCTTGTGCTCATGTATTCCGTGAGAGTTGAAAATGCTGAAGCGCGTTAAATATTATGAACCAATTGCTTGGCTGACTCCGGGGTAGTACATGATTTATACTTTGAGCTAGGAAGACAGAGCATGACAAGACTATATGATTTTGTAGGGATAATGTTCTTTAGCATTTGATATTCTAGAAGACATGGTTGCTTGTTGATATGCTTGAGTATTTAAATCTCATGTGAAAACTAGAGTATTGCTTTGAACCATATGAAAGTCCAATTGTCCATGCTATAAAGAAATAATATGATATGGCATGATAGGCAGCATTCCACATCAAAAATTATGTTTTTCTCATTTACCTACTCGAGGATGAGCGGGAATTAAGCTTGGGGATGCTGATCTGTCTCCAATGTATCTATATTTTTTTATTGTTCCATGATGTTATATTATCATTCTTGGATGTTTTACAATCATTTTATAGTCATTTGATATCATTTTTTGGTACTAACCTATTGACATAGTGCCAAGTGCCAGTTGTTGTTTACTGCATGTTTTTTTACATCGTAGGAAATTAATATCAAACGGAGTCCAAACACCGCGAAACTTTTTGGAGAATTTGTAAGGGCCAGAAGACACCCAATGGGCTGAAGCAGCACCTAGGGGGTGGCCCGAGGGGGGCACAACCCACCAGGGCACACCAGGCCCCAGGTGGGTGATGCCTCTCCAACGTATCTATAATTTTTTATTGTTCCATGCTATTATATATTATGTTTTGGATGTTTAATGGGCTTTATCATACATTTTTATATTATTTTTGGGACTCACCTATTAACCCAAAGGCCCAGTGCAGATAGCTGTTTTTTGCCTATTCCAGGGTTTCGCAGAAAAGGAATATCAAACGGAGTCCAAAACAGAATGAAACCTTCGCGAGAGTTATTTTTGGAACAATATCAACACAGAAGACATGGAGTACACGTGAGGGAATGAAGGAGGCGGCCACGAGGGTCCAGGGCGCGCCCCCTCCTACAGGGCGCGCCCCCCACCCTCATGGGCCCCCTCTGGCTCCCCCGATGCCCTCCTTCCTCCTATATATACCCATACACCCTGAAAACATCGAGGCAACAGAAAAAACCCTAATTCCACCGCCGCAACCTTCTATTCCCGTGAGATCCCATCTTGGGGCCTGTTCTGGAGCTCCGCCGGAGGGGGGATCTTCCACGAAGTGCTTCTACATCAACACCATTGGCTCGCCATGAGTTGTGAGTAGTTTACCACATACCTTCGGGTCCATAGTTATTAGCTAGATGGCTTCTTCTCTCTTTTTGGATCTCAATACCAAGTTCTCCTCGGTCTTCGTGGAGATCTATTCGATGTAATCTTTTTGCGGTGTGCTTGTCGAGATCCGATTAATTGTGGGTTTATGATCCAGATTATCTACGAGAAATATTTGGTTCTTTTCTGAATTCTTTTATGTATGATTATAATATCCTTGCAAGTCTCTTCGAACTATCGGTTTGGATTGGCCTACTAGATCTATAGTTCTTGCAATGGGAGAAGTGCTTGGCTTTGGGTTCAATCTTGCAGTGTCCTTTCCCAGTGACAGCAAGGGCAGCAAGGCACGTATTGTATTGTTGCCATCAAGGATAAAAAGATGGGGTTTATATCATAGCTTGAGTTTATCCCTCTACATCATGTCATCTTGCTTAAAACATTACTCTGTTCTTATGAACTTAATACTCTAGATGCATGCTGGATAGCGGTCGACGTGTGGAGTAATAGTAGTAGATGAATAATCATTTTGGTCTACTTGTCACGGACGTGATGCATATATATAAGGGTCATGCCTAGATATTCTCATAACTATGCGCTTTTCTGTCAATTGCTCGACAGTAATTTGTTCACCCATCGTAGAATTCTGCTATCATGAGAGAAGGCACGAGTGAAACCTATGGCCCCTGGGTCTATTCTCAACATATTAATCTACTATCTACTTTACTTTGTTGTTTTTACTTTCTGTTCTTATATCCAAAAATACCAAAAATATCAAACTATCCTATCTATCAGATCTCACTTTCGTAAGTGACCGTAAAGGGGTTGACAACCCCTTATCATGTTCGCTGTGAAGTTCTTATTTGTTTGTGCAGGTGCGAGGGACTCGCGCGTGGTCTCCTACTGGATTGATACCTTGGTTCTCAAAAACTGAGGGAAATACTTACGCTACTTTGCTGCATCACCCTTTCCTCTTCGAGGGAATACAATGCAAGCTCGAGAAGTAGCAAGAAGAATTTCTGGCGCCGTTGCCGGGGAGGCTTACGCAAAAGTCATATACGAAGTACCTATCACAAACCCTTATCATTCACATTACATTTATTTGCCTCTCGTTTTCCTCTCCCCCACTTCACCCTTGCCGTTTTATTCGCCCTTTTTTTGTTCGCCTTTCTATTTGCTTGTGTTGCTATGTGCCCTATATTAGCTTGCATATTCGCTTGCTAAATTATGGATCCTCATCCACTTGCTAATCTTATTAAAAGATCCAATTATGTTGAACCAATTGCTAGTGAGTTGTGTGCACTAGATTATCTTTATGGGGTTTTGCTTGAAATTCATGAATCTGAAAATTGTGAGGAATTGTTAAAAGAAAAAGTGATTCATGATAGCTCCTTAAATAAAAAACATGACTGCAATGATACTATTTTAAATTCTATTAATGTCAATTGTGTTAATGATATGCAAAACCCTAAGCTTGGGGATGCTAGTATTGCTATATATGTCTTCTACTTGTTGCAATGATCATGATTGGGGTGATTCTTCTAACGATCTTGATACTTTATTTAAACCCCATGATGAATATCAGATTGATAATAATGTTTGCTATAACATTGAAAGTGGGCATGCAAGAGTGTCAACTTTAGATCCCACATATTTGGAGAATATTCAATCTTATGAAAATTTTGATAAAAGTGGGCTTGGAGAGGTCATGACTTTAGTTAATGTTCATCCCACTATTTTGGAAGAGTGTCGACTTTGCATGCATATGGATCATGTAGAGAATATGTTATGTGATAGCTATATTGTTGAATTTTGAGAGAGTAAAATATGGTTGTATAAATTTTCATGTTACTAAATTACCCCTCTTCATGTTGAGATCGATCTTGTTTCTTTCTGCTTCCTTGCAAATGTTAGATCTTGCTTGTCTTGCTAATTTGTTTTCCTATAAAATGCGTATGCATAGGAAGTATGTTAGACTTAGATGTGATTTTCACATGCTATATGATGCTCTTTTTGTGCTTCAAATCTTGTCTTTCATGTGAGCATCATTGAATTCTCAAGCCTATCTTAATGGCTATAAAGAAAGAGCTTGTTGGGAGGCAAACCAATTTTATTTTCTTTGTTTATGCTTCAGTTTAGGAATAAATATTGCATCTAGCTTACGTTTAGATGCGGTTTTATGTTTTAATTAGTGTTTGTGCCAAGTAGAACCTTTGGGAAGACTTGTGTGAAGATTATATGATCATGCTGTAAAAAAACAGAAACGTTAGCGCTCACGAGCATAGTCACCAGATTTTACTGGAGAGTGCTATTTAGTTGATTCTTTTTTAATATGATTAATAGACAAATTCCTCACATTTATCAATTTATTTCAAAAAAAATTAGAGTTACAGAAGTATTCGAAAGTTATAGATTACTATAGAATGTTCTGTTTTTGACAGATTCTGTTTTTCGTGTGTTGTTTGCTTATTTTGATGCATCTATGAGTAGTATTGGGGAGTATGAATCATAGATAAGTTGGAATACAGTAGGTTTAACACCAATATAAATGAAGAATGAGTTCATTACATTACCTTTGAGTGGTGGTTTGTTTTCTTATACTAACGGAGCTCACGAGATTTTTGGCTAAGTTTTGTGTTGTGAAGTTTTCAAGTTTTGAGTATGGCTTTGATGGACTATGGAACAAAGAGTGTCAAGAGCCTAAGCTTGGGGATTACCAAGGCACCCCAAGGTAAAATTAAAGGACAACCAAAAGCCTAAGCTTGGGAATGCCCCGGGAAGGCATCCCCTCTTTCGTCTTCATCTATTGGTAACTATACTCAAGACTATATTTTTATTCACCACATGATATGTATTTTCCTTGGAGCGTCATGTATGATTTGAGTCTTTGCTTGTTAGTTTGCCACAATCATCCTTGCTGTACACACCTTTTTGAGAGAGAGAAATATGATCTAGAATTTGTTAGAATACTCTATGTGGTTGACTTATATCCTTTGAGCTAGATAGTTTTGCTCTAGTGCTTCACTTATATCTTTTAGAGCACGGTGGTGATTTTATTTCGTAGAAATTGTTGATCTCTCATGCTCCACTTATATCCTTTTGAGAGTCTTTTAGAACAGCATGGTAATGTGCTTTGGTTATAAAACTAGTCCCAACATGATAGGCATCCAAGATGAATATAGTAAAAACTTTCATATAAAGTGCATTTAATATGATGAGAAGTTTGATACTTGATGATTGTTTTGAGATATGAAGATGGTGATATTAGAGTCATGCTAGTGGAGTAATTATGAATTTGAGAAATACTTGTGTTAAAGTTTGTGATTCCCGTAGCATGCACGTATGGTGAACCTCTATGTGACGAAGTTAGAGCAGGAGGTATTTATTGAGTGCTAACCTTTATGTGGAGGTCGGGGCGTGCGATGGTTAACTCCTACCAACCTCCCCCTAGGAGCATGCGTTTATTACGTAGTTTTGATGACTCGTAAATTTTTGCAATAAGTATATGAGTTCTTTATGACTAATGTTGAGTCCATGGATTATACGCACTCTCACCCTTCCACCATTGCTAGACTCTCTTGTACCGCGCAACTTTCGCCGGTACCATACACCCACCATATACCTTCCTCAAAACAGCCACCATATCTACCTATCATGGCATTTCCATAGGCATTCCGAGATATATTGCCATGCAACTTTCCACCGTTCCGTTTGTTATGACGCACCTCATCATTGTCATATTGCCATGCATGATCATGTAGTTGACATCGTATTTGCGGCAAAGCCACCATGCATGATTTTTCATACATGTCACTCTTGATTCATTGCACATCCCGGTACACCACCGGAGGCATTCATATAGAGTCATACTTTGTTCTAGTATTGAGTTGTAATATCGAGTTGTAAATCAATATAAGTGTGATGATCATCATTATTAGAGGATTGTCCCAAAGAAAAAGAAAAAGAAAAAAAAGAAAAAGAGAAGGAAAGGGTTAAAAAAAAGCCCAAAAAAAGAAAAGGGACAATGCTACTATCTTTTTCCACACTTGTGCTTCAAAGTAGCACCATGTTCTTCATGATAGAGTCTCATGCTTAGTCACTTTTGTATACTAGTGGGAATTTTCATTATAGAACTTGGCTTGTATATTCCAACGATGGGCTTCCTCAAATGCCCTAGGTCTTCATGAGCAAGCAAGTTGGATGCACACCCACTTAGTTTCTTTTGTTGAACTTTCATACATCTTTAGCTCTAGTGCATCCATTGCATGGCAATCCCTACTCACTCACATTGATATCTATTGATGGGCATATCCGTGGCCCGTTGATACGCCTAGTTGATGTGAGACTATCTCCCTCCTTTTTGTCTTCTCCACAACCACCACTCTATTCAACCTATAGTGCTACATCCATGGCTTACGCTCATGTATTGCGTGAACGTTGAAAGGTTTGAAAAAATTTGAGTATGAAAACAATTGCTTGGCTGAAACCGGGGTTGTGCATGATATGAATATTTTGTGTGATGAAGAGGGAGCATAGCCAGACTATATGATTTTGTAGGGATAACTTTCTTTGGCCATGTTATTTTGAGAAGACATGATTGCTTTGTTAGTATGCTTGAAGTATTATTATTTATTATGTCAATATAGACTTTTGTCTTGAATCTTTCGGATCTGAACATTCATGCCACAATAAAGAGAATTACATTGAAAATTATGTTGGTTTGCATTCCACATCAAAAATTCTGTTTTTATCATTTACCTACTCGAGGACGAGCAGGAATTAAGCTTCGGGATGCTTGATACGTCTCCAACGTATCTATAATTTTTTATTGTTCCATGCTATTATATATTATGTTTTGGATGTTTAATGGGCTTTATCATACACTTTTATATTATTTTTGGGACTAACCTATTAACCCAAAGGCCTAGTGCAGATTGTTGTTTTTTGCCTATTTCAAGGTTTCGCGGAAAAGGAATATCAAACGGACTCCAAACGGAATGAAACCTTCGCGAGAGTTATTTTTGGAACAATACCAACACAGAAGACTCAGAGTACAGGCGAGGGAACGAAGGAGGCAGCCACGAGGGTCCAGGGCGCGCCCCCACCCTCGTGGGCCCCTCCGGCTCCCCCGATGCCCTCCTTCCTCCTATATATACCCATACACCTTGAAAACATTGAGGCAACAGAAAAAACCCTAATTCCACCGCCGCAACCTTCTATTCCCGTGAGATCCCATCTTGGGGCCTCTTCCGGAGCTCCGCCGGAGGGGGGATCTTCCACGAAGTGCTTCTACATCAACACCATTGGTTCACCATGAGTTGTGAGTAATTTACCACAGACCTTCGGGTCCATAGTTATTAGCTAGATGGCTTCTTCTCTCTTTCTGGATCTCAATACCAAGTTCTCCTTGGTCTTCGAGGAGATCTATTCGATGTAATCTTTTTGCGGTGTGTTTGTCGAGATCCGATGAATTGTGGGTTTATGATCCAGATTATCTACGAGAAACATTTGGTTCATTTCTGAATTCTTTTATGTATGATTATAATATCCTTGCAAGTCTCTTCGAATTATCGGTTTGGTTTGGCCTACTAGATCTATAGTTCTTGCAATGGGAGAAGTGCTTGGCTTTGGGTTCAATCTTGCGGTGTCCTTTCCCAGTGACAGCTGGGGCATCAAGGCACGTATTGTATTGTTGCCATCGAGGATAAAAAGATGGGGTTTATATCATCTTGCTTGAGTTTATCCCTCTACATCATGTCATCTTGCTTAAAGCATTACTCTGTTCTTATGAACTTAATACTCTAGATGCATGCTGGATAGCGGTCGATGTGTGGAGTAATAGTAGTAGATGCAGAATCGTTTCGGTCTACTTGTCACGGACGTGATGCCTATATATAATGAACATGCCTAGATATTCTCATAACTATGCGCTTTTCTATCAATTGCTCGACAGTAATTTGTTCACCCATCGTAGAATTCTGCTATCATGAGAGAAGCCACTAGTGAAACCTATGGCCCTCGGGTCTATTCTCAACATATTAATCTACTATCTACTTTACTTTCCTGTTTTTACTTTTTGTTCTTATATCCAAAAATATCAAAAATATCAAACTATCCTATCTATCAGATCTCACTTTCGTAAGTGACGGTAAAGGGATTGACAACCCCTTATCGCGTTGGCTGCGATTCTTATTTGTTTGTGCAGGTGCGAGGGACTCGCGCGTGGTCTCCAACTGGATTGATACCTTGGTTCTCAAAAACTGAGTGAAATACTTACGCTACTGTGCTGCATCACCCTTTCCTCTTCGAGGGAATACAACTCAAGCTCGAGAAGTAGCAGTGGGTTGTGCCCACCTCGGTGGCCTCCCGCACCCCCTCTTTACCCTATAAATTCACAAATATTCTGAAACCCTTCGGGGTGAACCAAGATCAGAAGTTCCACCGCCGCAGGCATCTGTAGCCAGCGAAAACCAATCTAGACCCTTTCCGACACTCTACCGGAGGGGGAAATCATCATCAGTGCCATCTTCATCATCCCGGTGGCCTCCATGATGAGGAGGGAGTAGTCCACCCTCTGGGCTGAGGGTTTGTACCAGTAGCTATGTGTTTAATCTCTCTGTCTCGCCCGATCTTTAGATGTCATGATCTTGATATATCATGGGCTTTGTTAACATAGATGGATGATGTTTCTCCCCTCTCTACTCTTGTTGTGATGAATTGAATCTTTACCCTTTGAAATTTTGTCATGTCGGATTGAATGTTCAGATTTGAGAACACTTGATATATGTCTTGCAGTTGAATACTCGTGGTGACAATGGGGTATCATATTTATTCACTTGATGTATGTTATGGCCCTCAACTTGCGGATTCCCGTGGTGACATTGGGGCAATCTATGCATAGGGGTTGATGAATGTTTTTATTATCTTTTCTCCGATAGAAACTTTGGGGTCTCCTTGTAGTTCTTTGTGTGGATTGAATATTATGATCATGAAGTTGTTTGATGCATATCGTAGAATCAGCTCATGGATATTTGTCGTGACATTGGAATATCTAGGTGACATTAGAGTTGGTTGGTGTGTGTCATATGGTGTTATTTTAGTACGAACTCTTGGTTAGATTGATAGGAAAGAATAGCTTTGTGTTATTATATTACGAACTCTAGGATAGATTGATCGAAAAGAATAGCTTTGAGGTGGTTTCGTACCCTACAAACAATTTCTATCTTTTGTTCTCCGCTAATAGGAACTCGGGAGTGATTCTTTATTGCACTTGAGGGATAATCATATGATCCAACTATGTTGGCATTTTTGAGAGATTGCACTAGCGAAAGTACGGACCCTAGTCCACATTTTCAAGCATTGCAACACCGTTCGTGCTCCATTTTATCACTTGCTACCTTGCTGTTTTTATTGTTCCTATTACAAAAATCAATATCTACTATCCATATTACATTTGTATCACCATCTCTTCGCCGAACTAGTGCACCTATACAATTTACCATTGTATTTGGTGTGTTGGGGACACAATAGACTTTTTATTATTTGGTTGCAGGGTTGTTTGAGAGAGACCATCTTCATCCTACACCTCCTACGTATTGACAAACCTTAGGTCATCCACTTGAGGGAAAATTGCTACTGTCCAACAAAACTCTGCGCTTGGAGGCCCAACATGTGTCTACAAGAATAAACTTGCATAGTAGACATCAACCTTCTACCTCAGATCCAAAGGCAAGATCTTTGTTGCCAATAATGGATCCTTTCTGGAGAAATAGTTTCTCTCGAAAGAAGTAAGTGGGAGGAAAGTATAACTTGATGAGGAAATTGTACCCCCTCTTGAACCGGAGAGTAGCGCAGCGCAGGAAGATATTTCTGTGGTGCGTGCACCGACTAGAGAGGAAGTTAATGATGATGATCATGAAACTTCGGATCAAGTTGCTACTGAACTTCGTAGGTCCACGAGGACACGTTCCACACCAGAGTGGTACGGCAACCCTGTCTTGGAAATCATGTTGTTAGACAACGGTGAACCTTCGAACTATGAAGAAGCAATGGCGGGCCCAGATTCCAACAAATGGCTTGAAGCCATGAAATCCGAGATAGGATCCATGTATGAGAACAAAGTATGGACTTTGATGGACTTGCCCGATGATCGTCAAGCCATAAAGAATAAGTGGATCTTTAAGAAGAAGACTGACGCGGATGGTAACGTTACCATCTATAAGGCTCGGGTTGTCGCTAAGGGTTATCGACAAGTTCAAGGAGTTGACTATGATGAGACTTTCTCACCCATAGTGATGCTGAAGTCCGTCCGAATCATATTAGAAATTGTCGCGTTTTATGATTATGAGATCTGGCAAATGGACATCAAAACCGCATTCCTTAACGGTTTACTTAAGGAAGAATTGTATATGATGCAGTCGGAAGGTTTTGTTGATCCTAAGAATGCTGACAAAGTATGCAAGCTCCAGCGTTCCATCTATGGGCTGGTGCAAGCATCTAGGAGTTGGAACATTCGCTTTGATGAAGTGATCAAAGCGTTTGGGTTTATACAGACTTATGGAGAAGCATGTACTTACAAGAAAGTGAGTGGGAGCTGGTGCAAGCATCTAGGAGTTAGAACATTCGCTTTGATGAAGTGATCAAAGCGTTTGGGTTTATACAGACTTATGGAGAAGCATGTACTTACAAGAAAGTGAGTGGGAGCTGGTGCAAGCATCTAGGAGTTGGAACATTCGCTTTGATTAAGTGATCAAAGCGTTTGGATTTATACAGACTTATGGAGAAGCATGTACTTGCACGAAAGTGAGTGGGAGCTCTGTAGCATTTCTCATATTATATGTGGATGACATATTGTTGATGGGAAATGATATAGAACTTTTGGAAAGCATAAAGGCCTACTTGCATAAGTGTTTTTCAATGAAGGACCTTGGAGAAGCTGCTTACATATTATGCATTAAGATCTATAGATTTAGATCGAGATGCCTCACTGGTCTTTCACAAAGCACATACCTTGACAAGATATTGAAGAAGTTCAATATGGATCAGTCCAAGAAGGGGCTCTTGCCTGTATTATAAGGTGTGAGATTGAGCGCAGCTCAATGCCTGACCTCGGCAGAAGATAGAGAAAAGATGAGTGTCATCCCCTATGCCTCAGCCATAGGCTCTATTATGTACGAAATGCTATGTACCAGACCTGATGTGAACCTTGCCATAAGTTTGGTAGGGAGGTACCAAAGTGATCCCGGAATGGAACACTGGACAGCGGTCAAGAATATCTTGAAGTACCTGAAAAGGACTAAGGATATGTTTCTCGTTCATGGAGGTGACGAAGAGCTTGTCGTAAAGGGTTACGTCGATGCTAGCTTTGACGGAGATCCGGATGACTCCAAGTCACAAATCAGATATAGGTATATTTTGAATGGTGGGGCAGTCAGCTGGTGCAGTTGCAAGCAAAGCGTCGTGGCGGCATCTACATGTGAAGCGGAGTACATAGCTGCTTCAGAAGCAGCGCAAGGAGTCTGGATGAAGGAGTTCATCACCGACCTAGGAGTAATTCCCAATGCGTTGGGCCCGATGACTCTCTTATGTGACAACACTTGAGCTATTTCCATTGCCAAGGAGCCCAGGTTTCACAAGAAGACCAAGCACATCAAGTGCCGCTTCAACTCCATTCGTAGTTATATTCAAGATGGAGACATAGATATTTGTAAAGTACATACGGATCTGATGTCGCAGATCCATTGACTAAACCTCTTCCACAAGCAAAACATGATCAACACCAACACTCTATGGTTGTTCGATACATCACAATGTGACTAAATTATTGACCCTAGTGCAAGTGGGAGACTATTGGAAATATGCCCTAGAGGCAATAACAAAATGGTTATTATTATATTTACTTGTTCATGATAATTGTCTATTGTTCATGCTATAATTGTATTAACTGAAAACCGTAATACATGTGTGAATACATAAACCACAACATGTCCCTAGTGAGCATGTAGTTGACTATCTCGTTGATCAATAGATGGTTATGGTTTCCTGACCATGGACATTGGATGTCATTGATAACGTGATCACATCATTAGGAGAATGATGTGATGGACAAGACCCAATCCTAAGCACAACACAAGATCGAGTAGTTTGTTTATTAGAGATTTTCTAATGTCAAGTATCATTTCCTTAGACCATGAGATTGTGCAACTCCCGGATACCATAGGAATGCTTTGGGTGTATCAAACGTCACAACGTAACTGGGTGACTATAAAGGTGTACTACATGTATCTCCGAAAGTGTCTGTTGGGTTGGCACGAATTGAGAATGGGATTTGTCACTCCGTATTACGGAGAGGTATCTCTGGGCCCACTCGATAATGCATCATCATAATGAGCTCAATGTGACTAAGGAGTTAGTCACGGGATCATGTGTTATGGAATGAGTAAAGAGACTTGCCGATAACGAGATTGAACAAGGGATAGGGATACCGATGATCGAATCTCGGGCAAGTAACATACTGATGGAGAAAGGGAATTGTATACGAGATTGATTGAATCCCCGACATCATGGTTCATCTGATGAGATCATCATGGAACATGTGGGAGCTAATATGGGTATCCAGATCCGGCAATTGATTATTGGCCAGAAAGGTGTCTCGGTCATGTCTGCCTGGTTCCCGAACCCGTAGGGTCTACACACTTAAGGTCCGGTGATGCTAGAATTGTAATGGGAATTTGTATGTGGTTACCAAGGTTGTTCGGAGTCCCGGATGAGATCCCGGACGTCCCAAGGAGTTCCGGAATGGTCCAGAGGTAAAGATTTATATATGGGAAGTCCAATTTCAGCCGTCGGATGAGTTTCGGGGGTCATCGGTATTGTACCGGGACCACCGAAAGGGTTCCGGGGTCCACCGGGTGGGGCCACCTGCCCCGAAGGGCTTAGTGGGCTGAATATGGGTGGGGACCATCCCCTTAGTGGGCTGGTGCGCCCTCTCCAAGGGCTCAAGGCGCCTAGGGTTGCAAACCCTAGGGGGTGGGGGCGCCTCCCACCTGCTTCGGGGGGCAAGTTTCCCCCTGGCCGCCCCCCTCTAGATGCATCTAGAGGGGCCGCCCCCTCTCCCCTTCCCCCTATATATAGTGATGGGGTGAGATGGCAGCCGCGACGCTTCACCTGGCGTAGCCCTCCCCCCTCCAACTCCTCCTCCTCCTACGTAGTTCTTAACGAAGCTCTGCCGGAGAACCGCAAGCTCCACCACCACGCCGTCGTGCTGCCGGAGCTCTCCCTCAACTTCTCCACCCCCCTTGTTGGATCAAGAAGGAAGAGACGTCCCCGGGTTGTACGTGTGTTGAATGCGGAGGCACCGTCCGTTCGGCGCTTGGATCAGATCTTCCGCGATTTGAATTGCCGCGAGTACGACTCCATCAAATGTGTTCTTGTAACGCTTCCGCTTAGCGATCTTCAAGGGTACGAAGATGCACTCCCTCTATCTCATTGCTAGCATCTCCTAGATTGATCTTGGTGACACGTAGGATTTTTTTGATTTATACTATGTTCCCCAACATATATTTACACCAAACAAAACTCTGCTCTTGAAAAACCTTCATAAATTCTTTAGTAGAGATGATATTCCTTGGGTGAACCTAATTTGGGAAACTTATTACAGCAATGGACAACTCCCAGGAGACCAAATAGTGGGTTCCTTATGGTGGAAATCAAACTTGGCCCTAATTGATCATTTTAAAGCTATAGCCAGGTGCAATGTGGGTGATTGTAGAAGTGCCTTGTTCTGGGATGACTTGTGGCACCAATTTGTTCTCAAGCACAAATTATATCATCTTTATTCCTTTGTCAGAAATCCACTCACAAGTGTTCAACAAGTCATAAATACTTAATATCTTCAGGATCTCTTTCACCTGCCACAACACAAGCATATGAGGAGTTCTTAGAAATGGAAGACATTTGCATTTCTTTAAGGCAATCTGAACACTTGGATGCAATGGATACATGGAGTTACATATGGGGAAATAAATTTTATTCCTCCATTAAAGCATATAATATTCTGATTGGTCACAAGCAAACTCCACCACATTTCAATTGGATTTGGAAGAGCTCTTGTCAATCCAAACACTAAGTATTCTTCTGGATGCTACTTCATGATAGAGTAAACACAAGAAATCTTTTAAGAAGAAAAACCTTTGAATTGGATGTATATAACTGTGCAGTGGGGGATTGCCAGCAAGAAGAAACATTACATCATCTCTTTTGGGGGTGTCCCTTTGCTATTAGATGTTGGGATTATATCTGTCCTACCAGAACCCCCAATTTATCTGTGTTAGAAGCATATCAAGACCTTAAGGACAAGCTCAACTGCCCTTTTTCATGGAGATCATCATCTTGGGATCATGGGCTATATGGATATCCAGAAACAACAAAATCTTTGAGAATATCACACCCTCATTTCAAGGCTGGAAATTCATATTCATGGCGGAGCTCAAACTTCTCAAATATAGGATGAAGAAGAAATATGAATTGCAATTCACTACTTGGCTGGAGACCTTGATGTAATTGTAGTTTTAATTGTTCTTTCTTAGTTTTTAGCTCTCTTTTAGTAGAATTCTTTATTTCTCTCTTTCTTACTGTTTTAGTTGCGTTATTTTTATTTTATTTTTGGGCTTACCTCGAGCCTATCAGGCTATTTATTTGTTTCTGCCTTTATTTTAATAAAAGTTGTAGTGGGGTTTTACCCTACTGTTTATAGTCAAAAAAAAGAAACATTAACGGGCCAGATCTGGCTTTGGGCCGTAATTGGACTATGTTTAAGCAGACCGTTAGTGGGCTGGCCCAATAGTACCTGAGTAAATACTACGGGCCTTTAGCTGGGTCGGCCCATTTAATATTTATGGGCCACTTTTGGGCCATTCCACGTGTCAACATATCATAGGTGCATCTCGCCCATTGGATGTGTGACATCTGTGCCAACGCGGAGCTAGCACGTGGATCCATCGACCAATGAGAATTTTACACGTGGAACATCGCCATCGGTCACGGCTGCTAGCGGGTTATCAGATCCAAAATCGAACCCGATAGCTTAACGTCAACCCGTTATGATGGATGACACGTGTTGGTTACCCTTAACGAAAGCACTTCCATGACGAGGCATTTATCGTCATGGAAGTGGACACTTCCGTGATGAAAATTTTGGTATTGTCATCGAACACTTCTACGACGGCACAGGTATGACTATCTTGATTCTGTCATAAAATCGTCATGGACGTACATGCATGACAGAAAACGTGACCTACTGTGACAAACACGTAATATCACGTAACTGTTTTTTTCTTAGTGGTGGGAAAGCCCTACCTGTTGTATGAGAGTTGCATATTTATCGATTCACATCGCGTCAGAATGTTGCAAGAGCGACCATCAAGAGGATGAACTTCATTTGTTTATAAATTTTGATTTTGCCAGAGCTGCATGGTTTGGCCATCGTTAGCACATTAGAAATGTTAAACTTACTACTAATTACCACACCACACAACATATCATTCCAGCTTTGTTAAACATTAACTAACGTCATGCTTCTATTCATAGCATTTTAAATTTTCTTTGGGGCATTTGGAAGTCAAGAAATGAAGTCCTTTTTGCTAGGAAGAATGGATTGCCACATCTTCATCATGCCGCTGTGGCCATTGTTGAATGTCAAGCATTATAGGAGGGGCGAAAGGATAATAAGCAACACATTGTGTGCACTCTTCCTCCTCAACCTGCTGATATTGTCTTGTTGCCAAGAAATACCATCAAAAGTTACCTTATTGAGGGACCAAAAATCTACTTAGATGTTGCATTCAACTCTACAACAAATCACAGGCGCAACCCAATGCAAAAGTTACAAGAATAGGAATTTTCATAGTTATCCCCCAAGGGGAGTCGAGCATACAAATTCAAATTGAAGCCTCTCTGCCTCCCACAAATGCTCCCGTCCACGCGGAAGCAACATGCGTCCTCCTAGCAGAAGCAACAACTAATCTTCTTCAAGTCGGTCTGTTCGCACACAAACACATCACCGTGTACCCTCGATGCCGGGGGTGATGCACCGCATCTCACGTCAAAGGAGACCCGTCCGGAAGCGCGGTACGCAAGACAATCCGGCGGGTGCTTTTGTAGACCCGAAACCTCACACGCCTGGGAGGGACCCCGTCAGGGCTCGCGGTGGCTATGGGCTTCCCTAGGTCGACCTGATCACCCCTAGAGCCTCGAGGTTCGTCGCCCTGCAATAAGAAGAACGAACGAAGAACGAGGAAGAAGAAGAACTAGGGTTAAGGAGAAAAGGTAAAAGATAAAAAGTGGTAGATGAATTGTTCGATTGTGTGTTGTTCAATCGTCCGTCACCCCTTAGGTATATAAGAGGCGGCTGGACTTCCCGTGCAAGGAAAAGGCTTGGATTCATGTCCAAAACCATAGCCAAATTCGGATTGGTTTTGTCCGAACTTTCCGAAACTGTTCGGTTTAAACTGGCTGTACCTTACGGGTAATTTTTGAGGTGGTAAACGACCTTGGATGAAAAAGAGACCAAAAGAAATCTTGACCGTTTCGACGAGACGAACAACTTCCATGTTGAACGTTTTTCGATTTGAAGCCATCTTCTAGGCCAAATCTGTCACGCAATACAGACTGTTATTCGCGCCACCCATCAGACACGTGGCTGGTGGGGCGCGCCACTTATGGCTCTGTGACAGAGCTATGTTCGGATGGCCGTAACTTTTTCATACGAACTCGGATTGGGACGATTTTTATATCAAAATCGACCGTTTCAATGATACGCACAATTTTCATGTTGAAACTTTTTCCATTTGGTGTCATCTTAATTGGGTTTCAAGCCATTCTTTAATCTGGTGTCACCATGAGCATCTCTGAATTTGTCATAACTTTTGCATCCGGACTCCGTTTTAGACCACTTTCATATCCATCTTGATCTTCTCAAAGAAAGTCATCTCATGGTGACTTCCAATCATAAGTTTGAAGTAATTTTGACATAGATTAAAGCAACTTTTATGATTGTGCCACTTTTGAGCGTCAACACATGCCCCCCTGTTTTTCGGCAAAGCAAGCGTGCCGAAAAATAATTTGGTTCGAAGGACGATGTCAACACCCCATCGGCCATTTATATGCTTAGGACGATAATTACATATCGGCCATTATTGTTCTTGAACCCTTGATGCAAATTTGGGTGAAACCTTCTCAACTTCATTAACAATTCGATGATAAAGTTCCATAGATATGTATCTCAAGGTCATCCTCCGAACCGTATTGTTCCCCCTTTTGCTAGGATTTTGTAGATAATCAACAATAAACTCTCTCCAATCCTTACTATCACCTGCATCAAAATTCATTAGTGGCCGAAGCTGTAAACGTCGGTTCGGCCTTACCTATGTTGACGAGACGAAGCATCGGCTATTGAGAGAAATGCAATACACCATGATTAACTAGTAGCCGGATGCTTGCTGTGCCAACTCTTTTGAATTGTCATGTCTAAATATAAGAACAATTTTAAAGCAACCCAAGGTAAATTTTGCATCTAGACATATCTCAAGATAAACTATAAGTGATTCGTCAAAACATTGATAACGCTTGGATGTTTGTTGCACTACTCATAACGAATCACCGAAAGCCTCAATATGTATAGCACCTATAGCAAGTAAAAGAGTCGATCCGAATAAGAATGCATATTCGGCTTTGATTAATCATGCATAAAAATATTCTAAGCGGCATGAGGCTTCAAAAAATAGTACCATAAGGAGATATATAAACAACACCAACACTTTGGCCATTGCTACGAATTGAACCATCAAAACATAATCTCCATAGTACTAGAGAGACAAGGCTAACATCAACATTATGCATGTCATTAAACCGATGTTCAGTAATAAAATCAACTATGCTTTGGCCTCTTATAGATCTCAAAGATGATAAGCCAAATCATATCCAAACAAAGTATAAGCCCACTAGCCAATTCTGCAACTATGAATTGGTCTATGCAACATATATTCAATGATGTCTCAACTTCATTCAATCATAATATAGGCATACATATGAATTTTCATGAGCATATACCTTGTCTCGCTCTCCATTCCAACTAAGGACGATGCTAGAATACTACACCGGCCATGCATTGACATATTCTTAGGACGATAGATAAATATCAGCCATTACCATGTAAACTTCATTCAAAGCACCTGTAGCCGAAACAAACAAATGAAATGACAAACTAAGTATTTCGGCCCTTTGGATCAGCAACAAACTTGTAGCTAATCAAATGTATAGTGACTTGGTAATACCCTTTCATGATGTAAGAAATTATATGGCATCCATGGATTAAAATAAACCCATTGAGGGTTACCAATCATACCTGATGACGATTCCATGACATGGGTGTTAATGGCATAGTTGAAGAATATGGATAATGTGTAGACCGAAGATGCTGAAACCTTCGGCTTCGTCCTTCATAGTTTTCACTCTTTTCCTTATTCACCTTTGTCGCACTTCTTGTAATGGAAGCTTGCACATAATTCTTATTTTGAGCACTTCCTTTGGCAACCCATGCCATATTTCTTTCTTCAAGTTCTTGTGCACTAAGTTTTTGTAATTTCTTCTTTTGCCAATATGATAAGCCGAGTGGGCACCCCGGCTGCGATTTTGTCTTGGCCAATGGCAATCGTTTTTTGGCCCTGTGCACTCTCAACTTCTTTTCTTCAGATTTGGCACTTTGACTCTCAATAATTGGTTGCTTCATCTCATTGCCTTTAGTAGCCAATGTCAACACTTTAATTGGCTCTTTTTCATTTGAGATCAAATCTGAAGTTGCACTCTTACGACCATCTCTTTTAACACGGTAAACTTGCTTGACCACCTCTTTCTTCTTCCTTGAGCTCCGGACCGATTCCTTATGATTGAAACGGTCTTTAACATGTGATTGTTCAAATGTTGATCTTCTCGGAGCTGCATAATATTGGTGAGATGGTCTAAAATAAGATGGAGAATGCGCCCTTGTATCATACCTGTCCCATGATGGATATGGATCTACTTGAGCATAGGGAGGCATCCACGGCATTGGCATTGGCGGCCCAAAATAAGGATATGAATATGTTGCATAAAAATTGTCACTTTGCCAATACCGATCCTCATACTTGCGCCTTGGGGGTGATCTTAGTTTCTTTGCATGATTTGGCCGATAAGCATTCTTCTCTTCACTCTTTTTTTGATACTTATCCAATAGTTTAGCGAAAGTGATTTTTGATCTCTTACAGTTGCGCTTATTTTGGCCTTTGCTTTCTTTTGGTTTGCTTTCATCGATCATTGGATTTGCTTGTTGCCCCCCAGTCCTTGGCGTCTCCATTGTAGCTTCGATGGAATTCTCGCCCTCAAGATTATGTTCATTATGCTCTTCAACAACTTCTTTACTTGAAAGCTTGATCCCATTACCTGCAGTTTTTATCTTCTCTTTAAATGGATCGGCTTGAAGCAGTCGATGCAAAAACTTTCTGCCTTTGGGACCAATCGGAATAGACTGGTCATCTCTTGGTGTTTCAGCAAATTTCAATCGCCCTTTTTCAATGGCCGATTTAACTATTTGACGAAACATATTGCAATCCTCAAAATTATGTTTGAACGAATGATGCAACCTACAATACATTCGTCCTTGAATTGATAGATTGACATGGTGATCAAGAATTCTTATGTAATTATTTTTCAGCAACAAATCAAATATTTGATCACACATGCTTAAATTGAAGGTAAACTTTTTATTCTCTAGCCGATCTTGCTGTTTGAACGGCTTTGGAGATAAGCAAACAAATGGTTCAGATTTGTAGTCTCCTCATTCGGTTATACATTGTTTTTTCCACTCTATCTTCGATGTCTTTGGATAAGATATTATATTAGCATCGGTTTTCTCAATAGAAATTAACCTTGGCTTTAAATTTCTGAAACGAAGATATTTAGAACATACATGTCTCAGTTGAGACCAAGTGCAAGCCAAGTACGAAATAAGCAAAGCTACCCAACTAGATATGAACTTTACATAAAGCAACGGGAAAAGCTTTGGCTGTAACAATAAGTCAATATCGGTCTTTATAAATGGCATAATGGGTTGACCGATATGTTCCATAACAAGTTTATTGCTAACGAGTAAATTACCCTTCTTCATTGGTCTTTCAAAATTACTTATGAGAATATTTCTTATAGATGCACCAATAATGAAGTCGCGACCAAATCTGAAAATAGGTAAATTACTCTTTATGCATACCTCTTCAAATATGTTGGGAGAACATGATGGTGGTGTCACTTGAAGAACATCTTGATCCGTCTTTGGATGGCTCCCCAACACCTCTTCATCATCTTTTTCTTGATTCCGTGCATCATTGCTTTGAAGATCCATGTTAGTCAAACTTTGTTCGGCTACTTGTTCTTGTCCTTGAGGCTTGTCAATTTCCATGGCTCGGAACTCATAGGGTAGGAAGTAGGTTCCATTGACTTCGGAAAAATCAAGTATGACTGTTTTGCTATACTTTCCATGCCCTTTCTCAATAATGCTCGCCTCTTTGGATTTGATGGACTCAGAATATATACTACTTGATTCGGCTTTTCTAATAACCGAATTTTCTTTGTTACCTGAATCAACAACTTTATATTTTTGAATTTGCAAGGCTTCTCGTTCTCGTCTAATTTTAGCCCACATCTCAGCTTGGCGAGCTTTAACCTTTTTCATCTCAATTTCCATCCACTCGTCATGAGATTGCCCCCCCCCCAATACTTTGAGACTCTTTCGGCAATGAGGTGCCGAAACTTTGCGATTGTTTAGGTGGTACACTGGATGGTACAACACTGGGCAACTGCATCATTTGCACAACTCTAGCTTTTACAGCAGCAAAATCATGAGGCTTCCCGCCTTTTATTAGTTCCTGGCGAATAGAGTTGCACAAATTCCAAAAGAATGTAAGCTTGTTCTCAATTACCCAGTCTGGATATGGTTGCCCCCCAATGCTTTTAGACTCTTTCAGCAATGAGATGTTGCCAAAATTTTGTAATTGTGTAGGGGGGACCTGATATGCCACGGTAGTAGGTGAAGGCATTTGTGCTCCTGCGGAAGTTTCACTTATTCGGCCATGACAATGAAGGTGCGGAGCCGAATTATGGACATCAACAGTTGCGTATGGTGCCAAAAAACTAGTAGCATGAGGTGTAGCATATGATGTTTGAGGGTAATTGGCCGAATAACTAGTAGTAGCATGGCCAATTCCTCTATCCACCAGCATGTTTGGATTAACATGTTGCAAATTAGTTGCTGATGAATAATAAGATGAAACACTATGTTCCATGCCATTGAAAGATCCTACATGGGGTGTTTCAACTTGATTAACCGAACTCATCATGTTGTCCATCGGCATATGGATTTGTGGGGTTGCCGATGCATGGGAGTTGGGATACATATGTTGCATGTTGCTATAATTATATGAAGTAGAATCATGGAGATTTTGTTGCATCGGCCCTTGCACATAATTAGATGCATGATTGATAAAGCTAGGGCTAGCCGATACATTATGCTCATTAGATGATCTAGCAACAACATATGTATTATTTGCATCTACATATGTGAATTAGGTATTCATATTATCTTTGTAGATTGCAAACCCTAGATGACGATCTCTTCGTAGCAAGAACGGGCTGGAGACCGTTCAAAGCTTCTTCCCCAGCGGAGTCGCCAAAAAAATGTGTTCGCACACGAACACGTCACTGTGTACCTCCGACGCCGAGGGTGATGCATCGCAGCTCACGTCGAAGGAGACCCGTCCGGAAGCGCGGCACGCAAGCAATCCGGTGGACGCTTTTGAAGACCCGAAACCCCACGCGTCCGGGAGGGACCCCGTCTGGACGCGCGGCGGCTATGGGCTGCCCTAGGTCGACCTGATCGCCCCTAGGGCCTCGAGGTTCGCCGCCCTGCAATAAGAAGAGCAGACGAAGAACGAGGAAGAAGAAGAACTAGGGTTAAGGAGAAAAGGTAAAAGATAAAAAGTGGTAGATGAATTGTTCGATTGTGTGTTGTTCAATCGGCCGTCACCGCTTAGGTATATAAGAGGCGGCTGGACTTCCCGTGCAAGGAAAAGGCTTGGATTCACGTCCAAAACCATAGCCAAATTCGGATTGGTTTTGTTCGAACTTTCCAAAACTGTTCGGTTTAAACTGGCTGTACCTTACGGGTAATTTTTGAGGTGGTAAACGACCTCGGATGGAAAAGAGCCCAAAAGCAATCTTGACCGTTTCGACGAGACGAATAACTTTCATGTTGAACGTTTTTCGATTTGAAGCGATCTTCTAGGCCAAAACTGTCACGCAATATAGACTGTTATTCGCGCTACCCATCAAACACGTGGCTGGTCGGGCGCGTCACTTATGGCTCTGTGATAGAGCTGTGTTCGGATGGCCGTAACTTTTGCATACGAACTCGGATTGGCACGATTTTTATATCAAATTCGACCGTTTCGACGAGACGCACAACTTTCATGTTGAAACTGTTTCCATTTAGAGTCATCTTAATTGGGTTTCAAGCCATTCTTTAATCTGGTGTCAACATGAGCATCTCTGAATTTGTCATAACTTTTGCATCCGGACTCCGTTTTAGACCACTTTCATATCCATCTTGATCTTCTCAAAAAAAGTCATCTCATGGTGACTTCCAATCATAAGTTTGAAGTAATCTTGACATGGATTAAAGCAACTTTTATGATTGTGCCACTTTTGAGCGTCAACACGGTCGACCCTCATTCCCTGAAATAATCTCACATTGGCGAAGGCGGCATCAATAAGGAATGTGATTCAGCTAAGATTCATAGGGCCATCAGACAACCTCTAGCTTATTTTCTTCGCCATATCTGAACAATCACATCCATACGTGTTCCACATTACTAGGACTTTGAATGGCATTCCCCACAATGTTGCTGACGGGAGCAGATGTGGGCACACAAGTGCGGGGGCACCGAGTCCCCCACACATGCTTTTATTTTTGGCTTCCAATTTTCAAACCTTTTATATATTTTGAAAGAACAATCCAAATTAAGTTATGCTTTCATATTCGTGTTTCTCGTGATGAAGACTTTCAAATAAGATCGAGTTTGAATATGTTTTGATGAATTTTGAAAATAAATGTTAAGTTTCAACTCTTGAAAATAAATGTTAAGTTTCAAATAAGATCAAAATTCAAATACGCATGGAGAAACAAAAAAGCAAATTCACATGTGAATAGTGTCATGCGTGCTTTTGTCTTCTTTCAACAATATTCATGACGTATTTCTCTTTTTTGTTTCATGATGTTTTATTTTGAATTTCGGTCTGAATTTTTAGTGCTTGTCGACATATGTGTTGTGAACACTCAGGATTTTTTCAGAAACTTCTAGAATTTTTAAATATGATTTTTCAAGTTGGTATCATGGTAGCATTTGAGGGTCGGTACACTTGATACTCCCCCCTCGTCAAAGTATATATGGTTGTGTAATCCATGTTGTACTATGCTCTTGAGCCGAATAAAGTTGGCGCCTCATGCTCCTTTTTCTGTTAAAAAAATCAAAATCTCTCATTAGGTTTGCCCTTTCATTGTAGAAGTGAAAATTGAGCTCTAGTTTGTAGGATCCGAACTGATGACTTGGGTGGAAGCAACCATCGATGTGTCATTACCTGAGTTGTGTGCATTTTTTGGTAGGTACACTACTGCAGGATGCTGCTAACGCGACACTACGATCAAAGACCCATCAACGAACCTGTGTGTGATGCAATAATCGCAAACAGTGGTGTAAAAACCCATCAAAAAAGGTGCAAAACGTTTGCAATGGCGGATGCATCAAACACAGTTCAGATTTTAGTTGCATGTGTGATGCAGGGCATACGGTTCAGTTCATTTACCTGTTTGCGATGAGGCAGAACAAAAGAAACGGGCAGCCCGATGAAGGCGTGTGCGATATACAGCATACGGTTCACTCAGATGAACTGTTTGTGATTAGGTAACACAAAAGAAACGGTCAGCCAGATCAAGGTGTGTGCGATATACAGCATGCGGTTCACTCGGATGAACTGTTTGCGTTGAGACAAGAGAACAGAAACGGTTCAACATAACAAGATGTGTGGGATACGCGGAAAACAGGTCTGTAATCGGAAACGTGCGCGAAGACCGGTAACAACACAGACGATTGCTGCTAACAAGCCGTGTGTATTGTGAGCAAACGATTGCTGGTATACAATTGTGAGTGATTGATGAAAACGTCACCGACGGGTCCATTGTTTAGTCCGTGTGCGATGTGATTTTATTTGTCCGCACAACATCTATGCTCTGTCTACAGAGCATCAACATATATACTTAAAAAGACAGCATTGCATAACCAAATTAAGCATACAGTTACACAAGTGACTACACACATAACATTACCACACACCAAAGTAAGCAATTACATGCATACTAAACTAGGAGAAACGAGGATCTAATCTTCTACTTATTGTTGCGACGACGCTTGCCATTGCTCTGCATCCGGCTGGATCCCAGGCCGTTTTGGGGAAGGAGGCACTTCCTTATGTCAATGATCTGCCTGTACATGTCTTAGCTCGTGTACGCCTCCTTGGCTGCGTACACGACGTGAGCTTTGTCGAGTTTCTCCATCCAGGCCGAGTGCCAGGCATGGTTGTCCTTGTTGCACGAATCCTTCATGTCTGTGTAGTAGAGGTCGATGATGGCCTCGACGAGGTGAACTAGTGAGTCATTCTCATTCTCCTTGCTGCCCTAGATCTTGTATTGGCCCTGGATGTCGACAAGATTCTGGCAGGCGATGCCTGAATTCTCGAGCACCTTTACATCGTTGGTGATGTCCACCACATCGAACATGTAGTGGGGGCTATTGAAAAACCTGGCAAAACGCTCACAAGGCCTTGTGGCCAGGCAGTAGTGGTAGACGAGGACGTGGGGGCGCACGCACATCTGGGCGACGGCGACCTTGGGACGAGACCTAGCATGAGTGCGGGTGTACTCGAGGTCGAACCCAACCACCTTGTATTTCTCCTCGGCAAGCAACAACTCCATGATGTGGATGGAGTGCTCCACCCAGACCGAGTCATTGGTGTACACCACCGAGAGGTCCATGAACCTTCTGTGGGTGTCCACCACGACACGCATGGTGAACTGCTGCTCGTCTTCGGCAGCCGCTCGGAGCGCCATTAGAGCCGCGCATGATACCCTCTAAGAATTTCTCGTGGTGGGTGTGCTTCTTGCAATGATGGGGCTCGATCGAAAGGTTGAAGAGACGCAAGGGTTAAATGGTCGCTGTAATAAATGGGGGCCAACCGGCCTATAAACGGCACGTCTTGTCACGGCGTTCATAGCGGAGGATTCCAGTGCATGCTTGACAACACCGCACCGCACGTGTGGGCTCGAAGAGGTGCCAAATGTATCGTCGGTGAGCCTGTTCCCACGCTACCACGCAAGCTTCCCACCCAGCTAGTTTGTCCACACGTCGGCTAGAAGAGGGATAAATTGTGGGCGTTTATTGGCAAAAATCTTTGTAAAAATGAAGTTTGTGGAATGACTTCGGTCATAAGTTTACCCGTGGGTGATGAGGTCAAAGTTACACAGAAGGGTGATGATGGACACTCGAGTGCGATAATTAATTCTGCGCTCTACAAGGCACACGATAGAAGAAACCAACTGTGTGAAATAATGTCAAAGATCGCAGTCGAGTTAGTTATATAGATCGTGTGCTGTGAAATCAACATGGTAAACAGATTCGAGAATGGTTAATAAAATCTAAGACCATTGCATATTAAGGTCAAAATAGTGCTACCAATATACGAGTCTCATACGATGCCATTTCAACGATTGTACCACAAAAGCTCGAAATATTACAAGGTTCAAATTCCAGAGTTATATGGCTCAAATTTGAAGATTACAAGGTTCAAACTGATATTAGAAATGAAATTCAGCTCATCAGATGCAAACGCTCACGCTGATCCATTGAACATGGATATCAGAGAGGTTCAAACTAATATTACCACTTCTTAGTCTGGTTTCGAAACCTCATAATTTTTGCAAAGGGGTCAGCCACTGAGAAGCCATGTATGGGGTTGACACGATGACTTCCGATTACTCTCTCATCTAAAGTTCCAAAATGAAATTCAGCATTTTCGGAGCCTATTCCATTATGTTGCAGGCGCCGCCGCTGATCAACAAACCATTCATTCTTGCGAAATACATGTAGGGCAAACCTCATTACCTTCAACACCCTTGCTCTAACAACAAAGAACCTGGCGAATATAATCTCTGGTAAGGTCCCTCGGTAGGAGTTCAAAGTAATTTCTGAGAGATGCAGATCTAGGCATTCAACGTGATTGTTATATTGTATCACATATCCACCACTTGGCCTAGTCTTATCTTCAAAAGAAGAAAACGTGTTAGTGCCTACATGCAGTTTTGAACACTACTACATGCCTATTTGGTTTGCAGGATTTGTAAAATGCACTAACATGCCATCTTCACAAGAGGTTGGAGTGGATGAAAAGTTCCCTAAGAAAACTAGTACAATTGAATCCAAAGGAGGAATGCTTATTGATTGTAACCATATGGATCAAGCAACCAATATGGGGGGACATGTATGTACTAAAATCCTCTAAAAGAATCCTTCAAAATTGTAGTACATTGCCATTGTAAACTTGGAAAAAGGTGTCACAAATTGAACTCCCTTATGGTTAACATTTAACAGGAAAGGAACATCACCTTGATATATAGCCTCTCCAGGCACGGAAAGCATCTTAGGAAACTGACAACTTGCTCCAGGTTGGGGCCGATAAATTCTAGTGCCAAAACATTCACTTTGCGCAGTTTCGGGATCAAGCTTGTCGGAATCATTTTCTGAATGACAGACGAACAAACATCTTCAAAGGTAGAATGCGGCTGTTGTACCTGAATGGGTCTGGATCCAATAACAAGTTCAGAGTATTTGTTAGACGAGTAGCCCACCACTGTCAATTTCGGCGTAGAAATGACATTGATTCTTGTTGGACCTTCTTGAGCAACTATAAGTAATCTCTCAAGTGCAGGTGTGTCCTCAATGACCATATAGTGGTACACATCTTGTGATGTCTTCCTGTCGCACCACCAACACACATAAATAGTCCAGAGAGTCATGGAGGTGATGCGGAAGGTACTCTACCCATTGATCACCTGAAGACGAAGGTACTCGAGTGCAGTACAGCCATGAAGCAAGCGCTCCATTTCACCGTTTGAGAGGCAGACGACGATGAGCTCGAGGTGCTTCAGTCCTGGTAGAATAAGAGCGGGCGCGTCAGTAAGGGGGGATGGCAGTTCCTGAACTTGGCGACGCGCAGCGTGGGCGTGGGGCGGAGCGCTGACGTTGGCAGCGAGGGAATATGCCGATCATCAAAAGTGAGCTCCTCAAGCTGATCTAGGGCGGGGGATCGGAACCAGTCGTCAAGCTTGGCTCGGTCCTTGCCGTTGGAATGGAACTTGCCCATTCTAAGGCCTCTGGTTGGGCCAAGGTGACTGCCGAGGATCTTGGAGAACGCATCCAAGCTTTTGCGATAGCCATGGCAGAGCCCGTGGGTGTCGATGAGGTCGAGAGGGCTTGAGTTCCATAGGGGGCGCCACCGCTGTGAAAGGACGGTTGTCCGCGCCCCATATTTGATTGGGAGGAGGGAGATGATGATTGTCAACATATCATTGGGGAGGCTGCTAATGAAGTCTAGGCCTGCTGGAGTCGCTTGCGGTTCTAGCTCGCCTTGCCTCTGCTTGTTGGCAGCCCCGCTCTCCACCTCTGGAGTCTCCTTGTCGGCGGCACTTTCTGATAGAAATGGGATTACATGGAATATTTAGTTAAAACAGGGCAATAGAAAAGTGTGTTGGTAACTAGAAGTTATTAGGTAGGAATATAGTAAGAAAAGGGAATAACAATTGGTTGCTTAAATACTACACAATTCATTTGATATTGCTGGGTAAATCAACATGCATATAGTTGAAAAGAAAACTTACTCCGAACAAATTCAGGACAGATGATATCGTCGGGGAAGTAAGCATATATCTCATGACCAGGCCCTTTTATGTCCAGTATAATTCTAGTGCCAGCTTTTAGTTCATAAAACTTAAAAATTTCTTCCCAAAAGCCAGTGCCAAAATAGGAGTCACCACGTTCATCAAGTCTTACAGTAGCAACGATTGTAAATCCATGGTTTATGTGTAGTATGACATCCCTGCAGTCTTGATTTACATAAAGGGAAAGATTGTGTGCTACAGATTATGTTGCATAGCAAGGGACGCGCTGCAGAAAATGGTAGGATTGTTAAATAAAATATGATAACATGCAAATATGGGCCCAAATTGAAAGAACTATACAACAGTCGAAACCGAAGGACAAAAAAATATAACTAAACAAATAGGGTAAACATGATGTCATGGAAATATGAGAGTAAACGAAAGAGCAATACATCATTAATTTGCCTAATATAGAAAGAAGAGACGGAAAAAATCCCCTTTGACGTATACGGTGCATGTGGCACCTTTTATCCAAATGTAGTAATATTTAGAATATGTTCAGGAAAGTAGGCCATGCCAGCCGATTTAGGGTGAGATTGAACATACCGCGCGCATCCTCAAGTCATCTGGTATGGTGAGATGAAATGCATGGCGGAGGCCGCAAGGTCCTGATGTGTCCGCGCACTGTACACTCTATGAACAGAAGAAAACCCTCAAATCAGCTTGAATAAAAATGAATTCATGGCGATTTCGGCCGGGTGATTAAAGGAGGCAGATGAACTGGGATAAGAGATAAGATAATATCTCATTAAATTAGTACCTTGTTGTCCATGAGAAAGAACCCTCGGTACGGCAGATTCCCCAACCGAGCGGAGCTGGGTCGACCGCGAGCAGCGTCGAGAAAGTCGATGGCGATAGGCGACGGCAAGCAGAAGTGGTGAAATGTTGTGGGCTTTGCCGGCAGCTTGGCGGCGTCGGCATGCGTAGAGCTAAGTGTTTACCGCCACGATAGGCAGTGCCATGCATAGACGCGGAGGAGCTTGTACAGGTGTGACTGGGGACCAAAGGGGGTGGCGGGCAGGGTGAGGGTTTTTGTGACGTGGGGATGGTGAGGGTTTTCTTTTTTTCTTTTTTGAATTGGGTGGTGAGGGTTTTCTATCCCACAAAGAATTTTGGAGGCGACGGTTTGCTAGAGTCAACCGTGTGTGATTGACGCAACAAGCAAAATGAAAGTCATTGCACACGGTTCCAATTTTGGGAACCATGTGTGATTGACGTACTACCTCCGTCCTGGCTTAATGGTCCCCTTTATAATTTGTACCAAATTTCGACCAAATATTTAAATAAGAAATGTTTATGTATGTCACAAAAAATTATATCATTGAACAGTGTGTTCAAATATGCACCTATTATATTATTTTTTCTGACCTGCACTAACATTTTGTCAATTAAATCTTTGGTCAACATTTAACACAAATTATAAAGGGGACCAATAAACGAGGAGCGAGGTAGATTCCATCAACCGAACTGATTGCATCCATACCCCACAGTTAAACATAAGTAAATATAGATTAAACATACTCAGACATAGATAATAAGCGTACACGTACACAAGCATAGTTTAACTATAAGTACATAGTTCAACTGTCATTAAGCATTGCTCAAGCATACATAGTTTGGTCCCACATCTTATCTCACATGCCGGCACGATCCTTAAGCTTCTCCAGGTACTCAGCGTACGCGCCATGATCCACCCTCGAGAATACTTCTGCTTGAAGGAGCCAACAGCCCGTCCTCTTGCATGTGCCAGAAGACTTTGATAGGCATCATGAAGCTTGTGGTAGCAAAATGGGCATCGATAGCTGCCGTCCCAGGTCCTAATATGCCTATTATACATTCCCGCATAAAGCTCATGTACCTCCTCTAGACATCTTCATCCTCATTGTCCACATCGTCACATAACACCTATACAAATAGTAAAACAAATTTGACATCAAATCAATGTTTAGGTGTCGTGAAGTAGGATTAGGAATTTATGGCTATTTCTTTATACATATCAAGATATTATGGTTCGATTTTTAAGCATAGTTGTCCATGTACAGACAAGTCTTGAAGAAAATAATGGCACAAACATATGTAGGTCATTCAAAATCAATTATCAAGTCCTGACTAGGAAATATTAGCACGAACACTAATCATAGTCGGATTACTAGCAGAAATCATTTGCACAGATGAAACAACTAATCACTTATCACTTGTACCATTCAAACAATCAATACACTACACGGATCTAACGAAACTTACTCATATTTCATGGATTGGGAGAACGTAATCATAGGATTTATATTCCGAAAAGGGGGAGGCAGGAGTAACCAGAGAAACCCTAGGATCTATTTAACACATAAATGGGTATAGATGACTAACCAACTGTCCGTCGTTGTAGGAGTCGTCACCGGAGTGGTCGTCGAAGTCGTCGCCGGGGTCGTCACCAGAGACGGTGTGGAACTCCGCCTGTGGCTCAGGAAGCTTGGCGATGTCAGGGTGCAGCGATAACTCGCCGATGGTGACGGCAACCTCCGTCTCCATCTCCACGTCGTGCTCCGGTGCTTTAGCAGCCCCGGCGTCGCCACTCCCTCCAATGGGGCGCTTCAGCGACATCCTCATGCACTGACGGCTTTGAGGGCTGAGAGCGGCGTCGAGGATGCAAGAGGAGAGAGAGAGAGGATTGTGTGTGCGGCGAGGATGGGGGGTGCGGCCGCTCGGGTGCACCATTAATATGGAGTAGTGGGAGTTGTGGGAGAGAGGTGGGCGGCGGTCAAACCGATGGCTCACCTCCCGGTGAGCCTGCGCACCGGACTGCTGGCATGGCTATCAAAGTTTTACATAGCTACTCGCACGCCTCCCTATGACATTGCGCAGTGAGCACGCCTCCGTCAATTCACACACATGCATGCACGCCTCCCGGTCTGCCTGCGCGACGGACCACTCGCATGTGTCCCGTCAAATCACGCCTGTTTGCACGACACACGGGTCGCGCGGCGGCACGTATATTGTTTTTCTATTTGGATGATTAATGTTGCCGCTTTATTGTTTTACCGAAGAATGGCACGTATCCATTGTTGACCTAATGCTCACGGTTCGAATAAATAATCCGTTTGGGATATTGGTTCCCAATTATTAATAATCTCCCGTTTGTAATTAGATAAAGATTATACATCAAAACTGGTCTCAAATTTGACAAAAAAGTACAACGCCACTTTGTATTGGTATCCATATGACAACACAATAAGTTTCATGAACTTCAAATAAGTTTTGGATGTACTAGAATTTACAAAATCAAGATTCCCAATGTTTGAAATTTGTTGCACGGGGAGTAAACATGCACCCAGTGAGACACATGTATTTTTGCAATCCATTTAGGTGCACTGTCACGTGTGCATGTAGCTCAAATTTGATTTTTGCACATTATACCCGTAGAAAATCAATCAATGATAATGTACTAAAATGTTTTAATGATCTCTATTTTTTAAAATTAAAACGTCCCTCCTTTGGTAACATATGTTCACCGTGGGATAATTAATTTAACATGCATCGTAGTTGTGGTGGATTCGCAATGTGTGTGTGGGTGTGTGCGTCTAGGATGGCGGGTGGCTCGCAGTACACTACGAGTTGTGAGCCACCTTGTGTGTTGGCCGTTTTGTTAGGCAGGCCGGTGCCACATCAGAGTTGTGAATTCATTATTTAGAACATTACATAACCCTTTCATACATACATGTTTGTGCCACATCCACTCAATGGTTGTCCTACACGACACTCGATACTCGCGTGTGACGCTTTCTATGGGCCCGCGAGGTCGTCGTCCCTCCCTTTGACGAACAACCGGCAGTGAGGTTAGTTTGACCAGCAAGGTAGAATCTTTTTTGTTTGGGTTATGGTGGTATAGCACGCATCGAAGAGGTGGGAGGGGACTAGCATATATACTATATGAACGCGTCCGTGAACAGGTACACCTCACTCAGTGTGGGGACTTTTCGGTTTCCGACGCACGTGCCACATCAAATTTGTGAAATTGGCTATTCAAACATCACACGCCACCTCTTTGGGCCACATGCATGCACGCGGTGGTTATCCTAGCTAGGACACTCACGTGTGACACTTCCATCTGTGGGCCCACGAGGCCATCGTCGATGCATGCATGCATCACTTTGACCTAGCTACATCGAGAGAGGTTAATTAATTTCACCATCGATGAGGATTATTTTTGGGTTGTATGTATTACGGTAGGAGCATATAGTATGCGTCGAAGAGGGGGGATGGGGACCATCATATGTAGCATGCTTCATGAACCTCTCGCCCTATGTGGGTGCATGGTTTATGGTTTTTGAGGCATGTGGCACATCAAAGTTGTGCATTCAACATATATATGTTTGGCCCACATGCAAAGCAATGGTGGTTGTCCTCTCGCACCGACTTAAGCGGTTATCAGCGATATCCATGCTTGCCATCTGTGGGCCGCTTGGTCCATCACTACTTTTTGCCTGACAATGAGAGAGGTTAATTTGACTTAGGATGGGATTATCTTTTTTTCTTGTAATACGGTATATATATATATAGGTCATGCTCTGGGATGGCATGCATATGATACAGTTTGAGCAGACACACATGCATGTGTATGCATGAATCCCTCCCATCGAGTCGAAGTAGCTAGTACAATGACACGTCATGAACTGATCTCGCTCTGTGTGGGGAGTGTACAATTTTCGACGCACGCGCCACATCAATGTTGTGAAATGGTATTCAAACATGCATGCACGCATCACCTCCATACATATGCATGTAGTGGTTTCCTTCGAACGGTACACTCCCTCGCGTGGTTATCGGCGACAAGCCTATATATTTGTGGCCCCGCGTGGATATCCATGCATGATCACCTTGACCGATAACAAGATAGGTTACCATGGCAGATTCTTCATTTGGTTTGTGTTATCGTAGTATCGGTCATGGTGAGATTCAAACCTAATTAAGTTTGAGTGTATATACTATGCACGCATGCAAGCATGAATCCCCGTCGTTGGCTTGAAGTGTGGTGTAACATACATATGCATCGTCAACCTAACCCTCACTCATCAATGTGGGGATTTCTAGTCCGAAATCACGGTGCCACATCAAAGTTGTTCCATTGTGTACTCAAAAACACACCTCTCCATACATATGTTTGGGCCACACGCATGCAGTGGTTGTCTTCGGGGACTAGCTACTTGCGTGATTATTGGTGAGCTAGCCCATCTCTGGGGTCGCATGGACGGCCATCACTTTGACCAACAACAAGAGAGAGGTTGTACGACCAAGGTGGATTATTCTTGGTCCGTTTTACGATCCATCTTGGTGAGATATGCCTCTCTGGCCCACCGACTGGAAGTGTTGTGTGTGTGTGGGCTGCTACTTCTCACTTTTCTAGGTGAAACTCGGTTGGGGGGGCATGAATTCGTAGCTTAGGATTCCCTTCGTGCCGACACGAGGGGGCTGCTAGCTAGTTTGCACTTTTCTAGGTGAACCTCGGTTGGGGGGCATGCATTCATAGCTTAGGATTCCCT
>LR738710.1:633839433-633888554 GCA_902687465.1 Secale cereale
GCCGACATGAGGGGGGCTGCTAGCTACTTCGCACTTAGCTAGGTGAACCTCGGTTGGGGGGCATGCATTCATAGCTTAGGATTCCCTTTGTGCCGACATGAGGGAGGGGGCTGCTAGCTACTTCACACTTTGCTAGGTGAACCTCGGTTGGGGGGAGGGGGCATGCATTCATAGCTTAGGATTCCCTTCGTGCCGACACGAGGGGGTGGGGGCAAGCAATACCGTGCGCTTTGCGAGATAGGTGCCACATCGAAGTTGCATTTGGTATTTGAAAATCGAACCATCCTTTTCATACATAGATTTGGTCCACATGCAAGTGTGTTCGTATCCTGACCCTCTCCCGCGTCATTTTTCACCAAATTTATGAACATTAGACAAGTCGGATGACGCAACAGACATGGTTCACTCAAACTAACCGTGTGCATTGGGCTCCACGAGGCTTCCCCTCTCAAAAATATCTACCCCCCTACAGCTTTTTCCTATTTGATACTGCACGGTTATTCTGTTTCGACCGTGTGTGATGTTTCTTGTTCCCAATCCCGCCTGCATCCCTCGAAAATATCTGCCCGTCTCGAGGGTTTTTTATTTCATAACACACAGTTGTTATCTCCAGACCGTGTGTGATGCACCATCATCAAAATTTTCAATAGCCCCGGCATTTCACTCCCGCGTTTGAACTCCAGGGTAGTAAAATTTTCAGTAACCACATAATTTCCTCAAACACACCCCCCTCCCCCCTCCACACACACACACACACACACACGCACACACCAAAACCTCCCCGGGCGTGCGCGCGCACACTCACACACCCTCCCTCGATCGAAACCCTAGCAAGGTCCCAGCCGCCGCCGCCACCATGGTGACCCACAAGTGTAGGGGATCTATCGTAGTCCTTTCAATAAGTAAGAGTGTCAAACCCAACGAGGAGGAGAAAGAAATGATAGGCAGTATTCAGTAAGGTATTCTCTGCAAGCACTGAAATTATCGGTAACAGATAGTTTTGTGATAAGGTAATTGGTAACAAGTGGCAAGTAGTAAAAGTAAATAAGGTGCAGCAATATGGCCCAATCCTTTTTGTAGCAAAGGACAAGCCTGGACAAACACTTATATAAGGAAAAGCGCTCCCAAGGACACATGGGAATTATCGTCAAGCTAGTTTTCATCACGCTCATATGATTCGTGTTCGTTACTTTGATAATTTGGTATGTGGGTGGACCGGTGCTTGGGTGATGCCCTTACTTGGACAAGCATCCCACTTATGATTAACCTCTATTGCAAGCATCCGCAACTACAAGAGAAGTATTAAGGTAAACCTAACCATAGCATGAAACATATGGATCCAAATCAGCCCCTTACGAAGCAACGCATAAACTAGGGTTTAAGCTTCTGTCACTCTAGCAACCCATCATCTACTTATTACTTCCCAATGCCTTCCTCTAGGCCCAAACAATGGTGAAGTGTCATGTAGTCGACGTTCAGATAACACCACTATAGGAAAGACAACATACATCTCATCAAAATATCGAACGAATACCAAATTCACATGACTACTTATAGCAAGACTTCTCCCATGTCCTAAGGAACAAACGTAACCACTCACAAATCATATGTATGCTTATAATCAGAGGGGTATTAATATGCATAATGGATCTGAACATATGATCTTTCACCAGATAAACCAACTAGCATCAACTACAAGGAGTAATCAACACTACTAGCAACCCACAGGTACCAATACGAGGTTTTGATACAAAGATTGGATACAAGAGGTGAACTAGGTTCTGAGAGGAGATGGTGCTGGTGAAGTTGTTGATGGAGATAACCCTCCCCAAGATGGGAGAATTGTTGGTGATGACGATGGCGACAATTTCCCCCTCCTGGAGGGAAGTTTCCCCGGCAGAACAGCTCCGCCGGAGCCCTAGATTGGTTCCGCCACAAGAGGCGGCGCTTCGTCCCGAAAACCTCCTTATGATTTTTTTCCAGGTCAAAACACGTGATATAGCAGAAGATGGGCATCAGGGGGCTGCCAGGTGGCCCAGGAGGCAGGGGGCGCCCCCAGGGGGTAGGGCGCGCCCCCCACCCTCGTGGATGGTGGGTGGCCCCCCTCCTGTACTTCTTTCGCCAGATATTTTTTATATTTTCCAAAACTGACGTTCGTGGAGTTCCAGGGCTTTTTGAGTTGTGCAGAACAGGTCTCCAATGTTTGCTCCTTTTCCAATCCAGAATTCCAGCTGGCGGCATTCTCCCTCTTCATGTAAACCTTGTAAAATAAGAGAGAAAAGGCATAAGTATTGTGACATATTGGTAATAACATCCCATAATGCAATAAACATCAATATAAAAGCATGATGCAAAATGGACATATCAACTCCCCCAAGCTTAGACCTCGCTTGTCCTCTAGCGGAAGCCGATATCGAAAAATATGTCCACATGTTTAGAGATAGAGGTATCGATAAAATAAAATACGGACATGAGGGCATCATGATCATTCTTATAACATCAACATATATATTTTGTCATATGATTTCTTATGCTAAAGTAACAATCTATTCACAATGTCAAGTATGAATCCGAAACTTTATTGAAGACCAACAAACTTCATCTCGGTCATTGAAGCAATTGCAATTTATCATAACATCATAAAGAGTAAAAAAAGAGCTTTTCAACAAGTCCACATACTCAACTATCATTTAGTATTTAACAATTGCTCACACTCACGCAATACTTATGGGTATGGAGTTTTAATCTGACATAGAGAAAAATAGGGGCTTATAGTGTTGCCTCCCAACCTTTTACGTGAAGGGTAATGTCAACAGTAATAGATCATGATAGCTTACATCCAAGTGGGTATATATATCAGGATCTTTCCAACACAATGTGCTTGCCAAAGGATAAAATGTAAAAAGGAAAGGTGAAGATCACCATGACTCTTATAAGGTAAGAACAATAGATAGGCCCTTCGCATAGGGAATCAAAGGTTGTCATGTGCTTTTATAGTTGGACGTACAAAATCTTAGCGCAAAAGAACATCACTTTATATTGCTACTTGTGATATGGACCTTTATTATGCAGTCCATCGCTTTTATTGCTTCCATATCACAAGATCATATAAAGTTTATTTTCTCCACACTAATAGATCATACATATTTAGAGAGTTGCAACAATGACAACTTACTTGAAGGATCTTACTCAATCAATAGGTAGATATAGTGGACTCTCATGGCAAAACTAGGTTTAAGGATATTTGGAAGCACAAGTAGTATGTCTACTTAGTGCAAGGAGTTTGGCTAGCATGAGGGGGAAAGCCAAGCTCAACATGTTGGATGATCCATGGCAATATACTTTATTTCAGATATAAGAAGACATAACCCATTACGTTGTCTTCCTTGTCCAACATCAACTCTTTATCATGTCATATTTTAGTGAGTGCTCACAATCATAAAAGATGTCCAAGATAGTATATTTGTATGTGAAAACCTCTCTTTCTTTATTACTTCCTATTAATTGCAACGATGACCAAAACTATATTTGTCAACTCTCAACAATTTTTATTCATCATACTATTTATATATGAAGTCATTACTTTCCATAAGATCAATATGATCTCTTTATTTCTTTTTATACTTTCTTTTATTCTGTCATGATCATAGTGATGTAGTCAAGCCCTTGACTCAAAACTATTCGTTATTATATATAGCTCACGGACTCGATTACAAGGGAGGATCATAAGGCAAAGCTCACAACTAGATCATACTAAACTTTATTCTACTAGATCAAGATATAACCAAAAGGATCGAACAAAGAAAAATGGTAAAGATAGGAGTGTGATGGTGATACGATACTGGGGCACCTCCCCCAACCTTGGCAGTTGCCAAGGGGAGTGCCCATACCCATGTAATTATGTTTCTTTCTTCGGAGGTGGTGATGATGGGGTTGTTGATGATGTAGGTTTGTCGTCCATCTTCCAAGGCATGGGCTCACCATCGTAGAAGGATGATCGAGTCTCTGGGATCCTAAAATCTGCAGCCAAACTCATCTTCTTGAATCTATATTCATACTCACAGTTTTGGTATTGCAGGTCATAGATCTGGACTTGGAGGTGTTCGATTTTCTCGTGGAGCTTGAAGATGGCCTCCCCAATGTTCTTGCCATCCATCTTGTGGTTGTTGGTGAACTCCGTGATCATCATGTGGTTGGCGTTGAGTCCTCGTTCCACCATACCCTGGCACTTAAAAACTTGTTGCTCCATTGCTTCGAGTCTTGTCTCCACGCTTCCGGTCCTCCTTGGTCCCTCAACATCGCGGATGTGCAGCACCCCCTCATGTACCTCAATGGTTTGAGGGTGTTGCAGCACCTTTGCGAGGTAGGGGTTGATGACCTTCTCGAAAAACTTGTCCTTGGGGGCGCTTGAAGACGTCATGGTGATCTGGATCTGTTAGAAGCACAGCTCGAAACAAAAGTAGAGGTTTTTTGTGTGGTGCGGTGGTCAAAACCTTCGGGAGATTATATAATGACTTTTTTATCGACCAAAAGAAGTAATGTGCTATAAAACGGAATCCGGAGGGCACACGATGTGCCCACGAGGTAGGGGGCACCCTCGTGGACGCCTCGTGTCCCATTCGGACTACTTCTTATTTTCCTATTTTTTCAATATTCCAAAATGGAGAAAATTGCCATTAGAACTGTTTTGGAGTCGGTTTACTTACCATACCACATACCTCTTCCTTTTCGGAGTCTGAGTTGTTCTGGAAAGTGCCCCTTATGTATTCCTCCGGGGTTATGGTTCCAATAACATTGGTTTCAACATTTATGGTATTACCTGAGATATAATGTTTGATTCTTTGACCGTTCACCACCTTCAGATTTGTGCCTTCGAAGTTATTGATTTTTATGGCACTGGATCAATAGACCTCCTCGATAACGTAAGGACCTTCCCATTTAGAGAGAAGTTTTCCTGCAAAAAATCTTAAACGAGAGTTGTATAGCAAGACATAATCACCTACGTTAAACTCAAGCTTTTGTATCCTTTTGCCATGCCATATTTTAACTTTTTCTTTAAATAGTTTGGCATTTTCATAGGCCTGGGTTCTCCATTCATCTAGCGAGCTAATGTCAAATAACCTCTTCTCACCGGCAAGTTTGAAATCATAATTGATCTCTTTAATAGGCCCAATATGCCATATGTTCTAGTTCGAGAGGTAAGTGACATGCTTTTCCATAAACCATTTTATACGGAGACATACCCATAGGATTTTTATATGCAGTTCTATAGGCCCATAATGCATCATCAAGTTTCTTGGACCAATTCTTTCTAGATCTATTAAGTATTAACAGTCTTTTCCAAAATTAATTTTAGCTCTCTGTTACTTAGTTCTACTTGACCACTAGACTGTGGGTGGCAAGGGGATGCAATTCTATGATTAACATCATACTTAGCAAGCATTTTACGGAAAGCGCCATGAATAAAATGTAAACCACCATCGGTCATTAAGTATCTAGGGACTCCAAACCTCGGAAAAATAACTTCTCTGGGCATCTTAATAGAGGTGTTGTGATCAGCACTATTAGTTGGAATAGCTTCTACCCACTTAGTAACGTAATCAACAGCAACCAAAATATGTGTATACCCATTAGAGGAAGGAAACGGTCCCATATAATCAAAGCCCCAAACATCAAATGGTTCGATAACAAGTGAATAATTCATAGGCATTTCTTGACGTCTACTAATATTATCGATTCTTTGGCATTCATCACGGGACAAAACAAACTTATGGGCATCCTTGAAGAGAGTAGGCCAATAAAAACCAGATTGCAGTACCTTGTGTGCAGTTCTATCTCCAGCGTGATGTCCTCCGTAAGCCTCAGAGTGGTACTTGCATAGGATCTATTCATGTTCATGCTCAGGTACACAACGTCTAATAATACCATCTAATCCTTCTTTATAAAGGTGTGGGTCATCCAATAAGTAATGTCTTAAATCATAGAAAAACCTTTTCTTTTGTTGGTATGTGAAACCAGGTGGTATAAATTTAGCAACAATGTAATTAGCATAATCAGCATACCATGGAGTAGTACGAGAAGCATTTATGACAGCTAATTGTTCATTAGGGAAGCTATCATCAATAGGTAGTGGGTCATTAAGAATATTCTCTAACCTAGACAAGTTGTCTATAACGGAGTTCTCAGCTCCCTTTCTATCAGTAATATGCAAATCAAATTCTTGTAGCAGGAGAACCCATCTAATAAGTCTAGGTTTAGCATCTTTCTTTTCCATAAGATACTTAATAGCATCATGATCAGTGTGAACAGTAACTTTAGAATCAACAATATAAGGTCTGATCTTATCACAAGCAAATACAACTGCTATAAAATTCTTTTTCAGTAGTAGAATAATTTCTCTGGGCACTGTCTGGAGTTTTACTAGCATATTGGATAACATTTAATTTCTTATCAACTCTTTGTCCTAGAACAGCACCTACAACATAATCGCTAGCATCACACATAATTTCAAAGGGTAAATTCCAGTCAGGTTGCTGGACAATAGGTGTAGAGATCAACGCTTTCTTAAGTATTTCAAATGCTTCTACACAATCATCATCTAAAACAAAAGGAACATACTTTTGTAAGAGGTTAGTCAGAGGCCTAGAGATTTTTGAGAAGTCCTTAATGAACCTCCTATAAAACCCGGTAGGACCAAGTGTCGGTGTACTAAGGTAGGGGTACCTCAGTACCCCAACTTGTGCACGGGCAGTTGCAGCTTCCCGCGGCAGGGTTTACCGCGTGCCCGCCGGAGACCTTCCTGCCCCTTATTAAGCCATTCAAAAACAAAGTATACAAGGAAGAAGATCGAGACCCCGGCAAGAGGAGCTTGCCGGGAAGGCCGTACCAGGCTCAAGACTGCCCCACTAGCACAAGACCCTGGCAAGAGGAGCTTGCCAGGAAGATTAGAAGACACGCCTCGGCGCTATATGCGCCCCGGCAAGGGCCCGGAGAGCGGCAAGCTCCCGGGCCCGGCAAGATCAAGGCCCCGGCAAGGTGCTTGCCGGGAAGGCTGCGCTGTGTGCCCGCGCTCCAGCTCATCGGCCCACGCGTCACCCTGGGGCCTATCCAGGGACGCGTGGCGGATGGCTGTGCAGCCTGGGGGACATGGTGGCACTCCACGGTGGTGGATCCATCGCCGTGGCGAACGGAGACGCTAGAGCGGGAGCTTTTGGGGTCGACGGCGACGGGCATTAAATGCCCTTGTCCCCCACTGTCAAAGTAGGTATAGACCACTGTTCTGCACTGTAGCTCGACTGTTCCCGCACTGTTACAACTACCACCTCTTTTACGTTTTTACCCCTTTCTCCTACGTTGACACCTGTCGGTGACCCCTTACACTATAAAAGGAGGCCCATGCACCACGTGGAGGGGGTTCGGAACCTAGATCACTCTCACGCTCGGTGTAGCTGCTTCTTCAAGCTCCCGAGCACTCAAACTCAATACACAACTAAGCAGGAGTAGGGTTTTACGCGTCTACCGCTGCCCGAACCTGGGTAAAACTGCCCGCGTGCTCGCCTCGATCTGCTCTTCGTGCTCCCTCCGCCCTCGTACCGCACAGACAAGGGGCTCCGGTCCCATAGGTGTTCGTGGCGGACAGTTTCCCCTGACATCTTTGGCGCGCCAGGTAGGGGGCGTCGAGGTTGTGCGAACCTGATCCGGCGTTCGCGCGGGCGCATTTTTCATCAACCTCTCCGAATTCGCCAACTTCACCAGCAACAGCTCCATGGCCCCGAAGAAGAAGGCTTCGGAGGTCGGAGGCCCGTCTGCGTCTCATCCGCCGCCACCAGAGCCAACGATGGGCGGGGGAGATGCCGTCGGAAGGGTGGTCGCCGGCGAGGACACTCACGGCGCCACCAGATCCAAGAACAGGACGGACGGCCGAACCTCGGTCTCCGTGGACGCGCCGCGTCCATCTCAGCACACGACGACCCAGCAGCGCCATACCACGGGAGGTGGTATCCGCTTGCTGGGGCAAGGCCAAACCGGAGGCTCGCGGGACGCCCCGGACCCCCGTCCGGGCACAAGCAAAGCGAAGGCGCCGGCGCGGGACCCCGCTCCTTCTAACGTTGTTAGAAGTCCGAGCGTATCCCGCTCCTCGCACCGCTCGCCCGCGTTCCCCTCCACTCTAGCAGAAGCGCTCGCAAGGGCACAACTGCTCCTCGACTTCCCTCCAGCGGCCAACAAGGCCGAAGAATGGAGGGCCACCATCCGGAGCCTGATAGACTTCGCCAACAACGATTCTCCACAGCAGCCGTCGACCTCACGGCCGCGGCAAGCTGAGAAGACGAAGGCTGACGGCGACAAGACTGCCGGGGGTGCGACAAGCGTGCATTCCCCGCCGCAGAAGCAGAAGACGCCGCCCCGCCGGAACAACCCCGACGACGGCTCCACAGCCTCGTCGGACCCGCGGGCCCGTCGGGACCAGCGCCAGGTCCTCGACGACCGGCGAGAAGAAGACGCTCGGACCACAATCGAGCGCCGCCGAGAAGCTCGGCGACAATCAGACAAGAGAGCTGGGAACACTGTCGACGCGCACGCGCCCGGTGAGCCAGGCGACTTGCCGTACGCGGCAGGCTGCCCTGCGTTCACCCGCGAGCTGCGGCGCGTCCAGTGGCCCAGCATGAAGAATTTTAAGCCCGACGTACCGGAGAAGTACGACGGCAAGACGCACCCCTCGGAATTCCTCAGCGTCTACAACATCGCAGTGCAGGCTGCCGGGGGGCGCGACGAGAAGATCTTGGCGAACTACTTCCCGCTCGTGCTAAAGCCGAACGTCCGTTCGTGGCTTATGCACTTGCCGGAAGGATCTATCTCTTCTTGGGCTGATCTCTGCCACCAGTTTGTTGGCGCCTTCACCGGCGGCCACAAACCCCACGGCCAGGAGAGCGATCTCCACATTCTGGCCCAGAAGGAAGGCGAGACCCTGCGCAAGTACATCCAACGCTTCAGCCGTGTGCAGCACAACATCCCTGATGTCCACCCTGCCGCGGTTATCAGCGCGTTCCACCAAAACGTGCGTAACCGCCGCATGCGTGAGGAAATGGCGATGACCAAGATTCGGGACGTCAGCGAGCTCTACGCTCTTGCTGACAAGTGCGCACGCGCAGAAGAGGGGAGGAGACTCCCCGGAGAGGATGCTGGCGCAGGAGGAAGCGACAGCGACGACACCGCCCCGGCAAAGAAGAGCCGGCGGCGGAATAACAGAAGGAAGGGCAAGAAAGAGGTGCTTGCCGTCGAGAAGTCCGGCAAGGAGGCCCCCGCCAAGCAAGCGCAGGCTGGCGGTTCCGGCAAGGAGCCTGCCCCTGCAGCGGCGGCCGACAAGCCGGGCAGCTCCGACAAGCAATACTGTAAGATCCACCGCACCAAGGGTCACGATCTCTCCAACTGCAAACGCGTCGAGTATCTCGTCGAGCAGCAGAAAGCTGAGTACGAGAGGCGCGACAAGGAGAAGGCCCAAGGTGGCGGGGAAGAGCCCAGCAAGAAGCGGCCGTTCAACGGCCGGGGAGGGCGCCGCGGCAAGGCCAAGCAGCGGCAAGGAGATCGACCTCCCCGGGGCCGCGACAAGGACGAAGGCGACGACGACGAAGACATGGAGGACGAGGAGAACAGCGAGCAGGAGTTCCAGAAGGCCACGGAGGTCCTGTGCGTCGACGGTGGCGCCTCCCTGCACACCTCCCACCGCCAGCTAAAGCAGTGGGTGCGTGAGGTAAACGCAGCGGAGCCGCCCGTGGAGTCGCGCAGGCTCCTCAAATGGTCCAGCACGCCCATCATTTTTGATCTTGAGGATCACCCTGATCGCACCACCGCGGTCGGGTGCTTGCCGATGCTGGTTTCTCCCACCATCCGCAACCTCAAGGTCACCAAAGTGTTGGTTGACGGCGGGGCCGGGCTGAACTTGATCTCCTCTGCTGTGATCAAGAAACTCCAGATTCCAGATGGCGAGCTCGAAGAAACCGGTTCATTCCAAGGAATCAACCCGGGGAGGAGCAAGCCCAAGGGAAAGATCACTCTGCCGGTGACCTTTGGCGGGGAGCTCAACTTCAGGACTGAGCGCATCACTTTCGACGTCGCCGATATTCCATTGCCCTACAATGGAATACTTGGCCGTCCTGCCCTCGCCAAGTTCATGGCAGCTTCCCATTATGCCTACAACGTACTGAAGATGCCGGGGCCGATAAGCGTCATCACTGTCCACGGCGACAAGAAGGATGCGCTTGTCTGCGCCGACAAGATCTACCGGGATGCGGCAGCTGCGGCCGAGAAGGATACTCTTGCCACTGAAGCTCCCGGGGGGAAGAAGACGAAGACCAAGTCCGGCAAGTGCTCTGGGACCCACTCCGGCAACCGCACCTCCTCGGAGTGCTGCGCTGCCGTCGAGGACGTTCCATCGAGCTCCACCGGCAAGAGTAAGAAAGGAATGGCCGCTCCTCCGGCAACCAAGAAAGTGTCCGCCAAGGAGGACGGCACTGGTGGTACCTTCACCATCAGTGCCACCCTTGACAGCAAATAGGAAAGCGCGCTCGTTGCCTTCCTGCGGGCGAATGTCGATGTGTTTGCCTGGCAACCATCTGACATCCCCGGTGTTCCCAGGAAGGTAATTGAGCACAAGCTTGCTGTCTGTCCTCAGGCGCGGCCCATCAAGCAAAAAGTGAGGAAGCAAGCCATGGAGCGCCAAGAGTTCATCAACGAAGAAATCAAGAAGCTAGAAGCAGCAGGCCTAGTTAGAGGTGTGATCCATCCGACGTGGTTGGCAAATCCAGTCGTCGTGCGCAAGGCCAATGGGAAGTGGAGACTGTGTATAGACTTCACCGATGTGAATAAAGCATGTCCCAAGGATCCATTCCCTTTGCCGCGCATTGACCAGATCGTTGACTCCACTGCCGGATGTGAGCTACTCTGTTTTCTTGATGCATACTCAGGCTATCATCAGATTTTCATGGCCAAGGAGGATGAAGAAAAGACTGCATTTATCACTCCATGTGGCACTTATTGCTTTATTCGCATGCCATTTGGATTGAAGAATGCAGGCTCCACCTTTGCAAGGGTAGTATACACTGCTTTCGAGCCACAGATCCACAGAAATGTAGAAGCTTACATGGATGACATTGTGGTGAAGAGCAAGAGCAAGGAAACCCTGATTCAAGACTTGGAAGAAACGTTTCAGAACCTGCGCAGAATACAGCTCAAGTTGAACCCCGAGAAGTGCGTCTTCGGAGTCCCCTCCGGCAAGCTTCTCGGGTTCTTTGTATCACAGAGGGGGATTGAAGCCAACCCCGACAAGATCAAAGCCATTGAGCAGATAGAGGCCCCAAAGCGCGTCAAGGATGTCAGAAGGCTTGCAGGTTGCGTGGCTGCCCTCAGCAGGTTCATTTCAAAATCTACAGAACGCGCCTTACCTTTCTTCAAAATCTTGAAGAAGGCAGGTCCCATGAAGTGGACTCCGGAAGCGGAGGTGGCGCTGCAGGATTTGAAATGGTACCTGTCCTCCACTCCTATACTTGTCGCACCTAGACCACAGGAAAAGTTGTTGCTATACCTAGCGGCAACCAACCAGGTGGTTAGTGCTGCGTTAGTAGCGGAGAGGGAGTCCGACGAGGAGTCAGCACCACCGGCAAGCGAATCCAGCGACAAGCAGGGGGCTGCTCCGGCAAGCTCTGGCCCCGACAAGGAAGACTCTGCGCAGGAACAGGATGGGGTGCGGAAGAAGATGGTGCAGCGCCCAGTGTATTTTGTGAGTTCCCTTCTCCAGGGAGCTAGATCGAGGTACTCTGGTGTGCAAAAGTTGCTTTTCGGCCTCCTCATGGCCTCGAGAAAGCTCCGCCATTACTTCCAAGCCCATGAGATAACAGTGGTCACTCGCTTTCCGCTGAAGAGGATATTGCACAACCCAGAAGCAACAGGCAGGATTGTTGAGTGGGCGCTGGAGCTGTCGAGCTTTGGACTCAAGTTTGAAAGTACTTCAACTATACAGAGCCGAGCCTTGGCAGAATTCATAGCTGAGTGGACTCCAACGCCCGATGAAGAAGTTCAAGAAACAAGTACACCCGTACAAGAAGCTACAAGTGAATGGGTAATGTATTTTGATGGTGCCTTCTCGCTGCAAGGCGCCGGTGCTGGCGTGGTACTCATTGCGCCCACCGGAGAGAACCTCAAATACGTTATTCAGATGCACTTTCCCAGGGAGCAAGCGACAAACAACACCGCAGAATATGAAGGCTTGCTCGCCGGCCTCAGGATTGCGGCCGAACTTGGGATCAGAAAGCTGATTGTGCGGGGAGATTCTCAGTTGGTGGTCCGACAAGTTAACAAGAGCTATCAGAGCCCTTTGATGGAAGCTTATGTCGATGAAGTGAGGAAGCTTGAAGAACACTTTGAAGGTCTGCAGATGGAGCACGTCCCGAGAGCTCAGAATGAAATTGCGGATGGCCTTTCAAAGTGTGCCGCGATGAAGCTACCTGTGGAACCAGGGACCTTCTTGCTCAAGCTGACTCAACCATCCGTTACACCATCAATTGGACAGTCCAAGAAGAGAAAGTTGGTCTCTGGCGACTATTTGCCGGCGGATCTTCCAGAAACCGCCGCCAAGGTCCCCAAGATCAACAACAACAACGCTGAGGAACAGTTTGCTCCTGCAGATCCTCGGGTCTGTACAGTTGAAGCAAGTGTTCCCGACAAGCCTCGCCCCGGCGAGCTTGCCGGGGGACCATCAGCTCCGGCAGAACCAGAGGTCCTTGCCGTAGAAGCTAAGGTTCCCGCAGCGGCCCTCGAGCCTTTAGTCCTTGCCTCCGAGCCCCAGGCTCCGGCATGGGCGCAGCAGATCGTCCGCTTCCTTCAAACTGGAGAACTTCCCGACGACCCAGAAGAAATAGAGAAGATAACCAGGCAGTCAAGTATGTACCAGTTCGTGGATAACGAGCTGTATAGAAGAAGACTCAATGGTGTCAGGTTGAAATGCATCTCCAGGGAAGATGGACAGAAGCTGTTGGCAGAAATACACGGAGGCATATGCGGCCACCACATTGGCGCAAGGGCGCTTGCCGGGAAAGCTTTCCGGCAAGGGTTCTTTTGGCAAGAAGCCCTCCAAGATGCAACTGCACTAGTAACCAAGTGTGAAGCGTGCCAGTTCCATGCAAAGCAAATTCATCAGCCAGCTCAAGCTCTCCAAACGATCCCTTTATCCTGGCCCTTCTCAGTCTGGGGGCTCGATATCCTCGGCCCCTTCCCCCGAGCTGTCGGGGGCTTTGAGTACTTGTACGTTGCGATCGACAAGTTCACAAAGTGGCCAGAAGTGGAGCCGGTGAGAAAGGTGACAGCACAGTCAGCAGTCAGGTTCTTCAGGTCGATTGTTTGCCGTTTCGGGGTCCCTAACAGGATCATCACCGACAACGGTACACAATTCACTAGTCGCACCTTCATGCAGTACGTCCAAGACCTTGGCGCCAAGGTCTGTTTCGCTTCTGTTGCTCACCCGAGGAGCAACGGTCAAGCGGAGAGGGCCAATGCTGAAGTGCTGCGTGGACTCAAGACAAGAACCTTTGACAGGCTGCGCAAGTGCGGAAGAAATTGGATAGAGGAGCTACCGGCGGCTCTTTGGTCAATCAGGACGACACCAAGTCGAGCCACCGGACAGACACCTTTCGCTCTAGTCTATGGAGCAGAGGCAGTTCTCCCCACGGAACTCGTATACGGATCTCCTCGAGTGCTCGCTTATGATGAGCTCGAGCAAGAGCAATTGCGGCGAGATGACGCGTTGCTCCTCGAGGAGGGACGTCTCCAGGCTGCTGTACGAGCTGCTCGATACCAGCAAGCCTTGCGTCGCTACCATAGCCGCAAGGTCAAGGCCAGGAGTCTCGAGGAAGGCGACCTTGTTCTTCGGCGTGTTCAGTCCGCCAAGAATTCCAACAAGTTGACGTCGAAGTGGGAAGGCCCTTATCGGGTGAGACAAGTCACGAGGCCCGGCGCTGTCCGCCTCGAGACCGAAGAAGGCTTACCGGTGAGCAACTCCTGGAACATAGAGCATCTTCGCAAGTTTCACCCATAAGGCGCGGTTGCCGTGATCCGCTCCGGCAACCACCTTTTGTACAAGCTTTGCCGCTGTTGCATGTAACCCTTTGTACAAAGCCGGGCGCAGACCCCGTGCATCAGTAAAGTTTCCGTGTTTTGCGCTATTTGCCTTTTGCATGCTTTTCCTTGCTATTTGCATGTGTTATTTGGCAAACTTGTGTGATACACAAGTCCGGTAAGAATTACAACGCCGAAAGGCCATATACTTGTTTCCCTCTCCCTTTTCTTTCCTCTTAAGCAGAAGGAACGTTCCTCGCGCACAAGTTTGCCGGGGGGGAAGGAGGTTGAGGAGGAACCAAGTGCTGTTCAAGAAAGAGGAGCCTTACCAGAAAGCAAGCGACATATGAAAGCTAAGTTGTTAGAGTTTGACCAGTTCAAATTTTAAATTTTAGTTGTCTTCCTTGAACAATCACACTTTGTATGGAAAACCTATGCGCGGAGGAACCTACCCGTAGCTTGCCGCACCCTTATCTTGCTTCCGAGTTCACTCAACGATCTAAGTGAGCTGCGACAAGTGTCGCGCCCTTGCTTCGTTTCCGAGTACGCTCAGCAAGCTAAGTGCGTTGCGACTAGCCGCGGCAAGGTTGCTTGCCGGTAAGACCTTAGCCAGCAGGCTGCTTAGAGTCCAGCACTCAGCGCTCGCGGCAAAGGCCCCTTGCCGGCAAGCTCCCCGGGAGCGTAGGGTGAAAAACATACAAAGTCAAAGATTAAGACAAGGAAGATAACATTGCACTGATTAAGATAAATATCTTACAAAGGATAACTTGTCGCAATGGACTAATAAGTTCATGACATAATGTGCAGCAGTAAAAAGAGATAAAGATAACGGAGGCCTAATCTACGCGGTCGCCCTCCTTCCTGCCGAGCTTAGCCACCTTGGCGATGATGTGGGCGACCTGCTCCTTCAGGGCCTCCGTGTCCGCATCAGCCGGCAAGCTACGAAGAACGTTGGTGAGATTGATCCCCGGGTTGCGGTACACGATCTTCGTCAGCACCCGCTCCAGAGTTCCCGCGCAGAGCAGGCGTGACTCCTCGGCCAGCTGCGCGGGGATTCGGTTCCGGAGACCTGCAAGGGCCGGCGCGATCCCTCTGAAGAAGAGGCTGAGCTTGGCGCTGTGCGGGAGATCCGGATCCGGCGAGTAGATGAGATGTTCAACCTTCAGCGCCAGCAGCTCCTGGTCAATGTTGGACGCAGAGGATACCAAGTCTTCGGTCCATACCTCAATGGTCTGGCGGAAGAGCTCGGATGCTTTGTTGACGCTGTCCACCAAAGTCCGCTCCTTGCGGAGTTCCTCCTTCAGCTTGTTCTCCTGAGCCCGGGCAGCGTCGAGCGAATCCTTAAGAGTAGTGACCTTCAACTCCAAGTCCTCGATGGAGTCCTTGGCGGCCTTCAACTCGTCGCCCCTTTTGGAAAGACTCACCTGGAGCTCTGAGTTCGTGTGGGCGTCCTTCTCGCGCTCCGTGATGAGCGCGGCAACCTTCTCCGCGCTCACCTTCAGCGCCTTCTCCAGCTGTACAACCTTGGCGGCGAGCTCCTTCTTGGCGTCTTCCGCGGCAACCGCGGCGGCTTTCGCCTCCTTCAATTCTCCGCCAAGGGCCGCCTCGCGAGCGGCAAGGTCCTCCTCATGGGAGTCGAGCTCGACCTTCCGCTGCGCGAGCTCTCCCTCTCGCCGGGACAGCTCCACCCCGGCGAGCCGCTGCTGTTCCTCAGCTTCGGCCTTCTCCAGCACCCATTCTTGGTACTCGCCGGCGAGACGCTCGCGCTCCTCCGCCACCTGGCGGAGGGCCGCCTGGTTGGCGGCGCTGAGCTCTGCCGCGCGCTTTTCCATCTCCGCGGCGGCCTTGGCGGCAAGGGCTTCCCGGGAGGCGAGCTTCGCCTGCCTGGCCCGGTAAAGGGCCAGGAGTTGGTGGAGCAGCTTCTCCTCCTCCGGCCCTTCGCTCCCGCCGGGCGCCTCGACGATTTTCAGGCCCGCGGAGGCGAGGACTTCTCCGTCAAACGCCTCGCCCTCCGCGGGAGCTCGCGATGAAGACCCCCAAGGCATCTGGATGAAGACGCCATTGGGGGCCTCAAGGTAGTAACCCTGCTCCTTGCTGGCGGAGGGGTCGGCGGCCGGTGCAGCATCTGATGCTCCCGCCGCCTCCGGGTCGGCGGTGCGGTCGCCGTCCCCCTCCCCCGCCGCTGCGTCCGCAGCCGGAGCAGTCTCCTGCGCGGTCGGCTCGGCGGCCTCAGCCATCTCCTCGGTGGCAGGGACGTCACCGCCGCCGCCCTGCGCGCCCTCCTCCTCGAGGTTGATAACCTCCGTCTCCATGGGCTCAGGAGGAGGAAGATCTAAAAAGAAGAAGAAGAAGGAAAAGAAGTTCAAGCAAAGATCCAAAAAGAAACGAAGCCAAGAAGACAAGCTACAGAACATACCTTGGCGGACGTCCTCAGCGGCGGGCTCCCTCGCCGGGGAGCTCGGCCTTGTCGGAGTAGCCACCCTCGCCGGGCTGCTCGCCCTTGGCGGGGTACTCTGCCTTGGCGGAGTACCCGCCCTGGGCGGAGCACTCTCCCTTGCCGGAGAGTTCTGCCTTGGCGGGGACGGCGGGGCCTGCGGCTCCTCGACGACGATCTCCGGGCGCTCTTCACGCTGTGGCTCCACCTCTGCACAAATCAAGATAAGAAACATCAAGATATGAAGACAAGACCAATCCTCAGGCGTACCCCGACAGGCGAAAGAGTAAACCCCAGACTTACGCTGGGGGCTGCGCTGGGGGCTGCGCTGGGGGCTGCTCCTCGGAGCAGCGCTCGGGTCCGGCAGGCTCGGCTCCGGCACACCTCCTGTTGCCGCGGCGGCTGAGTCTTCCGTGGCCTCGACCACAGGCGTCTTGGCCTTCTTAGCCGCGCGATGAGCCAAGGTCCTGAAATCAGAGCAATGAACAGAGTCAGCATCAACAAAAACCAAGATAAAAATCGAGAAGGTGTAGGGTCCTGGATCCTTACTCCTGGTCCTCCTCGTCGTCCTCGCTCAGGGCGGAGAAGTCGTACTCCACCGTGGGCGCGTCGGCGCGAGGAGCGGAAGACGAAGATTCCCTCGCGCGCTTGGTGTTCGCCGGGGCTGGGGGCTGCGAAGACCCAGCCCCTGTGGTAGCCGGCGCCCGAGGAGCGGGCGGAGCCGCTGCTCCGCTCCGAGAAGACCCCTGTCGGCTCGGCGCCGGCCTGCGAGGCGCCTCCGTCGTGGCCCGCGCGCGGGCCGCCTCTGCTGTGGCTGGTACGCCGGTCGCCCTTGGCGCAGCTTGGCTCCCCCGGGGAGCTGCCCGGCGAGCTGGTTGTTGCCGGGGGGCTTGCGCCCTCTCTCCCGTCGCCGTCTTGCGGAGACGCTTCGGTGGAGACTGCCTTGGGCTTGCCGGGGGCGGGGAGCTCTCCGACGAGGAGAGGTCGTCGGCGTAGAGCTCCGTGGATCCGCCGGAGTCCTCGGCCTCCTCCTCCTCCTCTTCCCCGGCCGGCTCGCTGGGCCCAGCGCCCTGCGCTGCGGCCTCTTTTCCCTTGCCGCCTCCGCTTCCTCCGGCGCCTCCGCTCCTCGCGGCGCCTCTGTTCCCTCCGGCGGCACCCTCCATTGCCGCGGCCTCGGCCACGATTCCGTGGATCCCGGAGTGCCTCAGCGAGGGGACCCCGGCGAGCGCGTCGGGAGGGAGCTGCAGCAATCTGCGGATCTCCGCCTCCTCCGCCTGGCTGGACGCGTCCGCAACCTCCGCCTCTTCAGGCGTGTATCCAAAAATTCCTGCCGCTGCAGCTGCAGCGGCCTCTTCAGCCCGAGAAGCCATTTAGGCAATCTCCTGGTCGGTGGTGTCCCGCGTATGCTCCTTGAGGTCGTTCTTGTTCTTCGCCACCTCCGCGAGGTTGTCGTAGAAGTTCAGGACGTCAATGGGCTTGGGCGCGATCCACGTGCGGTCCACGCCGTGCGAGTCGCACGCGGGCATCATGGCGAGGATACGGTCCCGGACGATGTTGTTGCAGAGCGGCACCACTTCCCGGGGAGGTCTGAACCACTCAGGGTGTGCCGGGTCGTACTTGAAGAGTTCCCGGACCATCCCCTTCAGCTCCAGCGTGGTGAAATTGAAGTTGAGCCCGGGGCGCAGCCGCATTATATCCGCCGGGCCGCCGTACTCCCAGGCCGGCCTCTTCCTGTCTTGGAGAGGGGCGATGCGGCGGCGGAGGAAGTCTGCGCCCACCTCTGCAACGGACAGTTTCGCCATCCGAAGACGAAGAATCCGGACGAGGGCGATGTCGAGCTTGATGTCGTCCGAATCTAATTCGCTCCAGTCCCTGCCGCGCACGATGGGCGTTGTGCGCGGCGCGGTGAAAGCTTGCGGCTGGTCTTCGACGATCCAGCACCACTCCGCTCGCCATTCCTCCCACTTGCCGCGGAGCTCCCCCAGCAAGTACGCTCCTTTTTTATTCAGACGGAAAACCCAAGAAATTCCTCCGGAGAGGGGGGCATCGGCCTCGGCTCTAGGAGTGAAGAAGTGCCTAAAAAGCGCTACGTTTGGGTGTACTCCTATGAAGTTTTCGCACATGTGTGCGAAAACTGTTGGGGAACGTTGCATGGAAAACAAAAAATTTTCTCTACGTTCACCAAGATCAATCTAGTAGATGCAACTACGAGGGGAGAGTAGGATCCACATACCCTTGTAGATCGCTAAGCGGAAGCGTTAAGAACGCGGTTGATGGAGTCGTACTCGCCGCGATTCAGATCGCTGAAGATCCAAGCACCGAAGCAACGGTGCCTCCGCGTTCTTCACACGTACGGCTCGGGGACGTCTCCTCCTTCTTGATCCAGCAAGGGGTGGAGGAGAGGTTGATGGAGAACCGGCAGCACGACGGCGTGGTGGTGATGGTGTAGAAGAATTCCAGCAGGGCTTCGCCTAAGCACCGCGGGAGAAGAAGATGTTATGGGAGAGGGAGGGCAGCGCCGAGGCACGAACTTGTGTTTGCTGCCCTCCCTTTGCCTCACTATATATAGGGGGGGTGGAGAGGTGAGGGGCGCCCTAGGGTTTCCCCTAGGGGGCCGGCGGCCAGGGCAAGGGGAGGGGGCGGCGGCCAAGGCTGGCCCTAGGGTTTCCCCCCCTAGGTGCCTTGCCCCCCAAGGCTAAGGGGGTGCGGCCACCCTAGAGGGGTCCACCTCCCTTGGCGCACAAGGAGAGGGCCCAGGGGGGGGGCGCACAGCCCCCTGAGGGCTGTGGTGTCCCCCCTTGTGGCCCATTAGGCCCAGAACTACTTCCGGAACCCCCGAAACCCTTTCCGGTACTCCGCCGATTTCCCGATGCTCCCCGGAACACTTCCGGACTCCGAAACCTTTCATCCTATATATCAATCTTCGTCTCCGGACCATTCCGGAGACCCTCGTCATGTCCGGGATCTCATCCGGGACTCCGAACAACCTTCGGTAACCATACACTATTCTCACTAACAACCCTAGCGTCACCGAACGTTAAGTGTGTAGACCCTGCGGGTTCGGAAACCATGTAGACATGACCGAGACACTCCCAGGTCAATAACCAATAGCGGGATCTGGATACCCATATTGGTTCCCACATGTTCCTCGATGATCTCATCGAATGAACCACGATGTCAAGGATTCATGCAATCCCGTATACAGTTCCCTTTGTCTCGTCGGTATGTTACTTGCCCGAGATTCGATCGTCGGTATCTCTATACCTAGTTCAATCTCGTTACCGGCAAGTCTCTTTACTCGTTACCGTAATACATAATCCCGTGACCAACTACTTAGTCACTTTGAGCTCATTGAGATGACGTATTACCGAGTGGGCCCGGAGATACCTCTCCGTCACACGAAGTGACAAATCCCAGTCTCGATCCATGTCAACTCAACAGACACCCTCGGAGATACCTGTAGAGTACCTTTATAGTCACCCAGTTACGTTGTGACGTTTGGCACACACAAAGCACTCCTACGGTGTCAGTGAGTTACATGATCTCATGGTCATAGGAACTTATACTTGACATGCAGAAAACTATAGCGATAACTGACACGATCAAAAGCTATGTTTAACGTTTGGGTCTCGTCCATCACATCATTCTCCTAATGATGTGATCCCGTTATCAAATGACAACTCATGTCTATGACCTGGAAACCGCGGTCATCTTTGATCAACGAGCTAGTCCTGTAGAGGCTCACTAGGGACACAAAGTCTGTCTATTCATCCACACACGTATTTGAGTTTCCAATCAATACAATTATAGCATGGATAATAAACGATTATCATGAACAAGGAAATATAATAATAACTCTTTTATTATTGCCTCTAGGGCATATTTCCAACAGTCTCCCACTTGCACTAGAGTCAATAATCTAGCATTACAAGGTAATGAATCTAACACCCATAGAGTCTTGGTGTTGATCGTGCTTAGCCCGTGGAAGAGGCTTAGTCAACGGATCTGCAACATTCAAATCCGTGTGTACTTTGCAAATGTTTATGTCCTCCTCCTTGACCGAATCGCGGATGGAATTGAAGCGTCGCTTTATGTGTCTGGTCCTCTTGTGAAACCTTGGTTCCTTGGCTAGAGCAATGGCACCAGTGTTGTCACAGAACAGAGTCATTGGGTTTAGTGCACTAGGCACAACTCCAAGATTTGTCATGAACTCCTTCATCCAGACACCTTCCTTTGCCGCCTCCGAGGCAGCTATATACTCCGCTTCACATGTAGAATCAGCTACCACGCTCTGCTTGGAACTGCACCAGCTTACCGCTCCCCCGTTGAGAATATATACGTATCCGGTTTGAGACTTAGAGTCATCCGGATCAGTGTCAAAGCTTGCATCGACGTAACCCTTTACGACGAGCTCTTGATCACCTCCATAAATGAGAAACATATCCTTAGTCCTTTTCAGGTACTTTAGGATATTCTTGACCGCTGTCCAGTGATCCATACCAGGATTACTCTGAAACCTTCCGGCCATACTTATGGCAAGGCTGACATCTGGTCTCGTGCACAGCATTGCATACATGATAGAGCCTATGGCTGAAGCATAGGGGACGACACTCATCTTTTCTCTATCTTCCGCAGTCACTGGGCACTGAGTCTTACTCAACTTTGTACCTTGCAATACCGGCAAGAACCCCTTCTTGGATTGATCCATTTTGAACTTCTTCAAAACTTTATCAAGGTATGTGCTTTGTGAAAGTCCTATCAAGCGTCTTGATCTATCTCTATAGATCTTGATGCCCAATATGAAAACAGCTTCACCGAGATCCTTCATCGAAAAACTCTTGTTCAAATACCCCTTCACGCTATCCAAAAATTCTATATTGTTTCCAATCAGCAATATGTCATCCACATATAATATTAGAAACGCTATAGAGCTCCCACTCACTTTCTTGTAAATACAAGCTTTATTGTAAACTTGTATAAACCCAAACGCTTTGATCACCTCATCAAAGCGAAGATTCCAACTCCGAGATGCTTGCACCAGCCCATAAATGGAACGCTGAAGCCTGCATACTTTGTCAGCATTCTCTGGATCGACAAAACCTTCTGGTTGCATCATATACAACTCTTCCTTAAGAAAACCGTTAAGGAACGCTGTTTTGACATCCATCTGCCAAATTTCATAATCGAAATATGCAGCTATTGCTAACATGATTCGGACGGATTTAAGCATCGCTACGGGTGAGAAAGTCTCATCGTAGTCAATCCCTTGAACTTGTGAAAAACCCTTTGCCACAAGTCGAGCTTTATACACGGTGACATTACCGTCAGCGTCCGTCTTCCTCTTAAAAATCCATTTATTCTGAATGGCCTTCCGCCCTTCAGGTAATACTTCCAAAGTCCATACTTTGTTTTCATACATGGATCCCATCTCGGATTTCATGGCCTCTAACCATTTGTCGGAATCCGGGCCCACCATTGCTTCTCCATAGCTCGTAGGTTCACCGTTGTCTAACAACATGACCTCTAAGACAGGGTTACCATACCACTCAGGTGCAGTGCGTACCCTTGTCGACCTACGAGGTTCGGTAGTAACTTGATCAGAAGCTTCTTGATCATCATCATTGGCTTCCTCTTCAACCTCTGCAGGCTCCACAAAAACATCTTTCTGTGCTGCGCTACTTTCTGGTTGAAGCAGAGGTTCAATAACCTCATCAAGTTCTACCTTCCTCCCACTCAATTCTTTCGAGAGAAACTCTTTCTCGAGAAAGGACCCGTTCTTAGCGACAAACACTTTGCTCTCGGATCTGAGATAGAAGGTGTACCCAACTGTTTCTTTTGGGTATCCTATGAAGACACATTTGTCCGCTTTGGGTTCGAGCTTTTCTGGCTGAAGCCTTTTGACATAAGCATCGCAACCCCAAACCTTGAGAAAAGACAACTTTGGTTTCTTACCAAACCATAGTTCATACGGTGTTGTCTCAACAGACTTAGATGGAGCTCTATTTAAAGTGAATGCAGCTGTCTCTAACGCATACCCCCAAAACGATAGTGGCAAATCGGCAAGAGACATCATAGAACGTACCATATCTAATAGGGTTCGATTACGACGTTCGGACACACCATTACGCTGTGGTGTTCCAGGTGGCGTCAACTGTGAAACAATTCCACATTTTCTTAAGTGATCACCAAACTCATAACTCAGATATTCTCCCCCTCGATCAGATCGTAGGAACTTGATCTTCTTGTTACGATGATTTTCAACTTCACTCTGAAATTGCTTGAACTTTTCAAAAGTTTCAGACTTATGCTTCATCAAGTAAATATACCCATATCTACTTAAGTCGTCAGTGAAGGTGAGAAAATAACGATATCCACCGCGCACCGTCACACTTATCGGACCGCACACATCAGTATGTATGATTTCCAATAAGTCACTTGCCCGTTCCATTGTCCCTGAAAACGGGGTCCTTGTCATCTTGCCCATGAGGCACGGCTCGCACGTGTCAAGTGATTCAAAATCAAGAGACTCCAAAAGTCCATCAGCATGGAGCTTCCTCATGCGTTTCACGCCGATATGACCCAGACGGCAGAGCCACAAGAAAGTGGTATTATCATCATTAACTCTACATCTTTTGGCATCAATGTTATGAACATGTGTATCATCACTATCGAGATTCAATAAGAATAAACCCCTAACTTCGGGTGCATGACCATAAAAGATATTACTCATATAAATAGAACAACCATTATTCTCTGACTTAAATGAGTAACCGTCTCGCAATAAACAAGATCCAGATATAATGTTCATGCTTAACGCAGGCACTAAATAACAATTATTCAGGTTCATAACTAATCCCGATGGTAATCGAAGAGCGAGCGTGCCGACGGCGATCACATCAACCTTGGAACCATTTCCCACGCGCATCGTCACTTCGTCCTTCGCCAGCCTCCGTTTATTCCGCAGTTCCTGTTTAGAGTTGCAAATGTGAGCAACCGAACCGGTATCAAATACCCAGGCACTACAACGAGAGTTGGTAAGGTACACATCAATAACATGTATATCACATATACCTTTGTTGTTGTTGGCCCCCTTCTTGTCCGCCAGATACTTGGGGCAGTTCCGCTTCCAGTGGCCGTTCCCCTTGCAATAGAAACACTCAGTCTCTGGCTTGGGCCCAGCCTTGGGTTTCTTCACTGGATTAGCAACTGCTTTGCCACCCTTCTTAGAGTTACCCTTCTTGCCCTTGCCATTCTTCTTGAAACTGGTGGGTTTATTGACCATCAACACTTGATACTCCTTCTGGATGTCTGCCTCAGCGACTTTCAGCATTGAAAACAGCTCGGCGATGGTTTTATTCATCCCTTGTATGTTGTACTGCTGCACGAAGCTCTTGTAGCTTGGAGGGAGTGACTGGAGAATTCTGTCAATGATAGCCTCATCCGGGAACACAAGTCCCAGATCAGCTATGCAGGTATAGTACCCAGACATCTTCAGCAAGTGCTCACTGACAGACGAATTCTCCTCCATCTTGCAAGCAAAGAATTTATCGGTGGTCTCATACCTCTCGATCTTAGCATTCTTTTCAAAGATGAACTTCAACTCCGTGTACATCTCATATGCACCATGACGTTCAAAACGCCTTTGAAGTCCTCCTTCCAAGCCGCACAACATGGCACATTGCACTATCGAATAGTCATCCGAACGCGTCTGCCAGACGTTCATAACGTCCGCAGAGGCTCCAGGAGCGGGGGGTTCACCTAGCGGTGCATTTAGGACATAAACCTTTTGGGAAGCTGTGAGGATGATCCTCAGATTGCGGAGCCAGTCCACAAAGTTGCTCCCATCATCTTTCAGTTTAGCTTTCTCTAGGAACGCATTAAAATTCAGGGGAGCTACTGCGCGAGCCATCTACAACCAAAAATTTGCAAAGACATTTTAGACTATTGTTCATGATAAGTGAGTTATTACCTAATCAAATTATTTATAACTCCCACTCAAATTGACATCCCTCCGGTCATTCGAGCGTGACATGATCCAAATTCACCAACCCAAGTCCGATCATCACGTGAGATGAGGTGGTGTCAATGGTGAACATCAACATGTTGATCATATCTACTATATGACTCATGCTCGACCTTTCGGTCCTCCGTGTTCCGAGGCCATGTCTGTACATGCTAGGCTCGTCAAGTCTAACCCGAGTGTTCTGCATGTGCAAAACTGGCTTGCATCCGTTGTATGCGAACGTAGAGTCTATCACACCCGATCATCACGTGGTGCTTCGAAACGACGAACCTTCGCAACGGCGCACACTCGGGGGGAACACAATTTTATCTTGAAATTTTAGTGAAGGATCATCTTATAATGCTACCGTCGTCCTAAGCAAAATAAGATGCATAAAAGGATTAACATCACATGCAAATCATAAGTGACATGATATGGCCATCAACTCGTGCTTTTGATCTCCATCTCCAAAGCACCGGCATGATCTCCATCGTCACCGGCGCCACACCATGATCTCCATCATCATGATCTCCATCATCGTGTCGCCATCGGGGTTGTCGGCGCCCACCATGCTCTTACTACTATTGCTACCGTTTAGCGATAAAGTAAAGCATTACAAAGCGCTTGAAGATTGACACGCAGGTCATACAAAAATTAAAGACAACCCTATGGCTCCTGCCGGTTGCCATATGCATCGACATGCAAGTCGATATTAACTATTACAACATGATCATCTCATACATCAAATATAATTCATCATGTCATTGGCCATATCATATCACATGCATACCCTGCAAAAACAAGTTAGACGTCCTCTAATTTGTTGTTGCATGTTTTACGTGGCTGCTATGGGTATCTAGCAAGAACGTTTCTTACCTATGCAAAACCACAACGGTGATATTCAAGTTGCTATTTAACCTTCTACAAGGACCGCCTTGTTCTATTCCGATTCAACTAAGATAGGAGAGACAGACACCCGCCAGCCATCTTATGCAACAAAAGTCACATGTCTGTCGATGGAACCGGTCTCATGTACGTGGACATGTAAAGTTGGTCCGGGCCGCTTCATCCTATAATACCGCTGAATCAAGAAAGACTAAGGAGGGCAGCAATTTAAACATCAACGCCACAAACCCTTTTGTGTTCTACTCGAGAAAGCATCTACGCAAGATCCTAGCTCATGATGCCACTGTTGGGGAACGTTGCATGGGAAACAAAAATTTTCCTACCGTTCACCAAGATCAATCTAGTAGATGCAACTACGAGGGGAGAGTGTGATCTACGTACCCTTGTAGATCGCTAAGCGGAAGCGTTATGAACGCGGATGATGGAGTCGTACTCGCCGCGATTCAGATCGCCGAAGATCCTAGCACCGAAGCAACGGTGCCTCCGCGTTCTTCACACGTACGGCTCGGGGACGTCTCCTCCTTCTTGATCCAGCAAGGGGTGGAGGAGAGGTTGATGGAGAATCGGCAGCACGACGGCGTGGTGGTGATGTTGGAGGAGAACTCCGGCAGGGCTTCGCCTAAGCACCGCGGGAGAAGAAGATATTACGGGAGAGGGAGGGCAGCACCGAGGCACGAACTTGTGTTTGCTGCCCTCCCTTTGCCTCACTATATATAGGGGGGGTGGAGAGGTGAGGGCGCCCTAGGGTTTCCCCCCCTAGGTGCCTTGCCCCCCAAGGCCAAGGGGTGCGGCTGCCCTAGGGGGTCCCACCCCCTTAGCCGCATGGGGAGAGGGCCCAGGGGGGGCGCACAGCCCCTTGAGGGCTGTGGTGTTCCCCCTTGTGGCCCATTAGGCCCAGAACTTCTTCCGGACCCCCCGAAACACTTTCCGGTAATCCGCCGATTTCCCGATGCTCCCCGGAACACTTCCGGACTCCGAAACCTATCATCCTATATATCAATCTTCGTCTCCGGACCATTCCGGAGACCCTCGTCATGTCCGGGATCTCATCCGGGACTCCGAACAACCTTCGGTAACCATACACTTTTCTCACTAACAACCCTAGCGTCACCGAACGTTAAGTGTGTAGACCCTGCGGGTTCGGAAACCATGTAGACATGACCGAGACACTCCCAGGTCAATAACCAATAGCGGGATCTGGATACCCATATTGGTTCCCACATGTTTCTCGATGATCTCATCGGATGAACCACGATGTCAAGGATTCAGGCAATCCCGTATACAGTTCCTTTTGTCTCGTCGGTATGTTACTTGCCCGAGATTCGATCGTCGGTATCTCTATACCTAGTTCAATCTCGTTACCGGCAAGTCTCTTTACTCGTTACCGTAATACATAATCCCGTGACCAACTGCTTAGTCACTTTGAGCTCATTGAGATGACGTATTACCGAGTGGGCCCGGAGATACCTCTCCGTCATACGGAGTGACAAATCCCAGTCTCGATCCATGTCAACTCAACAGACACCCTCGGAAATACCTGTAGAGTACCTTTATAGTCACCCAGTTACGTTGTGACGTTTGGCACACACAAAGCACTCCTACGGTGTCAGTGAGTTACATGATCTCATGGTCATAGGAACTTATACTTGACATGCAGAAAACTATAGCGATAACTGACACGATCAAAAGCTATGTTTAACGTTTGGGTCTCGTCCATCACATCATTCTCCTAATGATGTGATCCCGTTATCAAATGACAACTCATGTCTATGACCTGGAAACCGCGGTCATCTTTGATCAACGAGCTAGTCCTGTAGAGGCTCACTAGGGACACAAAGTCTGTCTATTCATCCACACACGTATTTGAGTTTCCAATCAATACAATTATAGCATGGATAATAAACGATTATCATGAACAAGGAAATATAATAATAACTCTTTTATTATTGCCTCTAGGGCATATTTCCAACAAAAACCGCCATGGTGAGGATGGCGTTGGGGGTGAAGTCAAGCAGATGGAGGCCGTATGTGTTCATAATGTCGCAGAAGAAATCAGAGAAAGGAGGGCAGAGACCGCAGTGAAAAAAGGCTGCGAAGAAGTAGTACCCGCCGGGATAGTCGTCCTTGGCGGCGGCCGGGTAAGCTCGCGTGCGGGGGTGCGCCTTGGTGTCCTTGGCCCAGAACAAGTAATACTTGTTCCAGAGCTCCCGCACGCCGAGCTTCGGCGGGAAGACGAGGTGCTTCTTCCGGTACGCGGCGAGCTTCGCCGCTTGCTCCGACTTCTCCCTCTTGGCTTTCTCCGCCTTCGCCTTGTCGGTCTTTGGGGCCATGGCGGACGCGGCGGAAGGAGGGGGACGAAGAGCTCGGCGGCGGCGGAGGTGTGGAAGCAGAGCGCAAGAGAGATCTCTGGAGGAAGGAGACGATGCAATGAAAGCGCAAGGAGGGGAACCGCGCCCGCTTCCTCTGCTTTTATGGGGAGTGGGGGCGTTTCGCCCTTTCCATTAAGAGATCGTGGGCACGTCCCATCCCACGACGCCGTGATCGACGCGTGCCGTTACGGGGGGATGCGGCGGATACGAAAGTGGATTCGGCGCGCCGCGGGCCGCGAGTGCCCGTGCACTGTTTTGGGCCTGGCCCAACAGCGCTCGGCACCGTGTGTGGCCCAGGCCCGGGGGCTCCTGTCGGTGTACTAAGGTAGGGGTACCTCAGTACCCCAACTTGTGCACGGGCAGTTGCAGCTTCCCGCGGCAGGGTTTACCGCGTGCCCGCCGGAGACCTTCCTGCCCCTTATTAATCCATTCAAAAACAAAGTATACAAGGAAGAAGATCGAGACCCCGGCAAGAGGAGCTTGCCGGGAAGGCCGTACCAGGCTCAAGACTGCCCCACTAGCACAAGACCCTGGCAAGAGGAGCTTGCCAGGAAGATTAGAAGACACGCCTCGGCGCTATATGCGCCCCGGCAAGGGCCCGGAGAGCGGCAAGCTCCCGGGCCCGGCAAGATCAAGGCCCCGGCAAGGTGCTTGCCGGGAAGGCTGCGCTGTGTGCCCGCGCTCCAGCTCATCGGCCCACGCGTCACCCTGGGGCCTATCCAGGGACGCGTGGCGGATGGCTGTGCAGCCTGGGGGACACGGTGGCACTCCACGGTGGTGGATCCATCGCCGTGGCGAACGGAGACGCTAGAGCGGGAGCTTTTGGGGTCGACGGCGACGGGCATTAAATGCCCTTGTCCCCCACTGTCAAAGTAGGTATAGACCACTGTTCTGCACTGTAGCTCCACTGTTCCCGCACTGTTACAACTACCACCTCTTTTACGTTTTTACCCCTTTCTCCTACGTTGACACCTGTCGGTGACCCCTTACACTATAAAAGGAGGCCCATGCACCACGTGGAGGGGGTTCGGAACCTAGATCACTCTCACGCTCGGTGTAGCTGCTTCTTCAAGCTCCCGAGCACTCAAACTCAATACACAACTAAGCAGGAGTAGGGTTTTACGCGTCTACCGCGGCCCGAACCTGGGTAAAACTGCCCGCGTGCTCGCCTCGATCTGCTCTTCGTGCTCCCTCCGCCCTCGTACCGCACAGACAAGGGGCTCCGGTCCCATAGGTGTTCGTGGCGGACAGTTTCCCCTGACACCAAGGAAACTTCTTCTACCTTTGATGTCCTTGGGACACGACATCTTTTCAATAGCATCAACTTTAGCTTTATCAACTTCAATACCTCTTTCAGAAATTTTATGCCCCAAGACAATACCTTCATTAACCATAAAGTGGCACTTTTCCCAATTCAAGACAAGATTAGTTTCTTCACATCTCTGCAAAACTCGATCAAGGTTGCTTAAGCAATCATCAAAAGAAGTTCCATAAACGGAAAAATCATCCATGAAAACCTCAATAATCTTTTCACAAAAATCAGAGAATATAGCCATCATGCATCTTTGAAAGGTAGTAGGTGCATTACATAAACCAAAAGGCATACGTCTATACGCAAAGGTACCGAAAGGGCAAGTAAAAGTAGTCTTTTCTTGGTCCTCTTTTGACACATGTATTTGAGAGAAACCAGAATAGCCATCTAGAAAGCAAAAATGAGTATGTTTGGATAACCTTTCTAGCATTTGATCAATAAAAGGTAGAGGGTAATGATCCTTCTTAGTAGCTTTATTTAATTTGCGGAAATCAATTACCATTCTATAGCCTGTAACAATTCTTTGTGGGATCAATTCATCGTTATCAGTAGGAACAACAGTAATACCTCCCTTCTTAGGGACACAATCGACAAGACTTACCCACTGACTATCGGCAACTGGATAAATTATACCTGCCTCTAGAAGCTTTAGTATTTATTTCCTTACCACTTCTTTCATCTTAGGATTTAACCGTCGTTGGTGATTAACAACAGGTTTAGCGTCCTTTTCCAATTTTATTTTGTGTTGGCATAGAGTGGGACTAATGCCCTTAAGATCATCAAGAGTATATCCAATAGCAGCACGGTGCTTATTCAGAGTTTTCAATAATTTCTCTTCTTCCTTCTCTGAAAGGTTAGCACTAATAATAACAGGATATATCTTCTTTTCATCGAGATAAGCATACTTAAGAGTATCAGGTAATGGTTTGAGTTCAAACACGGGATCACCCTTCGGTGGGAGAGGATCCCCTAGAATTTCAACATGTACGTTGTGTTTCAATAAGGGTCCCTGTTTAAAGAATATTTCATCTATTTCCCTTCTCACATTCATAAACATATCATTTTCATGGTCTAGAAAATATTGTTCTAAAGGATCATTAGGAGGCAGACCAATAGAAGCAAGACCAATAATTTCATCCTTACTAGGCAATTCTTTATCATGGGGTTGTCTACGAAATTTAGCAAAGTTAAAATCATGAGACATATCCCCTAAACCAATAGTAACAACATCCTTTTCGCAGTCTATCGTAGCGTTAACAGTACTCAAGAAGGGTCTACCAAATATAATGGGGCAAAAATCATCTTGTGGGGAACCAGGAACAAGAAAATCAGTAGGGTATTTAACTTTCTCACACAAGACTTCAACATCTCTAACAATCCCAACTGGTGAAATAGTGTCTCTATTGGCAAGCTTAATAGTAACATCAATATCTTCTAGCTCAGCAGGTGCCATATCATGCATAATTTCTTCATATAAGGAATGAGGTATTGCACTAGCACTAGCACCCATGTCACATAAACCATGATAGCAATGATCTCCTATTTTAACAGAAATAATAGGCATGCCTACAACACGTCTATGTTTATTCTTAGTATCGGGTCTAGCAATTATAGCAGCTTCATCAGAGAGGTGAATAACATGCCCATCAATATCATCGACCAAGAGATCCTTAACCATAGCAACACTAGGTTCAACTTTAATTTGCTCAGAAGGTGTAGGTGTTCTAGTATTACTCTTACGAACCACAGTTGAAGCTTTAGCATGATCCTTTATTCTAGCAGGGAAGGGTGGTTTCTCAATGTAAGCAGTAGGAACAATAGGATCGACATTATAAGTGATAGTCTTTTCTTCAACTTTAATGGGTTCAACTAATTTTACTTCAACTAGCAAAGTGGCCCGCTCGATGCGCGGGCTAGAATTTTAGAAATGTTTAATACTGAAAACATCTTATTTGTTTTTTCTTAAACAAAAATTGGAACCAAATATGATGACGTTAACAAATATAAGATGTTTGTAAATATAGTTTTGTCTTAGGTATGTTTGTTTTTCTCATTGAATATATTTGTTATACATTTATCATTTACTTGCTTATCGTGCATGCCATACTAAATGTATTTTTTATGATGAGTCACATTCAATTTATATCTTGTATAATTTTTCTGTAGTTTTATCATGTTTCTTTCTAATTTATTCCTAGAATACAAATTTAGTAGTTTTTATTGTTTACGTGTAGGCGTACATGTATATTTTGTAGTTGGAGTGATGAATGTACCTGTAATATTGTCCAATTATGCATGCCTGAATCTTTAGTTTATTTTAGTGATATTTTACTGTAATTGTTACTTCGATTTGGTATATAGATAGAGTGCATTTGTATACTATATATGTATTAATACTGTCATGGTTATCTGTTTCAGTGATTATTTGATTTGGTTATGATAAGACATGTACACTGTAAGCAGGACTAATGATACCTCATGTTTTTACTTAAAACTAAGTTTGCTCTAACATTGTGCTGAGTTTTTGAAAAAAACATTGTCCACAATGTTGTGTACAGAATCACTGTAGCTTCAAGCATCCCATGATGTTGAACCTTCATTTTCCGCTTTCTGGAGACTCCTTGTCTTCTCGGTAGTTGTCGGCCATGAAAGTAGCCCATCCATGTTGGATCGACCATGTGTGAGGATCACTCCAAAACTCACCTGGTTTCATCCTTGATGGCCACTTGCACTCATTCCGTCGTTCGGGTAGGGTGTACTGCCACAAGGCCACTTTCTATGCAGATTTGTTTGGCTCCTCGCACGCCTATTTGATCTTCCTGTCTAGTTAACAACGATGGAGGGGTAGTAGCCTGAGTAGTAGCTATGCGTGGCAGGACGCGAGCTCATGGAAATTGACGGTGCATTTACCATCAACATTCATGAAGCCGATAAGCTAGCGTCGATCGTGTGCAAGTTTGAGGTTCCTGGGGCGTTGTAGCCCTCAAGTACCATCCCAGATGCATCATCTCAATCCTAGAGCAAGGCAGCTTGAAAAGCTTTCTTCATCCTTGACAGTGGCAACTCAGCTTTGGTTTCACATGTTTCCACCTATAGGCCCCATCCCCAATATCTCTTTTGCGTCATTGTATGCTCGAACCAATATAATTAAACCAAGGTAATGTTTCATTAGTGATAAGTGTTATCATCTATGTCTTTTTACCATCTTGTATACTGGTAGATATGGATTTTTGACCTATTGATTTGTTGTCAAGGTACTAAATGACGAAAGCAAGTTATGAATGCCAAATACAGCTTAAGGCGTATATTTAATTTGTTTATGCCCCTCCACTTTTTCCAAGCCTGGCAAACAATACCAAGCACTCAACAGCAGCGAACTTGCGTTAGCACTACACGTCTCGGTTATCCCATGGCTTTATATATGTCACGCCACAGTGCAATAGAACGTACTATGTTAATGTTGTAAGACAAATTTAGATCATAGTACTTCTTCAAACTAAAATCATACCAATTATGTGCCATGTCAATCTCAAGATGTATCCTTCCAATTCAATGCACAGACACATCATTGAAAGTCAGTCTGAAATTAATACATGATGATAGATTATATTGATCTTTATCGAGTCCGTGTCAATCTTAGCTGCTATTACACAAGCTACGCTTGATTGACGGTTGGAAGTTCTTTTTCTTACATGGATTTTTCAACACATCTAATGTTGTTTCCTGTTAGCCAATCATTATTTTTCAGTATCATGAAAAATAATAGACGATGCTAGTAAATATTCATTTATGTTATCCAAATATATTTTGAAGCAAAATTAACTTTTCTATGTTTAGGTTAGATAAGTATATTAATCGTAATATTTTGACTTTATTAGGTATCCCTGATTAATAAGGACATAGTAAACACACTTCAATTCTACAGGTTATCAAAATCAGATGATGAATAGTAGTCTGCAACTCTAGAATAAACTATAGAAATAGCCCAATACATACAACAATTAAGAAAGAAACCTCCCAAATTTTTGCAGCAAAAGATCCTTGGACCAATCTCGATAGAATCCGTCTAACTTATAAGCGCAAAAAATAAATCTATATTGCAGCAATGGAGGAAAATCACATAGAATCTACGATCTAAAATTTTGTGTACATATGCAATGGAGAAAACTCCACTACAAAGCAAGCTTCCTCTAACTAATTTATCTGGTCCTGATTTATCTTCAATGCGCACAAGTATGCAGCAGCCAGCTCTAAAGCTAATTAATTCTCACGGCCGGCCGGAAACGCCAACAATCGATCTATTCCCAGTCAAGCTCCATCATATGTACGCACATGCACATAAGACAGCCGCAAGGCTAATCGATTCTCATTGCCGGCCGGAAAGGCAAACAATCGATCAGCTACGATCAATCTTCAAGCGCACATACGTACACGTACACAGCAGCGAGCTGAAAGCTACAATTGATTCTTGCCTCCAGATTACGAAGGCGCCAAAAGAGCGGGAAACCTGGTTGCCGGCGGTGCTAGCTAGGGCATGTAATTTCTCTGCGTTTTTGTTCATACGTCAATGTATCAATGCAGTTTTATTTTACTTTTTTCTATTGAGGGAGCCCACGTCCTACCTATATTTTATAACCGACGTACTATTTTTTTTCAGAAAGCGTAGCTTCATCTTTTTATTAGAAGGCAAGTTGAGCGAAACGTTTTTCCTCTATAATGGCAATGGTGGGTAAATTTTTTGACTTAAAAAATATCTAATGGCTATAAAATTTTGGCCTATAAAATAAATGGCCACATGTATCTGATTTTTGTGAGATTTTCTAATATATTTCTCTTTTTTCTGGTGAGCCCGTCAGATACTTTTTATATATAATAGATGGAAGGATGAAATGTAAACCACTTTTCCTTAGGGAGATCAACATGAGTAGCAATTGATTCACAGAAAGAAGCTACTATCTCAGAGTCAAGTCCATATTTAGTGCTAAATTCACGGAAAATATCGGTATCCATAAAAGATTTAACACAAACAAACTTAGGTGTTATACCTGACTCCTTACCTTCGTCAAGATCCCAATCTTCAGAGTTGCGTTTAATTCTTTCCAATAGATCCCATTTGAATTCAATAGTCTTCATCATAAAAGAACCAGTGCAAGAAGTATCGAGCATGGAGCGATTATTGAGAGAAATCCGGGCATAATTTTTTTGAATAATCATTTCTCTTGAGAGCTCATGATTGGGGAATGAATATAACATTGACTTAAGCCTCCCCCAAGCTTGAGCGATACTTTCTCCTTCGCGAGGCCAAAAATTATATATATAATTACGATCACGATGAACCTGGTGCATTGGATAGAACTTCTGATGAAATTCCAATTTCAACCGGTTGTAGTTCCATGATCCAATATCATCGCATAGCCTAAACCATGTCAATGCCTCTCCCTTCAAAGATAAAGGGAAGACCTTATTCTTGATCACATCCTCGGGCATACCTGCAAGCTTAAATAATCCACAAACTTCATCCACATAGATTAGGTGCAAATCGGGATGTAATGTTCCATCTCCTGTAAAAGGGATTAGCTAGCAGTTTCTCTATCATACCTAAAGGAATTTCAGAGTAAATATTTTCAGTAGGTTCAGTAGGTTGAGGAGCAACTCTTTGCTCTACTGGTCGAGCTGAAGATACCCCGAACAAGCCCCTCAAAGGATTATGTTCCATAGTAACAAGTGATAGTAAATTTCAGCACACTATATAAATTTTTCCTTACCAAATTCCCCGGCAACAACGCCAGAAAAGAGTCTTGATGACCCACAAGTGTAGGGGATCTATCGTAGTCCTTTCGATAAGTAAGAGTGTCGAACCCAACGAGGAGCAGAAGGAAATGATAGGTAGTTCTCAGTAAGGTATTCTCTGCAAGCACTGAAATTATCGGTAACAGATAGTTTTGTGATAAGGTAATTGGTAACAAATGACAAGTAGTAAAAGTAAATAAGGTGCATCAATATGGCTAAATCCTTTTTGTAGCAAAGGACAAGCCTGGACAAACTCTTTTATAAGGAAAAGCGCTCCCAAGGACACATGGGAATTATCGTCAAGCTAGTTTTCATCACGCTCATATGATTCGCGTTCGTTACTTTGATAATTTGGTATGTGGGTGGACCGGTGCTTGGGTGCTGCCCTTACTTGGACAAGCATCTGATACGTCTCCAACGTATCTACTTTTCCTAACACTTTTGCCCTTGCTTTGGACTCTAACTTGCATGATTTGAATGGAACTAACCCGGACAGACGCTGTTTTCAGCAGAATTGCCATGGTGTTGTTTTTGTCCAGAAATAAAAAGTTCTCTGAATGACCTGAAAATCCACGGAGAATTGTTTTGGAAAATATAAAAAATACCTGCAAGAGGATCCAGACCAGGGGGCCACACCATGTCCACGAGGGTGGGGGCGCCCCCCTAGGGCGCGCCCCCCTGCCTCGTGGCCCCCCTGGTGCTCCCCCGGCGTATCCCCAGATCCTATATATTCACTTTCGGGGAGAAAAAAATCAGAGAGAAGAAATTATCGCGTTTTACGATACGGAGCCGCCGCCAAGCCCTAATCTCTCTCGGGAGGGCTGATCTGGAGTTTGTTCGGGGCTCCGGAGAGTGGAGATCATCGCCATCGTCATCATCAACCTTCCTCCATCACCAATTTCATGATGCTCACCGCCCTGCGTGAGTAATTACATCGTAGGCTTGCTGGACGGTGATGGGTTGGATGATATCTATCATGTAATCGAGTTAGTTTTGTTAGGGTTTGATCCCTAGTATCCACTATGTTCTGAGATTGATGTTGCTATGACTTTGCTATGCTTAATGCTTGTCGCTAGGGCCTGAGTGCCATGATTTCAGATCTGAACCTATTATGTTTTCATGAATATATGTGTGTTCTTGATCCTATCTTGCAAGTCTATAGTCACCTACTATGTGTTATGATCCGGCAACCCCGAAGTGACAATAATCGGGACCACACCCGGTGATGACCTTAGTTTGAGGAGTTCATGTCTTCACTATGTGTTAATGCTTTGGTCTTGTACTCTATTAAAAGGAGGCCTTAATATCCCTTAGTTTCCAATAGGACCCCGCTGCGACGGGAGGGTAGGACAAAAGATGTCATGCAAGTTCTTTGCCATAAGCATGTATGACTATATTTGGAATACATGCCTACATTGCATTAATGAACTGGAGCTAGTTCTGTGTCACCCTAGGTTATAACTTCTACATGATGAATTGCATCCGACATAATTTCCCATCACCGATCCAATGCCTACGAGCTTTTCACATATTGCTTGTTGCTTATTTACTTTTCCGTTGCTACTATTACAAAAACTACAAAAACACTATCGTTACTTTTATTGCCACTATCGCTACTATCATATTACTTTGCTACTAAACTATCTTGCTACAGATATTAAGTTTCCAGGTGTGGTTGAATTGACAACTCAGCTGCTAATACTTAAGAGTATTCTTTGGCTCCCCTTGTGTCGAATCAATAAATTTGGGTTGAATACTTTACCCTCGAAAACTGTTGCGATCCCCTACACTTGTGGGTTATCAAGACTATTTTCTAGCGCCGTTGCCGGGGAGCATAGCTCTATTCTTTAAGTCACTTGGGATTTATATCTGTTGATCACTATGAAGAACTTGAAGGACTCAAAAACCAAGATCTTACCCTCAACTACGAGGGGAGGTAAGGAAGTGGCATCTAGCTCTGTACTTGATTCTCCTTCTGTACTAGGAAAGTTTGCGACACCTACTCATGCTATTGAATCTGATATGTCGTATGTTCTTGATGATGCCACTTCTGCTATGTATGATGAAACTACTTCTATGCTTGATAATACTGTGCCACTAGGTGAATTTTTAGATGAACAAATTGCTAAAGTTAGGGAAAATGCAAACACTGAAACTGATGATATTTATGAAAGTGATGATGCAGCTTCTCCCAATAGATATGAATTGCCTGTTATTCCTAAGGGTTATGTTATGGATGAAGAAACTGCTAGAGACTTTCTTGCTTGCAACGCTAGATATGATCTTAAGAAATTATTAGCTAAGCTGAAAGAAAAGTCTTTGAATGCTAGAATGAAACATGACCTTGCTTTTGCTACTTCACCTATCTATGTTACTAATAAGGATAATGAGTTCTCTATTGATCCTGAGTTAATTACTTTGGTTGAACCTGATCATTTCCATGGCTATGAATCTGAAACTGTTGTGGCACATCTTACTAAGTTGAATGATATAGCCACCCTGTTTACCAACAATGAAAAGATTTGTTATTACTATATCCTTAAGTTATTTCCTTTCTCTTAAAGGGTGATGCTAAGACTTGGTTTAATTCTCTTGATCCTGGTTGTGTGTGTAGTCCCCAGGATATGATGTATTACTTCTCTGCTAAATATTTTCCCGCTCATAAGAAACAAGCTGCCTTACGGGAAATATATAACTTTGTGCAAATTGAAGAAGAGAGTCTCCCACAAGCTTGGGGGAGGCTTCTCCAGTTACTTAATGCTTTGCCTGATCATCCTCTTGAGATGCACGATATACTTGATGTCTTTTATAATGGACTAACCGATGCTTCCAGAGACCACCTGGATAGTTGTGTTGGTTGTGTTTTCAGGGAAAGAACAGTTGATCAAGCAGAATTACTATTAAATAATATGCTGGCCAATGAAAATAATTGGACACTTCTTGAACCAGCCCCTAAGCCAACTCCGAAGAAAAGAGGTGTTTTATTTCTTAGTCCTGAAGATATGCAAGACGCAAAGAAATCTATGAAAGAAAAAGGTATTAAAGCTGAAGATGTTAAGAATTTACCACCTATTGAAGAAATACATGGTCTTGATAACCCGACACAGGTAGTAAAGGTAAATTCTCTTTATAGGTTTGATGAAGGTGATATTCTTCGTTATAAGTCTGCTAGCCAATGCTTAGATGAGTTTGACAGTTTTATTGTGAAACAAGAAAACTTCAATGCTTATGTTGGTAGATAATTACAACACAATGCCTATATGATTGAACGCTTGAGTGATTACCTGTCTAGAGCTAAAGGTGAACTGAAACTCATTAGTAAACATGCTTCCATGGTTACCACTCAAGTAGAACAAGTACGTAAGGCTCAGAATGATTTGCTCAATGAATTAAGTAGTAAGAATAATGACTATGCTGTTAGAGCTGCTACTAGAGGTAGCAAAATGACCAGGAACCTTTGTATCCTGAGGGACACCCTAAGAGGATTGAGCGAGATTCTCAGAGAGCTAATTTAGATGCACCTAGTTATTCTAAGAAGAAGAAAAAGAAAAATGATAGGACTTTGCATGCTTCTAGTGAACCTGTAGCTGACACACCTGAGAATCCCACTGATATATTTGTTCCTGATGCTGAGACACAATCTGGTAATAAACATGAACCTAGTGATAATATTAACGATGATGTTCATGATGATGCTCAACCTAGCAATGATAATGATGTAGAGATAGAACCTTTTGCTGATCTTGATAACCCACAATCAAAGAATCAACGTTATGATAAGAGGGACTATGTTGCTAGGAAACACGGTAGGGAAAGAGAACCATGGGTTCAGAAACCCATGACTTTTCCTCCGAAACCATCTAGGAAAAAGGATGATGAGGATTTTGAGCGCTCTGCTAAAATCATTAGACCGATCTTTTTGCATATGCGTTTGACTGATGTGCTTAAAACAAATCCTTATGCTAAGTATATGAAAGATATTATCACTAATAAAAGAAAGATACCTGAAGTAGAAATTTCCACCATGCTTGCCAAATACACTTTCAAGGGTGGAATACCTAAGAAATTAAGAGATCCAGGAGTACCTACTATACCTTGTTCCATTAAGAAAAACTATGTTAAAACTGTTTTGTGTGATCTTGGAGCCGGTGTTAGTGTTATGCCTCTCTCTTTATATCGTAGACTTGACTTGAGTAAGTTGACACCTACTAAAATATCTTTGCAAATGGATGATAAATCAACTGCTATACCTGTCGGTATTTGTGAGGATGTGCCTGTTGTGGTTGTAAAGGTTACTATTCTAACGGACTTTATTATACTTGATATTCCCGAGGACGATAGTATGTCTATTATCCTTGGTAGACCCTTTTTGAATATTGCAGGGGCTGTTATTGATTGCAACAAAGGCAATGTCACTTTTCATGTCAATGGTAATGAGCATACGGTACATTTTTTCGAGGAAACAACCTCAGGTCCACAGTATCAATTATATTGGAAAAAATTCAACTATTACTATTGGAGGTTTCGAATTTCCTCTTCCTACTATCAGGAAGACTTATGACATTCTTATTGTTGGGGACATACATATCCCCATTGAGGTAACCTAGTGTTATTCAAAAATTCTCCGGTTTCATGTTATTCGGAAAGAGTTTATTAACAAGACCTGATCAACCTTGTTAATGGATTCTTTTTTATGAACATGGGATAGGTGAATTTGGATAGCACAACCTTCTGTACCCTCCTTTTACTTTCTGTTAATTAGGATAAATAAAGAAAAATAGTATTTTCTGTCTGTTTCCAGACTTATCCATGCAATAAAAAATACACGGAAAATAAAAGTTCTCCAAATGCCCTGAAAATGAAATATGATTTTTTTTTTCTAGAATATTTGAGAATATATGGCACAGAACACACAGCGAGGGGAGCCAGCACCTGGCCACGAGGGTCTAGGGCGTGCCCCCTGCCTCGTGGGCCCCACATGGCCCCCCTTCACTTATTCCTGCACCCACACTCTTCTTCTTCCTCCCAAGAAAATCACCAACAAGCTCAAACCCGAGTTCTAGCTCATCTTGCTACCATTTCCGATCTCCTTGCTCAAAGCACCATTCATCAAACTGTTTGGGGAGATTGTTCCTTGGTATGTGACTCCTCCATTGGTCCAATTAGTTTTTGTTCTAGTGCTTTATTTATTGCAATTTTTTGCTGCTGTGGTGACCTTGTTCTTGAGCTTGCATGTCAAATTTTCTTGGTCCCAAGTAGTTCTAATGCATGATATAGTCTCTAGGCACTTGTAGAAGTTGTTGCTATCAATCTTGTTGAGATTGGTTAACTTTTATTTTGAGTTACTAAAAATTTCAGAAAATTTCAGAAAAATGCATAGGAAAAACTTCCAAGGTGGTTCTTCAAGGAAGCAAGAACCGAGGCTCGCGTTTCGTGAGCCGGACGATGAACTATCGAGGGATGCTGACATGCGGCCTTGTGAATGGCCGTCAGATGACTAAATGGATCAGGTTGGCATCAAGGATGAATTTTACACATATGTGCGCAACGCTGACCTCGAGGGCTTCATACAAGATAAGTGCCCTCAATGCCGTGGCTTAACTGACACCTTTGTGAGAAGGTTTAAATTTTCATCTTCACGTAATTCTCACACTGTTCTGTTTGACCTATATGACAAATCTTACACCATGGACTTAGAGGATTTTAATGATGCTTGTAAGCTCCCACAGTGGGGCAGTATGGGTGATCCTCGCAAATCTGAATTTAGAGATTTCCTTGCTAGTATCATAGTGGGGGAATCTAGAGAAATCACACAGGCTACCATAGGGAGCATCCATTTTCCTGCTATTCATTACTTTGCTCTCTTTATTGGTAGATGCATAAATGGTAAAGATGAAGCTTGTCACATGTGTGTCCCAGATCTTAGTGTTCTCAGGAGTGCTGTACTAGGTGATAGACAATATAACTTGAGAGCCATTGTTGCACGTAGGCTACACCATAATGGTATGAATGGAGATTTATTTGGTGGGATTTATGCCACTCGCATAGCCCACCATCTTGGTGTGCCTGTGCACGAGAATGATGAACCTTTACCTCTTGCTCATTTGGATTGGCATGCTATGACTAGTCACCGGTTTATAGAGAGGGATGATCAATCCCTCAAATATCGACTAATCTTTAATAGGCGTCATGTCATCCCTATTGTTCTTCATGCCCCTATTTTGTTTGACTTTCAGGCAAAAGGGAGATACACTATAACCATGGAGGAGGCAAATGTGTATCATAATATGACAGAAGCATCCCGCCTTCAAGCTGCAGCTCAGCATGCAGTAGCTGCTGCATCTCAGCACAACCCCAACTATGACTTTGGATATCCATCAGGCCAATACTGGCCATAGACCAACTTAGGCCAAAAGCCTAAGCTTGGGGGAGTACGTGTTTCTCACCAACTTTACATTCATGTTCACACACTTATTCTAGTTGTCGGTGCTCACACCCTTTCATTGTACCAATCATGTTTAGCTTCATTTCTTTTTCTTAGTCTTTTTCTCGTGTGCTAGAAAAAACCTTAAGAAAAACAAAAAATATTAGTTGTAGCTTCTAAGCTACTTTACTTTTCCTGCTGGTAGTAACTAAAAGAAAACCCAAAAAGATATCCCGTTCTTCTTTTGCTTGTTGGGAGCTTTCCCGTGTAAATAGTTTCTTTCCTTCTCTTTGGGGGTCAAGAGTAGAAGACCATGATTGAAAATGCTTAGTGGCTCTCATATGCTTTATTGTTGATTTAACCTTGAGCCATATTACCTTGTCTTCTCTCTTGTATTGAATGCTCGCAGATTCCAGCTTAGTCCAATGCATGTGCACTATTATTATTATCCACACCATTCGGTCGTGCGAGTGAAAGGCAATAAGGATGATATATGATGAAATAATTGAGATGAGAAAAGTTGGTATGAACTCGACCTCTCTTGTTTTTGTAAATATGATAGTTCATCGTTCCTGATTCACCTTGTTATGAATGAAGCATGCTTGCAATGACAATTAGAGATCATAGCTGCTTATACCATGCTAAATTAGCTGAGAGTTTATAATGGTCTATCTTGCGTGCCAACACGATAATTAAAATGGTTGTGATGTGGTATGATGGGGTGGTATCCTCCTTTGAACGATTCAAGTGGTGTGAGTTGGCACATGTTCACGCATATAGTTGAAACAAAATCAACATAGCCTCCACGATATTTTATGTTCATGGTGATTTATATCCTACTCATGCTTGCATTCATTGTTGATTAATTTTAATGCATGTTCATGACCGTTGTTGCTCTCTAGCTGGTCGCTTCCCAATCTTTTTCTAGCCTTCACCTGTACTAAGCGGGAATACTTCTTGTGCATCCACTTCCATAAACCCCAAAGTTATTCCACATGAGTCCACCATACCTTCCTATATGCGGTATTTACCTGTCGTTCCAAGTAAATTTGTATGTGCCAAACTCTAAACCTTCAAATGAAATTTTGTTTTGTATGCTCGAACAGCTCATGTATCAACTAGGGTTGTCTATATCTTCCATGCTAGGTGGGTTATTCTCACGATGAGTGGACTCCGCTCATCATTCATGAGAAAATGGCTGGTAATCGGGATGCCCAGTCCCATGCTCAAATCATAATAATTAAACAAAACTCCCCCAAGGCTGTTGCTGGTTTGGACGGTACCTGTTGTTTTGGGCTAGCTATGGAGTGTGCTTGTTGGTGGTTGGGGGAGTATAAACTTTACCATTCTGTTTGGGAACCGCCTATAATGTGCGCAGCATGGGAGATATCGAGATTCTTGGTTGATATGTTGAAAATGAAAGTATACCACTCAAAATGTTATTCATCTCTATTTAAAAACTGAGCTCTGGCACCTCTACAAATCCCTGCATCCCTCTAGGAAGGGCCTATCTATTTACTTTTATGCAGAGTCATCATCCTCTTATCAAAGAGCACCAATAGGAGAGCACCTCTGTCATTTGCATGTATTACTATTAATTTGCATTGAGAATGATCATGACTGTATTTCTTTTACCATGAATTACAATGTCTAGTGAGTCCTTGATCTTTAAAGGTGCTCTGCATTTATGTTTTGCGGTCTCAGAAAGGCCTAGCGAGATACCATCTTGTTATATCATATCATGATTGTTTGGAGAAAGTGTTGTCATCCGAGGTTTATTATTATTGCTCGCTAGTTGATTATGCCATTGATATGAGTAGACTTGAGACCTGAAAGTTATTGTGAATATGGTTATTTCATGATCTTGCTGAAAACCTTAATGCTGGCTTACCTATTTACAACAACAAGAGCAAACAGAGTTTGTCAAAGTTTTTCTTTATCACTTTCAGTTTATCAACTGAATTGCTTGAGGACAAGCAAAGGATTAAGCTCGGGGGAGTTGATACGTCTCCAATGTATCTACTTTTCCAAACACTTTTGCCCTTGTTTTGGACTCTAACTTGCATGATTTCAATGGAACTAACTCGGACTAACGCTGTTTTCAGCAGAATTGCCATGGTGTTGTTTTTGTGCAGAAATAAAAAATCTCGGAATGACCTGAAAATCCACGGAGATTTATTTTGGAAAACATAAGAAATACCTGCAAGAAGATCCAGACCAGGGGGCCCACACCCTGTCCACGAGGGTGGTGTCGTGGTTCTAAGCCTGACAGTACGAGTAGGGGGTATGAATGAGGAGGCAAGGCCCTAGATATGGTGGAGTTGTACACAAGGTGTTTTACGAGTTTAGGCCCTTCTCGGAGGAAGTAGCAGCCCTACGTCTCGATGCCCGGAGGCGGTCGACTGATATGTGTATAGGTGTGAGTTACAAGGATGCGAACCCTTGTACAGGAGGAGGGGGTGGCTTATATAGTGCACCAGGACCCCAGCCATGCTCCACGTTACTAAGGGTTCAGTGTACATTAAGGTAGACGTTACTGATAACGTCTGTAGTAAAGAGTAATAAAGGCATTCACTACGGCGAGTAAATACCAGACTGTTATTGTCCTAAGGGACCTTTGACCTTCGGGGGTCGAGTGCCTTGGATTGGTCGAGTGGAGTTGAGTCGTCTTGCAGGTGACGTCTAGTCGAATGGGATGTCCTCTTAGGCCGTCTCAGTCCACTGTCTTTACCATCGTAGGTTTTGTCTTTTGATCTTCTGGGTAGTGACCTTGGGTGGGGTACCTTGGCCAGGCCTGTGACCCTACCCTAGGTCTGTAACCTCGTCAGTAGCCCCTGAATGGATCGAGGCTTGAGCAAGAGAGAGAGTGCTGAAGGGAGCCTTGGTCCTGGCTTGACGCCCTTGGGGTAGTCTTCTTCTGAGCTGGTGGACTAGTCTGTCTTTCTCAATCTTGTCTTGGTCGCCTTGATTGATTCTAGAACCATCGAGTGCGTTTGTTGCGTCATCCGTCGACTGAACTTTGCGCTATGCGTCGAGCGCCATAAGCATGCGCAGTTTTCGGAGGGATTGGTTGTTCTCTGGTCACCGGATTTTGCGGGATTTTCGAAATTTGGGGAAGCGCGCGGGACGGGTCGTGCCGCGGCAATCAGACGGATATGCTCGGGTCGCCTCGATCTCCGTGGCGCCTTTTTCGCCACGTATCGCGTCCGCGCCTGTTGCGGGATTTGATAGGATCGCTCGGGGCCACCGGTCAGTCACTCGAATGTGGTGCTATAAAGGCGCGTCGAGCCCGAAGCGAGGGCACTGTGCGCCCACTCCTTGTTCTTTCGCCTCTGTCTCTCCGACGTGCCTCTGCTCTTTCTCGCTCTCTCCACAGCCACCGTCGGCTCGCGTGCCATGGGCAAGGACAAGACTGCGGCGATGGAGCGCTTGAAGAAGGCGGCGACGGGGAAAGGGAAGCGGTCCGGCCGCAGCGGATCGTCGTCGAGGTCCGGGCTCCCTCCTGGTTGGATCCAGGGGGATTGGATCAGGTCCACCGTCACGGCGGAGGATTTGGAGGAGGTGGTGGAAGAGGGGCTGGTAGCCCGTGGCTCCTGGCGGGTGCCGGAGGGCGAGCTCGAGCCTCGGCCGTGAGAGGGCGAGTGTGTCCTGCTTGCGGCCCACGTCGACCGAGGTTTCTCCATGCCTCCACACCCTTTCTTTCGCGCTTTTTTGAATTTCTTTGGCGCCCAGTTGCATTACTTCACGCCCAATTCCATCGCTTTCCTTGCCGCGTTAACTTCCATGTGTGAGAACTTCCTCGGCTGTCGGCCACACTGGGGTTTGTTCAAACACATCTTTACTTGTCGCTCGCAAACTGTCAAGAAGGCGAACCCGAGTGGCGAGAAGACGCACGTCCTCCAGGCGTGCGGCGGGCTCGGTATCCAGCTTAGGAATAGGAGCGCCTTTCCCCATATGATTCTTCCGGAGTCGGTTCGGGGTTGGCAGTCGACTTGGTTGGTCAGTCGACCGGACTCCCCCCTTTCTCTCTTGGTCGAGCCAGCCAGCCTCCGTCAATGATTGTGGGTCGGGCCGAGAGGGCGGAAGTGAACATGTTGGTGGAACGGGTCGTCCAGTTGGTCCGCGAGGGAGTCACGGGGTTGGACCTGCTTGAGGTATACCTCATGCGGAGGATCCAGCCTCTCCAGGCTCGGGAACACCCGATGTGGCTGTACTCCGGCCCCGACGAGTCGTCAGGAGTCCACCCGGAGGCGGCGGACGTGAAGTACGTGGCGCAGTGCCTGAAGTGCGTCACGGGAACAAAGACAACCCCAGGGGGTCCGGGAGGGTTCTCCCATTCAACGCCAACCATCTTCCTGACAAGGTTTGTCCTTGGCTTCCGAGTGGTGTTCCTGTTATTGGCTTGTAGTTGTCTTGATGAGTCCGATTGACATTTGGCTGATCTTTCTTCTCTATAGATCTATACTAAAATGTACTCGGTGCCCAACGGGGCTCGGGTCCAAGAGGGCGAAGAGGGCGTGGGCGACGTCTCCGAGTGGAAGTCTGACGAAGAGACCGAAGAGGAGAGCGAGGATTACAGCAGCGGGGAGGAGGTCGAGTCACCTCCCCGTGACGAGAAGCGATCCAAGGGGAAGCACGACCCAGGGGCAGTGCACCCTCGGATGGGTCCCTCCAGCTCCCAAGCGCCTAAGCGAGCTCGTACGGCCACTCCCGATCCATCTGAGAAGGCGCCCAAGCAACCCAAGGTCACCACTGCCAAGCCTCGGAAGGCTCTGCCCAAGATCAAGGTGGATTTTCCCATCGCCTCCACGTAAGTGTCATTCAGCTTTGTCCCTTTCTGCCTTTCGGAGGTCGACTCTGTCTTCGTCGACTCATCTTTGAGGAAATTCTTCAGTGCTGCTGCTTCCGCGACCTCGATGGACATCGACAAGGGCCGGGACGATGAGGAGACCGCGGATGCTGCAACGTCCCGCGCAGGTGCGAGTTGTAGATAATGTTTTGTTTTTCGTCGGTTGGGGCTGGCAGTCGACTCAACCTCGCAATTGTTCATTTTGAAGTGCCGCGCCACGTCATAGAGCTCCCAGATGATTATGATGATGAGGAGGAGGAGGAGGAGCGCTCGGGAGGGGCTCAACGACGCACGGGGAAGAAGGGCCGAAAGATGCCTTCTGGCCCATAGGCCCAGCGACAGGAAGATGTGGTCCGGACCACGGTCTCCTTCGCCGTCCCCGTGTCGACTGAACGCCCAGCTTCGTCGGCTGGAGGGGCTGTCGACCCAGCACCTTCTCCAACCGTCGACCCAGCGCCTGCTCCGGCCATCGACCCAGCGCCTGCTCCGTCGTCCGTTCTCTTCTCCACCTATCGCCTCCCGGAGGATCCCGTGAGCGCGGCTCAAGAAGCCGTTTGCCAGGCGGGGCTGATGATGGAGAAGACGAAGGTGGCGTACGAGGCTAGCATGGCTGCTTACGACGCTAGTTCTGCCCTTTGGACCAATGTCTAGGTTTGCTTCTTCCAACTGATTGGCTTGCTGTGCTGGGGTAGTCTTCAGTTTGAAAAAATCTACTGCTTTGTTTGTAAGATGATGACACACCCACTGGGTATTGTCTTGTCTTGTAGCCTTTAGCGTTTGAAGGTCGTTCGATGGGCCACGGTCGACTGAAGTCTTCGGTCGACTGTGGTCTTTAGAAGTACTTGTTTGCTTTTGAACTTCACGTGAGCTCGAGCCAGACTGATCTTGGCTGAGTGAGAACCAGTGGGGGCATGCTCAGTGCACCCACTGGTTGTAGTCCCCGAGACCGTGGTCGACTACTGGTAGTCGGCCATGGTCTGATGGTAGAACTTTTCTTGTTGTTTTTTTAGCTCGAGCCAGATTGATCTTGGCCGAGTGAGAACCAGTGGGGCACGCTCAGTGCACCCACTGGGTGTAGTCCCCGAGACTGCGGTTGAGTGTTTGACTCGACTGTAGTCTTAGAATCCTGTTTTGTTGTGTTGATGCAGAAATCTTGCGAGTTTGGAGCTAAATTTGCGGATCTTGAGAAGAAGCAGATCCAGCTCAATCTCGGCTTGCAGCTGGCTCGGGACCACCTGAAGAAGACTCGGGACGATGTAGCTAGTAACTGATGCGAGCAATTCGTCGACTGACCTTTGATAAGTATGCTCTGTGTTCCCTCATGTTCATCAGTCCAGTGATGTCTTTTGTAGGCCAACTGAAGGCGGCCTTGGAGCAAAAAGACCTCGACTTGGCGGCGGTGCAGCAGCAGGCTCAAGAGAAAACAGAACTGGTGGAGCAGAAGCTGGCTTCCGTAGGCGCGCTTGAGGCGGAAATCACCAGGCTGAAGGGTTCCCTCGACGCGGCTAACCATGAAGTGACTCGACTGAAGAATGCCAAGAGTGCTCTGAACAACAAATACGAGGCCCTCTTCCAGAAGAGGATTGATCTGGAAGCTTATCTGAGCGACCTCACCAAGAAATGGTATCTCGTGCTTGAAGGTATGTCTCTTTGGCTCAGACTAAGTTGGATTAGTCGACTCGTATCTTGCATGCTGACTCGACGTGTTTCTCGTGGTGTAGAATTCTGTCGCAACTTCGACGAAGAGACTGGGCGGGTCGAGCCCGGTCTAGACCCAGCCAAATCTATTGTTAAGGACGAAGCTGCCATGAATATCTTGAGGCTGGAATCCCGCCTTACTGCTGCCACAGGCTATCTAGGTCGGTTGAAGGCAGTGATGGCTCGGATCGACGCCGCACTCTGGAGGGGAGACGTGCAGGAGAACGACCTCGAGTCCCTGATGACTCGACTCAATGAGAACCCAGGTCGAGTGCAAGAGTGGAAGAAGTCAACTGCCCATTGCGGAGCCAACGTGGCGCTGTCACGGGTCCGTGTGCACTGCTAGGAAGTGAAGGAGAGAAGGCTTGCGGTGCTCAAGGTCGCCAATACGAAGGAGCTCCAGTTCCAGTCGTTCATGGAGACTTTCTTGGAAGCTGCCACCCGCATTGCCGATGGGATCGTCCTGGACTAGTTTTTGCACCCGCGAGCCCGCCTCCTCCTGAGGAGTGAGTGAACTTTTGATGCTTTAATTCAATTTGCCTCGAAATGCCGAGTGATCTTGTAATCATTAAACTCTTGTGGGCCCGTGGCCCAGGTACTCTTGCCCGAATCTTGCGGGGCTTTATCTGGATTTGCTTCCTTTGCTTCTGACTCTTTTTGATCGCTTGGATTTTGAGTCGACGTCTTGACAGCAACGTTATGCTTGTGGCGGAGCTCGGAGGGCCGCAGCTAAGCCTCCGAGTGAGAGGGTTGCTCTTCACTCGGAGTGGATGTTTGTAACTTAGGCGAGTCACGGGGTCGCAGCTAAGCCCCTGAGTGAGAGGATTTCTCTTCACTCAGAGTGGTTTTTGTAACTTAGGCGATTCCAAGCAACGTTGTATTTGTGGCGGAGCTCGGAAGGCAGAGCCACGTTATACTTACGACGCAGCTCGGAGGACCGCAGCTAAGCCCCCGAGTGAGAGGGTTGCTCTTCACTCGGAGTGAATGTTTGTAACTTAGGCGAGTCACGGGGTCGCAACTTAGCCCCCGAGTGAGAGGATTGCTCTTCACTCGGAGTGGTTTTTGTAACTTAGGCGATTCCGAGCTACGTTGTATTTGTGGCGGAGCTCGGAAGACAGAGCCACATTATACTTATGATGCAGCTCGGAGGACCATAGCTAAGCCCCCGAGTGAGAGGGTTGCTCTTCACTCGGAGTGAATGTTTGTAACTTAGGCGATTCCAAGCTACGTTGTA
>LR738710.1:633888911-633985984 GCA_902687465.1 Secale cereale
GAGGACAGAGCTACATTATACTTATAACGCAGCTCGGAGGACCGCAGCTAAGCCCCCGACTGAGAGGGTTGCTCTTCACTTGGAGAGAATGTTTGTAACTTAGGCGAGTCATGGGGTCACAGCTAGGCCCCCGAGTAAGAGGATTGCTCTTCACTCGGAGTGGTTGTTTGTAACTTAGGTGATTCCAAGCTACGTTGTATTTGTGGCGGAGCTCGGAGGACAGAGCCGCATTATACTTATGACGCAGCTCGGAGGACCGCCGCTAAGCCCCCGAGTGAGAGGGTTGCTCTTCACTCGGAGTGAATGTTTGTAACTTAGGCGAGTCACGGGGTCGCAGCTAAGCCCCGGAGTGAGAGGATTGCTCTTCACTCGGAGTGGTTTTTGCAACTTAGGCGATTCCACGCTACGTTGTATTTGTGGCGGAGCTCGGAAGACAGAGCCACATTATACTTATGAGGCAGCTCGGAGGACCGCAACTAAGCCCCCGAGTGAGAGGGTTGCTCTTCACTCGGAGTGGTTTTTGTAACTTAGGCGATTCCAAGCTACGTTGTATTTGTGGCGGAGCTCGGAGGATAGAGCCACATTATACTTATGACGCAGCTCGGAGGACCGCAGCTAAGCCTCCGAGTGAGAGGGTTGTTCTTTACTCTGAGTAGTTTTTGAAACGTAGGCGAATCGGGTTCGCGGCTAAGCCCCCGAGTGAGAGGATCGCTCTTCACTCGGAGTAGTTTTTGGAACTTAGGCGAATCGGGTTCGCGGCTAAGCCTCCGAGTGAGAGGGTTGTTCTTCACTCAGAGTAGTTTATGAAACTTAGGCGAATCGGGTTCGCGGCTAAGCACCCACTGGGGGATTTTGAAGACCAGCATCTTAGAAAACAACAATCATTAAAGGATCACTGTAAACTTGTCTTTGAAATAAACAGGAAAATCTTTATTACAACTCGACTGTTCGAGTGTTTCAAGTGTAGAAGCGGCGGAGCAGGTCCGCGTTCCACGAACGTGGTTCATCTTTCTTCTTGGCGACGTTGTAAAGGTGATATGCTCCGTTGTGCAGTACCTTAGTGATGATGAAGGGGCCTTCCCAGGCCGGGGCGAGCTTGTGCGGTCGTTTCTGATGCACTCGAAGAACCAGGTCTCCTTCCTGAAATGCTCGGCTTCGGACGTTGCGAGCATGGAATCGACGCAGGTCTTGCTGATAGATGGTCGACCCGATCAAGGACATCTCTCGTTCCTCTTCCAAGAGGTCGACTGCATCCTAACGATCTTGCTCTGCCTCGGCTTCGAGAAGAGTTCCACTCAAGGGGCATTATGTAACAAATCACTTGGCAGCACGGCTTCAGCCCCATAAACCATGAAGAAAGGGGTACGGCTAGTCAACCGCTTTGGAGTTGTCCTCAGACCCCATAAGTCAGACGGTAGTTTGGTTACCCAAGCTCCAGCGGCATGCTTAAGGTCACGCATGAGCCGTGGCTTCAGGCCTTGGAGAATCAAACCCTTTGCTCTTTCTGCCTGTCCATTCGACTGTGGATGCGCCACGGAGGCATAGTCGACTCGTGTTCCTTGAGAAGCACAAAAAGCTCTGAATTCATCCGAATCAAAGTTGGAGCCGTTGTCCGTGATGATGCTATGGGGGACTCCATATCTGTATATCAATTCCCTGATGAAGCTGATGGCAGTGCTCGACTCGAGGTTCTTGATGGGCTTGGCCTCAATCCATTTGGTGAACTTGTCTACTGCCACGAGTAGGTGAGTGAATCTGCTTCTGCCCGTTTTGAAGGGGCCGACCATATCCAGGCCCCAGACGGCGAAGGGCCAGATAAGCGGAATGGTCTTCAGAGTAGACGTTGGCTTGTGGGACATGTTGGAGTAGAACTAGCAGCCTGCGCACTTGTCCACAATATATTTGGCCATCTCATTGGCCCGGGGCCAATAAAACCCGGCTCGGTACGCTTTGGCCACTATAGTCCGAGAGGAAGCGTGGTGGCCACAAGTTCCCGAGTGAATCTCATCCAGGATCAGTCGACCTTCCTCTGGGGTGATGCAGTGCTATGCGACTCCGGTGACGCTTTCCCTGTAGAGTTGACCCTGAATGACAGTGAACGCCTTGTATCGACGGACGATATGGCGCGCTTCTTCTTCATCTTTCGGGAGTTCTTGCCTGAACAGATATGACATGTATGGCACAGTCCAGTCGGGCGTAATCACTAAAACCTCCATGATCAGGTCAACCACCGCGGGCACTTCGACTTTAGTCGGATCTGACACACTGACTCGCTGCGGGGGTTCTTCTGTGAAGGGGTCTTCTTTGACAGAAGGGGTGTGCAGATGCTCCAGTAACACATTCTTGGGTATAGGCTTCCGAGTCGACCCGATTTTCGCGAGGTCATCGGCAAGCTGATTCTTGGCTCTGGGCACGTGATGGAGCTCTAAACCTTCAAACTTCTTTTCAAGCTTCCGCACTGCACTGCAATAACTGGTCATTGTCGAGCTCCTGATGTCCCATTCCTTCATCACTTGGTTCACCACTAAGTCTGAGTCGCCGTAGACCATCAGGTGACGGACGTCGAGTGAGATGGCCATGCGCAAACCGTACAAAAGTGCTTTGTACTCAGCTTCGTTGTTCGATGAGTCAAAGTGGATTTGAAGGACGTAACTGAGCTTGTCGCCCCTGGGAGATACCAGGACCACGCCTGCGCCGGATCCATTCAACATCTTGGATCCATCAAAGAACATATTCCAGTGATCCGACTGAACTTGAGTTGGCAGCTCTTGTTCTATCCACTCGGCCACAAAATCCGCTATAGCCTCAGACTTGATGGCTTTCTTTGCTTCAAACTTTATATCTAACAGAAGAAGTTCAATCGCCCATTTTGCCACTCGACCGGTCACGTCTCGGTTGTTCAGGATCTCTGACAGCAGGGTGTCGCTGACGACTGAGATAGTATGGTCCGAGAAGTAATGGGCAACCTTTTTTGCGGTGAAGTAAATCCCGTACACGAGCTTCTAGTAATGCTGGTACCTTTGCTTGGAGGGAGTCAAAACTTCGGATATGTAATAGATTGGGCGCTGGACCTTGTAGGCCTTGCCCTCTTCTTCCCGCTCGACCGTGAGTACAGTGCTGACAACTTGTCCAGTGGCTTCAATGTATAGTAAGAGAGGCTCTTTGCTGACTGGGGCAGCAAGCACCGGCTGGGTGGACAGCAGGGCTTTGAGCTCTTCAAACGCTGCTTCAGCTTCGGAATTCCACTCGAACTTGTCTGATTTCTTCATCAGTCGGTAGAGAGGCAATGCCTTCTCACCGAGACGAGAAATGAATCGGCCCAATGCGGCCAAGCAACCAGTGAGCTTCTGGATGTCGTGTATACGCTCGAGGCGTTTCATTCGGAGGATGGTGCTGACCTTCTCTGGGTTGGCGTCGATTCCTCGCTCGGAAACGAGAAAACCGAGCAACTTGCCGCCAGGAACTCCAAATGTACAAGTCGACGGATTAAGCTTGATATCATAGCTTCTTAAGTTTGTGAATGTCTCAGCGAGGTTGGTCAGCAGGTCGGAACCTTTCCGTGACTTGACCACGATGTCATCCATGTACGCTTCGACGTTCCGACTGATTTGCTTTATCAGGCACATCTGGATCATGTGCATGAAGGTAGCGCCGGCATTCTTGAGACCGAAAGGCATCGTGACATAACAGAAACATCTGAAGGGGGTGATGAAAGTTGTCTTGATTTCATCGGGACCGAACAGACGGATCTGATGGTACCCGGAATACGCGTCCAGAAAGGACAAACGCTAGCATCCCGCAGTCGAGTCAACTATCTGATCGATGCGAGGAAGAGGAAAATGATCCTTTGGGTAGGCCCGATTGATGTGCTTGAAATCGATGCACATGCGGAGAGACTTGTCCTTCTTGGGGACCATGACGACATTGGTGATCCACTTAGAGTGGTAGATCTCGTGGATAAACTCAGCTGCCAGGAGCTGAGCCACTTCCTCGCCAATTGCCTTTCTCTTCTCCGCAGCGGACCGACGGAGATGTTCCTTCACAAGCTTCACGTTTGGGTCGACTCGCAAATGGTGCTCAGCCAGTCCCCTAGGTACACCCGGCATGTCTGATGGTTTCCATGCGAAGATGTCCCAGTTCTCACGGAGGAACTGGATGAGCCCTTCTTCCTATTTGATGTCGAGTGTAGTGGAAATGTGGGTCGGTGCTGCATTGGGGTGGTGGGTGGATGTGTACGGGCTTCGTCTCCCCGGCCGACTGGAAAGCTGACTCGGAAGCCGGCTTCTTTGCCCTCATTAGATCACTCGGATCCACGCTCTTCTGGTACCCCTCCATCTCTACTACTGCCATCTGCTCGTCAGCGATCTTCGAGCCTTTTTGGAAGCACTCTTCAACTTTCTGACGGTTCCCAGTGATGGTTATAACGACGTTGGGTCCCGGCATCTTCAGCTTGAGGTATACATAACACGGTCGAGCCATGAACCTGGCGTAGGCGGGCCTACCCAGAATGGCATGATAAGCGCTGTTGAAGTCCACCACTTCAAACGTCAGCTTCTCTTTGCGATAATTCTTCGACTCGCCAAAGACTACGTCGAGTGTGATTTGGCCAAGTGAGTCGGCCTTCTTCCCGGGGATGACCCCGTGGAACCTCATGTTGCTTTCGCTCAGCTTGGACATTGGGATGCCCATATCCCGGAGGGTTGCTGCATACAGAATATTCAAACCACTGCCTCCATCCATCAGGACTCTGGTCAGACGTGTGCCCGCGACCACTAGGTCGACCACCAATGCCTGCCACCCGGGGGTGGCAATGTGCGCAGGGTGATCAGACTGGTCGAATGTGATGAGGGTCTTGGACCACTTCAGAAACGTGGTGGTTGCCGGGGCAACCATGTTGACTTCTCTGTTGATGACTTTCAGTCGACTTTTGCTCTCGATGTGCGAAGATCACCAAAGTGGAGTTGATCTGGGGGTATCCTCCATCCCCTTCCTTGTCCTCGGACTCCTCTGATTCCTTTCCCTTCTCAGTCGACTGATCTTTCTGGAAGTTCTGGATCAGGAGTCGGCACTGTCGAGTGGTGTGCTTGGGATATACCAAGTTTCCCTCTTCATCTTTCTTCGTGTGAATGGGACACGGCTGGTCGAGTACATCATTCCCAGCTTGATACTTCACTTTTTTAGGAGCCCAGGGCCCCTTCGGCTTCCCTTTGCCCTTTCCTTGGTTGACCACTGTAGCTTCGCCCTGAGCAGCTGGCTCGGCCTTGCGCTTGTTCTTCCGATTGGAATTTTGGTCATCCTGCCCGACTGGTTTCTTGCCGCTGCGGAGCCGATTGGCCTCTTCGCCGTTAGCGTACCGACTGGCAATCTCCATCATCCGAGACAGGGACATATCGCCTGTTCGACCAAACTTCATATTCAGCTCTCGGTTACGCACGCCCTCCTTGAAGGCGCAAACTGCCTGGTGCTCAGACACATTTTCCACCGTGTGATGCAAGGTGGTCTATCGCTGGATGTAATCCCTCAAGGTTTCATTCGACTTCTGCGTGCAATGCTGAAGCTCTGTGAGGCCAGCAGGCCGCTTGCAGGTGCCCTCGAAGGTCCGAATGAACACTCGAGCCAGCTCCTCCCAGCTGTAAATACTCCCGTGGGCCAACTGGTTGAGCCATGCCCGAGCCGAACCGCCCAGCATCAGAGGAAGGTGCTTCATGGCTACGTCGTCGTTGCCGCCTCCGATCTGCATGGCCACTCGGTAGTCTTCTAGCCAGGTGTCTGGCTTTGACTCGTCGGTGAACTTATTTACCCCCGCCGCCAGCCTAAGGTTCGGGGGGATCTCTGCAGCTCTGATGGCACTGCAGAAACACTCGGGTCCAAAGACAGGTGCTCGGCTTCCACTCGGATGATCTATGCCTTGCTCTTCTCTGAATGCCCTGTTCCGGTCGACCCGTCCCTGAACAAGGATAGACCTTGCATCGAAGCCCGGTCTCCGAGGATCTGGGGGAACTCTCGCTTGTCGTCGCACAGGCGCCTGCCCTCGTGTCGCCGGGGCAAGAACGATCCGCTTCCCGGAGGAGGCGTAGGCACTCGACGGCCGTCATGATGGCCGGGTCGACGATCGTATTGCTCGTCATTCTGACCCAGATGCCGGTCTTGCCGCGGGCCACGTTCCTCACGCCTTGGGGGCGATCTTGGACTGTGGGCTGACCAAACGGTGTCTGCAGCCACCGATCTGCTGTGAATCATGTTGCGTGACTGAGAAACAGCCGCGTTTTTCTCTTCAGCTGTTCGGAGCAAAGCTTGGATCTGCTGAAGGCCCCTCCCAGCTTTCGACTGATATGGTTGAATTGACTCCGCGATGCGAGCCGCGGCTTCGAGGTTCTGGACTGTTGGGCGGAACACCTGAGTCTCGCGCGGGTGCGATTGCCGCGGTCGTCGACTGGACTCGGGGGCCAGTCGGTGGGCCTGTTCGTCGAGTGTGCACTGGACATTACCCAAGCGCACGCGCTCAGCCACGGTGGCCAAGCGCGTGGCCTCCAGGGCCAGAGCCTCCGGAGAATCTCCCATGATGGGAGTGAAGAGTGTGTCTTCGTTGCGGCGACAGAGCTCGTCCCTCTGCTCGGTAGTGAGGGGTTGAGGAATGTATCCATCGTTGTCGTATGAACGGCCGCCACCGCTGCCGCCGTCGCCACTGCGAGGAGAACCCGGCGGGCTGCAGCGGGAGTCGACCATGAGGACCTCCGCTGCGGGATCGCTGCTCCCGCACTCGAAAACTGAATCCACGAGCTCGGTTGACGGATCGGCCGACCCGTAGAGGTAACCGTCAGGCTCGATAGCCGCAACCTAAGGGGTGGCCGCCTGGCGGGCCACTGCATGTTTCACCCACCACTGGAGCCGTGAGCGATCGGATCGCTTGCGACGGTGTCCGGCAGGGATGGTGGATGATGTAGGATTCGGCAGGTACTGGGTCGACGGCTGCCGAAGAAGGACGCCGCAGGCGCTGGTGCGGAAGTGCGCGGCCCCACGAACGGGCAGAGCCTCGACGTCGAGAGGAGCCTCCTGGAGCCAAGCGGAGTTGTCGGCGACGAAGATGAGCGCGCCGAGTCGGATCTCGCGGCCCAACGCCAAACCACCGCCGGAAACCGTGATGAAGGAGGTCAGAGAAAAAGTTGCAATCTCACCAGAAGTCGCTAAGACGCCTTGCCCCACGGTGGGTGCCAACTGACGTGGTTCTAAGCCTGACAGTACGAGTAGGGGGTACGAATGAGGAGGCAAGGCCCTAGCTATAGTGGAGTTGTACACAAGGTGTTTTACGAGTTCATGCCCTTCTCGGAGGAAGTAACAGCCCTACGTTTCAGTGCCCGGAGGCGGTCGACTGATATGTGTATAGGTGTGAGTTACAAGGATGCGAACCCTTGTACAGGAGGAGGGGTGGCTTATATAGGGCGCCAGGACCCCAGCCATGCTCCACGTTACTAAGGGTTCAATGTACATTAAGGCAGATGTTACTGATAACGTCTGTAGTAAAGAGTAATAAAGGCATTCACTACGGCGAGTAAATACCAGACTGTTATTGTCCTAAGGGACCTTTGACCTTCGGGGGTCGAGTGCCTTGGATTGGTCGAGTGGAGTTGAGTCGTCTTGCACGTGATGTCTAGTCGAGTGGGATGTCCTCTTGGGCCGTCTCAGTCGACTGTCTTTACCATCGTAGGTTTTGTCTTTTGATCTTCTGGGGTAGTGACCTTGGGTGGGGTACCTTGGCCAGGCGTGTGACCCTAACCTAGGTATGTAACCTCGTCAGGTGGGGGCGCCCCCCCTAGGACGCGCCCCCTGCCTCGTGGGCCCCCTGGTGCTCCACCGACATATCCCTAGATCCTATATATTCACTTTCGGGGAGAAAAAAATCAGAGAGAAGGAATTATCGCATTTTAGGATACGAAGCCGCCGCCAAGCCCTAATCTCTCTCGGGAGGGCTGATCTGGAGTCCGTTCGGGGCTCCGGAGAGTGGAGATCGTCGCCATCATCATCATCAACCTTCCTCCATCACCAATTTCATGATGTTCACTGCCGTGCGTGAGTAATTCCATTGTAGGCTTGTTGGACGGTGATGGGTTGGATGAGATCTATCATGTAATCGAGTTAGTTTTGTTAGGGTTTGATCCCTAGTATCCACTATGTTCTGAGATTGATGTTGCTATGACTTTGCTATGCTTAATGCTTGTCACTAGGGCCTGAGTGCCATGATTTCAGATCTGAACCTATTATGTTTTCATGAATATATGTGTGTTCTTGATCCTGTCTTGCAAGTCTATAGTCACCTACTATGTGTTATGATCCGGCAACCACGAAGTGACAATAATCGGGACCACTGCCGGTGATGACCTTAGTTTGAGGAGTTCATGTATTCACTATGTGTTAATGCTTTGGTCCGGTACTCTATTAAAAGGAGGCCTTAATATCCCTTAGTTTCCAATAGGACCCCGCTGCCACGGGAGGGTAGGACAAAAGATGTCATGCAAGTTCTTTTCCATAAGCACGTATGACTATATTCGGAATGCATGCCTACATTGCATTGATGAACTGGAGCTAGTTCTGTGTCACCCAAGGTTATAACTTCTACATGATGAATTGCATCCGACATAATTTCCCATCACCGATCCAATGCCTACGAGCTTTTCACATATTGCTTGTTGCTTATTTACTTTTCCGTTGCTACTATTACAAAAACTACAAAAACACTATCGTTACTTTTATAGCCGCTATCACTACTATCATATTACTTTGCTACTAAACTATCTTGCTGCAGATACTAAGTTTCTAGGTGTGGTTGAATTGACAACTCAGCTGCTAATACTTAAGAGTATTCTTTGGCTCCCCTTATGTCGAATCAATAAATTTGGGTTGTATACTTTACCCTCGAAAACTGTTGTGATCCCCTACACTTGTGGGATATCAACATCCCACTTATGATTAATCTCTATTGCAAGCATCCACAATTACAAGAACAGCATTAAGGTAAACCTGACCATAGCATGAAACATATGGATCCAAATCAGCCCCTTACGAAGCAACGCATAAACTAGGGCTTAAGCTTCTATCACTCTAGCAACCCATCATCTACTTATTACTTCCTAATGCCTTCCTCTAGGCCCAAACAATGGTGAAGTGTCATGTAGTCAACGTTCACATAACACCACTAGAGGAAAGACAACATACATCTCATCAAAATATCGAACGAATACCAAATTCACATGACTATTTAAAGCAATACTTCTCCCATGTCCTCAGGAACAAACGTAACTACTCACAAATCATATTCATGCTCATAATCAGAGGGGTATTAATATGCATAATGGATCTGAACATATGATCTTTCACCGGATAAACCAACTAACATCAACTACAAGGAGTAATCAACACTACTAGCAACCCACGGGTACCAATATGAGGTTTTGATACAAAGATTGGACACAATAGGTGAACTAGGGTTCGAGAGGAGATGGTTCTGGTGCAGATGTTGATGGAGATAACCCTCCCCAAGATGGGAGAGTTGTTGGTGATGACGACGGCGACGATTTCCCCCTCCCGGAGGGAAGTTTCCCCGGCAGAACAGCTCCGCCGGAGCCCTAGATTGGTTCCACCAAGGTTCCACCTCGAGACGGCGGCGCTTCGTCCCGAAAACCTCCTTATGATTTTTTTCCAAGTCAAAACACTTGATAGCAGAAGATGGGTATCGGGGGGCTGCCAGGTGGCCCACGAGGCAGGGGGCGCGCCCCCACCCTCGTGGATGGTGGGTGGCCCCCCTCCTGTACTTCTTTTGCCAGATATTTTTTATATATTTCAAAACTAACTTTCGTGGAGTTTCAGGGCTTTTTGAGTTGTGCAGAAGAGGTCTCCAATGTTTGCTCATTTTCCAGCCCAGAATTCCAGCTGCAGGCATTCTCCCTCTTCATGTAAACCTTGTAAAATAAGAGAGAAAAGGCATAAGTATTGTGACATAATGTGTAATAACAGCCCATAATGCAATAAACTTCAATATAAAAGCATGGTGCTAAATGGACGTATCAGACCGAAAGACCTCCATTGTCAACATCTGTCGGTTTGCCCGTGCAGCTTACCCATCGATCTCCATACCCAGGCCTCCCTGAATTTCTTAGATGACACCTGCCAAATGCCCCCTTTCCCACAGATCCCCATCCCCATCCCCACCCCCACTCCAGAGAGTCGCATCCTAAGCCCGACTGCGCTTCCCGTGGAGCTCGAGGAGCGAATGGACCAAAAGAGGTGTATCGCGGTCTCTTCACCCGACGTCGCCGAGGAAGCTGACGACCATTGCTGGTGTCATGCACTCAAGCAACGGGCTAAAGTATGCGGGCATGTCTCGGCCATCGGCTATGACATCGAGGTCATCGACATCGACGGCCTAAGGCGGGCTATGTCACAGGTTAAGTGGCCCACCCCCAACCCCTCGGGTTCAACCGCCGTCGATCTCATCCGTGGCCCTGCCGGTGATCTCCTCTGGCTCGCTGTCAACAATTTGCCATCCTACATCGCCACTGAGCCCCTTTTATCATTTCTGAAGGACACGTTCTGCGACGCTGGCTTGGGATCCACAACTTCCAAGTTAGACCTCATCGACGGCGACCAAGAGGAGGGCACCCTCTTCCGCTCTTCCAAGGGGAAAGAGCCCATCTGCTCTTCGAAGGGGAAAGCGCCCGTCTGCGACATCAGGGAGGGCACCCTACAGTCATGCTCTTCCAAGGGGAAGGAGCCCATCTGCGACGACATGGAGCGCATCCAGGGTCCATGCTCTTCCCACGGGAACAAGCCCATCTGTGACAAGTGAGGAAACCCATGATATTGTTTGCCGTGCCTCTTCACAGGGGGGAACCCATGATTTGTTTTGTCGAGTCCCTTTTGTAGTGTAGTGAGAATATGTCTAGTTTTCATTGCTATATCTAGTTGTTGTATGACTTGTTTACTTTAGTTGTTCGCAATGTGATGCTCTATATGTGCAATTATTTATCGTGCAGTACATTTCATCAATCCAGTTTTAAACATACTGACAGGAATGCATATATTTGCTTGTTGTTAAGCCTGTTATAGCTAGCATATGCCTCATTTAAAGTTTTTTGATTGTTCGGTTGTTTGTAGTTAGCATATGTCCAGTTTCAAATGCTATCTTTGGTTTTTCGTAGTATGCCTTGTTTATTTCAGTTATTCACAATGTGATGTTCTATATGTGCAAGTATAAACTGTGTAGTTCAATTTCATCAGTACCAGTTTCAACAATACCACTATGAATGACTACATTCGGTTGCTGCATCTTGTAGTTAACACGCCTTTCCATTTTTATTTAACAATAACCAATGTACTTAGACCGGCACAATACCAGTTTGAATGACTATGCTTGCTTGTTGTTAAATGTTAGGCCTGTTGCAGTTAACACACCTTTCCACTTGTTTTGCTTTACTAGCGTGCTTAAACCTGCACACTGAAGCTATCTTTTAGAGATTATTTTGTTTGCCATAGATAATTTGGTTGATGTTTAGCCTATTCTGCTTAACATGCTTCTCGATGTACCTACATAGGACAATTTTGGGAACGACCACTGTTTTCCATCGAGGTTAGTTTCATCCCATGACTTATATATGCTCACTGTTTAGGATATCGGTAGCTGGTACCATATAGGCCGGGGGCTAATAAGGGACTAATCGGTGAATCGGACTTTTAACTGAATATATCTGCAATCCATTTATCGTTAGATTAAATAGGGCCATATGTAATATATCTGAGGCCATGCACTATACTTAATGTCTAAATATGCAATCCTAGGCTACATAGCAACAAGGAAGAGTGTTACATTAATGTTCTGATAATGTCTAGATATACGTAGAAGAGCAGCAGCAGCAACAACAACAACAACACAGCCCTGTTTGGATACTCAACTTAGCTAGAGGTTAGAGTTAGTTTCTAGCTCATGACTAACCCTGAACTAACTCCATTCAAAGAGTTGTTTCGATGGCAGGGTTAGATTGACAATAAATGCACTAGGAGAACTAGCTCCAATTAGCACCTCTTGGGTTGGATAGTTTTTTTGGGTGGGCTATAGATGCAACTAGCTCAAACTAGCCCTCGTGTTTAGATATACTTTAGGGCTATTTGAGCCCGAACTAGCTCAAACTAACTGTAAGCCATGGATACAACAACAGTTAATCAGCCGATACTTTGTAAGAATGCAATAAACTCCTTCCGACCCATTATATAAGATGTTAATTCATCTAATATGTGATTATATTGGATGTTATAAGATATTATAAAAGAGTGGTGTACTACATCATTGTGCAATTTTTGTTTAGCTTCTAATATTAACTTGGTGCATTTAGGTACATATGTCATTGGTAAAGATCCGCGCTTCGACCCTTTCTGCGTATGGGGCAATGAGATATCGATGAACCAACATCAATTGAGGAAGCTGATAAAGATTGTTAGTAAAATGGGTTCAAAGATGGCAATTAAACTATTTGTTTACACTTTATCCAAGACAACAACGAACTGCGGGATGGTAAGTGCTACTTCTCGAGCTTGCGTTGTATTCCCTCGAAGAGGAAAGGGTGATCGGCACAGTAGCGTAAGTATTTCCCTCAGTTTTTGAGAACCAAGGTATCAATCCAGTAGGAGACCATGGGCGAGTCCCTCGCACCTGCACAAACAAATAAGAACTTTGCAGCCAACGCGATAAGGGGTTGTCAATCCCTTTACGGTCACTTACGAAAGGGAGATCTTATAGATATGATAGTTTGATATTTTTGGTATTTTTGGATATAACAACAAAAAGTAAAAAATAGCAAAGTAAAGTAGATTGTAGATTAATATGTTGAGAATAGACCCGGGGGCCATAGGTTTCACTAGTGGCTTCTCTCATGATAGCAGAATCCTACGGTGGGTGAACAAATTACTGTCGAGCAATTGATAGAAAGCGAATAATTATGAGAATATCTAGGCATGATCATTATATATAGGCATCATGTCCGTGACAAGTAGACCGAAATGATTCTTCATCTACTACTATTACTCCACACATCGACCCCTATCCAGCATGCATCTAGAGTATTAAGTTCATAAGAACAGAGTAATGCTTTAAGCAAGATGACATGATGTAGAGGGATAAACTTGAGCAATATGATATAAACCCCATGTTTTATCCTCGATGGCAACAATACCATACGTGCCTTGCTGCCCCTGATGTCACTGGGAAAGGACACCGCAAGATTGAACCCAAAGCCAAGCACTTCTCCCATTGCAAGAACTATAGATCTAGTAGGCCAAACCAAACCAATAATTCGAAGAGACTTGCAAGGATATAATAATCATACATAAAAGAATTTACAAAAGAACCAAATATTTCTCATAAATAATCTTGATCATAAACCCACAATTCATCGGATCTCGACAAACACACCGCAAAAAGATTACATCGAATAGATCTCCTCGAAGACCGATGAGAACTTGGTATTGAGATCCAAAAAGAGAGAAGAAGCCATCTAGCTAATAACTATGGACCTGAAGGTCTGTGGTAAACTACTCACAACTCATGGTGAGGCAATGGTGTTGATGTAGAAGCACTCCGTGGAAGATCCCCCCTCCGGCGGAGCTCCAGAACAGGCCCCAAGATGGGATCTCACGGGAATAGAAGGTTGCGGCGGTGGAATTAGGGTTTTCTCTGTTGCCTCGATGTTTTCAGGGTATATGGGTATATATATATGAGGAAGGACAGCATCAGGGGAGCCAGAGGGGGCCCACGAGGGTGGGGGGCAACCCTGTAGGAGGGGGCGCGCCCTGGACCCTCGTGGCCGCCTCCTTCGTTCCCTCGCGTGTACTCCAAGTCTTCTGTGTTGATATTGTTCCAAAAATAACTCTCGCGAAGGTTTTATTCCGTTTGGACTCCATTTGATTATTCCTTTTCTGCGAAAACCTGAAATAGGCAAAAAAAACAGCAATCTGCACTGGGCCTTTGGGTTAATAGGTTAGTCCCAAAAATAATATAAAAGTGTATCAGAAAGCCCATTAAACATCCAAAACATCATATATAATAGCATGGAACAATCAAAATTAATAGATACGTTGGAGACGTATCTATTGGGGAACGTAGTATTTTCAAAATTTTCCTACGATCACGCAAGATCTATCTACTAGATGCATAGCAACGAGGGAAGAGTGTGTCTACGTACCCTCGTAGACCGGGAGCGGAAGCGTCAAGTGACGCGGTTGATGTAGTCGAACTTCTTTGCGATCCAACCGATCAAGCACCGAACGTACGGCACCTCCGCGTTCAGCACACGTTCAGCTTGATGACGTCCCACGAGCTCTTGATCCAGTTGAGCTTCACGGGAGAGTTTTGTCAGCACGACGGCGTGGTGACGGATATGATGTATCTACCGGCGCAGGGCTTCGCCTAAGCAATGCAACGGTATAATCGAGGTGTGTTTCTGTGGAGGGGGGCACCGCACACGGTTGGGAGAGATCAACTGATCAACTTGTGTGTCCTAGGGTGCCCCCCTGCCCCAATATATAAAGGAGCAAGGGGAGGGGCCGGCCAGCCCTTCTATGGCGCGCCAGGGAGGCAATCCTACTAGGAATAGGATTGCAATCCTATTCCTAGTAGGAGTCCACCAAGAAGGAAGAGAGGGAAAGGAAGGAGAAGGAGAGGTGGCGCCCCCCAATCCTAGTCCAACTAGGATTCCCTGGTGGGGCGCCGGCCAGCCTCTATGGGCTGCCTCTCTTCTTTCCTCAAGGCCCACTATGGACCATCCCCCTTCGTGGGGGGGGGGGGGGTTCCGGTAACCCCCTCCGGCAATCCGGTTAAATCCGAAACTTTTTCGGAACACTTCCGGTGTCCGAATATAGTCGTCCAATATATCAATCTTTATGTCTTGGACATTCTGAGACTCCTCGTCATGTCTGTGATCTCATCCGGGACTCCGAACTTCCTTCGGTACATCAAAACTCATAAACTCATAATACCGATCGTCATCAAACGTTAAGCGTGCTGACCCTACGGGTTCGAGAACTATGTAGACATGACCGAGACTCATCTCCGGTCAATAACCAATAGCGGAACCTGGATACTCATATTGGTTCCTACATATTCTACGAAGATCTTTATCGGTCAAACCGCATAACAACATACGTTGTTCCTTTTGTCATCGGTATGTTACTTGCCCGAGATTTGATCGTCGGTATCTCTATACCTAGTTCAATCTCGTTACCGGCAAGTCTCTTTACTCATTCTGTAATACATCATCTCGTGACTAACTCGTTAGTCTTTTGCTTGCAAGGCTTATTATGATGTGCATTACCGAGAGGGCCCATAGATACCTCTCCGACACTCGGAGTGACAAATCCTAGTCTTGATCTATGCCAACACCACGAACACTTTCGGAGACACCTGTAGAGCATCTTTATGATCACCTAGTTACGTTGTGACGTTTGATAGCACATAAGGTGTTCCTACGGTATTCGGGAGTTGCATAATCTCATAGTCATAGGAACATGTATAAGTCATGAAGAAAGCAATAGCGGTAATACTAAACGATCATAGTGCTATGCTAACGGATGGGTCTAGTCCATCACATCATTCTCCTAATGATGTGATCCCGTTGATCAAATGACAACTCATGTCTATGGTTAGGAAACATAACCATCTTTGATCAATGAGCTAGTCTAGTAAAGGCATACTAGGGACACTCTGTTTTGTCTATGTATTCACGCATGTACTAAGTTTCCGGTTAATACAATTCTAGCATGAATAATAAACATTTATAATGATATTAGGAAATATAAATAACAACTTTATTATTGCCTCTAGGGCATATTTCCTTCAGCTCCCACTTGCACTAGAGTCAATAATCTAGCTCACATCACTATGTGATTTAATACCGATAGTTCACATCGTTATGTGAATAACACCCATAGTTCACATCGCCATGTGACCAACACCCAAAGGGTTTACTAGAGTCAATAATCTAGTTCACATCGCTATGTGATTAACACCCAAAGAGTACTAAGGTGTGATCATGTTTTGCTTGTGAGAGAAGTTTAGTCAACGGGTCTGTCATATTCATATCCGTATGTATTTCGCAAATTTCTATGTCTACAATGCTCTGCATAGAGCTACTCTAGCTAATTGCTCCCACTTTCAATACGCATCCAGATTGATACTTAGAGTCATCTGGATTTAGTGTCAAAGCTTGCATCGGCGTAACCCTTTACAACGAACTCTTTATCACCTCCATAATCGAGAAACATTTCCTTAGTCATCCAGTTACTAAGGATAATTTTGACAGTTGTAAAGTGATCTACTCCTGGATCACTATTGTACCTCCTTGACAAACTCATGGCAAGGTACACAACATGTTTGGTACACAGCATGGCATACTTTATAGAACTTATGGCTGAGGCATAGGGAATGACTTTCATTCTCTCTATATTTTTCTGTCGTGGTCTGGCTTTGAGTCTTACTCAACTTCACACCTTACAAGTCAGGAAAGAACTCCTTCTTTGACTGATCCATTTTGAACTACTTCAAAATCTTATCAAGGTATGTACTCATCGAAAGTCTTATCAAGCGTCTTGATCTATCTCTATAGATCTTGATGCCCAATATGTAAGCAGCTTCACCAAGGTCTTTCTTTGAAAAACTCCTTTCAAACACTCCTTTATGTTTTCCAGAAAATTCTACATCATTTCCGATCGACAATATGTCATTCACATATACTTATCAAAAAGGTTGTAGTGCTCCCACTCACTTCTTGTAAATACAGGCTTCACCGCAAGTCTGTATAAATCTATATGCTTTGATCAACTTATCAAAGCGTATATTCCAACTCCGAGATGCTTGCACTAGTCCATAGATGGATCGCTGGAGCTTGCACATTTTGTTAGCACCTTTAGGATTGACAAAACTTTCTGGTTGCATCATATACAAGTCTTCTTTAATAAATCAATTAAAGAATGCAGTTTTGTTATCCATTTGCCAGATTTCATAAAATGCGGCAATTGCTAACATGATTCGGACAGACTTAAGCATCGCTACAGGTGAGAAAGTCTCATCGTAGTCAACTCCTTGAACTTGTTGAAAAGCTTTCGCAACAAGTCGAGCTTTGTAAACAGTAATATTACCGTCAGCGTCAGTCTTCCTCTTGAAGATCCATTTATTTTCGATGGCTTGCCGATCATCGGGCAAGTCAACCAAAGTCCACACTTTGTTCTCATACATGGATCCCATCTCAGATTTCATGGCCTCAAGCCATTTTGCGGAATCTGGGCTCATCATCGCTTCCTCATAGTTCGTAGGTTCATCATGGTCCAGTAACATGACTTCCAGAACCGGGTTGACGTACCACTCTGATGCGGAACGAACTCTGGTTGATCTACGAAGTTCAGTAGAAACTTGATCTGAAGTTTCATGATCATCATCATTAGCTTCCTCACTAATTGGTGTAGGAATCACAGGAACTAGTTTCTGTGATGTTCCACATTCCAATTCGGGAGAAGGTACAATTACCTCATCAAGTTCTACTTTCCTCCCACTCACTTCTTTCGAGAGAAACTCCTTCTCTAGAAAGGATCCACTCTTAGCACCAAAGACCTTGCCTTCGGATCTGTGATAGAAGGTGTACCCAACAATTTCTTTTTGGTATCCTATGAAGATTTACTTCTCCGATTTGGGTTCGAGCTTATCTTGTTGAAACTTTTTCACATAAGCATCGCAGTCCCAAACTTAAAGAAATGACAGCTTAGGTTTTTCGTCAAACCACAGTTCATATGGTGTCATCTCCACGGATTTAGATGGTGCCTATTTAACGTGAATGTAGCTGTCTCTAATGCATAACCCCAAAAGTGATAGTGGTAGATCGGTAAGAGACATCATCGATCACACCATATCTAATAAAGTACGGTTATGACGTTCGGACACACCATTACATTGTGGTGTTCCAGGTGGCGTGAGTAGTGAAACTATTTCACATTGTTTTTACTGAAGGCCAAACTCGCTAACTCAAATATTTTACCTCTACGATCATATCGTAGAAACTCTTATTTTCTTGTTACGATGATTCTCCACTTCACTCTGAAATTCTTTGAACTTTTCAAATGTTTCAGACTTGTGCTTCATTAAGTAGATATACCCATATCTGCTCAAATCATCAGTGAAGGTCAGAAAATAACGATACCCGCCGCGAGCTTCAACACTCATTGGTCCACATACATCTGTATGTATGATCTCCAACAAACCTGTTGCTCGCTCCATTGTTCCGGAGAACGGAGTTTTAGTCATCTTGCCCATGAGGCATGGTTCACAAGCACCAAGTGATTCATAATCAAGTGATTCCAAAAGTCCATCACTATGGAGTTTCTTCATGCACTTTACACCAATATGACCTAAACGGCAGTGCCACAAATAAGTTGCGCTATCATTATTAACCTTGCATATTTTGGCTTCAATATTATGAATATGTGTATCACACGGTCGAGATCCAACAAACCATTTTCATTGGGTGTATGACCATAGAAGGTTTTATTCATGTAAATAGAACAACAATTATACTCTAACTTACATGAATAACCGTATTGCAATAAACATGATCAAATCATATTCATGTTCAACACAAACACCAAATAACACTTATTTAGGTTCAACACTAATCCCGAAAGTATAGGGAGTGTGCGATGATGATCATATCAATCTTGGAACTACTTCCAATACGCATCGTCACTTCATCCTTTAACTAGTTTCTGTTCATTATGCAACTCCCGTTTCGAGTTACTAATTTTAGCAACTGAACCGGTATCAAATACCCAGGGGTTCCTATGAACACTAGTAAAGTACACATCAATAATCTGTATATCAAAATATACCTTTGTTCACTTTGCCATCCTTCTTATCCGCCAAGTATCTAGGGCAATTCCACTTCCAGTGACCATTTCCTTTGCAGTAGAAGCACTTAGTTTCAGGCTTGAGTTTTAGCTTTGGGTTTCTTCACGGGAGTGACTACTTGCTTGTCATTCTTCTTGAAGTTCTCCGTCTATCCCTTTGCCCTTTACTTGAAACAAGTGGTCTTGTTAACCATCAACACTTGATGCTTTTTCATGATTTCTACCTTCGACGACTTCAGCATCGCGAAGAGTTCGGAAATTACTTTCGTCATCCCTTGCATATTATAGTTCATCACGAAGTTCTACTAACTTGGTGATAGTGTCTAGAGAACTTTGTCAATTACTATCTTATCTGGAAGATTAACTCTCACTTGATTCAATTAATTGTAGTACCCAGACAATCTGAGCACATGCTCACTGGTTGAGCTATTCTCCTCCATCTTGTAGGCAAAGTACTGTCAGAGGTCTCATACCTCTCAACACGGGCATGTGTATGAAATACTAATTTCAACTCTTGGAACATCTTATATGCTCCGTGGCGTTCAAAACGTTTTTGAAGTCCCGGTTATAAGCCATAAATCATGGTGCAGTTAAACTATCAAGTAGTCATCATACTGAGCTTTTGTCAAAACGTTCATAACATCTACATATGCTCCTGTAATAGGTCTGTCACCTAGCGGTGCATCAAGGACATAATTCTTCTATGCAGCAATGAGGATAACCCTCAGATCACGGACCTAGTCCGCATCATTGCTACTAACATCTTTCAACTTAGTTTTCTCTAGGAACATATAAAAAAATAAACGTGGAGCAACATCACGAGCTATTGATCTACAACATAGATATGCTAATACTACCAGGACTAAGTTCATGATAAATTAAAGTTCAATTAATCATATTACTTAAAGAACTCCCACTTAGATAGACATCCCTCTGGTCATCTAAATGATCACGTGATCCAAATCAACTAAACCATGTCCGATCATCACGTGAGATGGAGTAGTTTCAATGGTGAACATCTTATGTTGATCATATCTACTATATGATTCACGCTTGACCTTTCGGTCTCTAGTGTTCCGAGGCCATATCTGCATATGCTAGGCTCGTCAAGTTTAACCCGAGTATTCCGCGTGTGCAAAACTGGCTTACACCCGTTGTATTTGAACGTAGAGCTTATCACACCCGATCATCACGTGGTGTCTCGGCACGACAAACTTTCGCAACGGTGCATACTCAGGGAGAACACTTATACCTTGAAATTTAGTAAGGGATCATCTTATAATGCTACCGTCGTTCTAAGCAAAATAAGAAGCATAATAAGATAAACATCACATGCAATCAAAATATATGACATGATATGGCCATCATCATCTTGTGCTTTTGATCTTTATCTCCAAAGCACCGTCATGATCACCTTCGTCACCGGCGCGACACCTTGATCTCCATCGTAGCATCGTTGCCGTCTCGCCAACTATTGCTTCTACGACTATCGCTACCGCTTAGTGATAAAGTAAAGCAATTACATGGCGATTGCATTTCATACAATAAAGCGACAACCATATGGCTCCTGCCAGTTGCCGATAACATTACAAAACATGATCATCTCATACAAAACCGTATAACTCATCATGTCTTGACCATATCACATCACAACATGCCCTGCAAAAACAAGTTAGATGCCCTCTACTTTGTTGTTGCAAGTTTTACGTGGCTGCTACGGGCTTAAAAAGAACCGTTCTTACCTACGCATACAAAACCACAACGATGTTTCGTCAAGTATGTGTTGTTTTAACCTTCACAAGGACCAGGCGTAGCCACACTTGATTCAGCTAAAGTGAGAGAGATAGACACCCGCCAGTCATATTTAAGCAACGAGTGCTCATAACGGTGAAACCAGTCTTGCGTAAGCGTACGCGTAATGTCGGTCCGGGCCGCTTCATCTCACAATACCGCCAAAGCAAAATATGACATGCTGGTAAGCAGTATGACTAGTATCGCCCACAACTCATTGTGTTCTACTCGTGCATATCATCTACGCATAGACCTTGCTCATGATGCCACTGTTGGGGAACGTAGTATTTTCAAAAATTTCCTACGATCACGCAAGATCTATCTACTAGATGCATAGCAACGAGGGAACAGTGTGTCTACGTACCCTCGTAGACCGGGAGCGGAAGCGTCAAGTGACGCGGTTGATGTAGTCGAACTTCTTCACGATCCAACCGATCAAGCACCGAACGTACGGCACCTCCGCGTTCAGCACACGTTTAGCTTGATGACGTCCCACGAGCTCTTGATCCGGTTGAGCTTCATGGGAGAGTTTCGTCAGCACGACGGCGTGGTGACGGATCTGATGTATCTACCGGCACAGGGTTTCGCCTAAGCACTGCAACGGTATAATCGAGGTGTGTTTCTGTGGAGGGGGGCACCGCACACAATTGGGAGAGATCAACTGATCAACTTGTGTGTCCTAGGGTGCCCCCCTGCCCCCATATATAAAGGAGCAAGGGAGGGGCCGGCCAGCCCTTCTATGGCGCGCCAGGGAGGCAATCCTACTAGGAATAGGATTGCAATCCTATTCCTAGTAGGGGTCCACCAAGAAGGAAGAGAGGGAAAGGAAGGAGAAGGAGAGGTGGCGCCCCCCAATCCTAGTCCAACTAGGATTCCCTGGTGGGGCGCCGGCCAGCCTCTATGGGCTGCCTCTCTTCTTTCCTCAAGGCCCACTATGGACCATCCCCCTTCGTGGGGGGGGGGGGTTCCGGTAACCCCATCTGGCAATCCGGTTAAATCTGAAACTTTTCTGGAACACCTCCGGTGTCCGAATATAGTCGTCCAATATATCAATCTTTATGTCTCGGACATTCCGAGACTCCTCGTCATGTCCGTGATCTCATCCGGGACTCCGAACTTCCTTCGGTACATCAAAACTCATAAACTCATAATACCGGTCATCAAACGTTAAGCGTGCGGACCCTACGGGTTCGAGAACTATGTAGACATGACCGAGACTCATCTCCGGTCAATAACCAATAGAGGAACCTGGATGCTCATATTGGTTCCTACATATTCTACGAAGATCTTTATCAGTCAAACCGCATAACAACATACGTTGTTCCTTTTGTCATCGGTATGTTACTTGCCCGAGATTTGATCGTCGGTATCTCTATACCTAGTTCAATCTCGTTACCGGCAAGTCTCTTTACTCGTTTCGTAATACATCATCTCGTGACTAACTCATTAGTCTTTTGCTTGCAAGGATTATTATGATGTGCATTACCGAGAGGGCCCGGAAATACCTCTCCGACACTCGGAGTGACAAATCCTAGTCTTGATCTATGCCAACACCACGAACACTTTCGGAGACACCTGTAGAGCATCTTTATGATCACCCAGTTACGTTGTGACGTTTGATAGCACACAAGGTGTTCCTACGGTATTCGGGAGTTGCATAATCTCATAGTCATAGGAACATGTATAAGTCATGAAGAAAGCAATAGCAGTAAAACTAAACGATCATAGTGCTATGCTAACGGATGGGTCTAGTCCATCACATCATTCTCCTAATGATGTGATCCCGTTGATCAAATGACAACTCATGTCTATGGTTAGGAAACATAACCATCTTTGATCAATGAGCTAGTCTAGTAGAGGCATACTAGGGACACCCTGTTTTGTCTATGTATTCACACATGTACTAAGTTTCTGGTTAATACAATTCTAGCATGAATAATAAACAATTATCATGATATAAGGAAATATAAATAACAACTTTATTATTGCCTCTAGGGCATATTTCCTTCAGTATCAAGCATCCCCAATCTTAATTCTTGGTCGTCCTCGAGTAGGTAAATGATAAAACGGAATTTTTTATGTGGAATGCTAACCAACATAATTTTCAATGTAATTTATTTATTGTGGCATAAATGTTCAGATCCGAAAGATTCAAGACAAAAGTCTATATTGACATAAGAAATAATAATACGTCAAGCATACTAACAAAGAAATCATGTCTTCTCAAAATAACATGGCCAAAGAAAGTTATCCCTACAAAATCATATAGTCTGTCTATGCTCCCTCTTCATCACACAAAATATTCATATCATGCACAAGGTTTCAGCCAAGCACTTGTTTTCATACTCAATTTTTCCAAACCTGCCAACTTTCACGCTACATGAGCGTGAGCCATGGATATAGCACTATAGGTGGAATAGAGTGGTGGTTGTGGAGAAGACAAAAAGAAGGAAGATAGTCTCACATCGACTAGGCGTATCAACGGGCTATGGAGATGCCCATCAATAGATATCAATGTGAGTGAGTAGGGATTGCCATGCAACGGATGCACTAGAGCTAAAAATTTATGAAAGCTCAACAAAAGAAACTAAGTGAGTGTGCATCCAACTTGCTTGCTCACGAAGACCTAGGGCATTTGAGGAAGCCCATCGTTGGAATATACAAGCCAAGTTCTATAATGAAAATTCCCACTAGTATATGAAAGTAACTAAACAAGAGACTCTGTATCATGAAGAACATGGTGCTACTTTGAAGCACAAGTGTGGAAAAAGATAGTAGCATTGTCCTTTTTTTTTCTTTTTTTTTTCTTTTTTTTCCTTTGGGCCTTTCTTTTTCTTGGCCTTTCCTTTTTTTTCTTTTTTTCTTTGGGACAATGCTCTAATAATGATGATCATCACACTTATATTGATTTACAACTCGATATTACAACTCGATACTAGAACAAAGTATGACTCTATATAAATGCCTCCGGCGGTGTACCGGGATGTGCAATGAATCAAGAGTGACATGTATGAAAAATTATGCATGGTGTTCTAGCCCCAAATATGATGTCAACTACATGATCATGCATGTCAATATGACAATATGAAGCGTGTCATATGAACGGAACGGTGGAAAGTTGCATGGCAATATATCTCGAAATGGCTATGGAAATGCCATGATAGGTAGGTATGGCGGCTGTTTTGAGGAAGGTATATGGTGGGTGTATGATACTGGCGAAAGTTATGCGGTACAAGAGAGGCTGGCAATGGTGGAAGGGTGAGAATGCGTATAATCCATGGACTCAACATTACTCATAAAGAACTCATATACTTATTGCAAAAAATTACAAGTCATCAAAACAAAGCAATCAACGCATGCTCCTAGGGGGGAGGTTGGTAGGAGTTAACCATCGCGCGCCCCCGACCTCCACACAAAGGATGACACACAACAAATACCTCATGCTCTAACTTCGTCACATATTGGTTCACCATACGTGCATGCTACGGGAATCACAAACTTTAACATAAGTATTTCTCAAATTCATAATTACTCCACTAGCATGACTCTAATATCACCATCCTCATATCTCAAAACAATCATCAAGTATCAAACTTCTCATCGTATTCAATGCACTTTGTATGAAAGTTTTTACTACATTCATCTTGGATGCCTATCATATTAGGACTAGTTTTATAACCAAAGCACATTACCATGCTGTTCTAAAAGACTCTCAAATGGATATAAGTGAATCATGAGAAATAAACAATTTCTACAAAATAAAATCACCACCGTGCTCTAAAAGATATAAGTGAAGCACTAGAGCAAAACTATCTAGCTCAAAAGATATAAGTGAAGCACATAGAGTATTCTAACAAATTCTAGACCATATTTATCTCTCTCAAAAAGGTGTGTCCAGCAAGGATGATTGTGGCAAACTAACAAGCAAAGACTCAAATAATACATGACGCTCCAAGCAAAACACATATCATGTGGTGAATAAAAATATAGTCCCGAGTATAGTTACCGATAGATCAAGACAAAAGAGGGGATGCCTTCCCGGGGCATCCCCAAGCTTCAGCTTTTGGTTGCCCTTGAATTTTACCTTGGGGTGCCTTGGGCATCCCCAAGCTTAGGTTCTTGCCACTCTTTGTTCCATAGTCCATCAAAGCCATACTCAAAACTTGAAAACTTCACAACACAAAACTTAGCCAAAAATCTCGTGAGCTCCGTTAGTATAAGAAAACAAACCACCACTCAAAGGTATTGTAATAAACTCATTCTTTGTTTATATTGGTGTTAAACCTACTGTATTCCAACTTCTCTATGATTCATAGTCCTCAATACTACTCATAGATTCATCAAAATAAGCAAACAACACACGAAAAACAGAATCTGTCAAAAACAGAACAGTCTGTAGTAAGCTGTAATTTTTGAATAATTCTGTAACTCCAAAAAATGAAATAAATTGGTAAACGTGAGGAATTTTTCTATTAATCATCTACAAAAAGAATCAACTAAATATCACTCTCCAGTAAAATCTGGTGACTATTCTCATGAGCGCTAACGTTTCTGTTTTTTACAGCAAGATCATATAAACTTCACACAAGTCTTCCCAAAGGTTCTACTTGGCACAAACACTAATTAAAACACAAAACCACATCTAAACAGAAGCTAGATGCAATATTTATTCCTAAACAGAAGCAAAAACAAAGAAAATAAAATTGGGTTGCCTCCCAACAAGCGCTATCGTTTAACGCCCCTAGCTAGGCACGATACAAGGATAGATCTAGGTATTGCCATCTTTGGAAGGCAATTCTTTAATTAAGCACTTATAATTCTTAGGGACTTCCTTATTCCTATTGATAATCAAACTTTTGGGCAAGAAATCAAGAAATTCATTTGTATCAAAAGGTTCTCTTGCGAAAGTGAGAAAATTAGGATGAACACTTATAGATTTAAGATCCGCAATTCCCTTACTAGATGATTCATCCTTATTTTTACGAACATACATAAGCTTAGCCAATTTAGTGGTAGATGTTGGAGAACGTAGTATTTTAAAATTTTCCTACGATCACGCAAGATCTATCTACTAGATGCATAGCAACGAGAGGGGAGAGTGTGTCTACGTACCCTCATAGACCGGGAGCGGAAGCGTCAAGTGACGCGGTTGATGTAGTCGAACTTCTTCGCGATCCAACCGATCAAGCACCGAACGTACGGCACCTCCGCGTTCAGCACACGTTCAGCTTGATGACGTCCCATGAGCTCTTGATCAAGTTGAGCTTCACGGGAGAGTTTCGTCAGCACGACGGCGTGGTGACAGATATGATGTATCTACCGGCGCAGGGCTTCGCCTAAGCACGGCAACGGTATGACTGAGGTGTGTTTCTGTGGAGGGGGGCACCGCATACAGCTAAAACAATTCAACTTGTGTGTCCTAGGGTGCCCCCTTGCCCCCGTATATAAAGGAGCAAGGGAGAGGCCGGCCCTAGAGGGGGCGCGCCAAGTGTGGGCAGTCCCAATAGGACTCCCAAGTCCTAGTAGGATTCCCCTTTCCTTTCCGGAGTAGGAGAGAAAGAAAGAGGTGGAGAGGGAGAAGGAAAAGGGGGCTGCACCCCTTTTCCAATTCGGACCACAGGGGGGGCGTGCGCCTCCCTCCATTTGGCCTTTCTCCTCTATTCCCGTATGGCCCAATAAAGCCCATATACTCCGAAAAATACCTGAATCACACGGAACCATTCCGATGTCCGAATATAGTCGTCCAATATATCGATCTTTACGTCTCGACCATTTCGAGACTCCTCGTCATGTCCCCGGTCTCATCCGGGACTCCGAACTCCTTTGGTACATCAAAACTCATAAACTCATAATACCGATCGTCATCAAACGTTAAGCGTGCGGACCCTACGGGTTCGAGAACTATGTAGACATGACCGAGACTCATCTCCGGTCAATAACCAATAGCGGAACCTGGATGCTCATATTGGCTCCTACATATTCTATGAAGATCTTTATCGGTCAAACCGCATAACAACATACGTTGTTCCTTTTGTCATTGGTATGTTACTTGCCCGAGATTCGATCATCGGTATCTCTATACCTAGTTCAATCTCGTTACCGGCAAGTCTCTTTACTCGTTCCGTAATACATCATCTCGTGACTAACTCATTAGTCTTCTGCTTGCAAGTCTTATTATGATGTACATTACCGAGAGGGCCCAGAGATACCTCTCCGACACTCGGAGTGACAAATCCTAGTCTTGATCTATGCCAACACCACGAACACTTTTGGAGACACCTGTAGAGCATCTCTATGATCACCCAGTTACGTTGTGATGTTTGATAGCACACAAGGTGTTCCTATGGTATTCGGGAGTTGCATAATCTCATAGTCATAGGAACATGTATAAGTCATGAAGAAAGCAATAACAGTAAAAATAAACGATCATAGTGCTAAGCTAACGGATGGGTCTTGTCCATCACATCATTCTCCTAATGATGTGATCTCGTTGATCAAATGACAACTCATGTCTATGGTTAGGAAACATAACCATCTTTGATCAATGAGCTAGTCTAGTAGAGGCATACTAGGGACACTCTGTTTTGTCTATGTATTCACACATGTACTAAGTTTCCGGTTAATACAATTCTAGCATGAATAATAAACATTTATCATGATATAAGGAAATATAAATAACAACTTTATTATTGCCTCTAGGGCATATTTCCTTCAGTCTCCCACTTGCACTAGAGTCAATAATCTAGCTCACATCGCCATGTGATTTAATACCGATAATTCACATCGTTATGTGAATAACACCCATAGTTCACATCGCCATGTGACCAACACCCATAGGGTTTACTAGAGTCAATAATCTAGTTCACATCGCTATGTGATTAATACCCAAGAGTAATAATGTGTGATCATGTTTTGTTTGTGAGAGAAGTTTAGTCAACGGGTCTGTCATATTCAGATATGTATGTATTTCGCAAATTTCTATGTCTACAATGCTCTGCATGGAGCTACTCTAGCTAATTGCTCCCACTTTCAATACGCATCCAGATTGATACTTAGAGTCATCTGGATTTAGTGTCAAAGCTTGCATTGGCGTAACCCTTTATGACAAACTCTTTATCACCTCCATAATCGAGAAATATTTCCTTAGTCGTCGAGTTACTAAGGATAATTTTGACCGATGTACAGTGATCTACTCTTGGATCACTATTGTACCCCCCTGACAAACTCATGGCAAGGTCCACAACATGTTTGGTACACAGCATGGCATACTTTATAGAACCTATGGCTGAGGCATAGGGAATGACTTTCATTCTCTCTATATTTTTGTGCCGTGGTCTGGCTTTGAGTCTTACTCAACTTCACACCTTACAAGTCAGGCAAGAACTCCTTCTTTGACTGATCCATTTTGAACTACTTCAAAATCTTATCAAGGTATGTACTCATAGAAAGTCTTATCAAGCGTCTTGATCTATCTCTATAGATCTTGATGCCCAATATGTAAGCAGCTTCTCCAAGGTCTTTATTTGAAAAACTCCTTTCAAACACTCCTTTATGCTTTCCAGAAAATTCTACATCATTTCCGATCGACAATATGTCATTCACATATACTTATCAGAAAGGTTGTAGTGCTCCCACTCACTTCTTGTAAATACAGGCTTCTCCAAAAGTCTGTATAAAACCATATGCTTTGATTACCTCATCAAAGTGTATATTCCAACTCCGAGATGCTTGCACCAGTCCATAGATGGATCGCTGGAGCTTGCATACCTTGTTAGCACCTTTTGGATCGACAAAACCTTCTGGTTGCATCATATACAACTCTTCTTTGAGATATCCATTTGGGAATGCAGTTTTGACATCCATTTGCCAGATTTCATAATCATAAAATGCGGCAATTGCTAACATGATTCAGACAGACTTAAGCATCACTACAGGTGAGAAAGTCTCATCGTAGTCAACTCCTTGAACTTGTCGAAACCCTTTCGCAACAACTCGAGCTTTGTAAACAGTAACATTACCGTCTGCGTCGGTCTTCCTCTTGAAGATCCATTTATTTTCGATGGCTTGCCGATCATCGGGCAAGTCAACCAAAGTCCACACTTTGTTCTCATACATGGATCCCATCTCATATTTCATGGCCTCAAGCCATTTTGCGGAATCTGGGCTCATCATCGCTTCCTCATAGTTCGTAGGTTCATCATGGTCTAGTAACATCACTTCCAGAACTGGGTTGCCGTACCACTCTGGTGCGGAACGTACTCTGGTTGATCTACGACGTTTAGCAGAAACTTGATCTGAAGTTTCATGATCATCATCATTAGCTTCCTCACTGATTGGTGTAGGAATCACTGGAACAATTTTCTGTGATGTACTACTTTCCAATTCAGGAGAAGGTACAATTACCTCATCAAGTTCTACTTTCCTCCCACTCACTTCTTTCGAGAGAAACTCCTTCTCTAGAAAGGATCCATTCTTAGCAATGAATAACTTGCCTTTGGATCTGTGATAGAAGGTGTACCCAACAGATTCTTTTGGGTATCCTATGAAGACACATTTCTCCGATTTGGGTTCGAGCTTACCAGGTTGAAGCTTTTTCACATAAGCATCGCAGCCCCAAACTTTAAGAAACGACAACTTTGGTTTCTTGCCAAACCATAGTTCATAAGGTGTCGTCTCAACGGATTTAGATGGTGCCCTATTTAACGTGAATGCAGCTGTCTCCAAAGCATAACCCCAAAACGATAGTGTTAAATCGGTAAGAGACATCATAGATCGCACCATATCCAATATAGTACGGTTACGACGTTCGGACACACCATTGCGCTGTGGTGTTCTGGGTGGCGTGAGTTGTGAAACTATTCCACATTGTTTCAAATGAAGACCAAACTCGTAACTCAAATATTCTCCTCCACGATCACATCGTAGAAACTTTATTTTCTTGTTACGATGATTCTCTACTTCACTCTAAAATTCATTGAACTTTTCAAATGTTTCAGACTTGTGCTTCATTAAGTAGATATACCCATATATGCTTAAATCATCAGTGAAGGTCAGAAAATAACGATACCTGCCGCGAGCTTCAACACTCATTGGCCCACATACATCAGTATGTATGATTTCCAACAAATCTGTTGCTCGATCCATAGTTCCGGAGAACGGAGTTTTAGTCATCTTGCCCATGAGGCATGGTTCGCAAGCACCAAGTGATTCCAAAAGTCCATCACTATGGAGTTTCTTCATGCGCTTTACACCAATATGACCTAAACGACAGTGCCACAAATAAGTTGCACTATCATTTTTAACCTTGCATATTTTGGCTTCAATATTATGAATATGTGTATCACTACAATCGAGATCCAATTAGAATAGACCACTCTTCAAGGGTGCATGACCATAAAAGATATTATTCATAAAAATAGAACAACCATTATTCTCTGATTTAAATGAATAACCGTCTCGCAACAAACAAGATCCAGATATAATGTTCATGCTCAACGCTGGCACCAAATAACAAGTATTTAGGTCTAAAACTAATCCCGAAGGTACATGTAGAGGTAGCGTGCCGACGACGATCACATCGACTTTGGAACCATTTCCCACGCGCATCGTCACCTCGTCCTTAGCCAATCTTCGTTTAATCCGTAGTTCCTGTTTCGAGTTACAAATATTAGCAACCGAACCGGTATCAAATACCCAGGTACTACTACGAGCATTAGTAAGGTACACATCAATAACATGTATATCACATATACCTTTGTTCACCTTGCCATCCTTCTTATCCGCCAAATACTTGGGGCAGTTCCGCTTCTAGTGTCCAGTCCCTTTGCAGTAGAAGCACTCAGTTTCAGACTTGGCTCCAGACTTGGGTTTCTTCGCGGGAGTAGAAACTGTCTTGCTATTCTTCTTGAAGTTCCCCTTCTTTCCCTTGCCCTTTTTCTTGAAACTAGTGGTCTTGTTAACCATCAACACTTGATGCTCCTTTTTGATTTCTACCTCCGCAGCCTTGAGCATAGCGAAGAGCTCGGGAATTGTATTTTGCATCCCTTGCATATTATAGTTCATCACGAAGCCTTTATAGCTTGGTGGCAGTGATTGAAGAACTCTATCAATAACACTATCCTCATCAACTTTGCAACCAAGTTGAGTCATATGATTGTAGTACCCAGACATTCTGAGCAAGTGTTCACTGATAGAACTATTCTCCTCCATCTTGCAGCTGTAGAACTTATTGGAAATCTCATATTTCTCAATACGGGCATTTGCTTGAAATATTAACTTCAACTCTTGGAACATCTCATATGGTCCATGACGTTCAAAACGTCGTTGAAGTCACGGTTCTAAGCCATAAAGCATGGCACACTGAACTATCGTGTAGTCATCAGACTGCGTCTGCCAGACGTTCAAAGCGTCTACATTAGCGGGAGGGGGCTTGTCACCTAGCGGTGCTTCAAGGACATAATTCTTCTGTGCAGCAATGAGGATAATCCTCAAGTTACGGACCCAGTCCGTGTAATTGCTACCATCATCTTTCAACTTAGCTTTCTCTAGGAATGCATTAAAATTCAAAGGAACGGTAGCACGGGCCATTGATCTACAACAACATAGATATGCAAAAACTATCAGGACTAAGTTCATGATAAATTAAAGTTCAATTTAATCATATTACTTAAAGAACTCCCACTTAGATAGACATCCCTCCGGTCATCTAAATGATCATGTGATCCAAATCAACTAAACCATGTCCGATCATCACGTGAGATGGAGTAGTTTCAATGGTGAACATCTTATGTTGATCATATCTACTATATGATTCACGCTCGACCTTTCGGTCTCCACTGTTCCGAGGCCATATCTGCATATGCTAGGCTCGTCAAGTTTAACCCGAGTATTCTACGTGTGCAAAACTGGCTTACACCCGTTGTATTTGAACGTAGAGCTTATCACACCCGATCATCACGTGGTGTCGGCACGACGAACTTTTGCAACGGTGCATACTCAGGGAGAACACTTATACCTTGAAATTTAGTAAGGGATCATCTTATAATGCTACCGTCGTTCTAAGCAAAATAAGAAGCATAATAAGATAAACATCACATGCAATCATAATATGTGACATGATATGGCCATCATCATCTTGTGCTTTTGATCTCCATCTCCAAGGCACCGTCATGATCACCTTCGTCACCGGCGCGACACCTTGATCTCCATCGTAGCATCGTTGTCGTCTTGCCAACTATTGCTTCTACGACTATCGCTACCGCTTAGTGATAAAGTAAAGCAATTACATGGCAATTGCATTTCATACAATAAAGCGACAACCATACGGCTCCTGCCAGTTGCCGATAATATTACAAAACATGATCATCTCATACAAAACCGTATATCTCATCATGTCTTGACCATATCACATCACAACATGCCCGGCAAAAACAAGTTAGACGTCCTCTACTTTGTTGTTGCAAGTTTTACGTGGCTGCTACGGGCTTAGCAAGAACTGTTCTTACCTACGCATACAAAAACCACAATGATGTTTTGTCAAGTATGTGCTGTTTTAACCTTCACAAGGACCGGGCGTAGCCACACTTGATTCAGCTAAAGTGAGAGAGACAGACACCCGCCAGTCACCTTTAAGCAACGAGTACTCATAACGGTGAAACCAGTCTCGCGTAAGCGTACGCGTAATGTCGGTCCGGGCCGCTTCATCTCACAATACCGCCGAAGCAAAGTATGACATGCTGGTAAGCAGTATGACTAGTATTGCCCACAACTCATTATGTTCGACTCGTGCATATCATCTACGCATAAACCTGGCTCTGATACCACTGTTGGAGAATGTAGTATTTTAAAAAATTTCTACGATCACGCAAGATCTATCTACTAGATGCATAGCAACGAGAGGGGAGAGTGTATCTACGTACCCTCGTAGACCGGGAGCGGAAGCGTCAAGTGACGCGGTTGATGTAGTCGAACTTCTTCGCGATCCAACCGATCAAGCACCGAACATACGGCACCTCCATGTTCAGCACACGTTCAGCTTGATGACGTCCCACGAGCTCTTGATCAAGTTGAACTTCACGGGAGAGTTTCGTCAGCACGACGGCGTGGTGACGGATATGATGTATCTACCGGCGCAGGGCTTCACCTAAGCACTGCAACGGTATGACCGAGGTGTGTTTCTGTGGAGGGGGGCACCGCACACGGCTAAAACAATTCAACTTGTGTGTCCTAGGGTGCCCCCTTGCCCCCGTATATAAAGGAGCAAGGGAGAGGCCGGCCCTAGAGGGGGCGCGCCAAGTGTGGGGAGTCCTACTAGGACTCCCAAGTCCTAGTAGGATTCCCCTTTCCTTTCCGGAGTAGGAGAGAAGGAAAGAGGTGGAGAGGGAGAAGGAAAAGGGGGCTGCACCCCTTGTCCAATTCGGACCAGAGGGGGGGCGCGCGCCTCCTTCCTTTTGGCCTTTCTTCTCTATTCCCGTATGGCCCAATAAGGCCCATATACTCCAAAAAATACCCGAATCACTCGGAACCTTTTCGATGTTGGAATATAGTCGTACAATATATCGATCTTTACGTCTCGACCATTTCGAGACTCCTCGTCATGTCCCCGGTCTCATCCGGGACTCCGAACTCCTCCAGTACATCAAAATTCATAAACTCATAATACCGATCGTCATCAAACGTTAAGCGTGCGGACCCTACGGGTTCGAGAACTATGTAGACATGACCGAGACTCATCTCCGGTCAATAACCAATAGCGGAACCTGGATGCTCATATTGGCTCCTACATATTCTATGAAGATCTTTATCGGTCAAACCGCATAACAACATACGTTGTTCCTTTTGTCATTGGTATGTTACTTGCCCGAGATTCGATCGTCGGTATCTCTATACCTAATTCAATCTCGTTACCGGCAAGTCTCTTTACTCGTTCCGTAATACATCATCTCGTGACTAACTCATTAGTCTTTTGCTTGCAAGGCTTAGCATGATGTACATTACCGAGAGGGCCCAGAGATACCTCTCCGACACTCGGAGTGACAAATCCTAGTCTTGATCTATGCCAACACCACGAACACTTTTGGAGACACCTGTAGAGCATCTTTATGATCACCCAGTTACGTTGTGATGTTTGATAGCACACAAGGTGTTCCTACAGTATTCGGGAGTTGCATAATCTCATAGTCATAGGAACATGTATAAGTCATGAAGAAAGCAATAGCAGTAAAACTAAACGATCATAGTGCTATGCTAACGGATGGGTCTTGTCCATCACATCATTCTCCTAATGATGTGATCCCATTGATCAAATGACAACTCATGTCTATGGTTAGGAAACATAACCATCTTTGATCAATGAGCTAGTCTAGTAGAGGCATACTAGGGACACTCTGTTTTGTCTATGTATTCACACATGTACTAAGTTTCCGGTTAATACAATTCTCGCATGAATAATAAACATTTATCATGATATAAGAAAATATAAATAACAACTTTATTATTGCCTCTAGGGCATATTTCCTTCAGTAGAAGGGTTCGAAGTAGTTTTCATAGCAGAAAGAGCAGACCCTACATTAGTGATAATATCCTCAAGTTTATCGATTCTAGCGGAATCTTGATCTATTTTCTCTTTAACTATGGGTTCTTTTTCCTTAAAAAAATTCAGAATAACCCCTACCTTGGATCCATATTGGGTAATTTGGTTGTGGATCTTCCTATCCAAATTCTCAACCAACTCTACAGTAGCAACTTTGTTTTCAATGATTTCAAGCCTTTGCATAACATGTTCCAGAGTTAAAATAGTCCCATTGACCAAAAGAGGTGGTGAGCCAAATAATTCAGTCATAGCATTAAAAGAATCAAAAGTGTGGCTACGCAAGAAATTCCCTCCGGTAATGGTATCTAAAATATATCTATTCCAACATAAAAACTGCGAAGAAGCACGGAAGTAGAAAGCTTCCTAGTAGATCTATTTTCAGCATTGCAAATTCTATACCAGACATCTTTTAGATTTTCCTCCTCCATTTGTTTAAAATTAATAACCTCACTCTCGGAAGTATTGGTAATGATAGATGTGCTAGACATGATGAAGCAAGCAATCCAACACACAAGCAAACAAGAAGCAAGCGAACAGTAAACACACGGCAAAAAGAAGGGCAAATAAAACGGCAAGGGTGAAGTGGGGGAGAGGAAAACGAGAGGCAAATAAATGTAATGTGAAGGATAAGGGTTTGTGATATGTACTTGGTATATGACTTTTGCGTAAGCCTCCCCGGCAACGGCGCCAGAAATTCTTCTTGCTACTTCTCGAGCTTGTGTTGTATTCCCTCGAAGAGGAAAGGGTGATGTAGCACAGTAGCGTAAGTATTTCCCTCAGTTTTTGAGAACCAAGGTATCAATCCAGTAGGAGACCACGCGCGAGTCCCTCGCATCTGCACAAACAAATAAGAACTTCGCGGCCAACGTGATAAGGGGTTGCCAATCCCTTTACGGTCACTTACGAAAGCGAGATCTGATAGATAGGATAGTTTGATATTTTTGGTATTTTTGGATATAAGAACAGAAAGTAAAAAACAACAAAGTAAAGTAGATTGTAGATTAATATGTTGAGAATAGACCCGGGGCCATAGGTTTCACTAGTGGCTTCTCTCATGATAGCAGAATTCTATGGTGGGTGAACAAATTACTGTCGAGCAATTGATAGAAAAGCGAATAATTATGAGAATATCTAGGCATAATCATTATATATAGGCATCACGTCCGTGACAAGTAGACCGAAACGATTCTGCATCTACTACTATTACTCCACACATCGACCGCTATCCAGCATGCATCTAGAGTATTAAGTTCATAAGAACAGAGTAATGCTTTAAGCAAGATGACATGATGTAGAGGGATAAACTCAAGCAATATGATACAAACCCCATCTTTTTATCCTCGATGGCAACAATACAATGTGTGCCTTGCTGCCCCTGCTGTCACTGGGAAAGGACACCCCAAGATTGAACCCAAAGCCAAACACTTCTCCCATTGCAAGAACTATAGATCTAGTAGGCCAAACCAAACCGATAATTCGAAGAGACTTGCAAGGATATTATAATCATACATAAAAGAATTCAGAAAAGAATCAAATATTTCTCATAGATAATCTTGATCATAAACCCACAATTCATCGGATCTCGACAAACACACCGCAAAAAGATTACATCGAATAGATCTCCTCGAAGACCGAGGAGAACTTGGTATTGAGATCCAAAAAGAGAGAAGAAGCCATCTAGCTAATAACTATGGACCCGAAGGTCTGTGGTAAACTACTCACAACTCATGGTGAGGCAATGGTGTTGATGTAGAAGCACTCTGTGGAAGATCCCCCATCCGGCGGAGCTTCGGAATAGGCCCCAAGATGGGATCTGATACGTCCAAAACGTATCTATAATTTCTGCTTGCTCCATGCCTCTTTTGTGTGATATTGCTATGATATTTATACACTTCCATACACTTTTGATCATATTTGGACTAACCTATTAACTCAGTGCACCCCTGTGCCAGTTTCTGTTTTCTGCTGTTTTTGTATTTCAGGTTTTCCCATTACGAAAACTGCCAGAAAAATCCCGGAAAAATTATATAAAAAATCAGCGTTCCAGAAGCTTCCCGGCACCCGAAGTAGAGCCGTAGGGGGGCCACCAGGGCTCCAGGCGCCCTGGTGGTGCGGCCCCCCTCCTGGCCGCGCCGGGGGGGGGGCGTCTGGGCCCCTAGGCCTCCGCTGATGCCCCCCTTTGGCATATATTTATATCGTGTCCCGAAACCCTCGAGACGGGAACCCTTTTTCGCGATCTCATCTCTGTTCCGCCGCCGCCGCGCTTCCAAGATCGGGGGCACCAGGAGAACTCTTCCCGGCACCCTGCCGGAGGGGAGGATCACCACCGAGAGCCTCTCCTCCGCAATGGACGCCTCCCGGATGAGTTGTGAGTAGTCTCCCTTGGACCATGGGTCCATGACCAGTAGCTATGTGATGTTCTCCTCCCCTTCTTGTGCTTCACTAATTAGTCCTCGTGAGCTGCCCTTCATGATCGAGGCACATATGTAATCCTTATGTTGTTGCTATGATGAGTTTGCTGGGATCCGATGGATTGTGAGATTATGTTCAGATTGTGTTTGAGTAATATATTTGATTCACCTCTTTTATATTTATGTTCGTAAGTAATTATTGCATGTTCTCAGTTGCTATTTATTGCTTTGGCCAAGTAGTAGGTAGTGACTCCAAGAGGGAACGTTATGCTTGATTGTGGGTTCATGCCCCTCGATGACTAGCTTGAGTGACAGAAACATGAGTCTAGGGGATGTGCTGTTGCCACATGGGGGAAAACAACGGTGCTTGTGCCCGCGGGTGCAAGGATTGCTTACTTTACGCAAAGTTCTTTTTAATGCAGTTGTCTGTTGCTTTGAGTTTACACTATGGGTGGGACTCGCAACTTAATATCAGCGAGATGTTCTGGATAGATATCTCAAGGTGGATGATTAGTAGTAGATGCAGATGGATTTCGGTCTACTTGCCTTGGCGTACCGCCCATGCTTTGAACCTCTACCTTTCTTGCAACATAGTTAGCATTGGTTTGCGCACATAATTCTGTCAATTGCCCAGCTGTAATTCGTTTACCTCACATAGCTGTTTTATCGTCTTTTGGGAGAGAGACATCACTAGTGAACATCATGGGACCCCGGTCCATATTACCATCATTAATCACATCCGCTATTTACTTTACGTTTTTACTTACTATTTGCAGCATTACCTATCACTATTATCACTTGCGTTTGATCCTTTGTAAACGACAAGGCCGGAGGGATTGACAACCTCTCTGTACTCATTGGAAGCAAAGTTATTTGTATCTGTGTGCAGGTCCACGTTGATTGCTAATATCTGGCGCCGTTAGCAGTTGGCACCTTCTTGTTGAAACTGGGAGTCTCAGGGGAAATCGATCCTTGGTATCTTTGCCAAGGGAAAACTTCCGCTACACTGCATCTCAAACCTTCCACTTGGGATAACCAACGAGGGGCGAGAAGCCATCAAGCAAAGTATTTCTGGCACCGTTGCCGGGGACTCCACTCTTCAAGATAGGGGAGTTGCATGCTATCTTTTACCTTTGCTTTTTAGTCTTGTTAGTTTACCTTTCAGTTTTTGCTTTAGTATCTTTTATCAAAAATCACAAAAAAAAAATTGCTAGTAGTCCTTTCTGTTTAGTCAAGCATGTTAGGATTTGGTGCTTTGAGGGAATCAGGAGTTTTAGATTTCCATCAAAAGGATGGAGAAAATATGAAGAAGGCATGGGACAGAATTTCTGATGCACATAGGAGAATTATGCCTTGGATACCTATAAAAATTGTGCTTAGAAATTTTTACCATGGTCTTTTTAAATGGTGTAAACACTCTCTTGATATTATAGCCGAAGGAGATTTCCTAGAGTGTGATGAAGCTAGAGCTCTTGAAATTATACATGGTCTATCTAGTTACTTTGTTTATGATCATAACTTTGATACTGTCATAGATAGACTTGCTACTATTGAGAAGAGAATGGATGCTCTAGATTTGATGAGGGTAGAGAAACCCAAACCCAATAAGAAAGACATTTTGGAAATAGACAATGATTGGGAGCCTTTTGTTAGGATTAGCATATCTAATCAAGACTTCCTTGCTTATTGTGATATTGGATCTATGGTTTCTACTATGCCAAGAATTGTTCATGATTCTTTAAAATTTAACATGGATAGATTACCATCTTATCATGAACACACTAATGGAGATATTTCTGAAATCCAGGGAAGAATAAAAGACGTGCCAGTTAAATTCCTTAAAGGGATTGCAATGATTGATTTCTTCATCATGGAGCCAAACCAAGGAAATATAGTGCTTGGAAGGGACTTCCTCCGAGCGGTAAAAGGCTTCATCGATATAGGTAAGGGACAAATCCGCTTACGCGGAAAGGCAAAAGGTGTGTACCCCTTTCCTAGAAGGAACAAGAGTGAACTTGTTGAGGAACCATTTGAAGCAATTTATAACTCCGATTATTATGATGGTTATTAATTCCTCTATGCATTATGCCTAGCTTAAAGGCATAAAAGAAAGCGCTTTGGGGAGGCAGCCCACATGAATAAATTTTTATTTTTCTTTTGTTGTGTCTTGATGTTGTTACTACAGTAGCATCATCATTGTATCTTTACTTTTCAATTTTGTGCCAAGTGTAGCCTCTGATTGCAAGAAAGTTCAAAAGTTGTGACGTGCTGTCCAAGAAACAGATTATGTCCTTGGATAGAAAAATTCGTATAAAATCACCAGATCATCGTTTTGGTCTGAATTTTTTCGACAGCGTGCTCTATACAATTGTCTTTCGTGCGTCTGTTCTGAGTTTTTTTATTAGAGTTGCAGAAGTGCCCCGAAAAAATCATTTACTACCTGTTTTTCTGTTTTTCACAGATTCTGTCCTGTTTTGCCTTTTCTTCATTTTGCAAACCTTGCTTTTTCTTTGCAAAAACCTTTTGGCAATCTTGAGAAACAGTAGACCTTCAAGAATATCCTTATTTCCAGCAAGGAACAATTATTTTATTAAGGGTACTAACCTCGCTAATCAGATTATGATGAGTTATGTATGAAGGGAGTTTTCAAGTGTGCGAGGGAAGATGATAAAAAGATTCAGGAGTGTCAAGCGCTCAAGCTTGGGGATGCCCCCATGCACCCCCAAGAAATATTCAAGGAGACTCAAGCGTCTAAGCTTGGGGATGCCCCCGTGCATCCCCTTCTCCATCAACATTATCAGTTCGTCTTTCGTTCCACTATATTTTTATCACTTCATGTGTTATGTGCTATGCTTGGAGCGTCCTGCTTTTAGTTTCCTTTTTAGTTTTCTTTAGCTTTTCATAACGAATCGGAACTCAGCTTTCTTTATGTGGGAGAGAAACACGCTCCAGTTCTACCTAGAACATAACATAGAATTTTCATGTCTATCTTTGCTGTGTGTGTTCTTTGTCTTTCAATAGCTACTATCATGTTCAGCTCTTAGTTTTCATGCTTATCTTTTTAAAGAGCTTTTGTTTAGTTGGTTGCTTGAACTCTCTTTATTTATCATGCTTATCTTATTAAGAGAGTTTGCTTCCATTGCATTGGTTGGTATGACTATGATAAAAATGCTACGTGCATAATGGTGCTTAGTAGTTCATGTTTTCTTATGGTTAGTCTCAAATAGCTGGGGGGTTCCCAATGTGTTATTGAAGTACCAACATGATTTGTTTGCCTATGATGTGGTATGGTTTAGTAATATCTTCCTTCAAGAATTTATTTTGATTGACTTGGCGTATTCTCACGCATATTTAAGACTGTAAAGAAAGTCTGTCAAGCCTTGATGATCTTTTGTTTCTGAGTAGCGACATAACTACCATGCCTGATTCAATCTTGCTTTGTTGCTCTGCATGATTATGACCGTCATTGCTCTCTTAGTTGGTCGCTCCCAGTCTTTTGCTAACCTCCACCTGTACTAAGCAGACTGACTGCTTGTGCATCCAAATTCTTTTAAACCAGTTATGCCATATGAGTCCACCATACCTTCCTACATGGTATTTACCTGCCATTCCTAACGAAGACTTGCATGTACCATCTCGAAATTATTCAAAAAAAAGCATTCCTATTTTGTGCCTCTGTTTTTAGTTCATGAGGAAGTAGTAGTTAATTCATGATCTTTTTAAGTTGGACAAGCTTCACCCCGGGATTGCATGTCTAATGTGCAAACCCATAATACGAGAAGGAACTGGCAAAGAGTGCGCCTGGCTCAAAATTAATATAACAAACAAACCCTCCTTCACGCTTTGTTCATGAGAAATCAGAAAACTTTGGCAGTGATAAACAAAGGAGATTAAGAGGATGTGATCGTCCTCATTTGGGAGCCGTTCCTCGAAACTTGTCCATCTCAAGAAGTAATTGAGTTATCTGCTAGCATTCGTTGACGGAACATGCATAATCTAAAAAAATAATTATTACCTCTGTTTTTAAAACCAAGAGCTCTGGTACATGTTTTGTCTTTGTTTCCGACTACGGGTTTTCAACCTTGCCAACAAAGGCCACGGTTCGAGAGTCTCCACCTTCCTTTAAAGCACCAACTACTGAGAGCATGATTGTCATTCTGAGTGTAATGTGCATTGTCCCAAAGTAGCATTGTCTTTTGCATGATTATGATATCGTTTATTTTGAAATCATTGTATCTAGTCATCACTCAAACCTTGGAGGTGCCCCTGCATTTATGTTTTGCTTCACTAAAGGGGGCAAGCGAGATATCACTTTATCATATTTGCACACCATGCTCATTACAAATCTATTTGATGTTTCAGTATCATATTGTAAAACTTTTAGTTCTTTGTGATTTTCTCATGAGGCAACTTAATTACTATAGATTCATTGTCTCAGTAAGCTTTTGTCATATGACTATGAAAAAGTCCTATATGGTTAATAGCATGTCACCACAGAAATTATTCTTGTTATCATTTACCTACTCGAGGACGAGCAGGAATTAAGCTTGGGGATGTTGATACGTCCAAAACGTATCTATAATTTCTGCTTGCTCCATGCCTCTTTTGTGTGATATTGCTATGATATTTATACACTTCCATACACTTTTGATCATATTTGGACTAACCTATTAACTCAGTGCACCCCAATGCCAGTTTCTGTTTTCTGCTGTTTTTGTATTTCAGGTTTTCCCATTACGAAAACTGCCAGAAAAATCTCGGAAAAATTATATAAAAAATCAGCGTTCTAGAAGCTTTCAGGCACCCGAAGTAGAGCCGGCGGGGGGCCACCAGGGCTCCAGGCGCCCTGGTGGCGCGGCCCCCCTCCTGGCCGCGTCGGGGGGGGCGCCTGGGCCCCCCAGGCCTCCGCTGATGCCCCCCTTTGGCATATATTTATATCGTGTCCCGAAACCCTCGAGACGGGAACCCTTTTTCGCGATCTCATCTCTGTTCCGCCACCGCCGCGCTTCCAAGATCGGGAGCACCAGGAGAACTCTTCCGGGCACCCTGCCGGAGGGGAGGATCACCACCGGGAGCCTCTCCTCCACCATGGACGCCTCCCGGATGAGTTGTGAGTAGTCTCCCTTGGACCATGGGTCCATGACCAGTAGCTATGTGATGTTCTCCTCCCCTTCTTGTGCTTCACTAATTAGTCCTCGTGAGCTGCCCTTCATGATCGAGGCACATATGTAATCCTTATGCTGTTGCTATGATGAGTTTGCTGGGATCCGATGGATTGAGAGATTATGTTCAGATTGTGTTTGAGTAATATATTTGATTCACCTCTTTTATATTTATGTTCGTAAGTAATTCTTGCATGTTCTCCGTTGCTATTTATTGCTTTGGCCAAGTAGTAGGTAGTGACTCCAAGAGGGAACGTTATGCTTGATTGTGGGTTCATGCCCCTCGATGACTAGCTTGAGTGACAGAAACATGAGTCTAGGGGATGTGTTGTTGCCACAAGGGGGAAAACAACGGTGCTTGTGCCTGCGGGTGCAAGGATTGTTTACTTTACGCAAAGTTCTTTTAATGCAGTTGTCTGTTGCTTTGAGTTTACACTATGGGTGGGACTCGCAACTTAATACCAGCGAGATGTTCTGGATAGATATCTCAAGGTGGATGATTAGTAGTAGATGCAGATGGATTTCGGTCTACTTGCCTTGGCGTACCGCCCATGCTTTGAACCTCTACCTTTCTTGCAACATAGTTAGCATTGGTTTGCGCACATAATTCTGTCAATTGCCCAGCTGTAATTCGTTTACCTCACATAGCTGTTTTATCGTCTTTTGGGAGAGAGACATCACTAGTGAACATCATGGGACCCCGGTCCATATTACCATCACTGATCACATCCGCTATTTACTTTACGCTTTTACTTAGTATTTGCAGCATTACCTATCACTATTATCACTTGCGTTTGATCCTTTGTAAACGACAAGGCCGGAGGGATTGACAACCTCTCTGTACTCGTTGGGAGCAAAGTTATTTGTATCTGTGTGCAGGTCCACGTTGATTGCTAATATCTGGCGCCGTTAGCAGTTGACACCTTCTTGTTGAAACTGGGAGTCTGAGGGGAAATCGATCCTTGGTATCTTTGCCAAGGGAAAACTTCCGCTACACTGCATCTCAAACCTTCCACTTGGGGTAACCAACGAGGGGCGAGAAGCCATCAGGATCTCATGGGAACAGAAGGTTGCGGCAGTGGAATTAGGGTTTTCTTTGTTGCCTCGATGTTTTCAGGGTATATGGGTATATATAGGAGGAAGGAGGGCATCGGGGGAGCCAGAGGGGGCCCACGAGGGTGGGGGCGCGCCCTGTAGGAGGGGGCGCACCCTGGACCCTCGTGGCCACCTCCTTCGTTCCCTCGCGTGTACTCCAAGTCTTCTGTGTTGATATTGTTCCAAAAATAACTCTCGCGGAGGTTTTATTCCGTTTGGATTCCGTTTGGTATTCCTTTTCTGTGAAACCCTGAAATAGGCATAAAAATAGCAATCTGCACTGGGCCTTTGGGTTAACAGGTTAGTCCCAAAAATAATATAAAAGTGTATGATAAAGCCCATTAAACATCCAAAACATCATATATAATAGCATGGAACAATCAAAAATTATAGATACGTTGGAGACGTATCAGTAAGCAAGAACTCTGCAACCTTCTTTTTACTGCCCATAATGAGTTGTGTTAGATGACAATATCTGAATCTTTTTCCTTTGTAGTGGTTGCCAAAGCAGTTTACTCAAGATTACCTCTCAAACTACATGATTGGTGGGCATGCAAAGGTTAAAGTATTTCTACCAGAACACGATGATTATCTAGATGTTTTCATGAAGACCGTGAAGGATGGGTGGTCGGCCATCACAAGGGGTTGGACTAGAGTCGTGTGTGCCTTCTGCATGGAGGAGGGCACAATATGGGCATTCCGCTTCACCTTGTTCAGCAACCAGAATGTATTTCGCCTCTTTCTTTACCGTCTTTAATAGTACAAGTATGCAATTGTGGTTCATCATTCTTTATTTAGTTCTTATGTAATTCTTCAACATATGTACCTATGAATCGAATAATGCATTGGTTGTTTGAACCTGATGTATATGAATAAAGTTATAGCATACATTCTAATTCAAATTCAAATCTGGTACAATTTGAAATAGCAACAATTAAATTACGCTGAAATTACGCTTTCCAGGTCGTTATGGCACACACGGTTGGTAAAACACAAACGTTTGTGATATACACCATAATCCGAGACGGTTCATAGAGAGGAAATGTGTGCAAAGATGCACACAGTTGCCGTTTGCAAAGCGTGTGCAATGTCAGAAAATATCACAAACGGTGCGGCCAAACTAAACGTTTGTGATAGTTGCCTTATCATACACGATTCGCAACCATGAACTGTTACTGATGAAGTATGCATCGTAAACGTTGCACCACAGAATAGCGTGTGCGATAGTTGTATTGTACGACGATGTTATGACGGTCCGGCGTTTCGGAATCCTATCCGACACTCGTACGACGATTAGCTAATATTCTTAATTAGTTATCGCATAAGGTTTGGGACAAGCGAATGTGTGTGATTGTATGCTTATCATACACGTTCAATAATAGTGAACCTTTTGTGATGGGTCGCGCATCGTAAACATAGCACCACAGAATACCGATTGCGATGGCAATGCGAGCACAAACGAGTAGGAGTACTGTATATGCATCTTGGCTCCCTATCCCCGATGGTTTTTGGGTCGTGTGGGAAGGACCCCCTTACCGCCGTCACTCACTTCGCGACGGTTCCGAACACCGTCGCGGAAAGGGGTTAAAAACCGTTTGTATAGCACCGATGCGTACCAGTGGTACTCCCTCTGTAAACTAATATAAGAGTGTTTAGATCACTAAAATAGTGATCTAAACGCTTTTATATTAGTTTACGGAGAGAGTATTTCTCTATATTTCAAAACAATCATTTGCTTTTTCTTAGGACCATAAAATTGATTCGGGCAGCCGGACTTACCATTATTGCCCTTTGGTAGAAAACTTGACCCATAAAGAAAAAAACTTGTTGCTGGCTTGGGTTTGTATAACTCAACAAATTTTGATTCCTCCCTTTGACCATGCATCTTACATTCTTACAAGAGTGACTTTTTCTAGGAGAACGTCAAGCATTTTATTCATATACAAGAGCTTCACCATGAAAACAAAAAACAGAAAACTCGCTGGCCCTAGCATGTCCTCCAAATGGCTAGATTTTTCCGCACATGAGTACTTCCATGCCACCTCAATTATTGATAGTTGTTCGATTGAAATTTTTAATAGTGGATCCTAACTATTTAGATATAGAGAGATATGATAATAATAATAATCCAAATTGATCATTGCTAGGTCTAGGAAAGCAATACATTTTTCACAGATATATCTTTGTACTTTAACTAAAAGTACTTTCGTTTAATGCAATTTTTGAGAGAAAATTTATACTAGTTGTCTAGGTTTTGATGTTAAGGCATCTCCAACGCGGTCCTCTAAAACAGACATATTTTTTGTCCGTGGAATTGTCCGGACAAATCTGCAGTCACTGATGCGGGATCCAACCATTTAACCTTGTCCTCTAAATGTACGTCCCTAATTTTTTTCTAAGTTCGCAACACTCAAAATAATTATAGCAAACAACACAATTTATCCATAAATAACATGCAAATATCCCTAGTACACAATAGTTTAAATGTAAATATTGCATCCTAGATAACCGGATGTTCAACAAGTTTTTTGAATTCATCGATTCCAAAATCAAGGATATTTGAGTCAGAATAGGCACATGTCATCCCACACATATCGTCCCTGAAGTTTCATCCAATAATATATGTGTAACGCCCCGGACACACCCGCCGGTGGTCGTTACTCCTAGCGGGATCTAGACTGGCCTCACATATCAATACTAGTCTTTTCTACGCACTTTGTCCTCACTCATGCACACCCGGGAGCAACTTCCCGGTCGGTCACCCATCCTGAAACTACTCCAAGCTGAGCACGCTTAACTTTGGAGTTCTATCCGAATGGGCTCCCGGAAAAGAAGGAATTCCTTATTGATATGAGTAGTCTATCATCCCTAATAAGCCAGGCTATCACATACACCCCCACTCAGAGGAACCGACGTCCTCGTCGGGCCACAGGAACGTTCCCTCTTGGCACAACCGTCTGTGCTTCCAGGACAGCACATGTGCCATGCCGTGTGCCACGACGGGTCACAAACGTCATGCACAACATGACTGCAAACTGTCCGCAAACATCCGTGTAACCGCGAGGGTCGGCTCTGATACCAACTTGTAACGCCCCGGACACACCCGCCGGTGGTCGTTACTCCTAGCGGGATCTAGACTGGCCTCACATATCAATACTAGTCTTTTCTACGCACTTTGTCCTCACTCATGCACACCCGGGAGCAACTTCCCGGTCGGTCACCCATCCTGAAACTACTCCAAGCTGAGCACGCTTAACTTTGGAGTTCTATCCGAATGGGCTCCCGGAAAAGAAGGAATTCCTTATTGATATGAGTAGTCTATCATCCCTAATAAGCCAGGCTATCACAATATGTGCGTGAATGGCTTGCCCTCAGTCATGTAGTACATCATGACATCACATGCAAAGCTATACAACGTGTAGAACAACTTTGGGTGAATGAATAAATTAAACCAACATGTAGACCAATAAGAAGCAAACTTTCGTTCTACATGGTTGACGAGCCAAATGGCCACCTTTGTCTCCACTCGGTGAATTGCACCGCAATACTTCATGACGGAGTTGCAGATGGTGTACTATTAATGTGATATCGATTTCACATTACATTTACGGAAGACGTGCATGTTGTAGGCGTGAAGTTCTTTTGCTCATGGAACAAAGCATGCACACATTGCCAATATATTGAGCCCCATTGAGTTCCTGCCTACAAAGGTCGCAAATACGACCAACCTCACATTGCACAACAACTCATCCTCAATGATCGAGTACCCCGTCATCGAATTACTCTAGGAAACAACAAAAAGCTCAATGGAATTTGGTTGAACACCTATCGAGCAAGGTGTCCGATACGGACGTCGTCGATAGGGCACGGAGGGTAACTGGCTGTGGAGGGATCCTCGGTGGGCAGGGGCGTACCCAAGGGGCAGGTGTGTTGGTGGGGGCTATAGACGCACGAGGATGCCACATCGGTGCTCGAAGAGGTACAACGGCGACGGTGAATGATGAGGGTGTGGATGCAAAGCAAGAGTAGAATGCCAGAGAAGTGGAACATGAGGGGGGTTTGAGCGAATCGGGGGTGTCGAAATCCTACGTGATCGCGATACAGACTCCCTCAAAAGCCTCCCCCTCAGTTTGCTTCTATATTACAGGAAAACGGACATCCAAATGCGTCAGCGGACCGATGAGGTACCATGTTGGGTGGCAAAATGATCGTTTTGGACGCTTGCAGACGGTTTGAGGGGCCATGTTGGATATGAGCTATATTTCAACCAAGATACAACAAAATTCTTTTTCTTTATTAAACACCCAAATGATAAGTGTGGCACGAAGTAACACCGTCCTGACATTTTTACAACTACATCCAAAAAAACCTCGAGTAAATAAAACTTGCCATCCAAATAGAAAATTGCCATGCTTCACAAGTAAAGTTGTCATTATCGTGTAACTAAGTTGCCATCAAAAAACGCGAGGGTGGAATTGTTTCATGCCACATGTGTGACACTTATCATGGTTCACTAAATAAGGTATTACATTAGATTTTTGTCAGCAATATTGTAGCGGGCCTGGGGCCTAGGGGCTTGGCTCAATCCTAGCTCCGCCTCTGATTGGGACTTCCCTTTAACAGGGCTTAGACGATTGATTCAAAGGCTTAAAAGTAAACAAATGAAAAGGTTAAGCAATTTGTTAATGGTGAATCTTTTTAGATCACAAGAGCAAATAACACTATAATAGCATAACACAAAATTGGTCTTTTTTTAGAGAAAACAAGGACATGAGTAAGTATATATCCAACTAGTACAAATGCCCGTAGATTGCAACGGGCGAAAAAATGGAAAAACCTGCTACACATGTCATTACTCATCTTTTCTTATATCTGAAAGTGCAACTATCGCTAGGTGGTTTTGGTAATTCCTAACAACATATAGCTCATTGAACTAATGCCATTTCAAGATAAATATTTCAGGAAAGTTCAATGATTGGCATGGCATGGACTAGGAATGTGGACCCCTCAAAATGCTAAGGACACATATTGGCTCAAGCTCAAGACTCTACATTTTTCATTTTAGTGATCCAAGATCACATTGAGTCCATAGGAAAGCCAATACTATTAAAAGGGGATGAGGTGTTGTTTAATGGGTTTCTTGCTCAAAATGTTTAGTGATATGCTCCAAAAACCCTCAACCACTTTCTCACATCCACACATGTCCCAAACCAAAAGTCAAACTCGGCCCCACCGAAAAGTTCTATCCGGCGCCACCGAGTTCATCTGACATAGCCACTGCCACTAAACCCTAATCATTTCGGTCTCACCGAAAGGGATCTCGGTCCCACCAAGATGGGATTGCAAACTCTTTGTTTCCCTTCGTAACATTTCGGTCTCACCGAGATGAGCGATCGGTCCCACCGAGTTCGCAATGCAAACTCTCTGTTTCCCCTTCGTAACGTTTCGGTCCCACCAAAACGAGCGAATCGGTCCCACCGAGTTTTCCCGACCAACTCTCTGTAAGCTCATTACCAAAATCGGTCCCACCGAGTTTGTGTAATCGGTCTCACCGAGCTTACGTTATGCCCTAACCCTAACGAAATCGGTCCCACTGAGTTGATCATATCGGTCCCACCGAAATTCCTAACGGTCACATTATGAACTAAATCAGTCTGACCGAGTTCTCTGAATCGGTCCCACCGAGTTTGATAAATTGTGTGTAACAGTTGGATTTTGTTTGGAGGCTATATATACCCCTCCACCCACTCTTCATTCGTGGAGAGAGCCATCAGAACATACCTACACTTCCATCATACATGTTCTGAGAAGAGAACCACCTACTCAAGTGTTGAGATCAAGATATTCCATTCCTACCATATGAATCTTGTTCTCTAGCCTTCCCCAAGTTACTTTCCACTCAAATCTCTCTTCCACCATATCCAAATCTGTGAGGAGCTGTTTGAGTGTTGGGGAGACTATCACTTGAAGCATATGAGCAAGGGGTTCATCATCAACACACCGTCTATTACCTTTTGGAGAGTGGTGTCTCCTAGATTGGTTAGGTGTCACTTGGGAGTCTCCGACGAGATTGTGGAGTTTAACCAAGGAGTTTGTATGGGCAAGGAGATCGCCTACTTCGTGAAGATCTACCCTAGTGAGGCAAGTTCTTCGTGGGCGATGGCCATGGTGGGATAGACAAGGTTGCTTCTTCGTGGACCCTTCGTGGGTGGAGCCCTCTGTGGACTCGTGCAGCCTTAACTTCGTGGGTTGAAGTCTCCATCAACGTGGATGTACGATAGCACCACCTATCGAAACCACGACAAAAACATCCGTGTCTACACTTGCGTTTGTTCACTCCAAACTCCCCCCTTTATCTTCATATGCAATTGTTTTACATTCCACCGCTATACTCTTAGAATTGCATGTGTAGGTTGATTGCTTGACTTGTGCTAAGTTGCTAAAAGCTGCCAAGAATTGAAATTGGGAAAATGTTAGATTTTTATTTGATCAAGTAGTCTAATCAACCCCCCCCCCCTCTAGACATACTTTCGATCCTACAATATCCATTTCTGATAAATATGGTAATAAGTTTAAATTGATTATCGTTTTCGGAGCATGAATTGTGGACATGAAGAAATCACCGTGATGTCCTTCATTTGATGGAAGATTAGTGATGCATGGATTAGTCTGCTTAATCACTTTTATCTTTCGCTCTTTGGAAAAATTGTGTGCTGCAACGTGTGAGGAAAAATATATTAGATGTTCCTTCCCACAGTAAGCATGACTCAAGACCTTCACAAGCCCATACCCTCTATTTCAACACACGTCCATTTCTATCGCCTGCTTATTATTGCCCTTACCGTCCATGGCCTTCAAAGCATTTCGCACGGGCCAAGCTTAGCAGCTCGCTTGACCTTGTTGGAGCGTCCACATCGTCCGTCAAAACACCCCGCCGGCGTATTAACCCTGGGAGCTCTTTCTCAAACTTGCTCGGCAAGTTTCGGCGGCTCCTAATGATTTTTCCAAATAATACATAATTACAATCTAAATTATGTTGCATTTATTTTTTATTTTGAGTGCCTTTTATCAATATGGATTTAAAATTAATGTTAAAGTTATTTTAAAATCCATAATAATTTCTAATCAAATAATTTCTCCACCACATAAAATCTATAATAAATATTTTAAACTTCCACTTTGAAAGATTAAACTAAAGCATTAAGTATATACAGGTCACCTTAAATTCAACCAGAATATTGTTTTCAAAGTCAAGTAATTCTAATATTTTTAGAACAATAGTAGCTTAACTTTGAGTTATAGTAACTCTCCCTTGCGCTTTCAGATAGCTCAAGTCACGCTCGTTATGTCTGTTGACAGGCCCATAGCAATAAATTTTCAGAACATGTTTATGATGAAAATACAAATATTTTCAAATCAAAAGAATCAATAGAATAGAAAAAAATAGTTACAAATTTACTGTTTCATGGCAACTCCTTGTTTCTAAATTAAGTACCAGTTCAGTTGTCTAAAGTTGGCCTTTCTACTTATCTGTAATCATAAGAAGTAAACAAACGACAATTTTGTTTAGAACTGTCACTTAAGATGTAAAATACCCTAATAAAAAAAGAACTTATACCAAAGTTCAGCTGAGTGCAATTGAAAAAAACCCAATGAAAGTACTATTTATTTTGTGCCAGGTCGATTATCATAGATCATCATCTGATTCAGTTAGCCGATGAATGCTTTCAAGTGTGTAGTACTCGATAAGTTTTTTTTCTGTTATAACATGTACAACGACTGAATGCATAACTGAACATATATTAAAACCTAGAAGGTCCTTGATGGCTCATATTCAGACTAATCCACACGGACTGGAAACTGAATCACTATGGATAACACAACATCTCCAGGCAAGACCAAAGGATCTCAATCTATTTCCCTACTGTCTAAAATCTCGAAGAGCGAGATTATTGTAGAAAATATGGCAAAAGGAAGCGTGCCATCATGAAGTAATACATGAGTTATGTCAGCAGTCCATGAGATTGTGGATCCCGCCTGTCTTTGCGTTGAAGTAAGAGAAATTGACAGAAGAATTTAACATAACACGAGCAACACGGTTCCTTATGTGCACAGGAAATTTTACATATACAACATATGAGTAAAATCTATCTGATTCCAAATCGTGTATTCATTGGAGCAGAGAACAGATCATGGATTTAAGGAATGGAGTTACAGTATGATGTAATCATGCATAAATATAGAAAAGCCCACATTTGCACTACTTGAAAAAATTAATTAACAATTACACTTACCATGTATATGTACAACTGCTATTTTTCTTGAAACGTCAATTACCTTTAGAATATCAACACTGTTCTTTTTGTAGTTCTTCTGTAAATAGCGACAACAAATACACTATGATGACAACAGCCACATCGCTTAGAACTAAGTGCTACTACGACCAATTGACTCATGCCCAAACACCTATCATGTATAAACATACATACATGACAGACCGCTACAACTGAATGCTTGCCAATTCGTCTGGTTACAACAGGCAACTGAAGGATGTACATAATCACAAACTGTCTCCAGTCAATGCATCAAAGCTTACTTCCAATAAGATGGAGGTGCAGCATGCCGAGAGAGAGGGAGGGAGGGGAAGAGAGGAGGAGGTGTCGGTCACCTTGTAAGTAAAGGTGGAAATGCTCTTACTTGTTCTAGGTTGCATGGTCTCTGTCCTGTTGATGAATTGCACACTTGAGAGCAGAAATATTATATAGAAACTATGTAGTTGTTGAATTAAAAAAAGATGTGCCCTAATGATAACTAATATTTATACAACAAACAACAATATTCTCAAAACTCCTCAAAACTAAGCCTCTAACTACTGTCAACGGCTTGTATCGAGTTGCAGGAGGCCCATATTAGAACTGTCGGGAGATGGAACATATAAAGTCTTATGCCATAAAAACATGGAAGCATAAGCATCATTTACCCAGGTATGTCAGCTAGGAGCTTGTTCCACCCAGTCAAACACAACCCTTGCAAGCTTGTGTGTCCTATTCCTAGATTCAGGATTGTCACTTAGTCTGCCTATCAGACAACATCTCCTTCTTTGTCCTTGTTCGAACAACAAAAATTAAGTAATCAATGATCAAACCCTCCCAGCCCCAACCCATCAGAAATTGCAGGTCTATCTAGTGACAGTCATTTAGGTTGTAGTATGCTCACTATCAACCCCACCAACACAAAATTAGTCCATCAGAAATGCCAGCAAAATAAGCCACATAATTTTTCCTACACTACAATTTAGAAACTACTAGCACCAAATTCATGTTGCTATTTGGACGCCCAAATAGTCTGCATCAACTACTACATTGTACACGGGAAATAGGGAATCACCTCTTGATCCAACCAGGCACATCAGGAATTACTTTCCCTGTTAATTCCACCGACTGCGATGGTATATCTTCCTTCCTTGTCGGCTCTATTCCTCCGCTACCGATAGAGCATAAACACCATTGAGTGATTTAGCCAATGTGAAACTGACATTTGACTTGCACTTACCTTAAACTAGAAGTAAAAAAAAACCTATGCACATCAGCAAAAATGATTATCAACAAAGCCACACCAAATAAAGCATCATCAGTTTATACGTGCAAAAAAAGACGGTAGCAAGACTGTTGCACCCGAAACTGTAAATATCGAGTCCCCAGTCACTTGTTTGGCTTTCCTGGAAGAAGCTCCCATCTAAATTGATCAATCACCCAGCAAACATCCCTTTGGAGACATCTGTTTCGTCGATTCGCTTGTCATGCTCATTTTCGGTTTGCACAACATCTTCTTCAGCACGGTCAAGCTGCAAAATTTTGCAAAACAGACCGGCCTTTGCCCATACATTGGGGAAAGGTGTAGGCGCTGTCGTCATTGAATCTGCGGACAACCCAAAAGATGAAATCGATGTCCATGCCTGCAAAATCAACTCAATATTTCCTCTCTCTATCTCCTTGCTTGTTCTATCCTCGCTCTGCTCAGCCATTCGAGGCGGCAGAGCTAGAACAGGGGGAGCCAGGGGGGGGGGTTGCGAGGGCTGTCGGGAGATGAGGCCGGAGGTATGGGATGCGGCGGCGGAGGGAACTCTACCGCCGGGGCTATTGCCTTCTCGTACGGGAGAGAGGCTTGGTCGAATCATTTTTTTTTCAATTGAAGATATGGTGTGCGGGTTGATTCTAAGAAAGATGAGGGATTTTTTATTTTTATTTTTGCAAAAACGCCACGACGGTCTTTTTTTGCATAGATTTCCAAAGATTAAATTATAATTTTACTAAGTTCCAAACAAAAATCAATAGTACCGAGTATTAGAAAAAAACCATTCCCCAAAATGGAGTACTTGCATTAGACAGATGAATCAAAAGGCAAGAGCAAGTCCTATCCAATACCTACTCCCTCCGTTCGGTGAAGAGTGTATATCTAGAGATTTTAGGACAAATTATGGAGTGAAGTAAAAAATGTATTGGAAAGGTGCAAGCCACCATCTCTCTTCCCTTTAAATACCCAACCCCCAATGAGCTAAGTGCATGTAGAAATTAAGAAGACCATGTGTAGATTATTATTGGTCTTGATTACCATGTGATGAGAGAGAAGTATTTGAAAGTGCATTGAGAAGATAGAAGTACACTCTTTTGTGGACAAATTTTGAAGCCAAACATACACTCTTCATCGGACGGAGGAAGTACGTGCCCGAAATTTTCGGTAGTTTTCCAAATCTTAAATTTTGAATTTGTCAAAGTTTCAACTAGAAAAAAAAAACTAGAAGTAAGTTTCTATCCAATACATGTGTACCAAAAAAATCCGTAGCTTTTCAAAAAGTACTCTAAGTTTCAAATAGAAATACGAATAAAAATACCAAGCACAAAAAGGAAACGTTCTACAAAATGGAGTAGTAGGAGTACATGCACAGTTACAATGGACATCGGACGAATACAAAATGGGAGAGGGAATTTAAGAAGACGGTGTTGGGAATGGTCGCTTTGAATTTAGGGCCTGTTCGCTATGGAGGAAAACCGCAGGAAAACTAAAGAAAAGCGAATCCTGAGGAAACGTTGCATTTCTTGCTGTTCGGAACGAAGGAAAGGCTCCCTTTCAATCCTACGGAAAGTCTTCTTTACCTGTGTTTTCACGGGAGACAAAACATCCAGTCCTGCCTCATTTTTCTGGCGGAGGCCCGAGGTAGTGCAGGGCAAAAGCACCCAATACTCGTCTTTGGGCCCACCTAGGTTGGGCAATAGTTGATTTATGTATTCTTTAGGCTGGTCACAATGGGGTGGAACTTAGGAGTAACATCACATATTTCAGTACAACGTTGCTTATGTGGCGCATATTTAATGAAGAGTGAGGTGTTTGTGATAACTAGCTAAGTTACCGGAACATCACACACTTCAAGAAATAATGAGTCTATAAGCTAATAAATGCATCGTTGCATGACACTACCTACATGTTCCTACCCACTGTGAAGGTAGTAACATATGTTCCTGTCCATTGGGACCAGCCTTAGCATTTAAAACTCGTTTCATGGGCCCCACGTGTGTTGGTTTCCTGAGATTCTCATCCCTACGTACCGAACGCCAAGTGTGCAGTTTTCTGTAGTGTTTTCTATCCCTATGTTTTGCATCTCCTTTCCAATTCATTTCCTTCATTTTGCTCCAAAACCATGTTTCACTCTCCTATGAACCGAACAGGGCCTTAATAGGACGAGCAGGGGGGACGGATACTGCATCCATCGCCATTGGTACTCGTGGAGTAGCTTCGGGAGGGAAGACGTTAGGGTTTCACTGAGCTTCCATGGAGCCGAGATCTCGGCGCTGCCCGTCCGAGCAGCTAGGCGGCGGACCGGACCGCATCAGCGTCCTACCCGACGACCTGCTCCTCCTCATCCTCGCCCGACTCGGATGCGCCGGCGCCTCCGCGCGCACCGGCGTCCTCTCCCGCCGGTGGCGCGGCCTCTGGCCCCGCCTCCGCCAGATCGTCTTCCGCGACGTCCCCTTCTCCTCGCTCGAAGCGGCGCTCGGCGGCTTCTCTCGCCCCCCTCCCCCGGTCTCCCTCCTCGAAGTCCGCGTCCCCGACAAGCGCCTCCCTTGGTATTGCAGTCCCGACTCCACCCGCATCAACTCGCTGCTGCTCGCCGCAGCGGGGCTCGAGCCGGAGACGCTCGTCGTGGCGCTCCCCTTGCACTTAATAGGCTGTAGCCTCGTCCTCGACCTGCCTTGCTTCCACCGCGCCACCTCCATCGTGCTGGACATTTGCTCCATCCTCCTCGTGCCTGCCGGCGTCGAGTTCCCCGCGCTCGAGACACTATCCCTGTCGTGCTTCCTCTCCGACCTCGACTCCTTCATCCCCTGCTGCCCGCGCTTGCGCACGCTCCGGCTTGGCGGATACTTTTTCCAAGAGGAAGCCCTGAGCCTCAACTCGGTGTCGCTGCAGGAGCTTGTGGTGGACCGCGAGGCAGGATTGACAGACCATATCAGCATCGTTGCCCCCGTGCTCAGGCAATTGACCATGTCCTTCATCTCCTCGAACCCCAGCATCTCCGTCTTGGCACCAATGCTGGAGAAGGTCTCTTGGCGCTGCTGCTATACCGACAGCTCTATTGTGTTTGGTGTTTGGCTACTCGAGGAGGTGTTACTACGGACGGCAGAGACACAAGCACAATTCCCTTCGCTGCGCATCCGTTTTGGGGCCGTTCGGACTTTATCCTTACCTTCTCCTGCACAATTTACTACAAACTCGACTAAATTAAATTTGTGAATGATATGTATCTTGCCAATTTTTTTTTCAGAGTTTGCCAGTTTTTGATGGTGAAGCGGATACCCTTACTCAGAAGATAGAGAAGCATATGATTGCTGAGTTTTCTGTTTTGGAGCTACATCTCCAAACAAGTGGACATGTGTTTGGAGCACTCGTGTTTCATCTCCTAGGGAGTAATCGAATTTGTACTGCTATGCAGAAGCTTAAGGTCATCCTACAGAGATCAGCGGTAATATTCTCCTCTGATTACATACCCCAATGATACATTGTGTAGTAATTCACATATAATTTTTGGTTTTAGGTGAAAGAAAGATGCCCCCCTGATTGTCCATGCGAGTCCTCGGGCTGGAGAGTCCAAACTATCTCCTTGACTGCTCTCGAAGAAGTGGAGATGAACGGCTTTGAAGGAGACAATCATGAGCTTGATTTCTTGAAACTGGTACTCAAATGTGCGCCGATGCTTAAAAAATTTATTGTGAAGCTGTCAGATAAGGCCTCAGCAAGTAACTATAAACGCACAAAACTATACAACATCTTCAGGGCTAATTCATCTGTGGAATTATGTGTCTATCTTAGCTCCGGTGAGTATGTTTGGCATTCATGAACAACATGCTCCTAGATGCAGCAATGATATAACTGTTAATCTTGATAAGTTTCGTCGAAACCTAAAGTCAAGTTGTTTGTTATTTTCATATTGCGCAGAATATCTGGGGTGTTTGCATTGACCATCAATTTTTTAAGTCTGGTGCATATGTATCCTAGTTATTAGTTAAACATGCTTATTCGTGAGTGGGCAATAAACAATTTGAATTTTTTTGTGCAGGCTTCCATGCGTTAGTTGAGCTTGTAATTTACTCAATCTTCTGTGTTGAATTTTGCATTGTGCCCTTGTATTTTGCAGCTGTATTCAGTAGCAAAACTATTGTTTTTAGGTTACCCAAAGTTAATTTCTCATCTGAATTTCATTGTGCTTATCAGTTACAGTTTAAACTTAAATTATGTTTGACGAGTGCTTTAGTGTTGCTCTCTGCCATGAGATGTAAAAAGATACTACTATGACTCTGTGATACTACTCTGTACACTAATGTACATTAGTGTACAGATGGAGCAGTTTCTAGATTACCTGAAGTTAATGTCTCGTCAGAATTGCATTTTCCATAGTATTTTGTTCCAATTAAGTTCTGTTCGATGAGTACTTTTGCATTTCTATCTGCTTACAGCTTGTATTTTGTTTTATCTGCCAGGGACATCAATCTTTATCATAATAGCGACTCTTAAATTTAAGCACATTATGATACTGATCAGAGCTTGTTTCATCGTCTGCAGGGTTAATGCGTGGTAGCCAAAGTTGCCCGTCCACATGATTATCATCCATACATCTGTGGATATGTGTTGTGCATCGACAAAACCATTCATTCCTGTGATGGCCATCTCTGTTACCTCTCTTAGGATTTTGCTTTGTTGCTTCAACCGATTATCTTAGGTGTTGTTTTGCCAGTGCACTGAAGCTTTATATGTGGCTCTAAGTGGTGCACTCTTAGTTAATTCCTGAATGGTTTCTATGCCATTCAGTAATCGAAGTAAATGCACTCTAACTGCGTCGGTCATTTTCTCCAGGCCAGCAACCAGTTAAGCTTGCTGTCTCAATTGCTTGTCGTGATGTTTCAATTTGACGATGCAATGTGTGTTTTTACCAAAAGTAGACTGAAGCAATCGACGTTCACTCTGCAGCTCATTATGTTTATATGAGCCAAATTAGCTTGTTGATCTGTTCACCCTCTGAACTTGAGAGTTGCTTTCGGTTTCCTCTCTTTTCTCAGCTAATCTAGGGTCACTTTGAGGCTTGCTTTCGGTTCCCTCTGAACCAGACAGAAGATGCAGCTAGGGTCACTTTATACAGCTGGTGGTAAAGAGTAGCGTCACAAACTCCCAGGCATAGGCCCTGCTTGGATCCAAGGGACTAAAATTAATCTGATTAAAAATAGTCTTTTTAAGAGGCTAAAGTTCCAAGCACCCCTGACTAAAGAGGGGCTAAAACTAGTCTTGAGACTAAAATCTTTTAGTCAGGGGTACCCCTACTAAAATGTGAATTAGTCCTCTCTTTCCTTATTTAACTCCTATCATCTAACACATGCAAGTTCTGGATTGGAGAGTTTTGAGGATAATAAATGCTCATTAACTTGATTTTAGTCTTTTTAGTATTTGGATCCAAGCATGGGTGAGGCTAGCAAGTTTTAGTCCCACTACTTTTAGTCATGGGACTAAAACGTATCCAAGCATCCTCATAATTGTTTTGAACAAACTCCCGAGGCATATATTTGTATTAGCTCCGGCGCTTGGAGCTCGCGGGCGACGCGGGTAGGGCGGCAGCTGTTGCTCTGCTCCGGCCATGGGCGGCAACGTGGGGATGTCCGTCGCATGGTGGGGGCCTCCCAGTGTCGGTGGCGGGCTGTTGCTTTGCTCCGGTCGTGGGCGGCAACATGGGGATGTCCGGCGCATGGTGGGGGCCTCCTGGTGTCATGACGGCTTCACGGTGGCTCGGCGAATCTGCCCGCTGCGGCGGCCGGCTTGTCTGCGTTCTGACTTTAGACTTTCGCCCCATTTCCTTGTCATCCGGCCACTACTTTCATCGAAGGGCCGGCCTCTATGAGAGAGGGGAGAGAGAAAAAATATTCTGTGAGTGGATGACAGGTGGGCCACGCGAGACCGACAGCGGACGGAGGCGGACGAGAGAGACGCAGAAAGCGTCCGCTTTGTGTCCGCTTCGGATCCAAATATGTTTCAAATTTAGGCCGGAAATGGGTCCGCGCGGACACAAAATAAAAATGGATCTTTGCGTTGGGCCGTCATTTTTGTCCCCGCTGACCCAAATGGACGGCGGCGGACAAAATGGATACTCCCATTAGAGTTGCTCTAAAGACACTTTTATATTATGGAACGGAGGTAGTAGATGTCCGCTGGATCACCCTTGACTCTACGTCAAAAAATATAAATGGGTAAAGACTCCTCTTATCGAGATTATTTGTAGAACCCCAGAAAAAAAGCTACCAGTAGGAGCCTACCAAATCTAAAGAGGCCGGGAGGAAAATAGAAGGAATTCAACGTATGCTCGTTTTACTGTAAAAAACAGTTTGGTGCATGTATACTGCATAGTACTCCCTCTGTAAACTAATATAAGAGTGTTTAGAATACTAAAATAGTAATGTAAACACTTTTATATTAGTTTACAGAGGGAGTACATGTTAGGATACCGCTTGAGGGTGGGTATGAAATACTACTCCCTCCATCTCATAATATAAGAACGTTTTTGACACTATACTAGTGTAAAAAACGTATTTATATTATGGGACGGAGGGAGCAGTTTGGAATGTGCTGAATCACATGCCCCGGTTTTCTGAACTACCGTATCATTTGAACGGAAGCTTCCATCTATTGTACTTTAAAAAAAGAAGCTTGCTCAAATAAGGTTACTCTTTGTGGAATACCACCCAATAACAAAGAGATCAAGCAAGATTTTTACTGTAATAGCTTCAAGTACAACTAGTCAGTATGGACTCTATCTTAGTTGAGTAAGTTGTACTTCCCCGTGTAGGCTAGCAGAAGTAGAATATAGTAGGTGTACTGCTCTACCGGAGTGGTAAGGCTGGTGATAATGCACCGCCCCACTACCGCCCCGCCACGTCAGTTTTTACCCCCACTCTCATCCCACTCTCACCACACTCTCACCTCACGGTGCCAGTGCACGGGCTGTAGTGGCAGGCTATAGCCACGTCAGATTCTCTCTCCTCAGATTTAGTTATTTCACTCGCATTTCTTGAGACATTCTAAATAATGCAAGAAAATAATTTTATTCAACTAAATTTTTTACTGATTACATAATAAGTAATAAAATTGCATAATAAATAAAAAATTACATAATTTAAAAAATAATACATCAACGGATACATCAACGGCTACATCAACGACTAAATTTTTTACTGATTACATAATAAGTATTTATAGGGGTTGGGGATGAAATTTGGAATTTTTTTTAAATTTTTTGGAGCTCCAACGGATACATCAACGGCTAGCTGACGTGGACGAATCACAGCGCGCCACGTCAGCTAGCCGTTGCCGCCGCCACTACCGCCCGCGCTACCGCCCGCCGTGCCAACGCCCCGCCCCACTACCGCCCGCCTCCCGCCGCACTATCGCCCGCCTCCCGCCGCCAACGCGGGCGAGAGCGGGGCGATACCGCCCCCTACCGCCCGGCGACGGATCCGTCGCCCGGCGCTGTCGTCCCGCCCCACTCCCGCCTCCCTCCCGCCCCGCTCCGGTCGATAGCGGGGCGATACCGCCCCGCGTTGGCACCAGCCTAAGGGCTTGCTTCATACGGGCTTTCATCTCGGTTTTTTCCTCATGGATATACACTTGAGTGCACAAAGGGTTAACTAGGTCTAGTGGGGAAAGATATATAATTTCTCTAGAGTAAAAAAACCCGATCACAATTAGACGTATCCTTCATTATGGACACCCTCGAGCATATAATAGAATCATTGTGAGGTAACATCATTTTTAATAATATCTATTTGGTTAATTGAATTGGCTTGCTTAAGTAAACTTTTGGCCACTAAAAGATTGTTGGTGTAGGCAGGAAAAAATGGCTCTACGCAAAACTTCTCTTAAAAAACATCTTGATTTTACAAAACTTGCATGTAGAATAATAGGTCTATATTCTTTTGGGTACCAATACGTTCAATAAATTGATCGTTTTGGATGCCACTTTTCATGTTGCAGTTTATTAGACAAAGAGTACATGTCCTAGGTTAGGTCGTGGGTCTACACTCAACTTTTCCAGTGGCATTGATGGGACTCTACACCTGTATTTCAGTTGCTTGCTTTATGTTTGACAATCTTTGGTGTTTCTACTCTAGATTCTTAGTACATCATGACATGTGAATTCCTGATATCCATCTTAAACGAGTAAATTGCAAAAAAAAACACAATTGGGGACCCTATTTCAAAAAACCACCACCATTCGTATTTTTTTTCAAAAACCCGCCATCATTGTGCTGACAGTTTTCAAAAAATACTAATTGATCGATTAGAGTTGTTTGACGCCGAATCTGACGAGTAGGTCCCATTGTGAGGTCCATGTGGCATGGGCAAACAGAGTGAGGAGACGGTCATTAGAAACTCTGAAGTAATTTCATCGAACACCTAGCAGGCATGCCGTCGGCCGCCCGGCTCGCCAGTGGCAGGAGCACAACACCGGCGGCCGCGGTGCTGGAATGGTCCGCGAGCGGCCGAGTGCGACGCGGTGCGGCCGTGAGCAGAGAGGCGGCGCCGGACCAGGGCGCCCATAGGGTGGTCGGAGCGAGGGGCGGCCACCTCTGCGGCACGCCCGTGCTCTGGAGCAGGCAGTAGCTCGTGCTCCCTTGCGTGGAGCTGCTGATGCTCACCCACCCGGGCGTGGCTGGTGTTGCTTCTCGCGCCCCCGTGCGAGGCCACCACTGGTTCGCTGCTGCTCGCGTGCCCGGGCACGGCCGGTGCTGTTGCTCGTGGCCCCGTGCGTGACCAGTGTTGCAGCTCGCGTGCCCGGGCACGGCCGGTGCTGTTGCTCGTGGCCCCGTGCGTGACCAGTGTTGCAGCTCGCGTGCCGCGTCCCCATGTGGCCGGTGCTGCTGCTCGCGCCCCCGTGCGTGGCCGTTGCTGCTGCAGTTGCCCGTGCTCTTAAGTGGCTGCTCGCGCCCCCGTGCCTGGACGAGGCCGCCGCCGCTTCTCACGTCCCTGTGCCTGGACGACGCCGCCGCCGCTTCTCGTGCCCCCGTGCCTGGACGAAGCTGCCACCGCTTCTCGCGCCCCCGTGCCTGGCCATGATTGCTACTGCTGTTGCTGACATGCTGAAGCATAGAGGGAGGAGGTGGAGGAAGATCGCAGAGGCCGAGATTCGTGAGCCGGCTGGTGGCTGAATCTGGTGGTGCGCCATGATACGTCTCCAGCGTATCTATAATTTTTGATTGTTCCATGCTATTATATTATCCTTCTAGGATGTTTTATGGGATTTTATATGCCATTTTATATGATTTTTGGGACTAACCTGTTAACCCAGACCCGAGTGCCAGTTTTTGTTTTCCCCTTGTTTTTGAGTATCGCAGAAAAGGAATACCAAACGGAGCCCAATTGACCTGAAACTCAACGGAGGTTGTTTTTGGACCAGAAGAAGCCCAAGGAGTACCGGAGATGGACCAGAAGAGTCCCGTGTTGCCCACGAGGGTGGGGGGCACGCCCACCCCCCTGGGCGCGCCCCCTACCTCATGGACAGCCCGGAGACCCCCCTTACTTGTTCCCGACTCCAACACCCCCTATATATATACAGAAACCTCCAGAAAATAACCTAGATCGGGACTTCCGCCGCTGAAAGCCTCTGTTGCCACCGAAAACCAATCTAGACCCTATTCCGGCACCCTGCCGGAGGGGGAATCCCTCTTCGGTGGCCATCTTCATCATCCCAGCGCTCTCCATGACGAGGAAGGAGTAGTTCACCCTCGGGGCTGAGGGTATGTACCAGTAGCTATGTGTTTGATCTCTCTCTCTCTCTCTCTCTCTCTCTCTCTCTCTCTCTCTCTCGTATTGTAATGCCCAGTATGAGATTATACCTCCTATGTGTCGAGGCACGACTTAAAGGTATAAGCTCATACTAGAATGATCTCAAGTATGGTATCTTTGCACGACTCATGTAAAAGAGGGATGAAATTGCAAAAGAGTAGTTGTCTTACACTCGCCACGTCACACAATACATTACATAAGCAATCATCATCCAAATAACATCACAGTCCGACTACGGACGAAGATCCAAATGAAAGATACCAAATAAATAAAGCCACAAGGTCCGATCGCCCCTAGTAGAAGCCACTACTGATCCTCTGGGTAAGACACGTAGTATCGCCCACGTTCTTCGTCGAACTCCCAGTACAGCTCTGTGCCATCACCTGTGTAGTTCACCATAGTACCTGCATCTGGTGTTGTGTAGAATCTGTGAGCCACGGAGGACTCAGCAATACCGTTCCCGGGTTGCAAAACTATCTAAGCCTTGGGTGTGGAACAAGGCTGAAGAATAAAGGTTGCGGCTGCACTAGCACTAGCTTACGTGTTAAGAGCGAGAAGAGAAGTGCCACGAGCGTCAAAGTGATCACGAAGTGATCCTATCTAAGCATGTCAATCATAACCCCACTGTGTTCACTTCCCGAACCCCTTCGGAAAATGACCGTCACGGTTACTCACGCTGGTAGTGTATTCTGAATATGGTGTCAAGTTTTCTACAACCGGATATTAACAAATTCCCATCTGCCACATAACCGCGGGCACGGCTTTCGAAAGATCAAACCCTGTAGGGGTGTCCCAACTTAGCCCATCACAAGCTCACGATCTGCGGAGTCGCAACTCCAAGGTGGGAAGACCCGAGTATTCTCGGAATCCCGTGGTCAAGATATTCTTACTAAGGTAAAACTAATCTAGCAAATCCTCCTGGCGTGCCGACACCCTGATAGTAGCCGCGCGTATCTCGTCTCAGGCCATGACCGGATGGGACAAGCTACAGGTTTTTACCAGCCCTTGAGTTTCCTCGAGGTGGCCCTGCAGGTTGCCCAGTTTGGACCAACACTCATGTGGAGAACTGGCCCGGGTTGTTGATTAAGAAAAGGGTTTATAACTCCCTATGCAAGTTTTAGTTGTTTAGGCAAATGTAGAACCAATGTTGGGACTTGCTGGAAAAGCTTTAGCGCTAAGCGGGTTATCAAGGGGGCCCCATAAACCCCAACCGTGTTAGGGACGCATAATCAAGGAACATAACACCGGTTTATACGGTTCCTAGGGAGGCATGAGTGGAACAAAACACCAAGCAAGAGGCTTAGCCTTCCACCCATAGCCAAGTATATAGATGATTTAGTTGACATATTATATAGTGTGATATCCCAACAAAAACTTCAACCAGAAGCAAGAACTTTCAAATCTTCTCCTGCAACTAACAAAGCTATAAGAAGGGCTGAGCGAAGCTTACGTAGCCAAGCAAAGGTTTGTTAGGTTGGATGGTTAGAGAGATTCATGGTTACAATAGGAGGCTGACAAACAAACATGGGCATCGAGGCAATAAGCTAAAGAGCGAGACATCTAGCAATAGGCAAAGATAGTAATGATATCTGGGTCAGGTCATCTTGCCTGTCTAGTCGTCGATGGGATCGTAAGACGGCTCCTCGTACTCAACCTCGGTAGTAACCTCGTTCTCGGTCTCGGCTCCCGACTCTACTCAACACAAGAATACAACATGGCACAAAATCAAACAAGGTGCAATGCACAATCAACATGATGCAAGGCAAGTCTATATGATGCATTTCATGGCAAGGGATGAAGCACACAAGAACAACACAAAACAACAAGTTTAAATGAGGCCGGAATCAACATATAGCAAATCCGGTAAGTCCTCATATGCATATTTTGAAATTGGTCCAGATCTGAACAAACCTTAAGTTAAAGTTGTTAAACAACAAGTTAACATGCAAGTTTCATATAAAGTTTGTTTAATTCGGAGCTACGGTCTAGAAGATATGAGCAAAACAAGACAAACGAGGCAACGGTGCAAAATGCATCCAAACATCAAGCAACACACTCCAAACATGTAGACAACATGATATTATGATTCTACATGCAAGATCACACAAGTTTCATATAGGGCACGCTCAAAACGGAGCAACGGTTCAACACATACACACGAAACAAGATACAATGCAAAGCTGAAGTTAACAGCCACATAGCAACTTTGGAGCAATAGATATATATGCTACATCACCCAAACATGATGACAAGAAGCATGGACATGAAGTAGACATGTTCTACACCAAACAACTCCATTGGAGCAACTCCATATGAGGCATGGATCAATAGCAACAAGCTACACCAAATTGATCATGCTGTTAAAAACCTGACAGGCATAATTTATAGCAACTTGGGAGCAAGAAATAAATAAGCTACAGCAAGCCATATGTGCAAGTGAGGGCATGTATGGATAGACAAAAACATGGGCAACAAGGAATGATCATTGGCCACTCCAAAACAAGCATGGATTTGAGTGGGGCATCAAGCAAACATTGCATCAGGTTAAAACAGATTCCAGACTTGGCAGTTTTTTCACTTAAGTATAAAACAGTAACATTGGCATGGCATGTTTACAAGCTTGTTTAAGTCACCTCAAGGCATATCATGGAAAATGGTTTGCACCACAGCAAAGACCATATGATGATGCTTCCAAAACATATCGACATGTGACATGGGGACAAATACATCAATAGCAAAGAGCATGTCAAAACAGCATCTCATAACAAGTTTCATCACTTAATAGCCACATGCACTTTTGCAACAGATATTAACATGGCAATATGACACCTAACATGAATGCTACAACAACCATCATGTAGAGCACTTCACAATGAACATTTTGACATATCATAAGCTCCATTTGGATAAACATGCATCAAGTTATCACATCTCAAACATGGCATAAAAATAACAAGTTTCAACAGTTATAACAAGTAGCACTCTTGTCACGACGATTAGGACCTCTAGATGAACTCAAACAAGTATGCCACAATGGAACAAAATGTAGAGCACATCAGCACGATCATTTTGATATATCATATGCACAATTTGGACAAGCACACTAAAAGTTACAGCCATGCAAAGATGCCAACATATTATGCAAAAACTGGGACTTAGAGAAAAATATACCCTCTGAAAAAGTCAACGGGACGGAGGGATTCCGGGACGGAGTGGATCGAGATGGAGGCGGGCCGTTTGGATGGGTGTATTGGTGGATCTGGTCCCAGCGAACAGATCCGGATCGGGGCGGCGGTTCCGGCGCCGGGAGCGGCGCCGGCGGCCGGAGGACGAGGGAGCGGCGGCGAGGCGCACCGGCCGATGAGGAAGCCGCGTCGGCGGGCAGCAGCGAGGCCGCCGGCGGCGACGCGGCCCGCGGCGGCTGGTGGAGGCGGCGGGCGCGGCCGGCGGTGATGGCGGCGGGCGCGACCGGCGGCGGAGCAGCGACGGCGTCCAGCGCGGCGGCGGCGGGGCGCGCCGTCGACCGGAGCTGGAGGCGACGACGACCGGGTGCGGGAGCGTGAGGCGCGGAGCGGTTGGGCCTCGGGGGCCGGCGCCGGGCCTGGCGGGCCCGCGGCGGCGCGGTGGCTGGTGGGCGGCGGAGACGCCACGTGGAGCGACGGGGTTGGCCGGGCGCGTCCGGGCGGACGTGTCCGGTCTGTTCCGGACGTGTCCGGCGGCGAGAGAAGGGGGGTTTGCCCGAAAAATGGACGTGGGGAGGCTTATTTATAGATTCTGGGAGCTAGGAAGGTCCAAATGGGGAGCGGTTTTCGGCCACGCGATCACGATCCGACGACCTAGAGGATGGGAAGAGTTGTGCTGGGTTAGTGGGCTGTTGTGGAGGGGGTCTTGGGCCTTAAAGAAGAGGTACTTTTAGCCCACTAGGTTAACCGTTGGAGTACCAAACGAACTCCAAACGCGACGAAACTTGACAGGCGGCCTACACGTAGCAAAACAACAACGCACGACAAGTCTCACCTCATTTCGGGAACGTTACACGGCCACACACGAAATAAAGACTCGGGGGTGCCACGGGCACGTGTGTGAGTGTCGGAACTCGAAACAGACAACGGGAAGAGACGAGTGGGACCGGGTGCAAGTGACAACACGAATGCAATGCAATGCACATGATAACATGACATGGATGAAATGCACACACGCACACGACAAAACGAAGAAACCCGAAATGAAAGAAGAGCCCAGAATGGAATTGATGAAGTCAAAGTTTCATATATTGCCATAATTGGAAAGTGTTACATCTGGGGCATTACAAACTCTCCTCTACTACGAAAAGATCTCGTCCCGAGATCTAGGACTGGAAGAAGGAAGGGTACTCGGAACGAAGGTGATCTTCTCGTTCCCACGTAGCTTCTCGATCGGTATGGTGTGACCACTTAACTTTCAAGAACTTGATTGACTTGTTGCGGGTCTTGCGCTCAGTTTCTTCAAGAATAGCAACAGGGTGCTCACGGTAAGAAAAGTCTTGTTGAAGATCAATTTCCTCGAACGGAATGGTGCGTTTAGGTGTCTTGAAGCACTTGCGGAGTTGAGACACATGAAACACATCATGAACATTTGCAAAGTTGGAGGGGAGCTCAAGTTGATAGGCTAGATCGCCTCTTTTTCCAAGAATCTTGAAAGGGCCCACGTATCTAGTAGCAAGCTTTCCTTTGATACCGAATCTTTGGGTGCCTTTCATAGGAGAAACACGGAGATAGACATGATCTCCAATGTCGAAAGCCAAATCACGATGCTTGTCGTCATAGTAGCTCTTTTGACGCGACTGAGCGGCCTTGAGATTCTCACGTATGACTTTGCACATTTCGTCGGCTTCTGAGATCAAGTCATTGCCAAGAAGTTGACGTTCACCAGTCTCGGACCAGTTGAGCGGGGTACGACACTTTCTGCCATAGAGGATTTCAAAAGGAGCTTTGCCGGCACTTGCTTGGAAACTGTTGTTGTAAGAGAACTCGGCAAACGGGAGACAATCTTCCCACTTCATGCCAAAAGAGATGACACAAGCTCTGAGCATATCTTCGAGGATCTGGTTCACTCTTTCGACTTGACCACTAGTCTGAGGGTGAAACGCAGTGCTGAAACGGATCTTAGTGCCCATGGCTGACTGAAAGGAGTCCCAGAACTTGGATGTGAACAAACTTCCACGGTCTGAGGAGATAACTTGAGGAATGCCATGCAATGAAACAATTCTGGAAGTTTACAACTCTGTCAGCTGAGTTGCATTGATGGATTCTTTGACGGGAAGGAAGTGAGATACTTTGGTTAGCTTGTCAATCACAACAAAGTGAAAGTGCAACTAATCCCCGGGTGGTTTTGGTAATTAATAACAACATATATATCATTGAACTAATATTATCTTGAGAATCATTTCAGAAAAGTTCGATGATGTGGGTATGGAAATGTCTGAAGAAGTGGACCCCTCAAAATGCTAAGACAAGCATTGGCAAAAGCTCAAGACTCCTTTTTGGTTTAGTGATCAAAGATCACATTGAGTCCATAGGAAAGCCAATACTATTAAAAGGGGATGAGGTTGTGTTAATGTTCTTGTTGCTCAAGTGCTTGGTGATCTAACTCCCTCAACTATCAGCACTATTCACTACTTAACACACACCCATAAGTAATCTCGGTCACACCGATTTCTCCAACTCAGTCCCACCGAGATGAACCACTTCAGTTGTTTCTCCAAACCCTAGCTTCTCGGTCAAACCGATTCTGAGTTTCGGTCTCACCGAAAAAGGGCTGCCAACCTTCTGTGATCAGTTGACATCAATTCGGAATATCCGAGTTTATATTTTCGGTCTCACCGAGATGGCAAACCCTAACCTTTGACTCACTTCGGTCCCACCGAGATGGTATTTTCGGTCCCACCGAAAATCCCAACGTTCACTATATTTGAACTTTCGGTCTAACCGAGTTTTCACTTCGGTCTGACCGAGATTGGTCAAATGTGTGTGTAACGGTTGGATTTTGTGTGGAGGCTATATATACCCCTCCACCCCCTCCTCATTCGTGAGGAGAGCCATCAGAAAGTACCACCACTTCTACCATACACTTTCTGAGAAGTGAACCACCTACCCTTGTGTTGAGATCAAGCCATTCCATTCCTACCATATGAAACTTGATCTCTAGCCTTCCCAAGTTGCTTTCCACTCAAATCTTTCTTCCACCACAGCCATATCAGTGAGGAGAGTTGAGTGTTGGGGAGTTTATCACTTGAAGCACAAGAGCAAGGAGTTCATCATCATCAACACCGTCTATTACCTTTTGGGGGGTGGTGCCTCCTAGATTGGTTAGGTGTCGCTTGGGAGCCTCCGTCTTGATGATGTGGAGTTGAACCAAGATGTTTGTAAGGGCAAGGAGATCGCCTACTTCGTGAAGATCTACCCCGAGTAAGGCTAGTCCTCCGTGGGCATAGGCCGTGATGGAATAGACAAGGTTGCTTCTTCGTGGACCCTTCGTGGGTGGAGCCCTCCGTGGACTCGCGCAGCCGTTACCCTCCGTGGGTTGAAGTCTCCATCAACGTGGATGTACGATAGCACCACCTATCGGAACCACGACAAAAATCTCCGTGTCACCAAACTGCGTTTGATCTTCTCCACCTCTCTTTTACATGTGCAATTTACTTTCCGCTGCATAAACTCTAGAATTGCATGTGTAGGGTGTTACTTGAACTGATCTTGTTTGTGAAACTGCCAAAAACATTGCATGATCTAAAGGCAGATTTTTTATATTGTCAAGTAGTCTAATCACCCCCCCTCTAGACCTACTTTCGATCCTACAAGTGGTATCAGAGCTTTGGTCTCCATTGCCTTGGTTTCCATTGCATTGGACTCCATAAGCTTGGTTTCACAACCTAGGAGAGTATGGCGTCTAGTGAGGGTAATTATCGTAGAGGCCCTTACTTTGATGGTACAAATTTTGCTAGTTGGAAGCATAAAATGAAAATGCATATTCTTGGTCATAACCCAGCCGCATGGGGCATTATTTGTGTTGGCATGCAAGGTGACTTCTTTGAAGAAGGAAAAGTTCCGGATCGCGAAGCTACACCCGAAGAATTGAAGATGTTGCAAAACAATGCTCAAGCTTGTGACATTCTCTTCAATGCTTTGTGTCCCGAAGAGTTCAACAAAATCAGCCGTCTTGAGAATGCTAAAGAGATTTGGGATACTTTGGTTGAAATGCACGAGGGTACTGAATCTATGAAGGAATCAAAGCTAGATATTCTTCAAGGTCAACTTGACAAGTTCAAGATGAAGGATGGTGAAGGAGTCGCTGAAATGTACTCTAGGCTTGCTCTCATCACAAATGAGATTGCTGGCTTAGGAAGCGAAGAAATGACCGACCGATTCATCATTAAGAAGATTCTCAGAGCTTTGGATGGAAAGTATGACACCGTGTGCACTTTGATCCAAATGATGCCAAACTACAAGACTCTCAAGCCAACTGAAGTCATTGGAAGGATTGTTGCTCATGAGATGACACTTAAGGATAAGGAAGAGCTTCACAACAAGTCAAGTGGTGCTTACAAAGCTACAAGTGATGCTCCTACTACCTCAAGTGACAAGTTAGTTTCCAATGAAGACATAAGCCTAATGGTCAGGAACTTCAACAAGTTATACAAGAATAGAGGCAAAGAAAGAAGCTCAAAGTCTAGATCATATGATGGAAAGAGATCTTCTAGTCGTGATCGAAACTGCTACAATTGTGGAAGACCCGGACACTTCTCAAATGAGTGTACGGCTCCCCACAAGAGAAGAGAAGAGTCTCCAAGAAGAAAAGCAAGAGATGAGTCACCTCGGAGAGAGAGAAGGAGTAGAGATGATCGTTATGAACGAAGACCTTCTCGGAGAAGCAAGGACTCGGAGAGGAAAGACAAGTCATCAAGGAGCTACACAAGAAGAAGACATCAAGCTCATGTTGGTGAATGGGTCTCTGGCTCCGACTCTGACAGTCAATCCGATGGAAGCTATCACTCCGACTCCGACTATAGTCAAGATGAAGGTGTTGCCGGACTTGCACTCGTATCCTCCAACTCCAACTCCTACGACTTATTTGATTCACCAAATGAGGGAATTGTAAGATGCTTCATGGCTAAAGGCCCCAAGGTAACACACCCTGAATTCATTGACTTTGATAGTGATGAGGATGACTTGCTTGGTGAAGATGAGCTCTTGCATGATAAACCTAGTGAGCTTAGTAATGATGAAAATGCTAGTAGTCTTTATAGTCGAGAAGAGTCGAATGACAATGCTATGAAGGAGATTGAGCGTCTAACTAAAGAACTAAACACTCTTAAGTTAGCTCATGAAACAACTCAAGAAGATCATAGAGAGCTCCTAAGATCTCATGAGAAGCTACGCTTCGAGAAGCTCACTCTAGAGCAAGAACATGAGTTTCTAAAAGCGATCAATGACGATCTTCGAAAGAAGAGTTCTTCATATCTTGCCAAACGACTTCTCTTGTCTAATTTCTTGCCACCTATTAAGACTAAGCATGACAAATATAAGAAAAATTCTTCCTCTAGTAGTAACAATGACAATGTTAAATCAAATGTTGTTACTTCTAGTAGTTCTCTTGATTCCACTAACAATGTTTCAAGCCAAGTTACACTTGAGCAAGAAAATAGCTTATTGAAGGAAATCATAGAGAAAGGTGTCTACAAGAGTCTTGCCGGAAGCAAGAACTTTGAGGAGATTATTCGCAAACAAGGAAGACACCGGAAGAATCAAGGGATTGGTTTTGAGCGAAAGTTCAACGCCGAAGGTGTTGAGTGGGAAGAAGGTCAATACCCTACTCCACAGTTTGTTTCACAAAAGGAGAAGTATGCCTACTTCTTCCAATGTGGAACAAGCTCAAGATGATCTTCCACCACAAGACCACAAGCTAAAGGCCAAGGACAAGCTTCAAGAGGAGATTGATGCATTCATTGAAGCACCTCAAGCCATGGTCAAGTGGGTTCCCAAGGACACATCAAGTTCTACTTCGTCAAGCTCAACTACAACACCAAGGATTCCCATCAAGATGATGTGGATCCCAAAGAAGAAGAACTAGTAGGTTCTTGAGGGTGACTCCGCCAACAAACTTCACTCATATTCATTTTGGCAAGAACTTGTGCAATCAACTTCCACATCATGCACTAGTTCATGGAGTCACAAACCCTCTTGTTGGTAAGTCAAGGGACAAGGTAATCATTGCTTTCATGGACATCATCTTTTGTGTACTTCACTCTATGTCTATGGATATTCTTGTTTGTTCCTTGTGGGACTAACCCATGTAGGTATTGAAAGTGCCCTAATCCAAAGGATTGCTCCTAACTCATGATGATCTACATCAACATTGAGCATCCACATCTTCAACATCTACATGAAGTCTTCTACGACAACCCAAGGTTAGTTTGACCCTTTAAAAGGGGTTCTCACATCTAGGGGGAGCTTTGCTCTAAAAATTGAGCTAAAAGCATCTCCAAATGATGTGAACACATAAATGCTTTATGTAAAAGTGGTAACCCCACTTGTGCTTAAACGATGAGTATGACCTATGATCAAATGTTCTCATTTGACTCCTAAGTCAATATACTCATATATAGATGACCTAGTCATCGACAAATTGTGTGCTAGCAGCTAGAGTTTTGGTTGTGCATGTTTGACACATATTTCAGTTGCTATCTTATTGTGTGAGCATGTTGGATGCATGATTTTATTCATTCAAGGACATCCATTTGTTGTTTTGATTGTTTTGGTTTCTTTTTCTGGCCAAATGGATGGACAAGAATGCCTAAGCACCTTCCCTAGCTATCTATGCTATCTTGTCTCAAAATTCTATTCATGCTTATATCACAACTTTGAACAAGTCTTTTTTCGGACAGTCCGAGTGAGGAGCACTCGGAACCACCGATTCGTCTAAGGCTGACTTCCAAAACCTTCTAAGTCTATTTCGGTCTGACCGGCTTCTCAATCTCGGTCCAACCGAAACACTTAGATTGATCTAGGTTTCATCTCGGTGAAACCGAGTTCAAAATCTCGGTCTGACCGATATGTGTAACTGCACAGCAGAAATACATCTCGGTGACACCGAGTTTTTCAACTCGGTCCCACCGACAGTACGGGGTTATATATACTGAGGGCTGCGCGCGATCTATTCCTTTCAAACCGTTCGCCCTCCAAGACCCCTGCTGCCGCCGCCCTGATCTAAGGATCGTCGCCTTCGTCGCCTGTGTGCCCTTGCCGCAGGTCTCCGCCGCCGTCAACGGTAATCTTCTCCTCCGTTGCCGCCGTAGAGGGACACCACCAAGTTAGGGTGTGTCCCGATCCCTATTCATGCTCCACTTCTGATTCTTGCATGATAGGACTGCCCTGATTCAATCCACGTTTGATATGTTCCCAATACATTGTTCAGATCGTTTAGTTTCGAGGAAAATTCTTAGGTTTAGGTTTCCACGGAATGCATCTCGGTGAAGCCGATTCCTGAAACTCGGACTGACCGATTTGGTCTCTGACCATTGCACTACATAGCTCGGTCTGACCGAGTTGTGAAAATCGGAATATCCAAATTGAAGTTTCTGTGAAACCCTAAGTTTTCGGTAGGACCGAAACCCATTTCGGTCTGACCGAAAGTGGTGTGTAGGTTCTGTTGAACACTTCGGTTACACCGAAACTTGAAATCGGTTTGACCAAAATACATTCTGTGAAAACTCAAAACTAAGTTTTTAACTCATTTTTTTTTGCAAAAACTTCTGCAGTTGTGATAACTCTTCTACTCTGCCTATACCTTATCTATTCACAGGTCTTTTCAGCCATGTCAGATGTCAGTGACAGCCAGAACAGGTCTGAGTCACCGTTTGCTGAGATTCCAGAGGCAGGTACAAGTCCTGAGGCTAGCAGCTCTAGTGATGATGGTGAGAGGAGCACCCCTAGTGGTCTACCTCCTGCTGCTACGAGAACCAGGAAGAAGAGAACTTCTGATTCTGAGGATTCCGACTTTGTTGCTGAGGAAGTTACCTCCAAGCCAAAGAGGCAAGTGGTTGCCAAAGAGCTCCAAGGGCAGCAGCCAAAGAAAGGCACGAGCAAAGTGAAGCAGTCTGCAGTTGCCAAGAAGCTCAACTTGGAAGAGCCTGCTCCAAGTAAGGTGAAGAAGACTTCCAAGAGGAAGAGAGTTGTTTATGCTGAACCTCAAGTTGATGCTGCTGAAGAAGAAGAAGAAGATGCACCCCAGCCTCCTCCTCAGAAAGCTAAGTTCATGGGTGATGCTATTCGGGCTCAAGCCTCCTCCAAGCCCAAGAAGCCTGCTCCAGCTAAGGCAGCTCCAGCCAAGCCCAAGAGGACAACCAGAAGCATTCCAGCTTCTGAGAAGAACAAAGGTGAGATGCCACCTTCTGAGTCAGATGAAGAGCATGTGTTGCTCAAGCTCCGTCCCAAGTTGCCACTCCACAATGATGCTCATCCTCAAGCTGAGGATATGAAGGCAAGAAAGGACAAAGGTCTCAGGCTATGGAGACAGTCTGATCCATATGCCGTAAGAAGAAGGACTGCTGTGGACCCCAGATTCCACACCAGAGAGCAGCAGGATTTCTATAAGACCGTGCTAATGGATAAGAAGCCCATTGTTGCTGACACCAGGTATGTTGACTGGAAGTACATTGACAGCAGAGAGCATCGGGACTTCTTTCCCCATGTGCATGAGAGCTTTACTGCATGTGGAGTTGCTGATTTTGTGGGTCAAGAACTGACAGCCTGGAATGACGAGATGATCATGCAGTTCTATGCCACAGCCCATTTCTACCCCGATGGCAAGATCACCTAGATGACTGAAGGTCAACGGTTTTCTTCAACTGTTGCAGAATGGGTAGAAATTCTGAACGCTCCAGTGCAGAGAGAGGACGACATTGATGTCTATGGGATTCCTAAGAAGAGTCATGATTCCATGAAGAATATGTACAAGGAGATCCCAGCTGCTGATTTGGAAGGATGGAAGCTCGGCTCAGTGTATTATCTCCAGGCAGGTCTGACCACCACCAACACTATTCTGAGGCATACTTTGATGCCTAAGTCAGGTGACCACCGGATGATACGAGGATATTCTATCAACATGCTGCACATTCTCGATGAGAAGGCACCTTTTAAGGTGATGGACTTGATGGTTGAGACCATTAAGAGGACTGCAGCTGACCAGAAGAGGTCATGTGGGTTTTCTCCGCAGATACAGATGCTCATCAACGCCAAGTTTGGCACGGGCAAATTCATGTTGGATAGGAAGCACTTGCCACTGCAGCCAGAGCATGAGGACAACGTAGTTGTGATGGATGAAGAGGATCCCACCTCAGTTGAAGGGCAAGCCAAGATCGAAGCTGCAAAGAAAGCCAAAGCTGACAGAGAGGCAGCAGCAGCAGCAGCTAAGCCAAAGAGCTTTGGAGAGCAAATCCTTGAAGCAACCCAGAGAATTGAACAACGCCTGGCCAGCATTGAGCAATCTCAGGAGAGCCTTGAGAGGATTGTCGAGGACAAGATCCACGCTCTAGACGTGAAGCTGACTGAGATTCAGGTGTCTGTCAACAAGCTTGAGGCAGACATGGAGGAGACTAGGCAGGAGAGAGCAGAGCTTATGCAGGATGATATAGTCCAGGACTCTCATCGCCAGACTGCTCCGGTTCCCAGAGGATCCAGGTCTGCAGCTATCCCAGTTACTTCAGCTCCAGCCACAACTCCAGCTCCAGCATCCACTCCTCCAGCGCAGACATCAGCAGAAGTCTTCGCCGACGCAGCTATCTCTACACCGACATCTACCCAGACGGGAGCAGCCAGCCGAGCCCGCAGTGACGCTTAGCTCTATACCTTTTCGAACTTTTTGGTAACTTGTTGCCAAAGGGGGAGAAATTGCTATAGATCATAGGGCTTCGAGAGAGAGAGTGCTCTTTCGTCTTTTCGTTCTTTTGCCGGTTTTCCCTGTGATACATTGGTTTCTTTTGGTTCCAGATACTTTATGTGTGCTTGCTACTACGTTTGATGCTACCTTAATGAGTGCTTAGTCATACTATGCCTTAATGTGTGCTTATTGCTTATCATATGCTATTTCCTATTGTATGGCTATTTACTCTTGTCTTGGTGATTGAGTGCATGTTATTCATTCTTATCATTTTGTGCGCTCCACCAAGATGTATGTGACATGGAAGAGTGACCCATAATCCTAATCGATTGTGCATTTGCATTCAAACGCAAATTTTAAATAATGCACAAATTTAGGGGGAGCTCTTGTTTATCACATACTTCTCAAAGCGACGATATTATTCATTGATTATATCTTTTGTCGAAGCTTTGATCTATATGTTGTCATCAATTACCAAAAAGGGGGAGATTGAAAGTGCAACTAATCCCCGGGTGGTTTTGGTAATTAATAACAACATATATATCATTGAACTAATATTATCTTGAGAATCATTTCAGAAAAGTTCGATGACGTGGGTATGGAAATGTCTGAAGAAGTGGACCCCTCAAAATGCTAAGACAAGCATTGGCAAAAGCTCAAGACTCCTTTTTGGTTTAGTGATCAAAGATCACATTGAGTCCATAGGAAAGCCAATACTATTAAAAGGGGATGAGGTTGTGTTAATGTTCTTGTTGCTCAAGTGCTTGGTGATCTAACTCCCTCAACTATCAGCACTATTCACTACTTAACACACACCCATAAGTAATCTCGGTCACACCGATTTCTCCAACTCAGTCCCACCGAGATGAACCACTTCAGTTGTTTCTCCAAACCCTAGCTTCTCGGTCAAACCGATTCTGAGTTTCGGTCTCACCGAAAAAGGGCTGCCAACCTTCTGTGATCAGTTGACATCAATTCGGAATATCCGAGTTTATATTTTCGGTCTCACCGAAATGGCAAACCCTAACCTTTGACTCACTTCGGTCTCACCGAGATGGTATTTTCGGTCCCACCGAAAATCCCAACGTTCACTATATTTGAACTTTCGGTCTGACCGAGTTTTAACTTCGGTCTCACCGAGATTGGTCAAATGTGTGTGTAACGGTTGGATTTTGTGTGGAGGCTATATATACCCCTCCACCCCCTCCTCATTCGTGAGGAGAGCCATCAAAAAGTACCACCACTTCTACCATACACTTTCTGAGAAGTGAACCACCTACCCTTGTGTTGAGATCAAGCCATTCCATTCCTACCATATGAAACTTGATCTCTAGCCTTCCCAAGTTGCTTTCCACTCAAATCTTTCTTCCACCACAGCCATATCAGTGAGGAGAGTTGAGTGTTGGGGAGTTTATCACTTGAAGCACAAGAGCAAGGAGTTCATCATCATCAACACCGTCTATTACCTTTTGGGGGGTGGTGCCTCCTAGATTGGTTAGGTGTCGCTTGGGAGCCTCCGTCGTGATGATGTGGAGTTGAACCAAGATGTTTGTAAGGGCAAGGAGATCGCCTACTTCGTGAAGATCTACCCCGAGTAAGGCTAGTCCTCCGTGGGCGTAGGCCGTGATGGAATAGACAAGGTTGCTTCTTCGTGGACCCTTCGTGGGTGGAGCCCTCCGTGGACTCGCGCAGCCGTTACCCTCCGTGGGTTGAAGTCTCCATCAACGTGGATGTACGATAGCACCACCTATCGGAACCACGACAAAAATCTCCGTGTCACCAAACTGCGTTTGATCTTCTCCACCTCTCTTTTACATGTGCAATTTACTTTCCGCTGCATAAACTCTAGAATTGCATGTGTAGGGTGTTACTTGAACTGATCTTGTTTGTGAAACTGCCAAAAACATTGCATGATCTAAAGGCAGATTTTTTATATTGTCAAGTAGTCTAATCACCCCCCCTCTAGACCTACTTTCGATCCTACACAAAGATAGCATCATTCCCCTTCTTGGACTTGGGAAACTCAGTGACGAAATCCATTTCAATGTGGTCGAATTTCCACTTGGGAATAGGAAGAGGTTGGAGGAGACTAGCTGGACGTTGATGCTCTGCCTTCACTCTTCTGCAGACATCACATTCATTCACGAATTGGGCAATCTCCCTTTTCATGCGAGTCCACCAGTAAGATTGCTTGTGGTCTTGGTACATCTTGGAACTTCCAGGATGAATCGAGAGGAGGGAGTCATGTGCTTCGTTCATTATGAGCTTCCTGAGATCACCCTTGGGAACCACAAGTCTGTCCTCAAAGAACAAGGTGTCTTTCTCATCAACGCGATATCACTTGTATTTGGGAGTACCCTTAGCAATACCATGTTTCAGTTTCTGCACCATAGCATCACTGAGTTGGGCCTCACGGATCTGATCTTCCAAGGTAGGAGCAACTTGAAGATTTGCAAGAAAGCCTTGCAAAACAACTTGGAGGTTGAGCTTCCTGAATGATTCACAAAGCTCAGGCTGAAACGGCTTGAGAAGGAGACTGTTGCAATATGCCTTTCTGCTCAAGGCATCTGCAATGACATTGGCCTTGCCAGCTGTGTATTCGATGCTTGGATCATCTCAACCCAACGAGTCTGGCGAAGGTTTAGGTTCGGCTGTGTGAAGATGTACTTCAAGCTCTTGTGATCAGTGAAGATGTCCACTTTTCTGCCCAACAGAAGGTGTCTCCACGTGATCAAGGAGTGTACCACTGCTGCTAGCTCGAGATCATGTGTGGGGTAGTTCTTCTCATTTGGCTTCAATTGACGAGAAGTGTATGCCACAACTTTCTTGTCTTGCATGAGAACACCACCAAGTCCTTGAAGAGAAGCATCACAGAATACTTCGTAGGGCTTGGACTCATCTAGAGGAGTAAGAACCGGAGCAGAGATGAGCTTTTCTTTGAGTGTTTTGAATGCCACATCACAATCAGGAGACCAGTTGTACTTGACATTCTTCTGCAGCAAGTTGGAGAGAGGCTTGGCAATCTTGGAGAAGTTCTCAACGAACCTTCTACAATAGCTAGCGAGACCAAGGAAGCTTTGGAGTTGCTTGACGTTCTGCGGGGGTTCCCAGTTGACAATCGCTTCAACTTTCTCGGGGTTGACAGAAATACCCTCAGCAGAGATGATATGGCTAAGATATAAGACCTTATCCAGCCAGAATTCACACTTGGAGAACTTCGCATAGAACTTGTGTTCACGGAGCCTGTCCAGAACCAAATGGAGGTGCTTGGCATGGTCTTCTTCATTCTTGGAGAATACCAAGATGTCATCCAGATAGACGAGAACAAATTCATTGGTGTAGGGGTTGAATATGTAGTGCATCATCCTCGAGAAGGTGGGTGGAGTATTTGCGAGGCCAAAAGACATGACCGTGTATTCATAGGAGCCGTAGCTTGTTCTGAATGCGGTCTTGTGAATATCTTCTTTACGGATACGGATCTGGTGATAACCCATCCGAAGATCGAGCTTTGAGAACACCTTTGCTCCTTTGAGCTACTCGAACAATTCATTGATATTGGGGAGCGGATACTTGTTCTTTATTGTCTTCTTGTTCAATGGTCGGTAATCAACGCAAAGGCGCTCCGTGCCATCCTTCTTCTTGACAAATTGAACACCACAGCCCCAAGGAGAAGCGCTAGGCCTGATTAGACCCATACGCTCTTGCTCATCGAGTTGTCTCTTCAGCTCCTTCAACTCTTCAGGGGAAAGCTTGTACAGACGCCGACATGTTGGCTCGGTACCGGGCTCGAGTTCAATGACGAATTCAACTTGACGATGCAGAGGCATGCCTGGAAGCTCTTCAGGAAAAACATCTTCATATCCATTGACCACCGGAATTTGAGAGATGGCATTAATCTCGCCCTTGTCATTGAGAGAGAATAGCCTGATTGTGTTATCTCGAGAGGCGAAGATAATCACGTCTTCGTCAGGATGAGTAAGCTTGACTTCCTTATTTGCACAATCAATGTTTGCATCATGCTTGGAGAGCCAATCCATCCCAAGAATAAGATCAATGTCGAAGTTGCCGAGAATAACCGGAGAAACCAGAAAGAGATAATCACCCATACAAATAGATATATCCGGAGCCACCATACTAGAACTCAATCTCTTGCCAGGAGATATAACACTCAAAGTTCTTGGTAAAGCTTCAGTGCGAACATTATGCTTGGATGCAAATGGATATGACATGAAGGAACATGATGCACCTGAATCAAACAACACTTTTGCAGGAATAGAGTTAACTGGAAGGTTACCAAGTATCACATCTAAAGAATTCTCTGCTTGAGCTGCATTCATCATATTCACTCTTGCTGCCTTGGGGTTATGCTTGACAATAGCAGTGCTGACAGGTGGAGGAGGCGGAAGGCGCCTTGGGTTGGGACACTTGTTAGCATAATGACCCTTCTGAGTGCACTTGTTGCAAACCACTTATGAGAGAGGATGGTGATAAGGAGCACTTGACTTTGAATCTTGAAAGTGATTCTTTGACTGATTGCTTGGGTTGGGTGGGTGGGAGAAACCACGGCCACCAGAATGCTTGTTGTTGTTGTTAGGAGGGCGGAGCACTGGAGGAGGTGGAAGCCAAAACTTCTGCTGCTTTGCAACCACTTGGGAAGAAGAGGAGGAGTTGACAGCATCTCTGATTCACTTTTTGGAAGCTTCAACCTTGAGCTGGGCTGCCTCTTACTTAAGTGCCATGTTATAGAATTGATCAAATTCATCCAGCTCGAAGAAGGTGAGAGCTAGTTGGAGTTCATCCTTCAGACCACCACGGAACTGATAAATCTTGCTCTTGGAATCTGGGATATCTTGCTTGGCATAGCGGGCAAGGTTCTGGAACTTGACATAATCCTCAGGTCTCACATTACTGCACTCGAAATGCTTCTTGACATCTGTTATCTAGTCTTCAGCATCTAGCGGATCCACACAGTAACTGAACGCCTTCGGTTGGTTTGCCAGGAATTGGTTGAGAGTAGCAAAGTGAGGTTGGTTGAACAAATTGCCTTGGCCTTTGTTCCCATGACCACCTTGATTTGCTTGATTTGCTTGAATGTTCTGCATCATTTGCATAAGCATCTGGGTGTTCTGGTTCGTCGCTTGCATAATTGCTCTCCAGGCCTCAGACGGAGGAGGAGGGGAAGGAGGACGATCAGGAACTTCTTCACCCTCTGGGTTAGCGTTGGGAACCCTTTTAGGAGCCATCCTTAATGAGATGACAACTATTAGCCATTGATTGAGAAAATATATAAGCTGAATGAATGGCTAGAAATTGCAACATAAGTCTTCACAAGAACATTTGAACAAGATGAACGAATGTAATCCACAGTTTAATGATACAACAATCTTCACGAGAAGCTAGTTGGGAGAACAAAATGTGAATAAAAAAACAACAAGGAGCACATAGAACAAATACAAGATAGAAGCTTCGTTCGACATATTCGTGCTGAAAGCTTATGGAACGTGTTACAAAAGGGTTTTGCAATCCCCAGATCAGCATAGCCAAGGACCCTTTAAGATGCAACTCCCGATCGGAACAACGCCCATAAAACCACTTCACTCAATGTAGAACCCCAAACTCCATATCATGCATTCGTTGGAAGAATGCCTACGAGCTACTAGATGAACCCACCTATTAATTTCCGAAAGTTTTCAGTTATGCAATCAGGTGTTGGGGATACAGGGGAAGCATCGCGCACTCAACTCTAATCCTACATCCAGTTGTATCCATCCTTCAACACATAACCAGTTATTTCCGGAAAACGTTTACCTCGGACCTTCGAAACACATCTGCTATACAAGCTATGGCAATACTCCCGAACTACCTCCCCAATACTGGGTGATGTCGGGGTTATCTTGCCACTAACCGCATAGGAGAGTTTTTATGTTGGACGTCTTAAGTATTCCAGAACTGCTGTGATATATTTGTGACGACAACACCTCGGAGCTCAACTCCCCGGGACACTGCCACAACCCCTAAATGACAGGAGGCATCGAGAACAATGTTCTCGTCACAAAGACATCAGAACAATTCAAACAATACTCGCGTGATCCTAATTTTTTTATTGAATTTTGAGAGTAGAAGAGATAAGTAATCGTCAGAAGTCCTACCAGAGTGAAAAGGGATGAGGAGTAAAAAGAAATCCTACTCTCCGATATATATATAGGACTCAAAACATTTTCAAGTGTGTGCCTAGACTCAACCGTCAATGATTCGATCAATCAGTGGGGGCTTCTACGTCGGAGAAGGCTCCGAATACCAACTTGTCATGCCCAGTATGAGATTATACCTCCTACGTGTTGAGGCACGACTTAAAGGTATAAGCTCATGCTAGAATGAGCTCAAGTATGGTATCTTTGCACGACTCATGTAAAAGAGGGATGAAATTGCAAAAGAGTAGTTGGCTTACACTCGCCACGTCACACAATACATTACGTAAGCAATCATCATCCAAATAACATCATAGTCCGACTACGGATGAAGATCCAAATGAAAGATAACAAATAAATAAAGCCACAAGGTCCGATCGCCCCTAGTAGAAGCCACTACTGATCCTCTGGGTAAAACACGTAGTATCGCCCACGTTCTTCGTCGAACTCCCAGTACAGCTCTGTGCCATCACCTGTGTAGTTCTGTTGGGGAACGTAGTATTTTAAAATTTTCCTACGATCACGCAAGATCTATCTACCAGATGCATAGCAACGAGAGGGAAGAGTGTGTCTATGTACCCTCGTAGACCGGAAGCGGAAGCGTCAAGTGACGCGGTTGATGTAGTCGAACTTCTTCGCGATTCAACCGATCAAGTACCGAACGTACGACACCTCCGCGTTCAGCACACGTTCAGCTTGATGACGTCCCACGAGCTCTTGATCCAGTTGAGCTTCACGGGAGAGTTTCGTCAGCACGACGGCGTGGTGACGGATATGATGTATCTACCGGCGCAGGGCTTCGCCTAAGCACTGCGACGGTATGACCGAGGTGTGTTTCTGTGGAGGGGGGCACCGCACACGGCTAGAACCAATCAACTTGTGTGTCTTTGGGTGCCCCCTGCCCCCGTATATAAAGGAGCAAGGGGGTGGCCGGCCGGCCCTCCTATGGTGCGGCTAGGGCTGCAATCCTACTAGGAATCTACCAAAGAAGGAAAAGGGGGGGAAGGAAAGAGAGGGAGAGGGAGAGGGAAAGAGGGGCCGCGCCCCCTCCCCTAGTCCTATCCGGACTCCTCCTAGGGAGGGGGCGCGCCACCTCTTGGCTGCTACCCTCTCTCTTCCCTATGGCCCACCAGGGCCTATCATTCCCCCGGGGGGTTCCGGTAACCCCCCGACACTCCGGTAAATTCCGAAACTTTCCAGAACACTTCCGGTGTCCGAATATAGTCGTCCAATATATCAATATTTATGTCTCGGACATTCCGAGACTCCTCATCATGTCCGTGATCTCATCCGGGACTCCGAACTACCTTCGGTACATCAAAACTCATAAACTCATAATACCGATCGTCATCAAACGTTAAGCGTGCGGACCCTACGGGTTCGAGAACTATGTAGACATGACCGAGACTCCTCTCTGGTCAATAACCAATAGCGGAACCTGGATGCTCATATTGGCTCCTACATATTCTACGAAGATCTTTATCAATCAAACCGCATAACAACATACGTTGTTCCTTTTGTCATCGCTATGTTACTTGCCCGAGATTCGATCGTCGGTATCTCTATACCTAGTTCAATCTCGTTACCGACAAGTCTCTTTACTCGTTCCGTAATACATCATCTCGTGACTAATTCATTAGTCATTTGCTTGCAAGGCTTATTATGATGTGCATTACCGAGAGGGCCCAGAGATACCTCTCCGACACTCGGAGTGACAAATCCTAATCTTGATTTATGCCAACACCACGAACACTTTCGGAGACACCTATAGAGAATCTTTATGATCACCCAGTTACGTTGTGACGTTTGATAGCACACAAGGTGTTCCTACGGTATTCGGGAGTTGCATAATCTCATAGTCATAGGAACATGTATAAGTCATGAAGAAAGCAATAGCAGTAAAACTAAACGATCATAGTGCTAAGCTAACGGATGGGTCTTGTCCATCACATCATTCTCCTAATGATGTGATCCCGTTGATCAAATGACAACTCATGTCTATGGTTAGGAAACATAACCATCTTTGATCAATGATCTAGTCTAGTAGAGGCATACTAGGGACACTCTGTTTTGTCTATGTATTCACACATGTACTAAGTTTCCGGTTAGTACAATTCTAGCATGAATAATAAACATTTATCATGATATAAGGAAATATAAATAACAACTTTATTATTGCCTCTAGGGCATATTTCCTTCAGTCTCCCACTTGCACTAGAGTCAATAATCTAGCTCACATCGCCATGTGATTTAATACCGATAGTTCACATCGTTATGTGAATAACACCCATAGTTCACATCGCCATGTGACCAACACCCAAAGGGCTTACTAGAGTCAATAATCTAGTTCACATTGCTATGTGATTAATACCCAAAAGTAATAAGGTGTGATCATGTTTTGCTTGTGAGAGAAGTTTAGTTAACGGGTCTGTCACATTCAGATCCGTATGTATTTCGCAAATTTCTATGTCTACAATGCTCTGCATGGAGCTACTCTAGCTAATTGCTCCCACTTTCAATACGCATCTAGATTGATACTTAGAGTCATCTAGATTTAGTGTCAAAGCTTGCATCGGCGTAACCCTTTACGACGAACTCTTTATCACCTCCATAATCGAGAAACATTTCCTTAGTCATCCAGTTACTAAGGATAATTTTGACCGCTGTACAGTGATCTACTCCTGGATCACTATTGTACCCCCTTGAAAAACTCATGGCAAGGTACACAACATGTTTGGTACATAACATTGCATACATGATAGATCCTATGGCTGAGGCATAGGGAATGACTTTCATTTTCTCTCTATCTTCTGCAGTGGTCGGGCATTGAGTCTTACTCAACTTCATACCTTGTAATACAGGCAAGAACCCTTTCTTTGACTGCTCCATTTTGAACTTCTTCAAAATCTTATCAAGGTATGTGCTTTGTGAAAGTCCAATTAAGCGTCTTGATCTATCTCTATAGATCTTGATGCCTAATATATAAGCACCTTCACCGAGGTCTTTCATTGAAAAACTCTTATTCAAGTATCCTTTTATGCTATCCAGAAATTCTATATCATTTACAATCAACAATATGTCATCCACATATAATATCAGAAATGCTACAGAGCTCCCACTCACTTTCTTGTAAATACAGGCTTCTCCAAAAGTCTGTATAAAACCATATGATTTGATCACCTCATCAAAGCGTATATTCCAACTCCGAGATGCTTGCACCAGTCCATAGATGGATTGCTGGAGCTTGCATACTTTGTTAGCACCTTTTGGATCGACAAAACCTTATGGTTGCATCATATACAACTCTTCTTTGAGATATCCATTTAGGAATGCAGTTTTGACATCCATTTGCCAGATTTCATAATCATAAAATGCGGCAATTGCTAACATGATTCGGACAGACTTAAGCATCGCTACAGGTGAGAAAGTCTCATTGTAGTCAACTCCTTGAACTTGTCGAAACCCTTTCGCAACAAGTCGAGCTTTGTAAACAGTAACATTACCGTCTGCGTCGGTCTTCCTCTTGAAGATCCATTTATTTTCGATGGCTTGCCGATCATCGGGCAAGTCAACCAAAGTCTATACTTTGTTCTCATACATGGATCCCATCTCAGATTTCATGGCCTCAAGTCATTTTGCGGAATCTGGGCTCATCATCGCTTCCTCATAGTTCGTAGGTTCATCATGGTCTAGTAACATGACTTCCAGAACTGGGTTACCGTACCACTCTGGTGCGGAACGTACTCTGGTTGATCTACGACGTTCGGCAGAAACTTGATCCGAAGTTTCATGATCATCATCATTAGCTTCCTCACTGATTGGTGTAGGAATCACTGGAACAATTTTCTGTGATGTACTACTTTCCAATAAAGGAGAAGGTACAATTACCTCATCAAGTTCTACTTTCCTCCCACTCACTTCTTTCGAGAGAAACTCCTTCTCTAGAAAGGATCCACTCTTAGCAACAAAGACCTTGCCTTCGGATCTGTGATAGAAGGTGTACCCAACAGTTTCTTTTGGGTATCCTATGAAGATTTACTTCTCCGATTTGGGTTCGAGCTTATCATGTTGAATTTTTTTTCACATAAGCATCGCAGTCCCAAACTTAAAGAAATGACAGCTTAGGTTTCTCGTCAAACCACAGTTCATACGGTGTCATCTCCACGAATTTAGATGGTGCCCTATTTAACGTGAATGTAACTGTCTCTAATGCATAACCCCAAAAGCGATAGTGGTAGATCGGTAAGAGACATCATCGATCGCACCATATCTAATAAAGTACGGTTATGACATTTGGACACACCATTACACTGTGGTGTTCCAGGTGGCGTGAGTAGTGAAACTATTTCACATTGTTTTTACTGAAGGCCAAACTCGCTAACTCAAATATTTTACCTCTACGATCATATCGTAGAAACTCTTATTTTCTTGTTACGATGATTCTCCACTTCACTCTGAAATTCTTTGAACTTTTCAAATGTTTCAGACTTGTGCTTTATTAAGTAGATATACCCATATCTGCACAAATCATCAGTGAAGGTCAGAAAATAACGATACCCGCCGCGAGCTTCAACACTCATTGGTCCACATACATCTGTATGTATGATCTCCAACAAATCTGTTGCTCGCTCCATTGTTCCGGAGAACGGAGTTTTAGTCATCTTGCCCATGAGGCATGGTTCGCAAGCACCAAGTGATTCATAATCAAGTGATTCCAAAAGTCCATCACTATGGAGTTTATTCATGCGCTTTACACCATTATGACCTAAACGGTAGTGCCACAAATAAGTTGCACTATCATTATTAACCTTGCATCTTTTGGCTTCAATATTATGAATATGTGTATCACCACGATCGAGATCCGACAAACTATTTTCATTGGGTGTATGACCATCGAAGGTTTTATTCATGTAAACAGAATAACAATTATTCTATGACTTTAAATGGATAACCGTATTGCAAAAAATATGATCAAATCATATTCATGCTCAACGCAAATGCCAAATAACATTTATTTAGGTTTTACACTAATCCCGAAAGTATAGGGAGTGTGCGATGATGATCATATCAATCATGGAACCACTTCCAACACACATCGTCACTTCACCTTTAACTAGTCTCTGTTCATTCTGCAATTCTCGTTTCGAGTTACTAATTTTAGCAACTGAACCGGTATCAAATACCCAGGGGTTGCTATGAAAACTAGTAAAGTACACATCAATAATCTGTATATCAAAAAATACCTTTGTTCACTTTGCCATCCTTCTTATCCGCCAAGTATCTAGGGCAGTTCCACTTCCAGTGACCATTTCCTTTGCAGTAGAAGCACTTAGTTTCAGGCTTGAGTTTTAGCTTTGGGTTTCTTCACGGGAGTGCCAACTTGCTTGTCATTCTTCTTGAAGTTCCCCTTCTATCCCTTTGCCCTTTACTTGAAACAAGTGGTCTTGTTAACCATCAACACTTGATGCTTTTTCATGATTTCTACCTTCGCCGACTTCAGCATCGCGAAGAGCTCGGGAATTCCTTTTGTCATCCCTTGCATATTATAGTTCATCACGAAGTTCTACTAACTTGGTGATAGTGACTAGAGAACTTTGTCAATTACTATCTTATCTGGAAGATTAACTCCCACTTGATTCAAGTAATTGTAGTACCCAGAAAATCTGAGCACATGCTCACTGGTTGAGCTCTTCTCCTTCATCTTGTAGGCAAAGTACTGTCAGAAGTCTTATACCTCTCGACACAGGCATGAGTATGAAATACTAATTTCAACTCTTGGAACATCTTATATGCTCCGTGGCATTCAAAAAGTTTTTGAAGTCCCCGTTCTAAGCCGTAAAGCATGGTGCACTTAAACTATCAAGTAGTCATCATACCGAGCTTTTGTCAAAACGTTCATAACGTCTACATCTGCTCCTGCAGTAGGTCTGTCACCTAGCGGTGCATCAAGGACATAATTCTCTGTGCAGCAATGAGGATAATACTCAGATCCCGGAACAATTCCGCATCATTGCTACTAACATCTTTCAACTTAGTTTTCTCTAGGAACATATAAAAAATAAACGGGGAGCAACATCGTGAGCTATTGATCTACAACATAGATATGCTAATACTACGAGGACTAAGTTCATGATAAATTAAAGTTCAATTTAATCATATTACTTAAGAACTCCCACTTAGATAGACATCCCTCTAGTCATCTAAATGATCACGTGATCCAAATCAACTAAACCATGTCCGATCATCACGTGAGATGGAGTAGTTTCAATGGTGAACATCTTATGTTGATCATATCTACTATATGATTCACGCTCGACCTTTCGGTCTCCAGTGTTCTGAGGCCATATCTGCATATGCTAGGCTCGTCAAGTTGAACCCGAGTATTCTACATGTGCAAAACTGTCTTACACCCGTTGTATTTGAACGTAGAGCTTATCACACCCGATCATCACGTGGTGTCTCGGCACGAAGAACTTTCGCAACGGTGCATACTCAGGGAGAACACTTGTACCTTGAAATTTTGTAAGGGATCATCTTATAATGCTACCGTTGTTCTAAGCAAAATAAGAAGCATAATAAGATAAACATCACATGCAATCAAAATATGCGACATGATATGGCCATCATCATCTTGTGCTTTTTGATCTCCATCTCCAAAGCACCGTCATGATCACCTTCGTCACCGGCGCGACACTTTGATCTCCATCGTAGTATCGTTGTCGTCTCACCAACTATTGCTTCTACGACTATTGCTACCGCTTAGTGATAAAGTAAAGCAATTACATGGCGATTGCATTTCATACAATAAAGCGACAACCATATGGCTCCTGCCAGTTGCCGATAACATTACAAAACATGATCATCTCATACAAAACCGTATATCTCATCATGTCTTGACCATATCACATCACAACATGCCCTGCAAAAACAAGTTAGACGTCCTCTACTTTGTTGTTGCAAGTTTTACATGGCTGCTACGGGTTTAGCAAGAACTGTTCTTACCTACGCATACAAAAACCACAACGATGTTTCGTCAAGTATGTGCTGTTTTAACCTTCACAAGGACCGGGCGTAGCCACACTTGATTCAGCTAAAGTGAGAGAGAGACAGACACCCGCCAGTCACCTTTAAGCAACGAGTGCTCATAACGGTGAAACCAGTCTCGCGTAAGCATACGCGTAATGTCGGTCCGGGCCGCTTCATCTCACAATACCGCCGAAGCAAAGTATGACATGCTGGTAAGCAGTATGACTAGTATCGCCCACAACTCATTGTGTTCTACTCGTGCATATCATCTACGCATAGACCTGGCTCATGATGCCACTGTTGGGGAACGTAGTATTTTAAAATTTTCCTACGATCACACAAGATCTATCTACCAGATGCATAGCAACGAGAGGGAAGAGTGTGTCTACATACTCTCGTAGACCGGAAGCGGAAGCGTCAAGTGACGCGGTTGATGTAGTCGAACTTCTTCGCGATTCAACCGATCAAGTACCGAACATATGGCACCTACGCGTTCAGCGCACATTCAGCTTGATGACGTCCCACGAGCTCTTGATCCAGTTGAGCTTCACGGGAGAGTTTCGTCAGCACGACGGTGTGGTGACAGATATGATGTATCTACCGGCGCAGGGTTTCGCCTAAGCACTTCGATGGTATGACCGAGGTGTGTTTCTGTGGAGGGGGGCACCGCACACGGCTAGAACAATTCAACTTGTGTGTCTTTGGGTGCCCCCCTGCCCCCGTATATAAATGAGCAAGGGGGTGGCCGGCCGGCCCTCCTATGGTGCGGCTAGGGCTGCAATCCTACTAGGAATAGGATTGCAATCCTATTCCTAGTAGGAATCTACCAAAGAAGGAAAAGGGGGGAAGGAAAGAGAGGGAGAGGGAGAGGGAAAGAGGGGCCACGCCCCCCTCCCCTAGTCCTATTCGGACTCCTCCTAGGCAGGGGGCGCGCCACCTCCTGGCTGTTGCCCTCTCTCTTCCCTATGGCCCACCAGGGCCCATCATTCCCCCGGGGGGTTCCAGTAACCCCCCCGGCACTCCGGTAAATTCCGAAACTTTCCAGAACAATTCCGGTGTCCGAATATAGTCGTCCAATATATCAATCTTTATGTCTCGGACATTCCGAGACTCCTCGTCATGTCCGTGATCTCATCCGGGACCCCGAACTACCTTCGGTACATCAAAACTCATAAACTCATAATACCGATCGTCATCAAACGTTAAGCGTGCGGACCCTACGGGTTCGAGAACTATGTAGACATGACCGAGACTCCTCTCCGGTCAATAACCAATAGCGGAACCTGGATGCTCATATTGGCTCCTACTTATTCTACAAAGATCTTTATCGGTCAAACCGCATAACAACATACGTTGTTCCTTTTGTCATCGGTATGTTACTTGCCCGAGATTCGATCGTCGGTATCTCTATACCTAGTTCAATCTCGTTACCGGCAAGTCTCTTTACTCGTTCCGTAATACATCATCTCGTGACTAACTCATTAGTCATTTGCTTGCAAGGCTTATTATGATGTGCATTACTGAGAGGGCCCAGAGATACCTCTCCGACACTCGGAGTGACAAATCCTAATCTTGATCTATGCCAACACCACGAACACTTTCGGAGACACCTGTAGAGCATCTTTATGATCACCTAGTTACATTGTGACATTTGATAGCACACAAGGTGTTCCTACGGTATTCGGGAGTTACATAATCTCATAGTCATAGGAACATGTATAAGTCATGAAGAAAGCAATAGCAGTAAAACTAAACGATCATAGTGCTAAGCTAACGAATGGGTCTTGTCCATCACATCATTCTCCTAATGATGTGATCCCGTTGATCAAATGACAACTCATGTCTATGGTTAGAAAACATAACCATCTTTGATCAATGAGCTAGTCTAGTAGAGGCATACTAGGGACACTCTGTTTTGTCTATGTATTCACACATGTACTAAGTTTCCGGTTAATACAATTCTAGCATGAATAATAAACATTAATCATGATATAAGGAAATAGAAATAACAACTTTATTATTGCCTCTAGGGCATATTTCCTTCAAGTTCACCATAGTACCTGCATCTGGTGTTGTGTAGAATCTGTGATCCACGGAGGACTCAGCAATCCCGTTCCCGGGTAGCAAAACTATCTAAGCCTTGGGTGTGGAACAAGGCTGAAGAATAAAGGTTGCGGATGCACTAGCACTAGCTTACGTGTTAAGAGCGAGAAGAGAAGTGCCACGAGCGTCAAAGTGATCACGAAGTGATCCTATCTAAGCACTTCAATCATAACCCCACCATGTTCACTTCTCGAACCCCTTCGGAAAATGACCGTCATGGTTACTCACGCTGGTAGTGTATTCTGAACATGGTGTCAAGTTTTCTACAACCGGATATTAACAAATTCCCATCTGCCACATAACCGCGGGCACGGGTTTCGAAAGATCAAACCCTGCAGGGTGTCCCAACTTAGCCCGTCACAAGCTCAAGATCTGCGGAGTCGCAACTCCAAGGTGGGAAGACCCGAGTATTCTCGGAATCCTGTGCTCAAGATATTCTAACTAAGGTAAAACTAATCCAGCAAATCCTCCCGGTGTGCCGACACCCGGATAGTAGCCGCGCGTATCTCGTCTCAGGCCACGACCGGATGGGACAAGCTATATGTTTTTACCAGCCGTTGAGTTTCCTCGAGGTGGCCCCGCAGGTTGCCCAGTTTGGACAAACACTCATGTGGAGCACTAGCCCGGGTTGTTGATTAAGAAAAGGGTTTATAACTCCCTATGCAAGTTTTAGTTGTTTAGGCAAATGTAGAACCAATGTTGGGACTTGCTGGAAAAGCTTTAGCGCTAAGCGGGTTATCAAGGGGGGCCCATAAACCCCAACCGTGTTAGGGACCCATAATCGAGGAACATAACACCGGTTTATACGGTTCCCAAGGAGGCATGACTGGAACAAAACACCAAGCAAGAGGCTTAGCCTTCCACCCATTGCCAAGTATATAGATGATTTAGTTGACATATTATATAGTGTGATATCCCAACAAAAACTTCAACTAGAAGCAAGAATCTTCAAATCTTCTCCTGCAACTAACAAAGCTATAAGAAGGGCTGAGTGAAGCTTACGTAGCCAATCAAAGGTTTGCTAGGTTGGGTGGTTAGAGAGATTCATGGTTACAATAGGAGGCTGACAAACAAACATGGGCATCGTGGCAATAAGCTAAAGAGCGAGACATCTAGCAATAGGCAAAGATAGTAATGATATCTGGGTCTAGTCATCTTGCCTGTCGAGTCGTCGGTGGGATCGTAAGACGGCTCCTCGTACTCAACCTCGGTAGTAACCTCGTTCTCGTTCTCGGCTCCCGGCTCTACTCAACACAAGAACACAACATGGCACAAAATCAAACAAGGTGCAATGCACAATCAACATGATGCAATGCAAGTCTATATGATGCATTTCATGGCAAGGGATGTAGCACACAAGAACACCACAAAACAACATGTTTAAATGAGGCCGGAATCAACATATAGCAAATCCGGTAAGTCCTCATATGCATATTTTGAAATTGGTCCAGATCTGAACAAACCTTAAGATAAAGTTGTTAAACAGCAAGTTAACATGCACCACGATGATCTACATGAAATTCTAGTCAAGTTTCATATAAAGTTTGTTTAATTCGGAGCTACGGTCTAGAAGATATGAGCAAAACAAGACAAGCAAGGCAACGGTGCAAAATGCATCCAAACATAAAGCAAACACACTCCAAACATGTAAACAACATGATATTATGATTCTACATGCAAAATCACACAAGTTTCATATAGGGCACGCTCAAAACGGAGCAACGGTTCAACACATACACACGAAACAAGATACAATGCAAAGCTGAAGTTAACAGCCACATAACAACTTTGGAGCAATAGATATATATGCTACAACACCCAAACATGATGACAAGAAGCATGGGCATGAAGTAGACATGTTCTACACCAACAACTCCATTGGATCAACTCCATAGGAGGCATGGATTAATAGCAACAAGCTACACCGAATTGATCATGCTGTTAAAAACCTGACAGGCATAATTTATAGCAACTTGGGAGCAAGAAATAAATAAGCTACAGCAAGCCATATGTGCAAGTGAGGGCATGGATGGATAGAAAAAAACATGGACAACAAGGAATGATCATTGGACACTCCAAAACAAGCATGTATTTGAGTGGGGCATCAAGCAAACATAGCATCAGGTTAAAACAGATTCCAGACTTAACAATTTTTTCACTAAGTATAAAACAGTAACATTGGCATGGCATGTTTACACGCTTGTTTAAGTCACCTCATGGCATATCATGGAAAATGGTTTGCACCACAGCAAAGACCATATGATGGTGCTTCTAAAACATATTGACATGTGACATGAGGACAAACACATCAATATCAAAGAGCATGTCAAAACAACATCTCATAACAAGTTTCAGCACTTAGCAGCCACATGCACTTTTGCAACAGAGATTAACATGGCAATATGACACCTAACATGAATGCTACAACAACCATCATGTAGAGAACTTCACAGTGAACATTTTGACATATCATAAGCTCCATTTGGATAAACATGCATCAAGTTATCACATCTCAAACATGGCATAAAAATAACAAGTTTCAGCAGTTATAACAAGTAGCACTCTTGTCACGACGATTAGTACCTCTAGAAGAACTCAAACAAGCATGCCACAATGGAACAAAATGTAGAGCACATCACCACGATCATTTTGATATATCATATGCACAATTTGGACAAGCACACTAAAAGTTATAGCCATGCAAAGATGCCAACATATTATGCAAAAACTGGGACTTAGAGAAAAATATACCCTCTGAAAAAGTCAACGGGGCGGAGGGATTCCGGGACTAGTGGATCGGGACGGAGGCGGGCCCTTTGGATGGGTGTATTGGTGGATCTGGTCCCAACGACCAGATCCGGATCGGGGCGGCGGTTCCGACGGCCGGAGCGGCGCCGACGGCCGGAGGACGAGGGAGCTGCGACGAGGCGCGCCGGCTGGTGAGGAAGCCGCGGCGGCGGGCGGCAGTGAGGCCGGCGGCGGCTGGTGGAGGCGGCGGGCGCGGCCGACGGTGATGGCGGTGGGCGCGACAGGCGGCGGAGCAGCGACGGCGTCCAGCGCGGCGGCGGCGGGGCGCGTCGGCGATCGGAGCTGGAGGCAACGACGACCTGGCGCGGAAGCGCGAGGCGCGGAGCGGCTGGGCCTCGGGGGCCGGCGCCGTGCCTGGCGGGCCCACGGCGGCGCGGTGGCTGGTGGGCGGCGGAGACGCCACGTGGCGCGACGGGGTTGGCCGGGCGCATCCGGGTGGACGTGTCTGGTCTGTTCCGGACATGTCCGGCGGCGAGAGGAGGGAGGAGACTAGGGTTTGCCCGAAAAATGGACGTGGAGAGGTTTATTTATAGATTCTGGGAGCTAGGAAGGTCCAAATGGGGAGCGGTTTTCGGCCACGCGATCGCGACCCGACGACCTAGAGGATGGGAAGGGTTGTGCTGGGTTAGTGGGCTGTTGTGGAGGGGGTCTTGGGCCTTAAAGAAGAGGTACTTTTAGCCCACTAGGTTAACCGTTGGAGTACCAAACGAACTCCAAACGCGACGAAACTTGACAGGCGGCCTACACGTAGCAAAACAACTACGCACGACAAGTCTCACCTCATTCCAAGAACGTTACATGGCCACACACGAAAGAGGGACTCGGCGGTGCCACGAGCACGTGTGTGAGTGTCGGAACTCGAACGGACAACGGGAAGAGACGAGTGGGACCGGGTGCAAGTGACAACACGAATGCAATGCAATGCACATGATAACATGGCATGGATGAAATGCACACACGCACATGACAAAATGAAGAAACCCGAAATGAAAGAAGAGCCCAGAATGGAATTGATGAAGTCAAAGTTTCATATATTGCCATAATTGGAAAGTGTTACATCTGGGGCATTACACGTGTTCTCGAGATGACACGATCTTGATGTATCGCGAGCTTTGCTACTATAGTTGGATCTTATGATGTTTCTCCCCCTCTACTTTCTTGTAATGGATTGAGTTTTCCCTTTGAAGTTATCTTATTGGATTGAGTCTATAAGGATTTGAGAACACTTGATGTATGTCTTGCGTGGGATACCCGTGGTGACAATGGGGTATTCTATTGATTCACTTGATGTATGTTTCGGTGATCAACTTGCGGGTTCCGTGACCTTGGGAATCTATGCATAGGGGTTGGCACATGTTTTCGTCTTGACTCTCCGGTAGAAACTTTGGGGCACTCTTTGAAGTTCTTTGTGTTGGTTGAATAGATGAATCTGAGATTGTGTGATGCATATCGTATAATCATGCCCACGGATACTTGAGGTGACAATGGAGTATCTAGGTGACATTAGGGTTTTGGTTGATTTGTGTCTTAAGGTGTTATTCTAGTACGAACTCTAGGATAGACCAAACAGAAAGAATAGCTTCGTGTTATTTTACTACGGACTCTTCAATAGATCGATTAGAAAGAATAACTTTGAGGTCGTTTCGTACCCTACAATAATCTCTTCGTTTGTTCTCCACTATTAGTGACTTGGGAGTGACTCTTTGTTGCATGTTGAGGGATAGTTATATGATCCAGTTATGTTATTATTGTTGAGAGAACTTGCACTAGTGAAAGTATGAACCCTAGGCCTTGTTTCAACACATTGCAATACCGTTTATGCTCACTTTTATCATTAGTTACCTTGCTGTTTTTATATTTTCAGATTATAAAAACCTATATCTACCATCCATATTGCACTTGTATCTGTGACGCCCCCGATTTGTCCGTACACTAATCATGCACGCAAATGTGTACGACCAAGATCAAGGACTCACTGGAAGATATCACAACACAACTCTAGACACAAATTAAAATAATACAAGCTTTATATTACAAGCCACGGACCTCGAGGGCTCGAATACATAAGCTCGAAAACACAAGAGTCAGCAGAAGCAATAATATCTGAGTACAGACATAAGTTAAACAAGTTTGCCTTAAGAAGGCTAGCACAAAAGTAGCAACGATCGAAAAAGCAAGGCCTCCTGCCTGGGACCTCCTAACTACTCCTCGAAGCCAAACTCCATGTAGAAACATCATCGAAATCCTCTGGCTCCTGGGTTCCACCATCTGGTTGCGTCATCCGAGAAGAAGGGACAAAAGGGGAAACGGGGGAGAAAAGCAACCGTGAGTACTCATCCAAAGTACTCGCAAGCAAGGATCTACACTACAAATGCAAAGATATCTGTGTAAAGGGGTAATATATGTGGACTGAACTGCAGAAAGCAGAATAAGAGGGGGATAGCTAATCCAATCAAAGACTACGCTTCTCGTAACCTCCATCTTGCAGCAGAAGATGAGGGTAACTGTAAAGTAACAAGTATCCTCGCTTCTCGCAGCCTCCGTCTTGCAGCAGTAGAAGGGAGTAGATGGTAAGTTCACCAAGTAACATCGTATAGCATAATCCTACTCGGCGATCCTCCTGCACATCACCCTGTGAGAGAGCAACCACCGAGTTGTATCTGACACTGGTAAGGGTGTGTTTTATTAAGTATCCGGTTCTAGTTGTCATGAGGTCGGAATACAACTCCGGGTCGTCCTTTTACCGAGGGACACGACTATTCGAATAGATTAACATCCCTGCAGGGGTGCACCACATAACCCAGCACGCTTGATCCCATTTGGCTAGACACACTTTCCAGGGTCATGCCCGGCCTCGGAAGATCAACACGTCGCAGCCCTACCTAAGCACAACAGAGAGGTCAGCACGCCGGTCTATGTCCTAAGCACACAGGGGTCTGGGCCCATCGCCCAATGCACACCTGTACATTGCGAGGGCGGCCGGTGAGCAGACCTAGCAACCTCCATTACTAAGGAAGTTACGTTACGCGGTCCAACCCGGCGCGCGCCGCTAAGCCGCTGACGTCAAGAAGGCTTCGGCTGATACCACGACGTCGAGTGCCCATAACTATTCCCACGTAGCTGGTTAGTGCGTATAGGCCAATGGCCAGACTCAGATCAAATATCCAAACTCGTTAAGCGTGTTATTATGAAATAACCGCGGACAACGACCAGGGCCAGGCCACCTCTCCACTGGGTGTCTCAACCTGCCCTGTCGCTCTGCCACAAAGATCCACTTGGGGGGCCGTCGGGAACTCAGGCCCATCACTACCTGGATGGAGCCACCTGTCCTTTCAGCCCCCACATCGAATCACTTGTGGGTACTCAATGAGCCGACCCGACTTTAGTCACATCATGTATCATGTAAAGTATGAGTATAGTATATACCCATGATCACCACCCGAGGTGATCACGGTCCGATAGTATAGCATGGCAGGCGGACAAGGATGTGGGGCCACTGATGGAATACTAGCATCCTATACTAAGCATTAGGATAACAAGTAAAGGTATCAACAGTGGTAGCAACAATGACAGGCTATGCATCAGAATAGGAGTTATCGAATCAACAACAGTAGTAAACTAATGCAAGAGTAAGAGGGAGGAGAATAGGCGATATCTGGTGATGAAGGGGGGGGGG
>LR738710.1:633986161-634028848 GCA_902687465.1 Secale cereale
CTACAGACGCAACGATCAGCGTGACGGGCGTGCACGGGGGGAGGTGTGGCCGAGGCGTGGGGAGCCGCGGTGACCGCGGTAGCGATGCGGTAGGGGGAGAGGAGGAGAGGAGGCCGAGGCCTCACCGGGGGCTGTAGGGACGGGCAGCGGGGGTCGAGGCGGTCATCGGGGACGACGGTGATGAAGAAGAGGCACACCGACGGGGCAGCTCCGGCGAGTGCGTCGAGGGGCGGCGACGAGCCCGGCCTCCTCCTCCGATCCCGATCCAATCGGGGGAGAGAGGGGGAGGGGAGATTTTTCGGGGAAAAGTGGGGTGTCGGTGGGGGGTTCTGGACTTGGGGGAGGCCTATGTAGGCCAGATGGTTGGGCGGGCCTGGTGGCCAGCTGGGTCATTTGGCCCAGTTGGCTAGGGGGCCTTATTTTTTCTTTCTTTTTATTTTTGTTTAGTAGTTTTCTTTTCTTTTCTTTATTTCTTTTTGTTCTTGTTTATTTTAGTTTTAATAATATACCAAAGTGGCATCTAAATTGATGTTGCTAGTTGTACCACTGCTACAATGATTTACTATGCAAACTAAAATAGTTACATGATTATTTAATATTTAAGAGTATTAGAATAATAGTTTTTGCTACTGTTTTTATTATTTTGGTGCATCCAGACATACTATAACAGTGTGGTTTCTCCGTCATAAATACTTATGATTTATTTGACACATCCCGAACATTTTAGTTTTAATATTTGAAAACTTTTGGTGTTTGACTTTAATTCAAATTTGAATTCGAACCGGTTTTGAACTAACATGAGATTACCAGCAGTAATTACGATGACGCGTCGTCATTATCAGAGGGTTACTGTAGCTTAACTATCTGGGCGTCACAATTCTCCTCCACTACAAGAAATCTCGTCCCGAGATTTAAGCGGTGGAGAAAAGGGGGGAAAAGGGCTGGTAACGAAAACCTAACGAGTCTTCTCGGTCTTGACTGCCCTTTTCGAAGAGGTTGATCCCTTTTGTTGATGTCTTCATTTCTCTGCTTCAAGTCATCGTAATCGTCATCCTTTCTTTGGGATCTCCATCGTCCTACGAACGTGACCAAGGGAAAAACTTTGGAGGAACATATTTCCACGAAGTCTGTGCATACGACGGCGAATTCAGAAAGTGATATACGAAGTACGCTACGAATAGTATTTCAGTGAATGCATTGAGAACAATAAGCGATGGTACCAAAGTTTCAATCGGGTAGGCAGTCATTCGATGCCTAACCAGAAGCTGGAATTGGGTCTTGATCAACGAGAATAATATGGTGTTTGATACCATGATGAAACATGATAGAATTTAGCTCGTGAATTACACACGAAGCCAAGTGCAAAGAATACATTAGAATCAGGGTTGTACAGGAGAGTCAGGTTTCGATCCCGTGGACCTGTGGGTTATGGGCCCACCATGTGGGTTAAGAGTAGGAAGGGCGATGACATCTTGCACAGAAAGCAAGGCATGTCATAGGATAGTCTGTCAGCTAAGTTGGCAACAATGTCGGTACCAAGGACGGGGAACGGAAAGAACCATTTTCTTGCACATTGTAACAAGGCGGACCAATAGGCAAGGTTCTCGTTCACCGGCAGTTAATGGAATGTTACGGCAATAGTAACGAGGTCTTACTGATAGAGTTGTACAACGAGGTGTTTACATAAGCAGAGAATTATTAATGCTTAGATTATATGTAGACCAAAGGAAGGTTAAACAAACAAATGGAAAGGAAAATTGTGATTACACACAATTATTAGGAGTATATCCATCCCATGGACATGAAGAACATGGCATACAGGGTAGGAGAGCAAGTACCTAACCATTCGGATAAAGAGGCAAGGATTAATCAAGATGTTACCCATAAAACGGTGTTTGGATAACTGGCCAAGAAACATTTAGCATCGCGCCTCCAATGTTCTTGTTGATGAGCAGGGTACCATAGCAATGCTTCGAGGAAGCAATGATATTGTGTTTCAATCAAGGGTCAGACTTTGGATACACAAATGATCCATCAGGAGCAACTTATAAAATAAGTCATGCAATTTCCTCCTGGAAGAATGGTTATCCTTGCAAAAAGAATTATAATGATAGGTCCTCCAGCCAGGGGTGCTAGGCATGTCATCAGATTACCGGGTCATCAAAAGGACCAACATTATAACTACTGGAAAGTTGTCCCAACCATCATAACTGACCGAGATTCAGATTCGATTGGTGTCATGATACCTCAGACTCAGGATGTTTGAGAAGAAAAGGTGCAACACAAATCAACGAAATGACATTGCAAGATTCTCGGGAAATGAACTATGGGAGCGGGTTCCCAAAACAATAGTTCATCATTAAACCAAGGAGAGGATGAGGATGTGGCTGATGGGCTCAGCGACAATTCATCGAGAATTCCAAACGGATGGATTTCCACAATAATGTGAACAAGAAGATGACACTTGTCAATTCAAATGATATAATGTTGTATGCTCGAGGAAAACATACACCATTAATCATTAGTTGAAAGGTGTGCCCGAAATATGACCTTAGGCAGCAAGATCAATGTTAGAGTGGCGATTCAATAACCAACAGTCTAAGAACGAACTGTTGATTGTTAACTTCAAAGCAATAGGGTTGCTAGAAGTACATAACTCAAGTAGCATCTTTAGCATATTGGTATCCCGGTTGAAAACAACACGGGGACCAAGGAAGAATGGTGATGATGAGAAGTATCTTCATACCGTGAATTTCTAAGAGGAGGGGCAATCTCGCAACCTTCTTGACATAAAAGATGGTAATACTCAAAGATAGAACATATTACAAGTTGGAGAGTAAGTTTTAATCATAACGTGGACAAGCTCACGATGAAAGGAAGTCAAGGGTGTTGTCGATGATAATAAAAATCATCGAGGACAAGGAGGGTATTTCTCATCATAAACTCTGTTGACGTCTCAGAAGAAGTCAAAGTGTTGAAGGTGATCACGACACATTTGTCGGGAGGTTTCAAGAGGATGCAATCAAACAACAACGACAACAAGCAAGGGAATGACGAAGTGGCAAGTTATAGGATCAATATATAAGATGCAAGCTCGGAACCAAAGTTGCCTTTCAAGACAAGCAACATGATGTTGAAAGCTCGACGTACGTCGTGCTCACACACTGAAGAATTCGTGCACCAGAGAAGGACGAGGTAGCACAGTCAAAGATAGTAAGACCAGGATGCAGCCGATAGTCTAGGAATGACCAAATTGAGTTCAGAAGTTCCCAGTAAAAATACTAGAGGTATTTGATTTTTAGGGTGGAATAATTTCACTAGTCGGTGTCCTTGGTTGACAACAACCCAGAACCCGTAGAGTGATTACGGCAAGGAAGGACATTACTTCTACAAAGTTAGTAAGATGTGTTGCAATGGCAAGACATCTCCGAGATAACACGGGGTAATACTCGAAGGCATAACATGATAGAAGTAGAACCGGGGCTTTGACCTATGATAGTAGATACTTCAACCTTGCCAAAAATAGGCGAGGCACTGGAATGAATTCCCAACAGATATATCAGATCGGGACAGAATGGTCGGAACCATAACTGTAAGGAATCAATTCAAGAATTTCGAAAGAATCGTATAGCTGGATAATCATTTTGCAAGAAGCTTCCGAGACGGTCTACATCATTTTCATGGGCATGAACACAAAGTTCAAGGTCGACTCCCACTTCTTTAATGCATATCATTTCACTCACCTCTCGCTTTAATAAAACTGTAGTGTTGGAATTTTAACTGGTAGAACACCGGAAGAGTATGACTTGTGAAAACTTTCGGGTTTTCACGGATTAGGGGAAGGCATAGGTTCCACCCATCGGGCATCTTAGTAACATATACCACAAGTTTCAAAAGTAAATATCACCAGCTCAAATGGAGAGCATGGTTGTCAAAGAAAAGGATACAATTTACCGAAGGTATTATGCATCAGGGACATAACTTCTCGAGGTTTTTTGTATACAAAGGACACTGTCGGATAATATTTCAACAAAGGATCGAGCGATCCACAACGGAGCTGATGTGAGTATCGGTACTCACTCAGAGGAAGAAGAATGCAGAGGCATCAGATTCAAGAATCACCTGATTAGTATGATGCTTAAATAGAAAGAAATTATGGTTTCCAAAACGAAGGATCAGAAGCAGATGCTCTGATCCAGGATGGATAAGTTGAAAACACTTAGTTGGACAATCAATAAAGGTTTGAATTGCCGAGAACCAACTCATGTCCGGAATGACGTCTGAGTCGAAAAGATAATTTCAAAAAGGATAACCCGATGACTGCGTGCATACACACACATTGAATCAATAGTCTCAAAATGGCTAAGACAAGGGATGCTAACGAAGACTACTAGTCACATGGAATTAACCATAATGCAAGCAGGCAAGAATTTCAAGAGTAACTGGCTGCAGAGGATTTTCGAAAGATCGAAAAGTATTCAGAAGAATTTTGTGAGACGCATGAACAATTGAGAAGCACGAATCCTCGATAAATGTGACGAAATAACCGTAAGGGTTTTTACGCGAAACAAAACTGCAAGACAATAAACTCAAAGGATTCTCGAGACAACGGAGAATATTTCGAGGCCTCTTGTAACAACAAGAGCGACGAGGAATGATCATGAGAATGACAAGTGCATGCAGATATCCATAGGGATATATTGGTGGCAGTGAATTACAAAGGTGATGAACACAAGTTCTCGGGTTAACAGCGGAGAGTATCTTCAGGGTCTTCTGGTGCAGCAGATGATCATCGATCATAAGGTGCTCTCCGGGTGAAAGTGATAACGAGATCCTAATGTTAGATTTTGCAAAATTCATTTATCCCGAATAGAAGAGAGATCAGAGTCCTAGAGTATAGACGAGGAGTAAAAGATCCTAATACCACCCATTGGTGTTGTGAGCCCGCAAGCCACACAACAAGTTAGTAAATTTGTTTTTCAAAGACTAGACTCAACTTCGGCCAAGGAGTTGGAAAGGGGGATTCCTACAGGCAGTCGGCTCTGATACCAACTTGTGACGCCCCCGATTTGTCCGTACACTAATCATGCACGCAAATGTGTACGACCAAGATCAAGGACTCACTGGAAGATATCACAACACAACTCTAGACACAAATTAAAATAATACAAGCTTTATATTACAAGCCAGGGGCCTCGAGGGCTCGAATACATAAGCTTGAAAACACAAGAGTCAGCAGAAGCAATAATATCTGAGTACAGACATAAGTTAAACAAGTTTGCCTTAAGAAGGCTAGCACAAAAGTAGCAACGATCGAAAAAGCAAGGCCTCCTGCCTGGGACCTCCTAAGTAATCCTCGAAGCCGAACTCCATGTAGAAACATCATCGGGATCCTCTGGCTCCTGGGCTCCACCATCTGGTTGCGTCATCCGAGAAGAAGGGACAAAAGGGGAAAAGGGGGAGAAAAGCAACCGTGAGTACTCATCCAAAGTACTCGCAAGCAAGGATCTACACTACAAATGCAAAGATATCTGTGTAAAGGGGTAATATATGTGGACTGAACTGCAGAAAGCAGAATAAGAGGGGGATAGCTAATCCAATCGAAGACTACGCTTCTCGTAACCTCCATCTTGCAGCAGAAGATGATGGTAGCTGGAAAGTAACAAGTATCCTCGCTTCTCGCAGCCTCCGTCTTGCAGCAGTAGAACGGAGTAGATGGTAAGTTCACCAAGTAACATCGTATAGCATAATCCTACTCGGCGATCCTCCCACACATCACCTTGTGATAGAGCAACCACCGAGTTGTATCTGGCACTGGTAAGGGTGTGTTTTATTAAGTATCCGGTTCTAGTTGTCATGAGGTCGGAATACAACTCCGGGTCGTCCTTTTACCGAGGGACACAGCTATTCGAATAGATTAACTTCCCTGCAGGGGTGCACCACATTACCCAGCACGCTTGATCCCATTTGGCCGGACACACTTTCCAGGGTCATGCCCGGCCTCGGAAGATCAACACGTCGCAGCCCTACCTAAGCACAACAGAGAGGTCAGCACGCCGGTCTAAGTCCTAAGCACACAGGGGTCTGGGCCTATCGCCCAATGCACACCTGTACGTTGCGAGGGCGGCCGGTGAGGAGACCTAGCAACCTCCATTACTAAGGAAGTTACATTACGCGGTCCAACCCGGCGCGCGCCGCTAAGCCGCTGACGTCAAGAAGGCTTCGGCTGATACCGTGACGTCGAGTGCCCATAACTATTCCCACGTAGCTGGTTAGTGCGTATAGGCCAATGGCACGACTCAGATCAAATACCCAAACTTGTTAAGCGTGTTATTATGAAATAACCGCGGACAATGACCAGGGCCAGGCCACCTCTCCACTTGGTGTCTCAACCTGCCCTGTCGCTCCGCCATAAAGATCCACTTGGGGGCCGTCGGAAACTCAGGCCCATCACTACCTGGATGGAGCCACCTGTCCTTTCAGCCCCCACATCGAATCACTTGCGGGTACTCAATGAGCCGACCCGACTTTAGTCACATCATGTATCATGTAAAGTATGAGTATAGTATATACCCGTGATCACCACCCGAGGTGATCACGGCCCGATAGTATAACATGGCAGACGGACAAGGATGTGGGGCCACTGATGGAATACTAGCATCCTATACTAAGCATTAGGATAACAGGTAAAGGTATCAACAGTGGTAGCACAATGACATGCTATGCATCAGAATAGGAGTTATCGAATCAACAACAGTAGTAAACTAATGCAAGAGTAAGAGGGAGGAGAATAGGTGATATCTGGTGATCAAGGGGGGGGGCTTGCCTGGAAGCTCTGCAGACGAAAGGAATCTTCGGAGGCGTAGCCGTAGCCGAACACCGAAGCATCAATGGTCTCGGGGTCTATCACGGTACCGGAGTCTACCGAAAAGAAGCAACGAAGGGGAAACAAATAAATAACAGAGCAATCAAAACACCACAAAGCGTAATAAGACAATGCGTGGTGTTCAGTGTGCCCTAACGCGATAGTAGGTGATACCGGTGAAGGGGGAAAACATCTGGGAAAGTATTCCCGGTGTTTCGCGTTTTCGGACAGAGGGGCCGGAGGGGGAAAGTTGCAGGTTCGGTATGATAGGGAGGTGCAGTGGACGAACAGATTGCGTAGTCGGATGCGTCTCGAAATTCTGAGAAACTTTCATATATAAATTATTTTCATCCGAGTTACGGATTATCTTATATGATTTTCTAAAGTTTATAACACTTTCTAGAATTATTTATTTATTTAAATCTAACATTATCCAGAATAGTGGCTGCTGATGTCGTCATGACGTCAGCATGACGTCAGCGGTCAATGTGGGTTTGGCTGGGTCAAACTGACGTGTGGGGCCCGCATGTCATTGACTGCCTAGTTAACTAATAGTTTAATTAGCTTAATTAGTGATTAGGTTATTCTAAAACAGAATTAATTAAGTTAATTAAGTGATTAATTAATCAATTAATACTTTATTATTTATTTATATATTTTTTAATCTTTTTTAATCATTTTGGGGGAGGCCCCACTTGTCATTTGGACACGGGGCTTAGCGGGCGCCAGAACGGGCGCTGGGTGCGGGCGCGACCCGATTGGCGCACGCCCAGGGGGGACGCGGGCGTGGGCGCGGGCGGCCTGGGGAAGCAGCCGAGGTGGCCGTAGGGCACGGGCGACGGCCGCCGGGGCGCGGCGGGGCGCCGAAGTGGGCCGCCGAGGCGCGGTGCGCCCACCGGAGGCGAGGGACGGCCGCCGGCCGGTCGGGTGGAGGCGGGGCTGCGGCGCAGCACAGAGCAGTGGGGGGAGGAGCGATGGATGTCGCAGGGGGCCGACGGCGGCCGGAGTGGCGGGCTGGAGCACGTCTTCGGGGCGGCCAACGGCCATGGCGCACGGCCGCGCTAGCTGCGGGTCGAGGCAGCCGTTGGGAGCGGCGCGTCGAGGCGAGCTGGGAGAGGACCAAGCCGGGGCGAGCTGGCGGAGGCTGCGGGCGTCGCCGCCGGCCACGGTGGCGGAGCCGACGCAGCCACGACGCGGCGGGGAGGGGCGGCTGTGGCCGCGGCTCGGTGGAGGCGTGCTCGGCCAGAGGCGGGCATGCACGGAGGGGGAAGCAGGCGCAGCGGTCGGCGTGACGGGCGTGCACGGGGGGAGGTGTGGCCGAGGCGTGGGGAGCCGCGGTGACCGCGGTAGCGATGCAGTAGGGGGAGAGGAGGAGAGGAGGCCGAGGCCTCACCGTGGGCTGTAGGGACGGGCAGCGGGGGTCGAGGCGGTCATCGGGGACAACGGTGATGAAGAGGAGGCAGACCGACGGGGCAGCTCCGGCGAGTGCGTCGAGGGGCGGCGACGAGCCCGACCTCCTCCTCCGATCCCGATCCAATCGGGGGAGAGAGGGGGGAGATATTTCGGGGAAAAGTGGGGTGTCGGTGGGGGGCTCTAGACTTGGGGGGAGGCCTATGTAGGCCAGATGGTTGGGCCGGCCTGGTGGCCAGCTGGGTCATTTGGCCCAGTTGGCTAGGGGGCCTTATTTTTTTCTTTCTTTTATTTTTGTTTAGTAGTTTTCTTTTCTTTTCTTTATTTCTTTTCTGTTTCTTTTTGTTCTTGTTTATTTTAGTTTTAATAATATACCAAAGTGGCATCGAAATTGATGTTGCCAGTTGTACCACTGCTACAATGATTTACTATGCAAACTAAAATAGTTACATGATTATTTAATATTTAAGAGTATTTGAATAATAGTTTTTGCTACTGTTTTTATTATTTTGGTGCATCCAGACATACTATAACAGTGTGGTTTCTCCATCATAAATACTTATGATTTATTTGACACATCCCGAACATTTTAGTTTTAATATTTGAAAACTTTTGGTGTTTGCCTTTAATTTAAATTTGAATTCGAACCGGTTTCGAACTAACATGAGATTACCAGCAGTAATTACGATGACGCGTCGTCATTATCAGAGGGTTACTGTAGCTTAACTATCCGGGCGTCACAGTATCACCATCTCTTCGCCGAACTAGTGCACCTATACAATTTACCATTGTATTGGGTGTGTTGGGGACACAAGAGACTCTTTTTTATTTGGTTGCAGGGTTGTTTGAGAGAGACCATCTTCATCCTATGCCTCCCACGGATTGATAAATCTTAGGTATCCACTTGAGGTAAATTTGCTACTGTCCTACAAACCTCTGGACTTGGAGACCCAACAACGTCTACAAGAAGGTTGTGTAGTAGACATCACGCCAGTCAGATGTGGATGTGCTATTTTCTTTTTCCTGCTAGAGCTAGTGAAGAAGAAAGAAATGTAGAGGATGACGTGTGGGTCCCTTGTGCAGCTTATTCTACAAACCAAACAATGTCAGATTTCGGTGCCACATCATCACTTACAGTGGGCCCAGTTTGTCAGAAACGTTGTTAACATGTGTTTAGTAACCTATTAGTGTTTTTTTGAAAACTGTCAGCACAGTGGTGGCGGGTTTTTGAATTTTTTTTCGAATGGTGGTGGTTCTCTGAATTAGGGTCCCCAATTGTGGTGGTTTTTTTTTGCAATTTACTCATCTTAAACTAGTGTGCTATCTATTGATTCAAGGACCAGAACTATAAAACTCAGATATTCAGATCCCCACCGGGTCCGGATCGTCACATTCTAGGATTCAAGAATTTTGGTTGTGAAACCCACCAAGCGGCCCGCGAAGCACAACCAACCAATTTCTTCACGGCTTGCACTTATAAGCGTCACTAGGTGGATCTCCATGAAGTTGGCAGTCTCTGGGACCGTACAAACTCTTGCAAGATTCACACAAAGAACTTGATAGGATCACAAGTGACTCCTACCATCAATGATGCGCTCACCATCCAAGAGTAGTAAGCAAAATAAAGTCACTTGATAAGAGCTCCTTGAAAGATCTTCAATTAAACCTTCTCTCAAGAATCCTTAGGAACACTCTCTTACAAGGATAGGATTGTGGTGAAAATGATAAACTAAGTTGTAGTGATTCAAGAAAGGGGAGTTCTTGGCCTTCTAAGAATCAAGAAGTAAACATGGACCTACACTACACTTGTTTCTTCGTCTCCTTCTTTTGCCATGGTTCTCTCTTTATCTACATGGTAGGTGGATGGAGTGAAGTGGAGTGGTTTTTTTGTGGCCGTTAATAGTGAACAATGATGAATAAAATGGATGTGGATAAAATGGATGTGGTGGTCAGACACGAAAGGGTGTGAGTAGAGAATATATAGAGTCTAAAATCTATCTGTGCTTGAAAAGATAACTAAGGCTCGGAAGCGCCGATGGAAGAGTAACATAACTACCGAATCGATTCAAATAAATTTTAATGGCCACGACAATGTTCATGAACTAGGAGAAATACAATACTTAGAAGTACTGATGAAAGAATGAGCAGCGAGTCCGAGCACAAAAAGTAGCACCTTTTCTTAAGACACAACAACTAGAAAGAACTAGTAAAACAATGCTTGATAGTAATGTTGTAAATACAATAGTTAGGGTGATAATTTGGAGAATAGAGCTAAATCACAACTCAAAAGTTCTGAATGAAAAGGAGTGGAGATACCAAACTTATGTTGTGACCAGCGGACAAGCAAACCGAGACGGCTCGAAAGTGCTGATGAATTTTTGTATGCTCAGAAGTGCTGGGCCAAACAAGCAATGTTTCAAGGAGGAATGGCTCACAGTTCCATAACAAATTAAACGACGGTTCCAAACCGTTGAAACTAGGTTTGACCTCTGAGTATGAATAACCCTAAGTGGTTCGTTAGTACCAGAAGAAAATCCTCGAAAGTACCAGACCTAGAGAAACTCATACAAAGGGAATGACTAGGGAGATTTTCGAGGACTTCGGCTTAGGATCTATTCTTGGAGTTCAAACAAAGTGTTTGCTTTACCCCTCTTCATTGTAAGGTTCTTATGCTTTCGAACACCGGAAAATCTTGACACTCATGGTCCAGCAATGCCTGAAATAAAAGAACAAGATAAAGATCCACCCATGTCTAAAACATCACCATCACAATTTACACAACTCAGTATGTGTATAACTTAATAAGGGAGATTTTCGACTTTGGCTTGTCCACAATGTGAATCTTGTATTCCTAAAAGTCTAGAAAATACATAATAAGAGCTCGAGGAGAACAACAACTAGAAAAGTTATTTGAATGGGTCACCATTGATTTCACTTGTAGCCAAACCTGATATACAATGAGATCACATGATATACACGAAATAAGCTCAATGAAACATCAAAACCAACTGGGGTGCAATGAAGATGAACTTTCACCTAGCCATATAAAACCCCACTATAATATCTTCACTATAAGACATCGTAAATGCTGACGGGTGCTATGAAAAATACTAAAATGTTTTGTCCATTCAAGTAAAATGAGAGTGGTCGGATATCAACCTTCACGTGCTATTTTTCTTTACATGGAAATTCGTATCTCATTCATATCATAGAGATCAAAGTACAAGCTTCACGTGCTACTTGCACGGGCACTTGGCACCACAAGCCACAATACAATACAATACAATACAATACAACAAAACAAAAAAGCACATAATACTAGTCACGCTTGAAACTGTGAGCATACTTCTTTCTTACTCTAAAGCGCCACCATAGGTATGTTGCACCCCTCATGTGGTTGGCACTGTTGGATCCCGTGGGATTGTGCGGCGCAAGTATACAGTCGACTCTTGAACCGGTGTACCAGGACCGGTGGGAACCTGATCTACTCCTCTCGTATTCGCTCTTGAAATGCTCAAATTCCTCGCAGCTCGCCACAACTGCATTTCCTTTGGAGTTTCATTCACATATTTTACGAAAAACTCTTTCAAGTGAGCTTGATCATGTGGTTGGTACTTGATTTCTATTGAGTTCAGTTTCTTGTGTCGAACAAGTGTTGAAACACATTGGTTGGGACATTTCCTTTCCGGCCTTGCCTTCCCTTTGCTCCTCTTCGGATGACCTAGAAACTGTTGTGTACAAGATTTTTTGTCTCAGGTGTAGAAGAAATAAAGAACTGAAGTGTAGAGTACGATTAAAAAGAGGCATATACCTTGCAGCGGCGCAATCGAAGCATCTCCAAATTAGGAGAGTTCTCAAGGACTTTCATCAACACTTGGAAGTTCATCGCTCCAATATCACAACCGTCGAGAAGCAAGGTTCTTAGGTTTCCGAGCACCGGAAAATCTTGAGACTCATGGTCCAGCAATGCCTGAAATAAAAGAGCAAGATAAAGATCCACACATGTCTAAAACATCACCATCGCACAACTCACTATGCGTATAACTTACCGACCAAAAAATCTATACAAACATTTAGTTATACTATATGCTTTTGTCGCAACAAAATACGCTTTCTGGCAGTGAAATTAGCATCGTACTAATCTTACTAGCGAACCAATATTAGTATCATTTTTGGGTTCTTACCTTTCAGTGATTCTTCATTGTTTAGCTAATACTATACATTTTTGTCGCAACAAAATACACTTTTATTACTATTATGTTTTTAAGCTTGATGTTGTGCAATTTCAGGTTAGTGATAAAGTAAAGTAGGCAAATGGGAATTAACTTGTACAAATTCAGGTGAGTATTCCCGCAAAAATAAAAGGTGAGTGAATTTCATAAAGAAAATTGGGCTTATAAGAACATTCTTTTAGAACGAAGAGTCAAGCAACGTCCGGCTTTAAATTGATAAAGCCACGAAGGGGCTTTATGAGAATTAGCAAAAACGTTATAAAAAAAAGAATTAGCAAAAACATTCAAACACAGGTAGAAGAATGCGTACCGCCATCGTGAACCCCGAGAGTTCTAATTTCCTGACATTGGTTAGTCGGCCGAGGAAGCTGCGCATGGATCTCAGGAACGGGAGCTTCGCTTTGTAACCCCGTTGGTCCAGATCGTTTAGACAGATGGACGCCTCGACGAGCGATGGCAGCGCCTCGTTTCCTGGAGCATTGGTCACCACCGAGGTCCTGCCGTCGCGGCTGAACGGAAGGACGAGGCGGAGGGAGGCGAGGCGAGGAGCCACGATGGCCACGGTGTCAGTCGAGTAACTGACCAAATTTCTTGTGACCGCGAGGCTCTTGAGCGTGGGCGAGGCAATGGTGAAGGACCCGCAGTAGTGGCAGTTGTCGAGGTGCAGGTCCTCGAGGACCGGCAACTGGCCGCCAATCTCCTCCCCGGAGTAGAGTCCTAGCGTCACGCCGGAGAGCCGGAGCCTCGTCAGGCGGCAGGCGGCGGCGCCCATGTCTACGTGTCGGGGCGGCCACAGGATGCAGCCGTTGGCGTAGTCGCGCTGGAGGTCGACGGTGGCAGGGCGTCGCATGAGGCCGCGCCGGATCCACCTCGCAAAGCTCGTAGTGTTCATGACATCGGCGAAGTGAAGGCGGAACGTGTCCAGAGGCGGCTGCGCGGCGACGGGAAGACACGGCAGCATGGTGTCGGCGAAGTCCTCGAAGCGCTGGTACTGGCGGGAGCCGGGCGTGCCGCTGCCGGGGAACTCCCGCTGGTCGATGTCGACGCAGCGCACGGAGCGCCAGACGTGCCGCCAGCGCCGGGACAGCGCGCTCGTCCGCACGGCCTCCAGGGACCCGAGGCGCGAGAGGATGTCCTCTAGGAGGCAGTCCGGCAGGTCGCTCAGCCGGTCCGCGTCCACGGGAGCGCGCTTGCGGGACGGACCGAGGTGGACGCAGTCTCCATCCATATATGAATACGCTGGTTGTTTCCTCGGCGGCGGGGCTCCAACTTTTCGAACTTGATTGAATCGCCGAGCTGCTCCCTTGGGCGGGCCTTATTTACGAGGCGTGTGACCCGACTGCTGGGATGGTCCGTCTCCGACCCTACTGTGTGTACGGGTGTGCTAGGCCCGTGTACCCATCGGCTTAACCCGTAGCTAGCTTCGGCTGCGTGCTGCTGCGCATGCTGTGCACGAGTGCTGAAGAGAACTGTTCGCTGCAACAATCACCGGCTATATCGGGCTCGGAGAAGTCTTCCGGCGATATGTGTCCGATTCGATGTCTATGAATCTTTGACTTTGAGGGGCATCAAGATCTAAATTATACTGGCTAGTACTAGCAAAAAGGCCCCACGGGATGTACATAATCTAGAAAAAAAGTGCGACCGAATCACATCTCCCACCGGCCCCCGCGTCGCTCGTTTTGGGCGACTCGGGCGGCACGCCGCCGCCACCGCGTCGGCCATCTCGCCGGCCTCTCCCCCTCGCTGCTGTCGGTCAGCACCTCCGGGGCAAAGCCCCACGCGGTCGCCAGTGGCGGCGGGATCCTTTTCTCCTCCATTGTTACTATCCTTCGGTGATTGGGCGGCTGCTCCTCGTGAGATCCGTACATCTCTCTTCATCTGCCAGTCACTGCCCTGTCTCCAGTGACGCTGGATTCTTCCTGGATGCGAGTGTGGGTCGCAGCTACCGGTTCCTTCCAATGGTTGGTGGTCCCAATCTGTCGGGTCAGTTCGGAGGTCTCCAGGGTGAGCCTAGGACGGCCGGAGGAGTGATCTCTGGCATGTACCCTCTAGATCCAGCGCTGGTATGGCTACGGCATGTGCTCGGTGTTGTCGATGGTACATGTGGTGGCAGGATATGGGTAGGCGTCTGATTGGGCCTCCACTACGGCATGCTACGGCGGTCTTCATGTGGAGGACAGTCATTGGGGTTCTTTTTGCTCGAGGATGGTGTTCTGCCGATTGTCGGCTTTCATGGATCTGGCCGTTGACGAGTTCCGGAATGCTCTGTGAGAGATGTTCATTGGATGCTTGACGCATGTAGTTTGCTGGTTCGGATGGGATTCGGTCGTGTGTGCCCCTATTTCAGCCCGTGTGGCTTCACGAGGGTTGACGCGAAGCTTCGCTATCTGTTGCCATTATGGGACACGTCGATATTTCAATTTTCATGGTGACAACAATGGCAGAGAATGTCATGGCGGCTGAGGTCTGAGGCCTTGTAATGGCGGCTCAAGTCTTCGTGGTGATGAGGACTTTGCTTGGTGATTCGTGACTCGTAGCAGCAACATCGGCAAGTGGGGGCCGCAACATAGGCAGAGTACAGAGTCTTAGCTCTCAGGGTGAAAACTCAAGGTCTGCCCTTAATTGGTTATGCTTGACATGACCTCGTTGAAGGTATTCTTTTGATGGCGTGGATCTTGTTAGTGCAGGGTTTGGCAATGCAACTCACGATGGTATTGATCGGGTGTAGGTGCACGTATACACTACAAAAAAACACACCCGTGAAATTTTGGACCGAGCAAAAAAATTATGTCATGCTTATGACACTTCTATGACGATAATTATGACAAAACCCATTATCATCATAGATTTGATGGGCTCCTACTTAAATGACAAAAAATCATGACAGAAAATTGGCTTTTCGTCCTTGGCGGATCGGCGACGCACTTGCATGACATTCTTTGGGCCGTCCATGACGGAAAAAATCGTGGTAGAAGCGAGGACGAGAATTTTTTTGGGGAGTTTTCGGTTACGGTGTGTGATCGGGGTGGAGCGATGCAGTGTGGTTGCACGTTTCTTTCTCGTACGCGCACGTGGTGCGAGCCGTGTTCGCTATAACTGGACCCGGGCGATCACACTGCTACGTACTGAAGCCGATCGATTGATCCCTTCACTGCTAACTGAACCCGACCGAATCCTTCGCTCCTAACTGAACCCGATCGATCCTGCTCTTGCTTACTGAAGCCGATCGAACCTGCTGCCTCTTGATGTACAGTGACCGTTGGGGGGGGGGGGTTGAATGACTCGAGACGTGGTGAGTCTAGCTGGTTGGTTGGGGTTGGATGAACAGTTCCCGAAGGGGCTTGGATGAACAGGACCCCGTGGTAGTAGGCCGTTGCTGCTGGATGAACAGGACCCAGAGGAGGCCGCCACTGAAGGAAATATGCCCTAGAGGCAATAATAAAGTTGTTATTTATATTTCCTTATATCATGATAAATATTTATTATTCATGCTAGAATTGTATTAATCGGAAACTTAGTACATGTGTGAATACATAGACAAAACAGAGTGTCCTTAGTATGCCTCTACTAAACTAGCTCATTGATCAAAGATGGTTATGTTTCCTAACCATAGACATGAGTTGTCATTTGATCGACGGGATCACATCATTAGGAGAATGATGTGATGGACAAGACCCATCCGTTAGCTTAGCACTATGATCGTTTAGTTTTACTGCTATTGCTTTCTTCATGACTTATACATGTTCCTATGACTATGAGATTATGCAACTCCCGAATACCGTAAGAACACCTTGTGTGCTATCAAACGTCACAACGTAACTAGGTGATCATAAAGATGCTCTACAGGTGTCTCCGAAAGTGTTCGTGGTGTTGGCATAGATCAAGACTAGGATTTGTCACTCCGAGTGTCGGAGAGGTATCTCTCGGCCCTCTCGGTAATGCATATCATAATAAGCCTTGCAAGCAAAAGACTAATGAGTTAGTCACGAGATGATGTATTACAGAACGAGTAAAGAGACTTGCCGGTAACGAGATTGAACTAGGTATAGAGATACCGACGATCGAATCTCGGGCAAGTAATATACCAATGACAAAAGGAACAACGTATGTTGTTATGTGGTTTGACCGATAAAGATCTTCGTAGAATATGTAGGAGCCAATATGAGCATCCAGGTCCGCTATTGGTTATTGACCGGAGATGAGTCTCGGTCATGTCTACATAGTTCTCGAACCCGTAGGGTCCGCACGCTTAACGTTTGATGACGATTGGTATTATGAGTTTATGAGTTTTGATGTACAGAGGGAGTTCGGAGTCCCGGATGAGACCGGGGACATGACGAGGAGTCTCGAAATGGTCGAGACGTAAAGATCGATATATTGGACGACTATACTCGGACATCGAAAAGGTTCCGAGTGATACGGGTATTTTTCGGAGTATATGGGCCTTATTGGGCCATACGGGAATAGAGGAGAAAGGCCAAAAGGAAGGAGGCGCGCGCCCCCCCTCTGGTCCGAATTGGACAAGGGGTGCAGCCCCCTTTTCCTTCTCCCTCTCCACCTCTTTCCTTCTTTCCTACTCCGGAAAGGAAAGGGAATCCTACTAGGACTTGGGAGTCCTAGTAGGACTCCCCACACTTGGCGCGCCCCCTCTAGGGCCGGCCTCTCCCTTGCTCCTTTATATACGGGGGCAGGGGGGCACCCTTGGACACACAAGTTGAATTGTTTTAGTCGTGTGCGGTGCCCCTCTCCACAGAAACACACCTCGGTCAGACCGTTGCAGTGCTTAGGCGAAGCCCTGCGCCGGTAGATACATCATATCTGTCACCACGTCGTCGTGCTGGCAAAACTCTCCCGTGAAGCTCAACTGGATCAAGAGCTCGTGGGACGTCATCAAGCTGAACGTGTGCTGAACGCGGAGGTGCCATACGTTCGGCGCTTGATTGGTTGGATCGCGAAGAAGTTCGACTACATCAACCGCGTCACTTGACGCTTCCGCTCCCGGTCTACGAGGGTACGTAGACACACTCTTCCCCTCGTTGCTATGCATCTAGTAGATAGATCTTGCGTGATCATAGGAAAATTTTGAAAATACTACGTTTCCCAACAGTGGTATCAGAGCCAGGTCTATGCGTAGATGATATGCACGAGTAGAGCACAATGAGTTGTGGGCGATACTAGTCATACTGCTCACCAGCATGTCATACTTTGCTTCGGCGGTATTGTGAGATGAAGCGGCCTGGACCGACATTACGCTTACGCTTACGCGAGACTGGTTTCACCGTTATGAGCACTCGTTGCTTAAAGGTGACTGGCGGGTGTCTGTCTCTCTCACTTTAGCTGAATCAAGTGTGGCTACGCCCGGTCCTTGTGAAGGTTAAAACAGCACATACTTGACGAAACATCGTTGTGGTTTTGTATGCGTAGGTAAGAACGGTTCTTGCTAAGCCCATAGAAGCCACGTAAAACTTACAACAACAAAGTAAAGGACGTCTAACTTATTTTTGCAGGGCATGTTGTGATGTGATATGGTCAAGACATGATGAGATATACGGTTTTGTATGAGATGATCATGTTTTGTAAAGTTATCGGCAACTGGCGGGAGCCATATGGTTGTCGCTTTATTGTATGAAATGCAATCGTTATGTAATTGCTTTACTTTATCACTAAGCGGTAGCGATAGTCGTAGAAGCAATAGTTGGCGAGACGACAACGATGCTACGATGGAGATCAAGGTGTCGCGCCGGTGACGAAGGTGATCATGACGGTGCTTTGGAGATGGAGATCAAAAGCACAAGATGATGATGGCCATATCATGTCATATATTTTGATTGCATGTGATGTTTATCTTATTATGCTTCTTATTTTGCTTAGTTCGACGGTAGCATTATAAGATGATCCCTAGCTAAATTTCAAGGTATAAGTGTTCTCCCTGAGTATGCACCGTTGCGAAAGTTCGTCGTGCCGAGACACCACATGATGATCGGGTGTGATAAGCTCTACGTTCAAATACAACGGGTGTAAGCCAGTTTTGCACACGCAGAATATTCGGGTTAAACTTGACGAGCCTAGCATATGCAGATATGGCCTCGGAACACTGGAGACCGAAAGGTCGAGCGTGAATCATATAGTAGATATGATCATCATAAGATGTTCACCATTGAAACTACTCCACTTCACGTGATGATCGGACATGGTTTAGTTGATTTGGATCACGTGATCATTTAGATGACTAGAGGGATGCTATCTAAGTGGGAGTTCTTAAGTAATATGATTAAATTGAACTTTAATTTATCATGAACTTAGTCCTCGTAGTATTAGCATATCTATGTTGTAGATCAATAGCTCACGATGTTGCTCCCCATTTATTTTTTATATGTTCCTAGAGAAAACTAAGTTGAAAGATGTTAGTAGCAATGATGCGGAATTGTTCCGTGATCTGAGGATTATCCTCATTGCTGCACAGAGAATTATGTCCTTGATGCACCGCTGGGTGACAGACCTATTGCAGGAGAAGATGTAGACGTTATGAATGTTTTGACAAAAGCTCGGTATGATGACTACTTGATAGTTTAAGTGCACCATGCTTTACGGCTTAGAACCGGGACTTCAAAAACGTTTTGAACGCCACGGAGCATATAAGATGTTCCAAGAGTTGAAATTAGTATTTCATACTCATGCCCGTGTCGAGAGGTATAAGACTTCTGATAATACTTTGCCTACAAGATGGAGGAGAATAGCTCAACCAGTGAGCATGTGCTCAGATTGTCTGGGTACTACAATTACTTGAATCAAGTGGGAGTTAATCTTCCAGATAAGATAGTAATTGACAAAGTTCTCTAGTCACTATCACCAAGTTAGTAGAACTTCGTGATGAACTATAATATGCAAGGGATGACGAAAGGAATTCCCGAGCTCTTCGCGATGCTGAAGTCGGCGAAGGTAGAAATCATGAAAAAGCATCAAGTGTTGATGGTTAACAAGACCACTTGTTTCAAGTAAAGGGCAAAGGGATACAAGGGGAACTTCAAGAAGAATGACAAGCAAGTTGTCAATCCCATGAAGAAACCCAAAGCTAAAACTCAAGCCTGAAACTAAGTGCTTCTACTGCAAAGGAAATGGTCACTGGAAGTGGAACTGCCCTAGATACTTGGCGGATAAGAAGGATGGCAAAGTGTACAAAGGTATATTTTGATATACAGATTATTGATGTGTACTTTACTAGTGTTCATAGCAACCCCTGGGTATTTGATACCGGTTCAGTTGCTAAAATTAGTAACTCGAAACGAGAATTGCAGAATGAACAGAGACTAGTTAAAGGTGAAGTGACGATGTGTGTTGGAAGTGGTTCCAAGATTGATATGATCATCATCGCACACTCCCTATACTTTCGGGATTAGTGTAAAACCTAAATAAATGTTATTTGGCATTTGCGTTGAGCATGAATATGATTTGATCATATTTGTTGCAATACGGTTATTCATTTAAAGTCATAGAATAATTGTTATTCTGTTTACATGAATAAAACCTTTGATGGTCATACACCCAATGAAAATAGTTTGTTGGATCTCGATCGTGGTGATACACATATTCATAATATTGAAGCCAAAAGATGCAAGGTTAATAATGATAGTGCAACTTATTTGTGGCACTGCCGTTTAGGTCATAATGGTGTAAAGCGGATGAAGAAACTCCATAGTGATGGACTTTTGGAATCACTTGACTATGAATCACTTGGTGCTTGCGAACCATGCCTCATGGGCAAGATGACTAAAACTCCGTTCTCTGGAACAATGGAGCGAGCAACAGATTTGTTGGAGATCATACATACAGATGTATGTGGACCAATGAATGTTGAAGCTCGCGGCGGGTATCGTTATTTTCTGACCTTCACTGATGATTTGAGCAGATATGGGTATGTCTACTTAATGAAGCACAAGTCTGAAACATTTGAAAAGTTCAAAGAATTTCAGAGTGAAGTGGAGAATCATCGTAACAAGAAAATAAGAGTTTCTACGATATGATCGTAGAGGTAAAATATTTGAGTTAGCGAGTTTGGCCTTCAGTAAAAACAATGTGAAATAGTTTCACTACTCACACCACCTGGAACACCACAGTGTAATGGTTTGTCCGAACGTCATAACTGTACTTTATTAGATATGGTGCGATTGATGATGTCTCTTACCGATCTACCACTATCGCTTTTGGGGTTATGCATTAGAGACAGCTACATTCACGTTAAATAGGGCACCATCTAAATCCATGGAGATGACACCGTATGAACTGTGGTTTGACGAGAAACCTAAGCTGTCATTTCTTTAAGTTTGGGACTGCGATGCTTATGTGAAAAAGTTTCAACATGATAAGCTCGAACCCAAATCGGAGAAGTAAATCTTCATAGGATACCCAAAAGAAACTGTTGGGTACACCTTCTATCATAGATCCAAAGGCAAGGTCTTTGTTGCTAAGAGTGGATCCTTTCTAGAGAAGGAGTTTCTCTCGAAAGAAGTGAGTGGGAGGAAAGTAGAACTTGATGAGGTAATTGTACCTTCTCCCGAATTGGAAAGTGGAACATCATAGAAACTAGTTCCAGTGATTCCTACACCAATTAGTGAAGAAGCTAATGATGATGATCATGAAACTTCAGATCAAGTTTCTGCTGAACTTCGTAGATCAACCAGAGTTCGTTCCGCATCAGAGTGGTAAGGCAACCCGGTTCTGGAAGTCATGTTACTGGACCATGATGAACCTACGAACTATGAGGAAGCGATGATGAGCCCAGATTCCGCAAAATGGCTTGAGGCCATGAAATCTGAGATGGGATCCGTGTATGAGAACAAAGTGTGGAATTTGGTTGACTTGCCCGATGATCGGCAAGCCATCGAAAATAAATGGATCTTCAAGAGGAAGACTGACGCTGACGGTAATGTTACTGTTTACAAAGCTCGACTTGTTGCGAAAGTTTTTCAACAAGTTCAAGGAGTTGATTACGATGAGACTTTCTCACCCGTAGCGATGCTTAAGTCTGTCTGAATCATGTTAGCAATTGCCGCATTTTATGAATATCTGGCAAATGGATAACAAAACTGCATTCTTTAATGGATTTATTAAAGAAGACTTGTATATGATGCAACCAGAAGGTTTTGTCAATCCTAAAGGTGCTAACAACATGTGCAAGCTCCAGCGATCCATCTATGGACTGGTGCAAGCATCTCGGAGTTGGAATATACGCTTTGATAAGTTGATCAAAGCATATAGATTTATACAGACTTGTGGTGAAGCTTGTATTTACAAGAAGTGAGTGGGAGCACTACAACCTTTCTGATAAGTATATGTGAGTGACATATTGTCGATCGGAAATGATGTAGAATTTTCTGGGAAGCAAAAAGGAGTGTTTGAAAGGAGTTTTTCAAAGAAAGACCTTGGTGAAGCTGCTTACATATTGGGCATCAAGATCTATAGAGATAGATCAAGACGCTTGATAAGACTTTCGATGAGTACATACCTTGATAAGATTTTGAAGTAGTTCAAAATGGATCAGTCAAAGAAGGAGTTCTTGCCTGACTTGTAAGGTGTGAAGTTGAGTAAGACTCAAAGCCAGACCACGACAGAAAAATATAGAGAGAATGAAAGTCATTCCCTATGCCTCAGCCATAGGTTCTATAAAGTATGCCATGCTGTATACCAAACATGTTGTGTACCTTGCCATGAGTTTGTCAAGGGGGTACAATAGTGATCCAGGAGTAGATCACTGTACAGCGGACAAAATTATCCTTAGTAACTGGATGACTAAGGAAAAGTTTCTCGATTATGGAGGTGATAAAGAGTTCGTCGTAAAGGGTTACGCCGATGCAAGCTTTGACACTAAATCCAGATGACTCTAAGTATCAATCTGGATGCGTATTGAAAGTGGGAGCAATTAGCTAGAGTAGCTCTATGCAGAGCATTGTAGACATAGAAATTTGCGAAATCCATACGGATCTGAATGTGACAGACCCGTTGACTAAACTTCTCTCACAAGCAAAACATGATCACACCTTATTACTCTTGGGTATTAATCACATAGCGATGTGAACTAGATTATTGACTCTAGTAAACCCTTTGGGTGTTGGTCACATGGCGATGTGAACTATGGGTGTTATTCACATAACGATGTGAACTATCGGTATTAAATCACATGGCGATGTGAGCTAGATTATTGACTCTAGTGCAAGTGGGAGACAGAAGGAAATATGCCCTGGAGGCAATAATAAAGTTGTTATTTATATTTCCTTATATCATGATAAATGTTTATTATTAATGCTAGAATTGTATTAACCGGAAACTTAGTACATGTGTGAATACATAGACAAAACAGAGTGTCCCTAGTATGCCTCTACTGGACTAGCTCATTGATCAAAGATGGTTATGTTTCCTAACCATAGACATGAGTTGTCATTTGATCAACGGGATCACATCATTAGGAGAATGATGTGATGGACAAGACCCATCCGTTAACTTAGCACTATGATCGTTTAGTTTTACTGCTATTGCTTTCTTCATGACATATACATGTTCCTATGACTATGAGATTATGCAACTCCCGAAGACCGTAAGAACACCTTGTGTGCTATCAAACGTCACAACGTAACTGGGTGATCATAAAGATGCTCTACAGGTGTCTCCAAAAGTGTTCGTGGTGTTGGCATAGATCAAGACTAGGATTTGTCACTCCGAGTGTCAGAGAGGTATCTCTCGGCCCTCTCGGTAATGCATATCATAATAAGCCTTGCAAGCAAAAGACTAATGAGTTAGTCACGAGATGATGTATTACGGAACGAGTAAAGAGACTTGCTGGTAATGAGATTGAACTAGGTATAGAGATACCGACGATCGAATCTCGGGCAAGTAACATACCAATGACAAAAGGAACAATGTATGTTGTTATGTGGTTTAACCGATAAAGATCTTCGTAGAATATGTAGGAGCCAATATGAGCATCCAGGTTCCGCTATTGGTTATTGACCGGAGATGAGTCTCGGTCATGTCTACATAGTTCTTGAACCCGTAGGGTCCGTACGCTTAACGTTTGATGACGATTGGTATTATGAGTTTATGAGTTTTGATGTACCGAAGGAGTTCGGAGTCCCGGATGAGACCGGTGACATGACGAGGAGTCTCGAAATGGTCGAGATGTAAAGATCGATATATTGGACGACTATATTCGGACACCGGAAAGGTTCCGAGTGATTCGGGTATTTTTCGGAGTATATGGACCTTATTGGGCCATACGGGAATAGAAGAGAAAGGCCAAAAGGAAGGAGGCGCGCGCCCCCTCTCTGGTCCGAATTGGACAAGGGGTGCAGCCCCCTTTTCCTTCTCCCTCTCCACCTCTTTCCTTCTCTCCTACTCCGGAAAGGAAAGGGGAATCCTACTAGGACTTGGGAGTCCTAGTAGGACTCCCCACACTTGGCGCGCCCCTCTAGGGCCAACCTCTCCCTTGCTCCTTTATATACGGGGGCAGGGGGGCACCCTAGGACACACAAGTTGAATTGTTTTAGCCGTGTGCGGTGCCCCTCTCCACAGAAACACACCTCGGTCATACCGTTGCAGTGCTTAGGCGAAGCCCTCCGCCGGTAGATACATCATATCTGTCACGACGCCGTCGTGCTGGCGAAACTCTCCCGTGAAACTCAACTGGATCAAGAGCTCGTGGGACGTCATCAAGCTGAACGTGTGCTGAACGCGGAGGTGCCATACGTTCGGTGCTTGATCGGTTGGATCGCGAAGAAGTTCGACTACATCAACCGCGTCACTTGACGCTTCCACTCCCGGTCTACGAGGGTACGTAGACACACTCTTCGCCTTATTGCTATGCATCTAGTAGATAGATCTTGCGTGATCGTAGGAAAATTTTGAAAATAGTACGTTTCCCAACAGCCACACCCCAGCCGGTTGGGGGTGGATGAACAGGACCCCATGGAGGCTGATGAACAGTAGCCGGTGGAGGCTGGAGGAGGTTGACGGTGATTGAATAGTAGCAGGTGGAGGCTGCAGGAGGTCGACGGTGGATGAACAGTAACCCGTGGAGTCCCCTTTTGTGGTACGCCACACCCCTCCCGATGAACATGACCCTGTTTCGACTATGGCCGTTCGAAGAGAAGTCCGTTTCCTCCGTTTTGTGATACGCCAGGCCCCTCCTGATCAACAGGACCCCGTTTCGACTGTAGGAGCTCGAACAGAAGTATGTTTTGCCTGTTTTGCGGTACGCCAGACTCCGAGCTGATGAACTGGACCCCATTTTGACCATAGGAGGTCGAACAGAAGGCCGTTTCCTCCGTACTACGGTATGCTATACCCCGTTTTGGCTGTTCCATCCAAGCCGGTTGGCTCCCATTGAACATGACGCATTCAAGACCACGCCCGTATGTACGTACATGGCCGTCTTTCTTGCAGCATGGTTGTCTTATGTGTACATGATTAAGACGGGACTGCCTGAACTGCTACCGCTCCTTACTCGACCATGGTTCATCATGGCAGACAGATCAATCGACTGCTAAGTACGTACACGTCTGCGACCACACTGACAACGGTACATACTCTTCGAGCTGGTGGGTCCCAGCTACCAGGGAGGATAAGAACGCACTTCCTTGCGTGCGAAGATAAAACTAGTCGGTCCCAGCTGTCAGGGGGAAGAATCATTTTTTCTTCGCGTAATAAGAAGGCACTTCCTTGCGTGCGAAGATGTAGTTGGTGGGTCCAGCTTTCAGCCTCTCCACATACAGTAATCTTCGGATGGCTATAGTTCGTTGACCACGTTGACGACACCGCGCCGAGAGCACCAACGCGGTGGACGATGGTGAGGCCTAGTAAGGGAACGAACCAGAGCCGAGAAGACAAAGTAGTTGTTTCCCACGCGGAAGGGAGTACGAGGGCTGACTGGTTTGATTGCGGTGTGTGGTTGTCGTCGTCGAAAAATAACATGTGGTGTGAGTGAGTAAAGGGAAGGCCTGGCCAGTGGTGGGAGTGTGGGGGCGGTGATGCGTGTGCGGCAGCACAGCCGGACATGGGCGGCGGGAGCAGGTAGTACTGCCGGAGCTGGTTTGGGCGGCTGAAGCAAGCAGATCAAAGGTTGAAGAAGCAGCACATCGGTTGGATTAAGATTCAACGGTCACTGCTTCTAGAATCGTTTGTTGACTAAGTTGACAAAGCAATGGCTACACGTCGACTTAGTAGGCCCACAAGTCAGCCTCCAAATCAGGTGGGTCCTAGCTAGCAGCAGGAGGAATCTTTTTTCTTGCGTGTGATAAGGAGCACCTTCTTGCGTGCAAAGATGTAGTTGGTGGGTCTCAGCTGTCAGGGGGAGGAAACTTTTTTTTTCGTGTAACAAGGAGGCACTTGCTTGCGATGCGCATCCCTTCGGTGAGCGGCGGGCAATATCGACCGTGTGTTGGGGCGACGCCAGTGCGACGGGCTCTAAGTTTACCGCCTAACTTAGTTTGTACGTAAAGGGTGATGCCCGCAACCTCCCGGAGCAAAAAAAAGAGTAGCGCGCTACTGGCTATTTCTATAATCAGTTTAGAATTCTCAATTTCACGTGTGATTCAACGGTCTAAGTGCCTCGGAATGGCTAGGACTCGCATCTACATTAACCTCATTGTACCCAGCAGTGTCACATTCTTCTGGAAGCATCATCACGTTAGTGTGATCAATCCACACAAGAAGCTACCAAACAACTGTGACACCCCCGATTTGACCGTACACTAATCATGCACGTAAATGTGTACGACCAAGATCAGGGACTCACTGGAAGATATCACAACACAACTCTAGACACAAATTAAAATAATACAAGCTTTATATTACAAGCCAGGGACCTCGAGGGCTCGAATACATAAGCTCAAATACACAAGAGTCAGCGGAAGCAATAATATCTGAGTACAGACATAAGTTAAACAAGTTTGCCTTAAGAATTTTAGCACAAAAGTAACAACGATCGAAAAGGCAAGGCCTCCTGCGTGGAACCTCCTAACTACTCTCGAAGCCGAACTCCACGTAGAAACATCATCGGGATCATCTGGGTCCTGGACTCCACCATCTGGTTGCATCAACCGAGAAGAAAGGAGAAAGGGGGAAAAGGGGGAGCAAAGCAACCGTGAGTACTCATCCAAAGTACTCGCAAGCAAGGATCTATACTACATATGCAGTGGTATCTGTGTAAAGGGGTAATATATGTAGGTTAAACTACATATTGCTAGAATAAGAGGGGGATAGCTAATCCAATCGAAGACTACTCTTCTGGCCACCTCCATCTTGCAGCAGTAGATGAGAGTAGCTAGAAGTAACAAGTATCCTCGCATCTCGCAACCTCCGTCTTGCAGCAGTAGAATAGAATAGATGGTAAGTTCACCAAGTAACATTGTATAGCATAATCCTACCCGACGATCCTCCCGCACATCACCCTGTGAGAGAGCAACCACCGAGTTATATCTAGAACTTGTCTGGGTGTGTTTTATTAAGTATCGAGTTCTAGTTGTCATGAGGTCAGAGTACAACTCCGGGTCGTCCTTTTACCGAGGGACACGGCTATTCGAATAGATTAACTTCCTTGCAGGGGTGCACCACATAACCTAGCATGCTCGATCCCATTTGGCCGGACACATTTTCCAGGGTCATGCCCGGCCTCGGAAGATCAACACATCGCAGCCCTACCTAAGCACAACAGAGAGGTCAGCACGCCGGTCTAAACCCTAAGCGCACGGGGCTCTGGGCCCATCGCCCAATGCACACCTGCACGTTGCGAGGGCGGCCTGTAAGTAGACCTAGCCTCTCCTAATACCAGAGTAGGCGTTCCGGTCCAATCCGGCGCGCGCCGCTAAGTTGTTGACGTCAAGAAGGCTTCGGCTGATACCACGACGTCGAGTACCCATAACTATTCCCACGTAGCTGGTTAGTGCGTATAGGCCAACGGCCAGATTCAGATCAAATACCAAGATCTTGTTAAACGTGTTATTATGAAATAACCGCAGACGACGACCAGGGCCAGGCCCACCTGTCTCCTAGGTGGTCGCAACCCGCCCTGTCTCTCCGCCACAAAGTAACCATCAGGGGGTTGCCGGGAACCCAGGCCCACCACTACCTGTGTGGAACCACCAGCCCCTTCAGCCCCCATCTCCGAATCATCATCATGTGTATGTAAAGTATGTATATAGTATATACCCGTGATCACCACCCGAGTGATCATGGCCCGATAGTATAGCAAGGCAGACGGACAAGAATGTAGGGCCACTGATGGAATACTAGTGTAATGCCCCGGATGTAACACTTTCCCTATATGGCAATATATAAACTTTGGCTTCATTAATTCCATTCCGGGTTCTTCTTCTTTTCGGGTTTCGTCGTTTTGTCGTGTGCGTGTGTGCATTTCATCCATGTCATGTTGTCATGTGCATTGCATTGCATTTGTGTTGTCACTTGCATCTGATACGTCTCAAACGTATCTACTTTTCCAAACACTTTTGATATTGTTTTAGTCTCATTCTTGCATGATTTGGACTAAACTAACCCGGACTGACGTTGTTTTCAGCAGAGCTGCATGTATGGTTTATTTGTGTGCAGGAAAACGGATTTTTAGGTGTCTCAGAAAAATCCACGAAAAATCACCGAAAATCCACGCACCCGAAGGAACCGGGGACCAGAAGTGGGACCAGAGGGGGGCCAGGGGGTGCCCAGGCGCCCTATGGGCGCGCCCCCCTAGGCCGCGCCGGGGGGGCGCCTGGGTGGGGCCCACACCCCCTGGTGCCCTACTTTAGTCCGTATTTTTCCTCCCGACGTAGAAACCCTAGATCGGAACTTCTTTCGCAGTTTTTCGTCGCGGAGCCGCCGCCACCCTCTGTTCTTCCTCGGGAGGGCTAATCTGGAGGCTGAATTGGCCTCCGGAGAGGGGAGATCGTCGCCATCGTCATCATCATCACCACTCCATCATCCCTCCATGACTTCTCCCTCCATGTGTGAGTAATTCCCCCGCTGTAGGCGAAGGGGATGGTAGGGATTGGATGAGTTAGATCATGTAATAGTTTATCAGATCGTTGGGGGCATGTTGCCTATCATCTACTATGGTGTTTATCATCTTTGCTACAACTTGTTATTCTTAATGCTTGACACTAGGGCCCGAGTGCCATGATTTCAGATCTGAACCATATGTGTTTGCATGAATATATTTGTGTTTGTGATCCTATCTATGAGTTGTTTGCACCTGTTACGGTCCGTAACCAGCGATCCCAAAAGTGACAACTTGGGACACCAAAGGGGATGGTCCGTAGTTTGAGGATTACATGTATCCATTGAGTTCATTGCTTTGTTCCGGTGCTCTTTGACAGGAGCACGTTAATATCCATAAGTTCCTTTTGGCCCCGTTCGTAGCGGGATGGTAGGACAAAAGATGTTGTGCAAGTTCTTATTGCAAGCACGTACAACTACCTACGGGATACATGCCTAATGTTTGATATTTGCCTAGATGATCATTACTTTTCCGTGTGACGTGCCCCAAGTTAGAAACTATCTCATCCATGCAGCGCCCAACCATCCATCTCCCTAGCCTACAGTGTTTTAAATCCTGCTTGTCGCTAGTTCCCACTTTTGCCATTTACTACTGCTATTTACCTTTACTGTTTACTTTTACTATTACTATCATCACTATCATATCACTGTTACCACTTATCTTTTGTTGCAAGTAAGTATATTTCAGGTGCGGTTGAATTGACAACTCAACTATCAAAGCTTATAAATACTCTTTGGCTCCCCGTGTGTCGAATCAATAAATTGAGTTATTCTTACCCGCGAAGACTATCTCGATCCCTTACAGTTGAGGGTTATCAAGTACCGTTTTCTGGCGCCGTTGCCGGGGAGCATAGCAATATTTACAAGTCTACTTGAGGTATCCTACCTGCTGCACTTCATTCACTATGGGTAAGAAAGGTGACCCCAAGGTTTCGATCTTACTATCTACTACAAGAAGAGGTACTGCTCTGAGCACTAGTGCTACACTTGATTCACCTTCCATTATGAGTAAGTTTGCCTCACCACCACCACATGATGCTCCTACTGAGTCTGTTACTATGTCTGATACTCTTGATGATGCCTCTACTACTTTTGATGATATTAGTTCGCTTGGTCATGCTCTTGAGAAACAAATTGTTGCTGCTGCTGAAAAATATGGAATTGAACTTCCTGTTGCTCGCTACCCTATTGGTGAAACTTATGATTATCCTGATTTGAGTAAACTCAAAGAGAGGCTCCTTGATGATGATTACTATACGCTTGATGAAGATCTATGCAGGGAACTGACAGAGTTTGTTGGCTCTGACCCTGAAGTTATTAAGAAAATATTTGAAAAACACTCTCTGAAGAAAAAAACCGTTCCTAATCCTGAATTTGCTACATCTCCTATATGCATTGATGATCCTGATTATGATTTCTCTGTTGATCTTTCACTTATACCTATGGTTGAAGCTGACCCCTTTTATGGCAGAGAAAATGATGATGCTATTGCACACCTGACTAAACTCGGTGAGTTGGGTAGCCTATTTACCACAGATGAGAAGATATGATACTTTTATATCACCAAGCTTCTTCCTTTCTCCTTGGAGGAGGGTGCTAAAGCATGGTATGATTCACTCCCATGTGGTTCCATTAAGAGTCCTCAGGACTTAGCTCACTCTTTTGTTGATAAGTACTTTCCTGCTCACATGCAACATGCTGCTTTACAAAGAATTTATAACTTTAAACAGTTGCAGGATGAGTCCCTCCCTAAAGCTTGGGGGAGGTACTGCGGTCTGATTCGGGCTAGACCAGGGCATGAAATCCCTAAAAATGAATTAATTGATATATTCTATGCTGGTCTAACTGATGAATCCAGGTCCTATTTGGACAGTTGTGCTGGTTGTGTTTTCAGGAAAAGAACACCGGACGATGCGGAAGATTTGATGGGCAGGATTGCCAAAAACCATGAAGATTGGTCCGTCCCTGAACCACCTCCACCAACAAAGAAGAGGGGCATGTTTGTTCTAAGCCCCGAAGATATGCGAGAAGCAAAGAAGTCTATTAAAGAGAAAGGTATTAAAGCTGAAGACGTGAAGAATCTACCCCCTATTGAGAAGCTGTGTGAACCTACTACTCACCCTCCTATGGTAGAGGTACACTCTCTTTTAGATTTCAACGCAAGTGACATCCCTCATGGTAAGCCTCCTGATCAATGTTTAGATGAGTTTGATAATTTTATTATGAAACAAAATCATTTTAATGAGAGGATAGAAAGTCAGTTGCATGATAATTCCCTTGCCATCAAAAGACTGCTTGATGTTTTAGATAGAACAGTTAATGATGTTCAATGTCTTGTGAAGCATTTTCAAATGGTTCAAACTCAGCTTGATCAAATTTCTAATGTGCAAAGAGATTTGCTTGCTAACAATGCCAAACAAGATAACTTGCAGGCTTTCGGGATTAAGACCCGAGGAGGAACTAGCACTCAAGATCCTCTTTATCTAGAGGGGCATCCGAAGAGAATCGAGCAAGATTCTCAAATGCAGGAAGAAGAAATTGTTGGCTCTCCAAAGAAAAAGAAGAAACATAAGGAGACCGACAATTCTAATGATCTTATTGCAGATGAAGAACCAACTATTGATCCCAACAGTGTATCTATCTTCGATGCTGAGACTGAAGACAGTGCTGAACCTGAAGGTAATAATAATGAGAAGAATGATCCGCCTGAAGTTCGAGAAGAAGAAGCACCTGACAAACGTAAGAGGTACACTAAAGAAGACTTCATCGCAAGAAAACATGGGAAGGAAAGAGAACCATGGGTACAGAAACCCATGCCCTTTCCAGGTAAGTCCATCAAATCTAAAGAAGAAGAGCATTATAATAAGTTTTGTGAGTGGATTAAACCTCTTTTTCTTCAGATACCCTTGACTGATCCTATTAAGTTACTTCCTTATTCAAAATATATGAAAGATATTGTCACTAATAAAAGAAAAGTTCCTAATGATGCAATATCTACTATGCTTGCTAACTATTCTTTCAGTGGAAAGATTCCTGAGAAGCTCGGTGATCCAGGTATACCCACCATTCCTTGCTCCATAAAGAATAATTATGTCAAAACTGCTTTATGTGATCTTGGAGCAGGAGTGAGTGTTATGCCTCTCTCTCTCTTTAGGAGAGGCTTTGTTTAGAGAAACTAATTCCTACAGATATCTCCCTTCAGATGGCTGACAAGTCAACCGCTGTTCCGATAGGTATTTGTGAGGATGTTCCAGTTGAAGTTGCTAATTGTTTAATTCTTACTGATTTTGTTGTGCTTGACATGCCCGAGGATGGGAGCATGTCCATTATTCTTGGTAGACCTTTCCTTAACACCGCAGGTGCTATTATTGATTGCAATAAAGGGAAGGTTACTTTTCATGTGAATGATAAAGAACACATGGTGTATTTTCCGAAGAAGACCGACAGGAGGCATGCCCTCAACTCTATAGAGAATATCGAGACCGTGAAGATTGGAGAATGGATTGTCCACTACATGTGCCTCACAAATACAAAACTATCATGATAGGGACAATGTCCATCAAGGTAAAGGTTCAGTGATTACTTTGTAGGAGGTGAGACTTTTTGCTCTATATATCGCCTGTTTGTTGGTAAGACTTGATCAACCTTATTAGCAAATATGGTTTATATACATAAAAAGTTGAGCTTGTTATGTTTTCACTTGTTTTTAGTTTTGTCCTACTAGTTGTACCAAGTATTTATGTTTTTGAAGCTTCACAATACCACTAACTGCTTCAAGTTTTCAGAGAGTTTCGCAGCTTTTTGAACTTCGAAAAATTTTCGACAGTGAAGTTTTCAGAAAAAATCCAGAAAAATTATAATAAAAATTTCCACAACAGGAGAGACCCGGAAAGTCCTGGGGCCAGCCAGGGGGGGCCACCAGTGGCCCAGGCGGCCAGCTGGCGCGGCCCAGCCCCTAGCCGCGCCCATAGGGCTCCTGGGGCCCACGGGACCCCCCCTCCAGGTACTTCTTCTTCCTCCCTCTCTCTCTTTCTCCAAAAACACGAGTTCTGCTGTTGTTCTTGTGTTCTTGCTGTTCTTGGAGGCGATTCTTCGATCTCTCTCTACAACCCATCATTTGAGCTGAAATTTTGAGCAAATACTCCCTGGTATGTGACTCCTTCACCCCTCCAATTAGATTTTTGATTGGTGGCCTCATTTGTGAGTATTTAGTAGTTCTTGGTGCTGTAGAGATGAGCTTGCATGCATGTGTAGAAAGTTATTTTCCAGGTTTTGATGCAAGTTTATGCCTTGGGCAAGTGAGTTGAGTAGTTTGCCTTAGCTCACTTTGTTTTAATCCTCGTTTTTATAAATTGTAAAAAAAATCAGAAATGAGTTTGTTAGGAAGGGCAAAAGGGTGGCTTGAGAAGAGGAGATCCGCACACTCCGATCGAGTTACTAGAGCCGCAGCTTCACCATCGACTGCTAGGGTGAGCTATAATGAAGATCATGTGCCCCTGGAGTTGTTGGAAGACACAAGTCCAGCACGTGCGATGACGTATCCATGTGATGAATTCATGGAAGCTGCGGGAATCAAGGATGAGTTTTATAATCTTTGTGCTAATGCAGGTTTGACACGGCTGGTCACGAGCCGTGTTACTCAGTATGAAAAACTCACCTCCATTTTCATTAATAGTTTTAGATATAATCCTGATTCAGGTGCTATTGAGTTTAAAATTTATGATGATCTTATCACCATGACTCTGGGAAATTTTTGTGAAATAATAGGTGTGCCGAATGTTGGGAGGACGGCTAGGATGGCCACTCAGCCCTCCGAGCTGAAAACCGTCATCAACTCCCTCGGCAGCATGGGTACGAGGGATATTCATCGGTCGAAGATCTCCAGCATCTTATTTCCTCACCTCAGGTATTTTGCATATTATATTGCTAGAGGGGTGTTAGCTCGAGACAACACGAGCAACATTTCTGCTCCGGATATTGCTATCCTGGCAGCAGCCCTCTCAGGGAGGTCTGATTATAACTTGGGTACTTTAATTGCTCGACGCCTTGCTATGAACGGTAACAAGGGGGACTTATATGGTGGCGTTTACGCCACACTTATCTTAGAGCATCTTGGAGGCACCCCACACCCTGATGATACTCCTTTTACTTATTTAAGCTTTGATCTTGCTGCTATGAAAAGGCATAAGTTTGTTACCATGGGTTCTGAACTTGATAATCTTATTTATATCTTGCGTTTCGGAACTGCCGCGGAACGCGAGATCCGTCTACCTGCACGTCTTTTGTTTGATTTTTCCCGCAGGAACGGATGGTCCTTTGATGTTGTTCAGTTCGATGAGTTCATGGTCCAGCATCAGTTTCATAACCCCATGGAGGGGGTTGTGCCCGACGAGGAGAGGCACGGTGAGATACCACATTTTCAGGAAGAAACCGCCACCGAGTTAGGTGAAGGGTCTTCCTCTGTTTGGCGTTCGGAGCCTTCCTCGTGGGAGACTCCGAGGAGTTCGGTGTACGCGCCAGCATCCTTCTATGACCCGTGGACTCACCACCATACCCCTGGAGCAGGAGGCTCCTGGGGGCAGTAGCTGCTACCAACTTAGGCCAAAAGCCTAAGCTTGGGGGAGTACGTGCCCTTCTCACTTTTCCATTGTATTATCCGCTTTATTCACTTTAATATTTTCGAAGTTTTTGCCCGTTCTTCTTTATTTCTCTCTTTGCAAAAACAACAAAAAGATTTTCTCTTTCTTTTGCTTTTTATTCAACCTTAAAAAAACAAAAAGATTTCCTTTCTCTCTTTAGTTTGCTTTGTTTTCAGAGATCAGCTCGAGTCCGTGATGGCATTTGATTATATTTCCTACGTTCGATCGTGCAAGTGACAAGGAATGATGACGAAGATCGACTGAAAGGAAGCAACAAGGAAGACTGGTATGAACTCTTATTGTTTCTACTTTTGTACATATGCCTGTACTTATGATCTAGAGACCAGCTTGTAGCGACATAGTGCTATGTTTACAATGCTCTTCGGTGGTTCATGCTTTCCTTGTGGCTAGTCTCGAATAACTAGAGCATATAATGTGTTATTGAAATGATCTACATACATTGCACTGTTCATAGTCTGGCATATTGAGGTGGTATTTCCCTTTAGAGAATTTTTGGATTGACTTGGCACATGCTTACACATGTTTAAGACTAAAAAGTCTACTCTGCCTTGATGATCTTTGAGTTTTAGAATAGTTATATCACTTTCATGCCCGATTAAATGTTACTTTGTCGCTCTGCATGATTATGACCGTTATTGCTCTCTAGTTGGTCGCTTCCCAGTCTTTTGCTAAACCTCCACCTATACTAAGCGGACTGACTGCTTGTGCATCCAAACCCTTTAAACCAGTTATGCCATATGAGTCCATTATACCTTCCTATACATGGTATTTACCTGCCATTCCTAACGAAGACTTTCATGTACCATCTCAAAACTAATCAAAAGCATTTCCTTTTTGTGCCTATGTTTTAGCTCATGAGGAAGTAGTAGTTAATTCATGATCTTTTTAAGTTGGACAAGTTTCACCCCTGGATTGTATGTCTAATGTGCAAACCCCTAATACGAGAAGGAACTGGCATTGAGTGCGCCCGGCTCAAAAAGATAATATAACAAACAAACCCTCCTTCACGCTTTGTTCATGAGAAATCAGAAAACTTTGGCAGTGTTAAACAAAGGAGAATTGAGAGGATGTGATCGTCCTCATGCGGGAGCCGTTCCTCGAGACTTGTCCTCTCAAAAGGTGATTGAGTTATCTGCTAGCATTCGTTGACGAAATATGCACTTCTCAAAACATGTTTACTTCTGTTTTTAAAACCAAGAGCTCTGGTACATGTTTAGTTTTTGTTTCCAACCACGGGTTTTCAACTTTGCCAACAAAAGCCACAGTTCGAGAGTCTCACCTTCTTTCTTCAAAGCATCGACTAGGAGAGCATAATTGTCATTCTGAGTGTAATGTGCATTGTCCCAAATATTACATTGTCTTCTGCATACTTGTGATATGATTTATTCTGAAATTCTTAGTTCTAGTCTCCTTTAAAACTCTGGAGGAGTCTCTGCATTTATGTTTTGCTTCACTCATGGGGACTAGCGAGATACCACCCTAATATGTTCAAGCTATGTGCAATGCAATCTTGTCTTGATTTTCAGTAGTATATTATTTACTTTTAAGTATTTGTAACTGGTCACTTGAAAGATGGATTGCTCCTTGCATTGTCCTCATAAGTACTGTTTCAATACTTGCTAAACTCTTTTCGTAGTACATGCTTATATACATCGAATGAAGCAAAAGAGTTTGTCAAAGTTTTCTTTGTCGCGTCCAGTTCGTTGAACTGAATTGCTTGAGGACAAGCAATATGCTAAGCTTGGGGGAGTTGATACGTCTCAAACGTATCTACTTTTCCAAACACTTTTGATATTGTTTTGGTCTCATTCTTGCATGATTTGGACTAAACTAACCCGGACTGACGCTGTTTTCAGCAGAGCTGCCTGTATGGTTTATTTGTGTGCAGGAAAACGGATTTTTAGGTGTCTCAGAAAAATCCATGAAAAATCACAGAAAATCCACGCACCCGAAGGAACCAGGGACCAGAAGTGGGACCAGAGGGGGGCCAGGGGGTGCCCAGGCGCCCTGTGGGCGCCCCCTGGGCCGCGCCGGGGGGGCGCCTGGGTGGGGCACACACCCCCTGGTGCCCTACTTTAGTTTGTATTTTTCCTCCCGACGCAGAAACCCCAGATCGGAACTTCTTTCGCAGTTTTTCGTCACGGAGCCGCCGCCACCCTCTGTTCTTCCTCGGGAGGGCTAATCTGGAGGCTGAATTGGCCTCCGGAGAGGGGAGATCGTCGCCATCGTCATCATCATCACCACTCCATCATCCCTCCATGACTTCTCCCTCCATGTGTGAGTAATTCCCCCGCTGTAGGCGAAGGGGATGGTAGGGATTGGACGAGTTAGATCATGTAATAGTTTATCAGATCGTTGGGGGCATGTTGCCTATCATCTACTATGGTGTTTATCATCTTTGCTACAACTTGTAATTCTTAATGCTTGACACTAGGGCCCGAGTGCCATGATTTCAGATCTGAACCATATGTGTTTGCATGAATATATTTGTGTTCGTGATCCTATCTATGAGTTGTTTGCACCTGTTACGGTCCGGACCCGGCGATCCCAAAAGTGACAGCTTGGGACACCAAAGGGGATGGTCCGTAGTTTGAGGATTACATGTATCCATTGAGTTCATTGCTTTGTTCCGGTGCTCTTTGATAGGAGCACCTTAATATCCATAAGTTCCTTTTGGCCCCGTTCGTAGCGGGATGGTAGGACAAAAGATGTTGTGCAAGTTCTTATTGCAAGCACGTACAACTACCTACGGGATACAAGCCTAATGTTTGATATTTGCCTAGATGATCATTACTTTTCCGTGTGCCGTGCCCCAAGTTAGAAACTATCTCATCCATGCAGCGCCCAACCATCCATCTCCCTAGCCTACAATGTTTTAAATCCTGCTAGTCACTAGTTGCCACTTTTGCCATTTACTACTGCTATTTACCTTTACTGTTTACTTTTACTATTACTATCATCACTATCATATCACTGTTACCACTTATCTTTTGTTGCAAGTAAGTATATTTCAGGTGCGGTTGAATTGACAACTCAACTGTCAAAGCTTATAAATACTCTTTGGCTCCCCGTGTGTCGAATCAATAAATTGGGTTATTCTTACCCGCGAAGACTATCTCGATCCCTTACGGTTGAGGGTTATCAGCATCCGGTCCCACTCGTCTCTTCCCGTTGTCCGTTTTGAGTTCCGACGCTCTCACACGTACTCGTGGCGTCCCCGAGTCCTTCTTTCGTGTCTGGCCGTGTAACGTTTCCGGAATGGCGTGAGACTTGTCGTGTGTTGTTGTCTTGGTACGTGTAGGTCGCCTGTCAAGTTTCATCGCGTTTGGAGTTCGTTTGGTACTCCAACAGTTAACCTAGTGGGCTAAAAGCACCTCCTCTTTGAGGCCCAAGACCCCCTCCACAACAGCCCACCAACCCAGCACAACCCTTCCCATCATTTCGGTCGTCGAATTGTGATCGCGTGGCCGAAAACCACTCCTCATTTGGACTCTCCTAACTCCTTGTGCATATAAAAACGTCCCCATGCCCATTTTTTCGCCCCAAACCCCTAGTCTCCTTCCTCCTCCAGCCTCGCCTCGAAAACCATGCCGGGTGGACGTGTCCGCCTGCCACCGAACACAGCCGCCACCGCACAGATCCGCCTCCGCCGCCGCGCGGGCCCGCAGGACCGTTCCCGGCCCGCCGCCGCCGCCGCGCCGCCTCGAGCTTCCTCCGCCTCCCGCACCTTCCCCGCCGCCGGCCTCGCCATACGCAGCCGCGCCGCCGCCGGGCTCCACAGATCCGCCGCCGGCCGAGCCCGAGGCTCCTCCGAGCCCCTCGCCGCCGGCCCCCCTCACCGGCCTTCTCCAGCCCACCGCCGGCCGCCGCCCGTCCAGCCTCCGGACGCCGCCGGCGAAGCCAGGAGCCGTGCCGCCGCCGTCCTCTTCGATCGAAGCGATCCAGATCGGCCGATCGCCCGATCCAGCGGGGGAAACCCTAACGGGCCGCGCCCGATCCGCGACCCGCTCCCGGCGCCCGTTCGCCCGTGACCCGCAACCCATTTGACCCGATCCAGTCTGAGGTTGACCCTTGTCTTTTTTTGCTAAGTCCTTTTAGTTTTTGTTGTCTGATGCATTCTTGTGATGGCAATATCTTTTTGTGTGCATGTCCGATTTGTGCATATGATATGTCAAAATGGTCGTGGTGATGTGTACTATGTTTTGTTCCATTGTGTCATGCTTGTTTCAGTCCATCTAGATGTCTTAATCTTCATGACAAGAGTGCTACATGATATAAACTGTTGCTACTAGTTATTTTCATGCCATGTTTGAGATGTGATAACTTGGTGCATGTTTATCCAAATGAAGCAAATGATATGTCCAAATGTTCATCATGAGATGCTCTACATGTTGGTTGCTATAGCATGCATGTTAGAGTTAATATTTCCATGTTTATCTCTGTTGCAAAAGTGCATGTGGCTGTTAGGTTTTGTAACTTGTTACGAGATGCCTAGTTGAGGAGCTCGTTGCTATTGTTGTGTTTGCCCCCATGTCACATGCTTATATGTTTTAGATTCGCCATCATGTGATCCTTGCTGTGGTGCAAACCCCTTGCCATGATATGCTTTGAGATGACTTAAACATGCTCACAAACATGCCATGATAATATTGCTGTTTTAACACTTAGTTAAATTTCACCAAGTCTGGAATCTGTAATATCCTGATGCTATGTTTGCTTGCTGCTCTAGGCAAATCCATGTTAGTTTTGGGGTGGCCATTGATCATTCCTTGTTGTATATGTTGTTGCCTATCCATCCATGCCCTCACATGCTTATTTGGGTTGCTGTAGCATATTTAATTCTTGCTCCCAAGTTGTTATAAAATATTTCAGTCAGGTTTTTATTGTCATGATCAAAATGTTGTAGCTTGTTGCTATTGATCCATGCCTCCTATGGAGTTGCTCCAATGGAGTTGTTTGCTGTAGGATATGTCTACTTCATGTCCATGCTTCTTGTCACCATGTTTGAGTGATGTAGAGTATATATTTCTTGCTACAAAGTTGCTATGTGGCTGTTAATTTCAGCTTTGCTTTGTTTCTTGTTTCGGGTGTATCTTTTAGCCCGTTGCTCCGTTTTGAGCGTGCCCTACATGAAACTTGTGTGGTTTTGCATGTAGATTCATAATATAATCTTGTTAACATGTTTGGAGTATGTTTTCTTGATGTTTGGGTGCATCTTACACCGTTGCCATGCTTATCTTGTTTTGGTCATATCTTCTAGACCGTAGCTCCATTTTTAACAAACTTTATGTGAAACTTGACTAGAATTTCGTGTAGATTTTCATGGTGCATGTTAACTTGCTATTTATCAACTTTAACTTAAGGTTTGTTCAGATCTGGACTAATTTCAATCTATGCATATGAGGACTTACCGGATTTGTCTTAGGTAGTTTCCGGCCTCATTTAAACTTGTTGTTCTTATGTTATTTCTCTGTGCTTCCTACCTGGCCTTGTTTTGCATCCTAGATAGACTTGTCTTGCATCCTACTTGCTTGAGTATATTGTCTTGTTCTTGTGCTGTTTCTCTGTGCTTCCTGTGTTGTCATGTTGTGCATCCTAAGTGCATCTGAAGTGCTTCCTAAGTGCATCATACATGCATCCTGTAGTTTGCGCATTGCACCTTGTTTGATTTCGTGCCTCGTGTGTTCTTGTGTTGAGTAGAGCCGGAAGCCGAGACCGAGTAACAGAACGAGGGTACTACCAAGGTTGAGAACGAGGAGCCGTCTTACGATCCCATCGACGACTCGACAGGCAAGATGACCTGACCCAGATATCATTACTATCTTTGCATATTGCTAGAAGTCTCGCTCTTTAGCTTATTGCCTCGATGCCCATGTTTGTTTGTCGGCCTCCTATTGTAACCATGAATCTGTTTAACCGCCCAACCTATGCAAACCTTTGATTGGCTACGTAGGCTTCGCTCAGCCCCTCTTATAGCATTGCTAGTTGCAGGAGAAGATTTGAAGATTCTTGCTTCATGTTGAAGCTTGTTGGGATATCACACTATATAAACTCTTTAATTAAATCATATATATATTGGTAATGGGTGGAAGGCTAAGCCTCTTGCTTGGTGATTTGTTCCACTCATGTCGCCCTAGTAACCGTATAAATCGGTGTTATGTTCCTTGATTTTGCGTTCCTCACACGGTTGGGGTTATGGGACCCCCTCGATAACCCGCTTAGCGCTAAAAATCTTCCAGCGAGGCCCGACTTTGGTACTCCATTTGCTTATCAACTAAAAACTTGCCGAGGGAGTAATTAACCCGAGGATTAATTAATCAACCCCCCTGGGCCAGTGCTCGATTTGAGTGTTGGTCCAAACTAGAGCCACTTGCGGTGCCACCCAGTTCGCTGGGGTCTTCGGTATCTGTACGTAGTGCTCATCTGGTCGTGGCCTGAGACTAGATGCGCGCAGCTACTGTCAGGGTGTCGGCACGCCGGGAGGTCTTGCTGGATTAGTTTTACCTTAGTCGGAATATCTTGAGCACGGGATTCCGAGAATACTCGGGCCTTCCCACCTTGGAGTTGCGACTCCGCGGATCGTGGGCTTGTAATGGGCCAAGTTGGAACACCCCTATAGGGTTTTGAACTTTCGAAAGACGTGCCCGCGGTTATATGGCAGATGGGAATTTGTTAATATCCGGTTGTAGAAAACTTGACACCATGTTCAGAACACATTACCAGCGTGAGTACCGTGACGGTCATTTTCCGAAAGGGGTTCGGGAAGTGAACACGGTGGGGTTATGTTTGACGCGTTTTAGAAAGGATCACTTCGTGATCACTTTATCGCTCGTGGTACTTCTCTTCTCGCTCTTATTACATAAGCTAGTGCTAGTGCAGCTGCAACCTTTTATCTTTCTTCAGCCTTGTTCCACACCCAAGGCTTAGATAAATCTGTTACCCGGGAACGGGATTGCTGAGTCCTCTGCGGCTCACAGATTCTACACCACACCAGATGCAGGTACCATGGTGAACTACTCAGGTGACGGCACAGAGCTGTACTGGGAGTACGATGAAGAACGTAGTCGATACTATGTGCACTATCCCGATGATCAGTAGTGGTTTCTACTAGGGGCGATTCGAACCTGGGGCTTTATGTATTTTGATATCTTTCTTTTGGATCTTCACCCGTAGCCGGGTTGTGATGTTATTTGGATGATGATTTGCTATGTAATGTATTGTATGACGTGGCGAGTGTAAGCCAACTATCTATTTTACAATTTCATTCCTATTTTTACATGAGTCGTGCAAAGATACCGAACTTGAGATCATTCCAGAATGTGCTTATACCTTTAGGTCGTGCCTCGACACGTAGGAGGTATAGTCCCATCCTGGGCATTACAAGTTGGTATTTAGAGCCTTCTCTGACCTAGAAGCCCCCACTGATTGATCGAATCGTTGACGGTTGAGTCTAGGCACACACTTAAAATGTTTTGAGTCATATATATATATATATATATATATATATATATATATATATATATATATATATATATATATATATATATATATATATATATATATATATATATATATATATATATATATATATACAGCCGGTCTATTCTCATAACATTATGAGAATAATATTCTCATAACACTTCCGAACTGCATTGCAAAATTGCATTGGAGAGCTAAACGCACCGCACCACAGAGACCAGCGAACTTCATGTTGAAAAAATTGTACGTGTTGTTTTTTCGGTACCTTTTTTGCTCTAGTTTTTTAACCGTTTATCGGAATTATGCGTGTAATATACCGTTGAAAAGCTATGAAGTAGACGCATATTCGCCATGTTGAACACTTTTCAAGATTCCGCACGGTTTAAGAGCAGTTTCGAAAATCGTGCGGCTCACAACGAATGGCAGCGAGCGTTTTTTGTCGTTTTTTTGTAAACCGCTCGTCGGAACGAAACATATGATACACCGTTGGAAAGGTATCGTCGCCACGCATCTTTTTCGTATCTATTATTTTTTCTAATTCGCTACGGTTTAAGAGCAGTTTTGAATTTACTAAATCGCGGAATTGTTTTTTTCGAATTTTTTCAAATTTTCGGTACTGTTTTCACTCTAGTTTTTTAACCGTTTGTCGGAACAAGGCGTGTAATATACCGTTGGAAAGCTACGAACGAGGCGCAACTTTCATATGTTGAAATGTTTTTGAGATTCCTTACGGTTTTTAGTTAAATTTGAAAATCATGTGGCTGACTACGAACGGCAGCAGCCGTTTTTGCGCGCGTTGAGAAGTGTTTGAGAAGTGAGCTGCTTTCCGATGTGTGTTTTGTTTTTTGATCACGAAGTGAACCGCATTACTCTTTTTGTGTTGTTTTGGTAACAATTTTTTTTTGAGATTTCGCTATTTTTTTTTTTTGCATTTTCATGTTTGAGAAGTGAGCTGCTTTTCCGATGTGGTTTATTTTTTGATCACCAAGTGAACCGCATTACT
>LR738710.1:634028858-634196185 GCA_902687465.1 Secale cereale
TGTTTTTATTTTTTGATCACCAAGTGAACCGCATTACTTTTTTGTGCTGTTTTGGTAACAATTTTTTTTTAGATTCCGCTATTTTTTTTTTGCATTTTCATGTTTGAGAAGTGAGCTGCTTTTCCGATGTGTTTTTATTTTTTGATCACCAAGTGAACCGCATTACTTTTTTGTGCTGTTTTTGGTAACAATTTTTTTTGAGATGTACCACATCGACCACCAGAGTGCACCACGACGACCAACGGAGTGCACTGTCTTGCTGCCGTCGTCGCCAGCGCGCCCACAAACTGCACGCATAGGAGCACTGAAATGCATCTCATGCCCTCGAGCCGCACATATGTGGTCATCGGACTGCGAGGGGGCTTTCCATGAGGAGAAACAAAAAAATCCACCTGGGCGCACTGCTTTAACAGACGCGAGCACCACTGAGGCTTCGCCTCGACGGATCTTGAGCCAAAGGAGAGGTTTCCCAGGGGCCGGAGTGGAGAGAGAATGGTGGTGATGCCGGAGGGAAGGAAGATGGGAGCACGGGGCGGCGTGGGAAGGAGTGGGTCGGGGCGGGATGCGGCGGCGCGCCGGATCCATGTTGCTTCTCAGGGGGCAAGGACAAGGGGAGTTGGAGGGGGTTGGGTGCGGTCACTGGGATAGCGGTAGGGGCCGGCAGCGCTCGGTCCCGGCGCCTGGGCGGTGCACCGGGGTTGGATCCGTCGCCTAACCGCCGCGGCATGGCCGGATCCATGGCCCGGGCGGCACGGAGGCGCGCGGGTCGCGAGGGCGCTGGGGAGATGGCGGCGCGGGGGCACGGGAAGGAAGGCAGCGGCACTGCAGCGGGGGCGCGGGGAGGGAGGCGGCGGCGCTGCAGCGGGGGCGCGGGGAGGGAGGCCGGCCGCCGGGGCGCTCCCGCGCTAGGAGGCAGGGAGGGGTCGGGGAGGACGCCGGCGTCGGGGCGCTCCCGCGCTAGGAGGCGGGGAGGAGTCTGGGAGGACGCTGGCGTCGGGGCGCTCCCGCGCTAGAAGCTCTGTAGGGGTGGGTGAAGGTTGTTAGGAGAATAAGCCTGTTGTTAGGAGAATAAGGTCTTAAGGGGTGTTATGAGAATAGACCCACCCTATATATATATATATATATATATATATATATATATATATCGGAGAGTAGGATTTCTTTTGCTCTTGATCTCTTTTCACTCTGGTGAGGACTCCTGACGATTACTCTTGCCTCTTCTACTCTAAAAAATTCACCAATTTTTTTTAGGAATCTCGCGAGTATTGTTTGGATTGTTCCGATGTCTTTGTGACGAGAACATTGTTCTCGATGCCTCCTGTCATTTAGGGGTTGTGGCAGTGTCCCGGGGAGTTGAGCTCCGAGGTGTTGTCGTCACAAATATATCGCTTCAGTTCTGGAATACTTAAGACGGCCGACATAGAAAACTCTCCTATGCGGTTAGTGGCAAGATAACCCCGACATCACCCAGTACCGGGGAGGTAGTTCGGGAGTATTGCCATAGCTTGTATAGTAGATGCGTTTCGAAGGTCCGAGGTAGACGGTTTCCGGAAATAACTGGTTATGTGTTGAAGGATGGATATAGCTAGATGTAGGATTAGAGTTGAGTGCGCGATGCTTCCCCTGTATCCCTGATACATCCAAAATGTATCTATAATTTCTGCTTGCTCCATGCCACTTTTGGGTGATATTGCTATGATATTTATACACTTCCATACACTTTTGATCATATTTGGACTAACCTACTAATCCAGTGCACCCCAGTGCCAGTTTCTGTTTTCGGCTGTTTTTGTATATCAGGTTTTCACATTACGAGAACTCCCAGGAAAAATCCAGAAAAATTATATAAGAAATCAGCGTTCCAGAACCTACCTTGCGCCCGAAGTACAGCCGGGGGGGGGGGCACCAGGGCTCCAGGCGCCCTGGCGGCGTGCCCCCCCTGGGCCGCGCCGGGGGGGCGCTTGGGCCCCCCGAGCCCCGTCTGGTGCCCCCCTTTGGCATATATTTAGAGCGTCCTTCGAAACCCTCGGGACGGGAACTCTTTTTCGCGATCTCATCTCTGTTCCGTCGCCGCCGCCGCTTCCAAGATCGGGAGCACCAGGAGTACTCTTCCCGGCACCCTGCCGGAGGGGAGGATCACCATCGGGAGCCTCTCCACCACCATTGACGCCTCCCGGATGAGTTGTGAGTAGTCTCCCTTGGACCATGAGTCCATGACCAGTAGCTATGTGAAGTTCTCCTCCCGTTCTTGTGCTTCACTAATTAGCCCTCGTGAGCTGCCCTACATGATCGAGGCACATATGTAATCCTTATGTTGTTTCTATGATGAGTTTGCTGGGATCCGATGGATTATGAGATTATGTTCAGATTGTGATTGAGTAATATATTTGATCTACCTCTTTTATATTTATGTTCATAAGTAATTCTTGCATGTTCTCCGTTGTTATTTATTGCTTTGGCCAAGTAGTAGGTAGTGACTCCAAGAGGGAACATTATGCTTGATTGTGGGTTCATGCCCCTCGATGACTAGCTTGAGTGACAGAAACATGAGTCTAGGGGATGCGCTGTTGCCACAAGGGGGAAAACAACGGTGCTTATGCCCGCGGGTGCAAGGATTGTTTACTTTACGCAAAGTTCTTTTCATGCAGTTATCTGTTGCATTGAGTTTACACTATGGGTGGGACTCGCAACTTAATACCGGCGAGATGTTCTGGATAGATATCTGAAGGTGGATGATTAGTAGTAGATATTGATGGATTTTGGTCTACTTACTTTGGCGTACCGCCCATGCTTTGAACCTCAACCTTTCTTGCAATGTAGTCAGCATTGGTTTGCGTTCGTGGTCCTGTCAATTGCCCAGCTGTAATTCGTTTACCTCACATAGTTGTTTTATCATCTTTTGGGAGAGAGACATCACTAGTGGACATCATGAGACGCCGGTCCATATTACCATCATTGATCACATCCACTATTTACTTTTCGCTATTATTTACTATTGCAAACATTATCTATCACTACTATCATTTGCGTTTAATCCTTTGTGAACTACAAGGCCGGAGGGATTGACAACCTCTCTGTACTCGTTGGGAGCAAAGTTATTTGTATCTGTGTGCAGGTCCTCATTGATTGCTAATATCTGGCGCCGTTAGCAGTTGACACCTACTTGTTGAACCTAGGAGTCTCTGGGGATTCGATCCTTGGCATCTTTGCTAAGGGAAAAACTTCCACAACACTGCATCTCACACCTTCCACTTGGGGTAACCAACGAGGGGTTAGAGGCCCATCAAGGAGTTTTTCTGGCGCCGTTGCCAGGGACTCCACTCTTCAGGATAGGGGAGTTGCATGCTATATTTTACCTTTGCTTTTTAGTCTTGTTAGTTTACCTTCCAGTTTTCTTTAATGTATTTCACTAATTATGCTTATGGACAACCTTGCTATTGGATCGTTGCTTGCGGGAAGACGTCCCACACCTGTGGTGGTTGCTCCTCCCCCTACTAAAATTGTGCCCTATAAAATACCAGCTGGTATTATTGATTATGTTTTGGCTAATCGTTATGCAGGAGATAGACATCCCGGTGACACTTGCTATATCTGTCACAACTATGTTCATTATTTAAGTTTGCAGGTGTATCAAGGGAGTTTGTCATGAGGAAATTGTTCGCCATATCACTTATAGATAAAGCTTTAGATTGGTATAAGCTTCTCGATAACTCGCACTTGCTTGATTGGCAAGAGCTTATGTCTCTCTTTTATACTAAGTTTTATCCTCTTCATGATACTTATATGGAGAGTAAGAGTACCTTTTTGCATGTGGATCATGGTAACAATGCTTTATGTGAGGCTTATATTGTTAAGTTTATTCATGATCCCACTGAAAATTATTATGAGAAGGGAACATATGCTTATAGATATTTCAATAATATCAAGTTCCCTTTCTTTATGTTGAAGGTTTTGAAGCTGCACTCGTTTTGTCTTCCTATGCTTATTGCTTTGTGCTTCAATGAATTATTGTATTGCAATATTCCTATGCATAGGAAGCATGTTAGGCTTAAATGTGTTTGGTATTTGCTTCTTGATGCTCTCTTTTGTTATTCAACTCTTATTCCTACGAGAGCATCGTTAAAGTCTTATGCCTAGCTTAAAGGCATAAAAGAAAGCGCTTTTGGGAGGCAGCCCACATGAATAAATTTTTATATTTTGCTTTTGTTGTGTCTTGATGTTGTTTACTATAGTAGCATCATCATTGTATCTTTGCTTTTCATATTTGTGCCAAGTATAGCCTCTGATTGCTAGAAAGTTCAAAAGTTGTGAGGTGCTGTCCAGGAAACAGATTCTGTCCTTGGATAGAAAAATTCGTATAAAATCACCAGATCATCTTTTTGGTCTGAATTTTTTCGATAGCGTTCTCTATGTAATTTTCTTTCGTGCATCTGTTCTGAGTTTTTTGATTTGAGTTGCAGAAGTACCCCGAACAAATCAATTACTACCTGCTGTTCTGTTTTTCACAGATTCTGTCCTGTTTTGCCTTTCCTTCATTTTGCAAATCAAGAGCTTGCTTTTTCTTTGCAAAAACCTTTTGGCAATCTTGAGAAACAGTAGAACTTCAAGAATATCCTTATTTCCAGCAAGGTATAATTATTTTATTAAGGGTACTAACCTCGCTAATCAGATTATGATGAGTTATGTATGAAGGGAGTTTTCAAGTGTGCGAGGGAAGATGATAAAAAGATTCATGAGTCTCAAGCGCTCAAGCTTGGGGATGCCCCCGTGCACCCCCAAGAAATATTCAAGGAGACTCAAGCGTCTAAGCTTGGGGATGCCCTCGTGCATCCCCTTCTCCATCAACATTATCAGTTCGTCTTTCGTTCCGCTATATTTTTATCACTTCATGTGTTATGTGCTATGCTTGGAGCGTCTTGCTTTTAGTTTTCTTTTTAGTTTTTCATAACGAGTCGGAACTCAGCGTTCTTTATGTGGGAGAGAAACACGCTCCACTTCTACCTAGAACATAACATAGAATTTTCATGTCTATCTTTGCTGTGTGTGTTCTTTGTCTTTTAATAGCTACTATCATGCTCAGCTCTTAGTATTCATGCTTATCTTTTCAAAGAGCTTTTGTTTAGTTGGTTGCTTGAACTCTCTTTAATTATCGTGCTTATCTTATTAAGAGAGTTTGCTTCCGTTGCATTGGTTAATATGTCTATGATAAAGATGCTACTTGCATAATGGCGCTTAGTAGTTCGGGTTTTCTTATGGTTAGTTTCAAATAGCTGGGGGATTCCCAATGTGTTATTGGAGTACCAACATGATTTGTTTGCCTATGATGTGGTATGGTTTAGTAATATCTTCCTTCAAGAATTTATTTTGATTGACTTGGCGTATGCTCACGCATATTTAAGACTGTAAAGAAAGTCTTTCAAGCCTTGATGATCTTTTATTTCTGAGTAGCGATATAACTACCATGCCTGATTCAATGTTGCTTTGTCGCTCTGCATGATTATGACCGTCATTGCTCTTTTAGTTGGTCGCTCCCAGTCTTTTGCTAACCTCCACCTGTACTAAGCGGGCTGACTGCTTGTGCATCCACATCCTTTTAAACCAGTTATGCCATATGAGTCCACCATACCTACCTATATGTGGTATTTCACCGCCACTCCAAGTAATTTACATGTGCTACCTTTAAAACCTTCAGTTGCAATATATAGCTCATGGGAAAGTAGCTTAAAAACTATTGTGGTAAAGAATATGTTGCTTATGTATCTTATTTCTTATAAGTTGCTTGCTGAGCGGTAACCGTGTTTCTGGGGACGCCATCAACTGTTACACTTTTGTTGAATATCATGTGAGTTGCTATGCATGTTCGTCTTGTCTGAAGTAAGGGTGATTTTCCATGGGTTGAATGGCTAAGTATGCATATTGTTAGAGAAGAACATTGGGCCGCCAACCAAAGCCATGCATCATGGTGGAAGTTTTAGCTTGGACATTAATCCTCAATCTCTTATGAGAATATGCTTATGCATTAAAGAGGAGTCCATCATCTATTTTCTATGTTGTCCCGGTATGGATGTCCTCAAGTTGAGATCTATCAAAAACGAGAAATCAAATGCGATTTATCTCCTTTGACCTTTGTACAGGTGGCATAGAGGTACCCCTTTGTGACACTTGGTTGAAACATATGTAATGCAATGATAACCCATGGAAATCCGAGCTAATTAGGACAAGGTGCGAGCACTATTGGTATTCGATGCATGAGGCTTGCAACTTATAGGATGTCTTATGCATGACACATATGAAGTACTACTACCGTTGACAAAATTGCTTCTACGTTTTCAAAATAAAAAGCTCTAGCACAAAACCATTCTTTTACTTTTATGTTGAGTCTCCACCTTCTTTTAAAGCACCAACTACTGAGAGCATGATTGTCATTCTGAGTGTAATGTGCATTGTCCCAAAGTAGCATTGTCTTTTGCATGATTGTGATATCGTTTATTCTGAAATCATTGTATCTAGTCATCACTTAAACCTTGAAGGTGCCCCTGCATTTATGTTTTGCTTCACTAAAGGGGGCAAGATAGATATCACTTTATCATATTTGCACATCATGTTCATTGCAAATCTATTTGATGCTTCAGTTTCATATTGTAAAACTTTCAGTCATTTGTGATTTTCTCATGAGGCAACTTAATTACTATAGAATCATTGTCTCAGTAAGCTTTTGTCATATGACTATGAAAAGTCCTATATGGTTAATAGCATGTCACCATAGAAATTATTCTTGTTATCATTTACCTACTCGAGGACGACCAGGAATTAAGCTTGGGGATGTTGATACGTCCAAAACGTATCTATAATTTCTGCTTGCTCCATGTCACTTTTGGGTGATATTGCTATGATATTTATACACTTCCATACACTTTTGATCATATTTGGACTAACCTACTAATCCAGTGCACCCTAGTGCCAGTTTCTGTTTTCGGCTGCTTTTGTATTTCAGGTTTTCACATTACGAGAACTGCCAGGAAAAATCCAGAAAAATTATATAAAAAATCAGCGTTCCAGAACCTACCTTGCGCCCGAAGTACAGCCAGGGGGGCCACCAGGGCTCCAGGCGCCCTGGCGGCGCCCCCCCCACCCCCCCTGGGCCGCGCCGGGGAGGGGGGGGCGCCTGGGCCCCCCGAGCCCCTTCTGGTGCCCCCCTTTGGCATATATTTAGAGCGTCCTTCGCAACCCTCGGGACGGGAACTCTTTTTCGCGATCTCATCTCTGTTCCGCCGCCGCCGCTTCCAAGATCGGGAGCACTAGGAGAACTCTTCCCGGCACCATGCCGGAGGGGAGGATCACCATCGGGAGCCTCTCCACCACCATGAACGCCTCCCGGATGAGTTGTGAGTAGTCTCCCTTGGACCATGAGTCCATGACTAGTAGCTATGTGATGTTCTCCTCCCATTCTTGTGCTTCACTAATTAGCCCTCGTGAGCTGCCCTACATGATCGAGGCACATATGTAATCCTTATGCTGTTGCTATGATGAGTTTGCTGGGATCCGATGGATTATGAGATTATGTTCAGATTGTGATTGAGTAATATTTGATCTACCTCTTTTATATTTATGTTCATAAGTAATTCTTTCATGTTTTCCGTTGTTATTTATTGCTTTGGCCAAGTAGTAGGTAGTGACTCCAAGAGGGAACGTTATGCTTGATTGCGGGTTCATGCCCCTCGATGACTAGCTTGAGTGACAGAAACATGAGTCTAGGGGATGTGCTATTGCCACAAGGGAGAAAACGATGGTGCTTATGCCCGCGGGTGCAAGGATTGTTTACTTTACGCAAAGTTCTTTTAATGCAGTCGTCTGTTGCATTGAGTTTACACTATGGGTGGGACTCGCAACTTAATACTGGCGAGATGTTCTGGATAGATATCTCAAGGTGGATGATTAGTAGTAGATATTGATGGATTTCGGTCTACTTACTTTGGCGTACCGCCCATGCTTTGAACCTCAACCTTTCTTGCAATGTAGTCAGCATTGGTTTGCGTTCGTGGTCCTGTCAATTGCCCAGCTGTAATTCGTTTACCTCACATAGCTGTTTTATCGTCTTTTGGGAAAGAGACATCACTAGTGAACATCATGAGACTCCGGTCCATATTACCATCATTGATCACATCCACTATTTACTTTTCGCTATTATTTACTATTGCAAACATTATCTATCACTACTATCATTTGCGTTTAATCCTTTGTGAACTACAAGGCCGGAGGGATTGACAACGTCTCTGTACTCGTTCGGAGCAAAGTTATTCGTATCTGTGTGCAGGTCCACGTTGATTGCTAATATCTGGCGCCGTTAGCAGTTGACACCTACTTGTTGAACCTAGGAGTCTCTGGGGATTCGATCCTTGGCATCTTTGCTAAGGGAAAAACTTTCACAACACTGCATCTCACACCTTCCACTTGGGGTAACCAACGAGGGGTTAGAGGCCCATCAATCCCCAACACCTGATTGCATAACTGGAAACTTTCGGAAATTAATAGGTGGGTTCATCTAGTAGCTCATAAGCATTCTTCCAACGAATGCACGATATGGAGTTCGGGGTTCTACATTGAGTGAAGTAGTTTTATGGCTGTTGTTGCGATCGGGAGTTGCATCTTAAAGGGTCCTTGGCTATGCTGATCCGGGGATTGCTAAACCCTTTTGTAACACGTTCCATAAGCTTTCAGCACGAATATGTCGAACGAAGATTCTATCTTGTATTTGTTCTATCTGTTTCTTGTTGTTTTTATTTACCTTTTGTGCTCCCAAGTGGCTTCTCGTGAAGATTGTTGTTACTATTAAACTGTGGATTACATTTGTTCTTCTTGTTCGAATGTGCTTGTCAAGACTTATGTTGCAATTTCTAGCCATTGATTCATCTTATATATCTTTCTCAATCAATGGCTAATAGTTGTCATCTCATTCAGGATGGCTCCTAAAAAGGTTCCCAACGCTAACTGATGTCTACACACGCTTCTACTCTTGTAGACTATGTTGGGCCTCCAAGCGCAGAGGTTTGTAGGACAGCAGCAATTTCCCTCAAGTGGATGACCTAAGGTTTATCGAACTCAGGGAAGTAGAGGTTGAAGATGGTCTCTCTCAAGCAACCCTGCAACTAAGATACAAGAAGTCTCTTGTGTCACCAACACACCTAATACACTTGTCAGATGTATAGGTGCACTAGTTCGGCGAAGAGATGTTAAATGGCAAGTGATATGGATGGCAAAACAAAGTAATATAAATCTGTAATAAAAAGTGCAGCAAGCAAACAAGTGGTAAACATGAGCACAAATGGTATTGCAATGGTGGAAACAAGGCCTAGGGATCATACTTTCATTAGAGGCAACTCCCAACAACATTAACATAATCGAATCACATGATATTTCCCATAAAACATGCAATGGAGACGCACCCGGAGGTCATTCCTTCGTGGTCAAGAGAGGACGAGAATTATGTAGGGCTACAAAATCACACCTCAAAGTTCGTAGTTCTCAATCTAAGGATTTCCCAATGTCACCGCGGCCATCCAAAGAGAGTCCCACAATCACCACAACATATCTAAAGGATAGTCAAAGACAAGCACCAAGAGACTCTCAATCTTCAATCAACACACAAGAGAGGAAATCACTCATGAAAATATTTTTCTAATCCATGTCCAATAGACCGCTGTCACCTTGGTCTCAGGGATTATACTAGATAAAGACAAGTGAGTACATCAATCCAATACATAGAGGAAGGGGAAATATCATGGGATCACCCTAGATTAACATAGCCTATGATCACAACGAAGATCACATCATGGGACAGAGAGATAACCACATAGCTACACGTACGAGCCCTCGGCCCCGGAGGAAACTACTCACGCATGGACATGGTGATGAGGAGGATGGTGTTGATGGAGAGGTGCAGCCCCGCGAGGAGGAGACGGCCGGCGGCAGCCACGGAGGCGGCGGCGGCGGCCCTAGGGGGCAGCGACTCCTTGGCCCCCCTTCTTCCTTGTGGATGGTGCTGCAATGGTGCTGGTCCTCCCCTCCAAGACGGCGGCTCGGAAGGAGGAAAATTCGTGGCTCTTGGTGACCTAGGTTTCCTCTCTTTATATAGACTCTCGGATTCCCGTCATCAGATTTTGGGCCTCAGTAAAACGGGCTTTACTCGGCCGTCCGGACTCCGATTTGGACGAATTTTATATCCAGAAGCATCGCCTCGAAATTCCTCACAACTTTCGCAACTAGACTTTTTCCGTTTGATGCCGTCTTCGTGCCGGAATGTGACCATCTTTAAAAAACGTTCTCAGACAGATTTCAGGAAAGTCAGAGTCCTACTCCAATACGACTCCTTTTGCGCTTTTGTCAATTTCCAAGTAATTCCTACACAATAAAGTGTAAAACAAGAACATTGTGCACTTTTGCAACCATTAGTAGGTTAGTCCAAATATGATCAAAAGTGTATGGAAGTGCATAAATATCATAGCAATATCACACAAAAAAGGCATGGAGCAAGCAGAAATTATAGATACGTTTTGGACGTATCAACATCCCCAAGCTTAATTCCTGCTCATCCTCGAGTAGGTAAATGATAACAAGCATAATTTCTGTGGTGACATGCTATTAACCATATAAGGACTTTTCACAGTCACATGACAAAAGCTTACTGAGATAATGAATCTGTAGTAATTAAGTTGCCTCATGAGAAAATCACAAAGAACTGAAAGTTTTACAATATGATACTGAAACATCAAATAGATTTGTAGTGAGCATGGTGTGCAAATATGATAAAGTGGTACCTCGCTTGCCCCCTTTAGTGAAGCAAAACATAAATGCAGGGGCACCTCCAAAGTTTAAGTGATGACTAGATACAATGATTTCAGAATAAACGGTATCATAATCATGCAAAAGACAATGGTACTTTGGGACAATGCACATTACACTCAGAATGACATTCATGCTCTCAATAGTTGGTGCTTTAAAGAAGGTGGAGACTCTCGAACCGTGGCTTTTGCTGGAAAGGTTGAAAACCCTTGGTTGGAAACAAAAACTAAACATGTACCAGAGCTCTTGGTTTTTAAAACAGAAGTAAAAATTATTTTTTTAGAGATGCATATTTCGTCAACGAATGCTAGTAGATAATTCAATTACTTCTCGAGCTGGACAAGTTTCGAGGAACGGCTCCCGTACGAGGACGATCACATCCTCTTAATCTCCTTTGTTTATCACTGCCAAAGTTTTTTGATTTCTCATGAACAAAGCGTGAAGGAGGGTTTGTTTGTTGTATATTTTTTTAATGAGCCGGGCGCACTCTTTGCCAGTTCCTTCTCGTATTAGGGGTTTGCACATTAGACATGCAATCCCGGGGTGAAGCTTGTCCAACTTAAAAAGATCATGAATTAACTACTACTTCCTCATGAGCTAAAACAGAGGCACAAAATGGAAATGTGTTTTTTGAATAATTTTGAGATGGTACAAGATAGTCTTCGTTAGGAATGGCAAGTAAATACCATGTATAGGAAGGTATGATGGACTCATATGGCATAACTGGTTTAAAAGATTTTGGATGCACAAGCAGTCAGTCCGCTTAGTACAGGCGAAGGTTAGCAAAAGACTGGGAGCGACCAACTAAGAGAGTAATGACGGTCATAATCATGCAGAGCGACAAAGCAACATTGAATCGGGCATGGAAGTTATATCGCTACTCAGAAATTAAAGATCATCAAGGCTTGATAGACTTTCTTTACAGTCTTAAATATGCGTGAGCATATGCCAAGTCAATCAAAATAAATTCTTGGAGGAAGATATCACTAAACCATACCACATCATAGGAAAACAAATCATGTTGGTACTTCAATAACACATTAAGAACCCCCCAGCTATTTGAGACTAATCATAAGAAAACATGAACTACTAAGCACCATTATGCACGTAGCATTTTTATCATAGACATATCAACCAGTGCAACAGAAGCCAACTCTCTTAACAAGATAAGCATGAAAACTCAAGAGAGTTCCAGCAACCAACTAAACAAAAGCTCTTTAAAAAGAAAAGCATGAAAACTAAAAGCTAAGCATGACAGTAGCTATTGAAAGACCAAGAACATACACAACAAAGATAAACATGAAAATTCTATGTTGTGTTCTAGGTTGAAGTGGAGCGTGTTTCTCTCTCACACAAAGAAAGCTGAGTTCCAACTCGTTATGAAAAGCAAGCAAAGCTAAACAAAACTAAAAGAAAACTAAAAGCAAGACGCTCCAAGCATAGCACATAACACATGAAGTGATAAAAATATAGTGGAACGAAAGACGAACTGATAATGTTGATGGAGAAGGGGATGCACGGGGGCATCCCCAAGCTTAGACGCTTGAGTCTTCTTGAATATTTCTTGGGGGTGCATGGGGGCATCCCCAAGCTTGAGCGTTTGACACTCCTGAATCTTTTTATCATCTTCCCTCGCACACTTGAAAACCCCTTCATACATAACTCATCATAATCTGATTAGCGAGGTTAGTACCCATAATAAAATAATTGTTCCTTGCTGGAAATAAGGATATTCTTGAAGGTCTACTGTTTCTCAAGATTGCCAAAAGGTTTTTGCAAAGAAAAAGCAAGCTCAAGGTTTGCAAAATGAAGGAAAGGCAAAACAGGATAGAATCTGTGAAAAACAGACCAACAGGTAGTAAATGATTTTTTCGGGGCACTTCTGCAACTCTAATAAAAAAACTCAAAACAGATGCCCAAAAGACAATTGTATAGAGCACGCTGTCGAAAAAATTCAGACCAAAAAGATGATCAGGTGATTTTATACGAATTTTTCTCTCCAAGGACAGAATCTGTTTCCTGGACAGCACGTCACAACTTTTGAACTTTCTTGCAATCAGAGGCTACACTTGGCACAAAGCTGAAAAGTAAAGATACAATGATGATGCTAATGTAGTAACAACATCAAGACACAACAAAAGCAAAATAAAATTTTATTCATTGTGGGCTGCCTCCCAAAAGCGCTTTCTTTTATGCCTTTAAGCTAGGCATAAGACTTTAATGATGCTCTCGTAGGAATAAGAGTTGAAGAACAAAAGAGAGCATCAAGAAGCAAATACCAAACACATTTAAGCCTAACATGCTTCCTATGCATAGGAATATTGCAATAGAATAATTCATTGAAGCACAAAGCAATAAGCATAGGAAGACAAAACAAGTGCAGCTTCAAAACCTTCAACATAAAGAGAGTGAACTTGATATTATTGAAATATTTATAAGCATATGTTCCCTTATCATAATAAGTTTCAGTGGGATCACGAATAAACTCAACAATATAAGCATCACATAAAGCATTGTTACCATGATCCACATGCAAAAAGGTACTCTTACTCTCCACATAAGCATCTTTGGGGAGCCCATGGTTAGGACTTTTTAGCATTAACGTTTTCAGTCTTCCCCAAGCTTGAGCAATGCTTTCTCCATCCCGAGACCTAAAGTTATAGATATAGTTCCTGTCTCGATGAATTTCATGAAGAGGATAAAACTTAGTATAAAAGAGAGACATAAGCTCTTGCCAATCAAGCAAGTGCGAGTTATCGAGAAGCTTATACCAATCTGAAGCTTTATCTATAAGTGATATGGCGAACAATTTCCTCATGACAAACTCCCTTGATACACCTGCAAGCTTAAATAATGAACATAATTGTGACAGATATAGCAAGTGTACACCGGGATGTCTGTCTCCTGCATAACGATTAGCCAAAACATAATCGATAATACCAGCTGGTATTTTATAGGGCACAATTTCAGTAGGGGGAGGAGCAACCACCACAGGTGTGGGGCGTCTTCCTGCAAGCAACGATCCAATAGCAAGGTTGTCCATAAGCATAACTAGTGAAATAAAAACAAGAAACAAAAAGATTTAATTGCAAGATCTAAAGATATACCTTCAAGCACTCACTTCCCCGGCAACGGCGCCAGAAATAGCTTGATGTCTACACACGCTTCTACTCTTGTAGACTATGTTGGGCCTCCAAGCGCAGAGGTTTGTAGGACAGCGGCAATTTCCCTCAAGTGGATGACCTAAGGTTTATCGAACTCAGGGAAGTAGAGGTTGAAGATGGTCTCTCTCAAGCAACCCTGCAACTAAGATACAAGAAGTCTCTTGTGTCCCCAACACACCTAATACACTTGTCAGATGTATAGGTGCACTAGTTCGGCGAAGAGATGTTAAATGGCAAGTGATATGGATGGCAAAAAAAAGTAATATAAATCTGTAATAAAAAGTGCATCAAGCAAACAAGTGGTAAACGTGAGCACAAATGGTATTGCAATGGTGGAAACAAGGCCTAGGGATCATACTTTCACTAGAGGCAACTCCCAACAACATTAACATAATCGAATCACATGATATTTCCCATAAAACATGCAATGCAGACGCACCCGGAGGTCATTCCTTCGTGGTCAAGAGAGGACGAGAATTATGTAGGGCTACAAAAGCACACCTCAAAGTTCGTAGTTCTCAATCTAAGGATTTCCCAATGTCACCGCGGCCATCCAAAGAGAGTCCCACAATCACCACAACATATCTAAAGGATAGTCAAAGACAAGCACCAAGAGACACTCAATCTTCAATCAACACACAAGAGAGGAAATCACTCATGAAAATATTTTTCTAATCCATGTCCAATAGACCGCTGTCACCTTGGTCTCGGGGATTATACTAGATAAATACAAGTGAGTACATCAATCCAATACATAGAGGAAGGGGAAATATCATGGGATCACCCTAGATTAACATAGCCTATGATCACAACGAAGATCACATCATGGGAGAGAGAGATAACCACATAGCTACACGTACGAGCCCTCGGCCCCGGAGGAAACTACTCACGCATGGACATGGTGATGAGGAGGTTGATGATGGTGTTGATGGAGAGGTGCAGCCCCGCGAGGAGGAGACGGCCGGCGGCAGCCACGGAGGCGGCGGCTCCTTGGCCCCCCTTCTTCCTTGTGGATGGTGCTGCAATGATGCTGGTCCTCCCCTCCAAGACGGCGGCTCGGGAGGAGGAAAATTCGTGGCTCTTGGTGACCTAGGTTTCCTCTCTTTATATAGACTCTCGGATTCCCGTCATCAGATTTTGGGCCTCAGTAAAACGGGCTTTACTCGGCCTTCAGGACTTCGATTTGGACGAATTTTATATCCAGAAGCATCGCCTCAAAATTCCTCACAACTTTCGCAACTAGACTTTTTCCGTTTGATGTCTTCTTCGGGCCGGAACATGACCATCTTTAAAAAACGTTCTCAGACAGATTTCAGGAAAGTCAAAGTCCTACTCCAATAGGACTCCTTTTGCGCTTTTGTCAATTTCCAAGTAATTCCTACACAATAAAGTGTAAAACAAGAACATTGTGCACTTTTGCAACCATTAGTAGGTTAGTCCAAATATGATCAAAAGTGTATGGAAGTGCATAAATATCATAGCAATATCACACAAAAAAGGCATGGAGCAAGCAGAAATTATAGATACGTTTTGGACGTATCACTAACCCAGAGGGTGAAGAGGTTCCTGATCGTCCTCCTTCCCCTCCTCCTCCGTCTGAGGCCTGGAGAGCAATTATGCAAGCGACGAACCAGAACACCCAGATGCTTTTGCAAATGATGCAGAACATTCAAGCAAATCAAGCAAATCAGGGTGCTGATGGGAACCAAGGCCAAGGCAATTTGTTCAACCAACCTCACTTTGCTAAGCTCAATCAGTTCTTGGCAAAACAACTAAAGGCATTCAGTTACTTTGTGGACCCTCTAGATGCTGAAGACTGGATAACAGATATCAAGAAGCATTTCGAGTGCAGTAACGTCAGGCCCGAGGACTATGTGAAGTTTGCAGCCTTCCAACTCAAGGACCAAGCCGCAGATTGGTGGCAGCAGTACAAAGATTCCAGAGAGGGACGTGTAATCTCCTGGGATGACTTCTAGGCAAGTGTCATCGAGGGTATGCGTGAGCAATTCTGCAACCTGAAGCAAGGCTCAATGTCTGTCTACCAATATAATGTCAAGTTCCAGAACCTTGCCCGCTATGCCGAGCAAGACATCCCAGATGCCAAGAGCAAGATCTACCAGTTCCGAGGTGGTCTGAAGCATGAACTCCAACTAGCTCTCACCTCGTTCGAGCCTGATGAGTTTGATCAATTCTATAACATGGCACTTAAGCAAGAGGCAGCCCAGCTCAAGATGGAAGCTTCCAAAAAGAGGATCAGAGACGCTGTTCACTCCTCCTCTTCTTCCCAAGTGGTCGCAAAGCAACAGGAGTTTTGGCTTCCACCTCCTCGAGTGATCCGAGCTCCCAACAACAACAACAAGAATTCTGGTGGCCGTGCTTTCTCCCACCCACCCAACCCAAGCAATCGGTCAAAAAATCATTTTCAAGCTTCCAAGTCAAGTGCTCCTTATCACCGTCCTCTCTCAGAAGTGATTTGCAACAAGTGTGGCCAGAAGGGTCATTATGCTAACAAGTGCCCCAACCCAAGGCGCCTTCCGCCTCCTCCACCTGTCAGCACTGCTATTGTCAAGCACAATCCCAAGGTTGCAAGAGTGAATCTGATGAATGCAGCTCAAGCAGAGAATTCTTCAGATGTGATACTTGGTAATCTTCCAGTTAACTCTATTCCGGCTAAAGTATTGTTTGATTCGGGTGCATCGCTTTCTTTCATTTCAAGACCATTTGTTGCTAAGCATGAATTGGTTTCGGAGAGCATTCCTAGACCTTTGAAGATTATTTCTCTGGGATTGCAAATGACTTCCAACTCAATTGTTCCAAATGTATCTATTCGCATGGGTGATTACCGCTTTCTGGCTTCTCCGGTTGTTCTCGGCAACTCCGACATTGATCTTATTCTTGGGATGGATTGGATTTCTCAGCATGATGCTCACATTGATTGTGCAAATAAGGAAGTCAAGCTTACTCATTCCGACGAAGACGTGATTATCTTCGCCTCTCGAGATAACACAATCAGGCTATTCTCTCTCAATGACAAGGGCGAGATTAATGCCATCTCTCAAATTCCGGTGGTCAATGAATATGAAGATGTTTTCCCTGAAGAGCTTACAGGCATGCCTCCGCATTGTCAAGTTGAATTTGTCATTGAACTCGAGCCTGGTACTGAGCCAGCATGCCGGCGCCCATACAAGCTCTCCCCTGAAGAGTTGAAGGATTTGAAGAAACAACTTGATGAACAAGAGCGTATGGGTCTAATCAGGCCTAGCACTTCTCCTTGGGGTTGTGGTGTCTTATTTGTCAAGAAGAAGGATGGCACGGAGCGCCTTTGCGTTGATTACCGGCCATTGAACAAGAAGACAATAAAGAACAAGTATCCGCTCCCCAATATCAATGAATTGTTCGAGCAGCTCAAAGGAGCTAAAGTGTTCTCAAAGCTCGATCTTCGGATGGGTTATCACCAAATTCGCATTCGTGAAGAAGATATTCACAAGACTGCATGTAGAACAAGCTACGGCTCATATGAATATACAGTCATGTCTTTTGGCCTCGCTAATGCTCCACCCACCTTCTCGAGAATGATGCACCACATTTTCAACCCCTACACCAACGAATTTGTGCTTGTGTATCTGGATGACATCTTGGTATTCTCCAAGAATGAAGAGGATCACGAAAAGCACCTCCGTCTGGTTCTCGACAGACTCCGTGAACATAAATTCTATGCCAAGTTCTCCAAGTGCGAATTCTGGCTCGATAAGGTCTTGTATCTGGGCCATATCATCTCCGCTGACGGTATTGTGGTCAACCCCGAGAAAGTTGAAGCGATTGTCAACTGGGAACCTCCTCAGAACGTCAAGCAACTCCGAAGCTTCCTTGGTCTTGCTAGCTATTGCAGAAGGTTCGTTGAGAACTTCTCCAACATTGCCAAGCCTCTCTCCAACTTGTTGCAGAAGAATGTCAAGTACAACTAGTCTCCGGATTGTGATGTGGCATTCAAAACTCTCAAAGAAAAGCTCATCTCTGCTCCAGTTCTTACCCCTCCAGATGAGTCCAAGCCCTACGAAGTATTCTGTGATGCTTCTCTTCAAGGACTTGGTGGTGTGCTAATGCAGGACAAGAAAATTGTGGCATACACTTCTCGTCAATTGAAGCCAAGTGAGAAGAACTACCCCACACATGATATCGAGATAGCAGCTGTGGTACACGCCTTGATCACGTGGAGACACCTTCTGTTGGGCAGAAAAGTCGACATCTTCACCGATCACAAGAGCTTGAAGTACATCTTCACACAGCCGAACCTGAACCTTCGCCAGACTCGTTGGGTTGAGATGATCCAAGAGTATGATCCAAGCATCGAATACACACCTGGCAAGGCCAATGTCATTGCAGATGCCTTGAGCAGAAAGGCATATTGCAACAGTCTCCTTATCAAGCCGTTTCAGCCTGAGCTTTGTGAAGCATTCAGGAAGCTCAACCTCCAAGTTGTTCCGCAAGGCTTTCTTGCAAATCTTCAAGTTGCTCCTACCTTGGAAGATCAGATCCGTGAGGCCCAACTCAGTGATGCTATGGTGCAGAAAGTGAAACATGGTATTGCAAAGGGTACTCCCAAATACAAGTGCTATCGCGTTGATGAGAGAGGTACCTTGTTCTTTGAGGACAGACTTGTGGTTCCCAAGGGTGATCTCAAGAAGCTCATAATGAACGAAGCACATGACTCCCTCCTCTCGATTCATCCTGGAAGTTCCAAGATGTACCAAGACCTCAAGCAATCTTACTGGTGGACTCGCATGAAAAGGGAGATTGCCCAATTCGTGAATGAATGTTATGTCTGCAGAAGAGTGAAGGCAGAGCATCAACGTCCAGCCGGTCTCCTCCAACCTCTTCCTATTCCCGAGTGGAAATTCGACCACATTGAAATGGATTTCGTCACTGGGTTTCCTAAGTCCAAGAAGGGGAATGATTCTATCTTTGTGGTGATTGACAAGCTTACCAAAGTAACTCACTTCCTTCTAGTCAAAGAATCCATCAATGCAGCTCAGCTTGCAGAGTTGTACACTTCCAGAATTGTGTCCTTACATGGCATTCCTCAAGTTATCTCCTCAGACCATGGAAGTTTTTTGACATCCAAGATCTAGGACTCCTTTCAGTCCGCCATGGGCACTAAGATCCGTTTCAGCACTGTGTTTCACCCTCAGACTAGTGGTCAAGTCGAAAGAGTGAACCAGATTCTAGAAGACATGCTCAGAGCTTGTGTCATATCTTTTGGCATGAAGTGGGAAGACTGTCCTCCGTTTGCCGAGTTCTCTTACAACAACAGTTACCAAGCAAGTGCCAGCAAAGCTCCGTTTGAAATCCTCTATGGCAGAAAGTGCCGTACTCCTCTCAACTGGTCCGAGACTGGTGAACGTCAACTTCTTGGCAATGACTTGATCTCAGAAGCCGAAGAAATGTGCAAAGTCATACGTGAGAATCTCAAGGCCGCTCAGTCGCGTCAAAAGAGTTACTATGACGGCAAGCATCGTGATTTGGCCTTCAACACTGGTGATCATGTCTATCTCCGTGTTTCTCCTATGAAAGGCACCCAAAGATTTGGTATCAAAGGAAAGCTTGCTCCTAGATACGTGGGCCCTTTCAAGATCCTTGGCAAAAGAGGCGATCTAGCCTATCAACTTGAGCTCCCTTCCAACTGCGCTAATGTTCATGATGTGTTTCACGTGTCTCAACTCCGCAAGTGCTTCAAGACACCTGAACGCACCATTCCGTTCGAGGAGATTGATCTTCAACAAGACTTGTCTTACCGAGAGCATCCCGTTGCTATTCTTGAAGAAACCGAGCGCAAGACCCGCAACAAGTCAATCAAGTTCTTGAAAGTCAAGTGGTCACACCATACCGACCGAGAAGCTACATGGGAACGAGAAGATCACCTTCGTTCCGAGTACCCTTCCTTCTTCCAGTCCTAGATTTTGGGACGAGATCTTTTCGTAGTAGAGGAGAGTTTGTAATGCCTCGGATGTAACACTTTCCCTATATGGCAATATATAAACTTTGGCTTCATCAATTCCTTTCCAGGTTCTTCTTCTTTTCGGGTTTCGTCATTTTGTCGTGTGCGTGTGTGTGTGTGTGTTTCATCCATGTCATGTTGTCATGTGCATTGCATTGCATTTGTGCTGTCACTTGCATCCGGTCCCACTCGTCTCTTCCCGTTGTCCGTTTCAAGTTCCGACGCTCTCACAGGTACCCGTGGCATCCCCGAGTCCTTCTTTCGTGTTTGGCCATGTAACATTTCCGGAATGACATGAGACTAATCGTGTATTGTTGTCCTGGTATGTGTAGGCCGCCTGTCAAGTTTCGTCGCGTTTGGAGTTCGTTTGGTACTCCAACAGTTAACCTAGTGGGCTAAAATAACCTCCTCTTTGAGGCCCAAGACCCCCTCCACAACATCCCACCAACCTAGCACAACCCTTCCCATCATCTCGGTCGTCAAATTGTGATCGCGTGGCCGAAAACCGCTCCCCATTTGGACTCTCCTAGCTCCTTATACCTATAAAAACGTCCCCATGCCCATTTTTTCGCCCAAAAACCCTAGTCTCCTTCCTCCTCCAGCCTCGCCTCGAAAACCGTGCCGGGTGGCCGTGTCCGCCCGCCACAGAACACATCCGCCACCGCACAGATCTGCCTCCGCCACCGCGCGGGCCCGCAGGCCCGTTCCCGGCCCGTCGCCTCCACACGCCGCCGCGCCGCCTCGAGCTTCCTCTGCCTCCCGCACCTTCCCCGCCGCCGGCCTCGCCATACGCAGCCGCGCCGTCGCCGGGCTCCACAGATCTGCCGTCGGCCGAGCCCGAGGCTCCTCCGAGCCCCTCGTCGCCGGCCCCCTCACCGGCCTTCTCCAGCCCACCGCCGGCCGCCGCCAGTCCCGCCTCCGGACTCCGCCGGCGAAGCCAGGAGCCGTGCCGCCGCCGTCCTCTTCGATCGAAGCGATCCAGATCGGCCGATCGCCCGATCCAGCGGGGGAAACCCTAACGGGCCGCGCCCGATCCGCGACCCGCTCCCGGCGCCCGTTCGCCCGCGACCCGCAACCCGTTTGACCCGATCCAGTCTGAGGTTGACCCTTGTCTTTTTTTGCTAAGTCCTTTTAGTTTTTGTTGTCTGATGCATTCTTGTGATGGCAATATCTTTTTGTGTGCATGTCCGATTTGTGCATATGATATGTCAAAATGATCGTGGTGATGTGTACTATGTTTTGTTCCATTGTGTCATGCTTGTTTGAGTCCATCTAGATGTCTTAATCTTCATGACAAGAGTGCTACAGGATATAAACTGCTGCTACTAGTTATTTTCATGCCATGTTTGAGATGTGATAACTTGGTGCATGTTTATCCAAATGAAGCAAATGATATGTCCAAATGTTCATCATGAGATGCTCTACATGTTGGTTGCTATAGCATGCATGTTAGAGTTCATATTGCCATGTTTATCTCTGTTGCAAAAGTGCATGTGGCTGTTAGGTTTTGTAACTTGTTACGAGATGCCTAGTTGAGGAGCTCGTTGCTATTGTTGTGTTTGCCCCCATGTCACATGCTTATATGTTTTAGATTCGCCATCATGTGATCCTTGCTGTGGTGCAACCCCCTTGCCATGATATGCTTTGAGATGACTTAAACATGCTCACAAACATGCCATGATAATATTGCTGTTTTAACACTTAGTTAAATTTCACTAAGTCTGGAATCTGTAATATCCTGACGCTATGTTTGCTTGCTGCTCTAGGCAAATCCATGTTAGTTTTGGGGTGGCCATTGATCATTCCTTGTTGTATATGGTGTTGCCTATCCATCCATGCCCTCACATGCTCATTTGGGTTGCTGTAGCATATTTAATTCTTGCTCCCAAGTTGCTATAAAATATTTCTGTCAGGTTTTTATTGTCATGATCAAAATGTTGTCGCTTGTTGCTATTGATCCATGCCTCCTATGGAGTTGCTCCAATGGAGTTGTTTGCTGTAGGATATGTCTACTTCATGTCCATGCTTCTTGTCACCATGTTTGAGTGTTGTAGAGTATATATTTCTTGCTACAAAGTTGCTATGTGGCTGTTAATTTCAGCTTTGCTTTGTTTCTTGTTTCAGGTGTATCTTTTAGCCCGTTGCTCCGTTTTGAGCGTGCCCTACATGAAACTTGTGTGGTTTTGCATGTAGATTCATAATATCATATTGTTAACATGTTTGGAGTATGTTTGCTTGATGTTTGGGTGCATCTTGCACCGTTGCCATGCTTATCTTGTTTTGGTCATATCTTCTAGACCGTAGCTCCGTTTTTAACAAACTTTATATGAAACTTGACTAGAATTTCGTGTAGATTGTCATGGTGCATGTTAACTTGCTGTTTATCAACTTTAACTTAAGGTTTGTTCAGATCTGAACTAATTTCAAACTATGCATATGAGGACTTACCGGATTTGTCTTAGGTAGTTTCCGGCCTCATTTAAACTTGTTGTTCTTATGTTATTTCTCTATGCTTCCTACCTGACCTTGTTTTGCATCCTAGATATACTTGTCTTGCATCCTACTTGCTTGAGTATATTGTCTTGTTCTTGTGATGTTTCTCTGTGCTTCCTGTGTTGTCGTGTTGTACATCCTAAGTGCATCTGCAGTGCTTCCTAAGTGCATCATACATGCATCCTGTAGTTTGTGCATTGCACCTTGTTTGATTTCGTGCCTCGTGTGTTCTTGTGTTGAGTAGAGCCGGAAGCCGAGACCGAGTGCGAGAACGAGGGTACTACCGAGGTTGAGAACGAGGAGCCGTCTTACGATCCCATCAACGACTCGACAGGCAATATGACCTGACCCAGATATCATTACTATCTTTGCCTATTGCTAGAAGTCTCGCTCTTTAGCTTATTGCCTCGATGCCCATGTTTGTTTGTCAGCCTCCTATTGTAACCATGAATCTGTTTAACCACCCAACCTATGCAAACCTTTGATTGGCTACGTAGGCTTTGCTCAGCCCCTCTTATAGCATTGCTAGTTGCAGGAGAAGATTTGAAGATTCTTGCTTCATGTTGAAGCTTGTTGGGATATCACACTATATAAACTCTTTAATTAAATCATCTATATATTGGTAATGGGTGGAAGGCTAAGCCTCTTGCTTGGTGATTTGTTCCACTCATGCCGCCCTAGGAACCGTATAAACCGGTGTTATGTTCCTTGATTTTGCATTCCTCACACGGTTGGGGTTATGGGACCCCCTCGATAACCCGCTTAGCGCTAAAACTCTTCCAGCGAGGCCCGACTTTGGTACTCCATTTGCCTAACAACTAAAAACTTACCGAGGGAGTAATTAACCGAGGATTAATTAATCAACCCCCCTGGGCCAGTGCTCGATTTGAGTGTTGGTCCAAACTAGAGCCACTTGCGGTGCCACCCAGTTCGCTGGGGTCTTCGGTATCTGTACGTAGTGCTCATCCGGTCGTGGCCTGAGACTAGATGCGTGCGGCTACTGTCAGGGTGTCGGCACGCCGGGAGGTCTTGCTGGATTAGTTTTACCTTAGTCGGAATATCTTGAGCACGGGATTTCGAGAATACTCGGGCCTTCCCACCTTGGAGTTGCGACTTCGCGGATTGTGTGCTTGTAATGGGCCAAGTTGGAACACCCCTGCAGGGTTTTGAACTTTCGAAAGCCGTGCCCGCGGTTATGTGGCAGATGGGAATTTGTTAATATCCGGTTGTAGAAAACTTGACACCATGTTCAGAACACACTACCAGCGTGAGTACCGTGACGGTCATTTTCCGAAAGGGGTTTGGGAAGTGAACACGGTGGGGTTATGTTTGACGTGTTATAGATAGGATTACTTCGTGATCACTTTATCGCTCGTGGCACTTCTCTTCTCACTGTTATTACGTAAGCTAGTGCTAGTGCAGTTGCAACCTTTTATCTTTCTTCAGCCTTGTTCCACACCCAAGGCTTAGATAGTTCTGTTACCCGGGAACGGGATTGCTGAGTCCTCCATGGCTCACAGATTCTACACCACACCAGATGCATGTACCATGGTGAACTACTCAGGTGATGGCACAGAGCTGTACTGGGAGTACGATGAAGAACGTAGTCGATACTATGTGCACTATCCCGATAATCAGTAGTGGTTTCTACTAGGGGCGATTCGAACCTGTGGCTTTATGTATTTTGGTATCTTTCTTTTGGATATTCACCCATAGCCGGGTTGTGATGTTATTTGGATGATGATTTGCTATGTAATGTATTGTGTGACGTGGTGAGTGTAAGCCAACTATCTCTTTTACAATTTCATCCCCATTTTTACATGAGTCGTGCAAAGATACCGAACTTGAGATCATTCCAGAATGGGCTTATACCTTTAAGTCGTGCCTCGACACGTAGGAGGTATAGTCCCATCCTGGGCATTACAACTAGCATCCTATACTAAGTATTAGGATAGCAGGTACGGGTATCAACAGATGTAGCAACAATGAAATGATATGCAACAGAATAGGATTCATCGAAACATCAATAGTAGAAATTCTAATGCAAGAGTAAGAGAGAAGAGAATAGGCCATATCTGGTGATCAAGGGGGGGGCTTGCCTGGTTGCTTTGGCAAGAAGGAGCGGTCGTCGTCGACGTAGTCGAACACAGTGGCATCGGCATCGTCTCATGGTCTACCAGAAAGGAAGTATCGGAGGGGAAACATAATAAATAACAGAGCAATCAAAGCATCACAAAGCATAACATGGAAATACACGGTGCTACGTGTGACCTAACGCAGTAGGAGGTGATACTGGCGAGGATGAAAAACATCCAGGAAAGTATTCCCGGTGTTTCGCGTTTTCGGGCAAATGAAACGGAGGGGGAATGTTGCACGTTCGGTATGATAGAGATGTGTGGCGGACGAACGGACCGCTTATTCGGATTCGTCCCGTCGTTCTGAGCAACTTTCATATATAAATTATTTGCATCCGAGTTACGGATTATTTTATATTAATTTTATAAGGTTTAATCATTTTTAGAATGTATTTAATTATTTTAAATCAACATTATCCAGAATAGTGCATGCTGACGTCAGCATGACGTCAGCAGTCAACAGGGGTTGACTGGGTCAAATTGACGTGTGGGTCCCGCATGTCATTGACTGACTAATTAATTAACAGTTTAATTAGCTAAACAGTAATTAGATTAATCTACTCAAGTTAATTAAGTAAATTAACTAATTAAGTTAATTAATTAATTAGTGTTTTAATTATTAATTATTACTTTTATTATTATTTTTAAAAATCCTTTTTTTATAAACATGACGGGGGTGGCCCCACTTGTCATTGGGACAAGGGGCTTAGCGGGCGCCAGAACGGGCGCTGGGTGCGGGCGCGACCCGATTGGCGCACGCCCAGGGGGATGCGGGCGTGGGCACCGGCGGCCTGGGGCCAGCACGCGGCCGTGGCGCGATAGGGCTCTGGCCCCGGGCGTCGGCCGGAGTGGGGCCGCCGGCGACGGTGGCTGGGGAAGCCGCCAGTGCGGAGAGGGAAAGTACGCGGTGCGGGGGCGGGGAAGGTGCGCGGCACCGAGCGCGGTGCGCGAATGGCAGTACGCGGCGGCGCGCGGAGGCTGCAGGCGACGGCGGGGGGAGCACGGTGGACGCGGCGCACGTGCGTGGCGTAGGGCGGAGAGGACCGGCGGCGGCCAGTGCGGGCACGCAGGCGGCAGGCGTGCACTTCGGAGCCACGTGGAGCAGCGGCACCACGGGCAGAGCGAGCGCGCGTGCTTCGGCGCGAGTAGGCGCGATCAGGAGTAGTAGTAGTTGCAGTCGGGCGCGCACAAGGACGCAGTGGTGCGGGCGGTCGGAGCCAGAGCAGGCGTAGGTAGGGAAGTATGGGGTGCGGCGAGCGAGCAGCGGGAGGCAGCGAGCGGTCGGTCGCGAGCGTGTGCGTACGGGGACATGGGGAGAGAAGTGGCCGAGGGCCTCACCACGGGAGCGTAGGGAGTAAGGCGGCGGTTGTCGAGGAGGGGGACGGGGATGAGGTCGACCACGGAGAGGACAGCGGGGCAGCTCCGGCGAGGTAGCGGCTCAGGCGACGGCGCGGTCCAGCGACGTCGGGGGCGGTCGTCGACGGGCTCGATCCCGATCCAGAACTGGATCGGGGGGAAGAGCTAATGAGTCGGGGGAGTGGGGTGTCAGTTAGGGTTTGGGTAGTGGGGTATGTGTAGACCGGGGGTGGGCCGGCCAGCTGGGCCGGCCTAGTTGGCCTAGAGGCCAGCTGGATCATGGCCCAGTGTGTGTGGGGGGTGTTCTCTTTTCAAACGTTTTTGTTATTTTGTTTTACCTTTTGTTTTTATTTATTCTTTTTTGTTTTCTCTTAGTTTCCTTTTATTTTCGTTTTAGCAAAAATACCAGAATGGCACCTAATTTGAGGTTAACAAATATGCCACTGCCACATTAACTTGCACAGCCAAATAAAATAGTTTAATATTTTATAAATTTGAAAATGGTATTTAATTAAATGTTTTGTTGTCGTTTAAAATTATCTCAGTGTATTTAAACCCTTTACAAAAATGTGGTTTCTACACCAATATTATTTGTAATTTATTTTCTTCAACTTGAACATTTTAGTTTTGATATTTGAAAACATTTGTAGTTTGACTTCAATTCAAATTTGAATTTGGATCGATTCTGAACTAACACGAGATTATCAAGAGTAGTCGTGGTGGCGTGGCATCATTACCAGAGGGTTACTGTAGCTTTATTACCCGGGCGTCACAATTCTCCTCCACTACAAGAAATCTCGTCCCGAGATTTAAGCGGTGGAGTAAGGGGGGAAAAGTGCTGGTAGCGAAAACCTTACGAGTCTTCTCGGTCTTGGCTGCCCTTTCGGAGAGGTTGATCCCTTTCGTTGATGTCTTCATTTCTCTGCTTCAAGTCATCGTGATCACGTCGTTAACCTTTCTTCGGGATCTCCATCGTCCTACGAAAACGAACAGGGGGAAAACTATGGAGGAACGTATCTCCACGAAGTCTATGCATCCGACGGCGAATTTAGAAAGTGATATACGAAGTACCCTACGAGTAGTATTTCAGTGAATGCATTGAGAACAATAAGCGATGGTACCAAAGTTTCAATCGGGTAGGCAGTCATTCGATGCCTAACCAGAAGCTGGAATGGGGTCTTGATCAACGAGAATACTGTGGTGTTTGATACCAGGATGAAACATGGTAGAATTTAGCTCGTGAGTTACACACGAAGCCAAGTGCAAAGAATACATTAGAATCAGGGTTGTACAGAAGAGTCAGGTTTCGATCCCGTGGACCTGTGGGTTATGGGCCCACCATGTGGGTTAAGAGTAGGAAGGGCGATGACATCTTGCACAGAAAGCAAGGCATGTCAGAGGATAGTCTGTCAGCTAAGTTGGCAACAATGTTGGTACCAAGGACGGGGGACGAAGAGAACCATTTTTCTGCTCGTTGAAACGAGGCGGATCGGTAGGCAAAGTTTTCTTCCATCGGTGGTTACCGGAATGTTATCAATAATAGAATCAAGGTCGTACTGACAGAGTTGTACAACGAGGTGTTTACATAAGCAGAGAATTATTACTGCTTAGTTTATATGTAGATCAAGGGAAGGTTAAACAAACAAATGGAAAGGAAAATTGTGACTACACACAATTAATAGGAGTATATCCTTCCCATGGACAAACAGAACATGGCATACAGGTTAGGAGAGCAAGTACCCAACTATTTAGATAAAGAGGCAAGGATTAATCAAAATGTTACCCATACAACGGTGTTCAGATAACTGACCAAGAAACATTTAGCATCGCGCCTCCAATGTTTTTGTTGATGAGCGGGGTATCATAGTCATGCTTCGTGGTAGTAATGATATGGTGTTTCAGTCCAGGGCCAGACTTTGGATACACAAATGATCCATCAGGAGCAACTTATAATATAAGTCTTACAATTTCCTCCTGGAAGAATGGTTATCCTTGCAAAAGAAATTATAATGATGGGTCCTCCAGCCAGGGGTGCTAGGCATGACATCATATTACCGGGTCATCAAAGGACCAACATTATAACTACTGGAAAGTTGTCCCAACCATCATATCTGACCGAGTTTCAGATCCGATTGGTGTCCTCATACCTCAGACTCAGGATGTTCGAGAAGAAAAGGTGCAACACAAATCGACGGACATTGCAAGATTCTCGGGAAATGAACTATGGGAGCGGGTTCCCAAAACAACAGTTCATCATTAAACCAAGGAGAGGAAGAGGAGGTGGCTGATGGGCTCAGCGACAATTCATCAAGAATTTTCAAATGGATGGATTTCCACAATAATGTGAACAAGAAGAAGACACTTGTCAATTCAAATGATATAATGTTGTATGCTCGAGGAAAACATACACCATTAATCATTAGTTGAAAGGTCTGCCCGAAATATGACCTTAGGCAGCAAGATCAATGTTAGAGTGACGATTCAATAACCAACAGTCTAAGAATGAACTGTCGATCGTTAACTTCAAAGCAATAGGGTTGCTAGAAGTACATAACTCAAGCAGCATCGTTAGCATATTGGTATCCCGGTTAACAACAACACGGGGACCAAGGAAGAATGGTGATGGTGAGAAGTATCATCATACCGAGAATTTCTAAGAGGTGGAGCAATCCCCACAACATTCTCGACATAAAAGACAGTAATACTTCAAGGCAGAACACAACACTCGCTGGAGAGCAAGTTGTATTCATAGTGTGGACAAGTTCGCGATGAAAGGAAGTCAAGGGTGTTGTCGATGATAATAAAGATCATCAAGGGCAAGGAGGGTATTTCTCAACATGAACACAGTTGACATCTCAGAAGAAGTCAAAGTGTTGAAGGTGGTCCGACACATTTGTCGGGAGGTTTCAAGAGGATGCAAGCAAACAACAACGGCAACAAGCAAGGGAATGACGAAGTGGTAAGTTATAGGATCAATATATAAGATGCAAGCTCGAAACCAAAGTTGCCTTTCAAGACAAGCAACATGATGTCGAAAGCTTGACATAAGTCATGCTCACACACTGAAGAATTCGTGCACCAGAGAAGGACGAGGTAGCACAGTCAAAGATAGCAAGACTAGGATGCAGCCGATAGTATAGGAATGACCAGATTGAGTTCAGAATTTCCCAGTAAAATACTAGGGGTACTTGATTTGTAGTACGGAATAATTTCACTAGTCGGTGTCCTCGGTTTACAACAACCCTGAACCCGTAGAGTGATTACGACAAAGAAATAGAATACTTCAACAAAGTTAGTAAGATGTGGTGCAATGGCAAGACATCTTCGAGATACCAGGGGGTAATACTCGAAGGTAGAACATGATAGAAGTAGAACCGGGTCATTGACCTATGACAATAGATACTTCAACCTTGCCAAAAATTGATGAGGCACTGGAATGAATTCCCATTAGATATATCAGATCAGAACAGCATGGTCGAAACCATAACTGTAAGGAATCAATTCAAGAATACCGAAAGAATCATACAGCTGGATAATCATTTTGCAAGAAGCTTTCGAGACAGTCTATATCATTTTCATGGGCATGAACACAAAGTTCAAGGTCGACTCCCACTTCTTTAATGCATATCATATCATTCACCTTTCGCTCTGATAAAACTATAGTGTTGGAATTTTATCTGGCAGAACACCGGAAGAGTATGACTTGTGAAAACTTTTGGGTTCTCACGGATTAGGGGAAGGCATAGGTTCAACCCATCGGGCATCTTAGTAACATATACCACAAGTTTCAAAAGTAAAAACACAAGCTCGAAAGCAGAGCATGGTTGGTAAAGCAGAGGATACAATTTACCAAAGGCAATATGTATCAGGGGAAGAACTCACAAGGTGATTGAATATGAAGGACACTGTCGGATAACAATCCAACAATGGATCGGGCGATCCACAACGGAGCTGATGTGAGTATCGGTACTCACTCAGAGGAAGAAAGAATGCAGAGGCATCAGATTCAAGAATCCCTGATTAGTCTGATGCTTAAATAGAAAGAAATTGTGGTTTCCAAAAGGAAGGATCAGAAGCAGATACTCTGATCAAGGATGGATAAGTTGAAAACACTTAGTTGGACAATCAATAAAGGTTTGAATTGCCGAGAACCAACTCATGTCCGGAATGACGTCTGAGCCGGAAAGATAATTTTAAAACGGATGACCTGATGACTGCGTGCATACACACACATTGAATCAATAGGCTCAAAATGGCTAAGACAAGGGAGGTTAACAAAGACTACTAGTCATATGAAATTAACCATAATGCAAGCAGACAAGAATTTCAAGAGTAACATGCTGCAGAGGATTTTGGAAAGATCGAAAAGTATTCCAAAGAATATTGTGAGACACATGAGCAATCGAGAAGAACGAATCCTCTATAAATGACCGTAAGGGTGTTCATGTGAAATAAAATTGCAAGACAGTAAACTCAAAGGATTATCGGGACAACGGAGAATATTTCGAGGCATCTTGTAACGACAAGAGCGATGAGGAATGATCATGAGAATGACAAGTGCATGCAGATGTCCATAGGGATATATCGAGGGCAGATAAATTGCAAAGGTGATGAGCACAAGGGTCTCGGGAAAATTTCGAGGGATATCCTCAGAATCTTCTGACGAAGCAGGTGATCTTCCGGAATGAGGGCTCTCCGGGAGAAATAGTTACGAGAACCTAGAGTTAGAGTTAGCAAAATCTTTTAACCCGAATAGAAGAGAGATCAGAGTCCCAGAGTATAGACGAGGAGTAAAAGAATCTAATACCACCCATTGGTGATGTGGGCCCGTAAGTGATACGTCCAAAACGTATCTATATTTTCTGCTTGCTCCATGCCTCTTTTGAGTGATATTGCTATGATATTTATACACTTCCATACACTTTTGATCATATTTGGACTAACCTATTAACTCAGTGCACCCCAGTGCCAGTTTCTGTTTTCTGCTGTTTTTGTATTTCAGGTTTTCCCATCACGTAAACTGCCAGAAAAATCCCGAAAAAATTATATAAAAAATCAGCGTTCCAGAAGCTTCCCGGCAGCCAAAGTAGAGCTGGAGGGGGGCCACCAGGGCTCCAGGCGCCCTGGTGGCGCGGCCCCCCTCCTGGCCGCGCCGGGGGGGCGCCTGGGCCCCCCAGGCCTCCGCTGATGCCCCCCTTTGGCATATATTTAACACGCGTCCCGAAACCCTCGAGAGGGGAACCCTTTTTCGCGATCTCATCTCTGTTCCGCCGCCGCCGCGCTTCCAAGATCGGGAGCACCAGGAGAACTCTTCCCGGCACCCTGCTGGAGGGGAGGATCACCACCGGGAGCCTCTCCACCACCATGGACACCTCCCGGATGAGTTGTGAGTAGTCTCCCTTGGACCATGGGTCCATGACTAGTAGCTATGTGATGTTCTCCTCCCCTTCTTGTGCTTCACTAATTAGACCTCGTGAGCTGCCCTACATGATCAAGGCACATATGTAATCCTTATGCTGTTGCTATGTTGAGTTTGCTGGGATCCGATGGATTGTCAGATTATGTTCAGACTGTGTTTGAGTAATATATTTGATTTACCTCTTTTATATTTATGTTCGTAAGTAATTCTTGCATGTTCTCCGTTGCTATTTATTGCTTTGGCCAAGTAGTAGGTAGTGACTCCAAGAGGGAACGTTATGCTCGATTGTGGGTTCATGCCCCTCGATGACTAGCTTGAGTGACAGAAACATGAGTCTATGGGATGTGCTGTTGCTACAAGGGGGGAAACAACGGTGCTTGTGCCCGCGGGTGCAAGGATTGTTTACTTTACGCAAAGTTCTTTTAATGCAGTTGTCTGTTGCTTTGAGTTTACACTATGGGTGGGACTCGCAACTTAATACCAGCGAGATGTTCTGGATAGATATCTCAAGGTGGATGATTAGTAGTAGATGCAGATGGATTTCGGTCTACTTGCCTTGGCGTACCGCCCATGCTTTGAACCTCTACCTTTCTTGCAACATAGTTAGCATTGATTTGCGCACATAATTCTGTCAATTGCCCAGCTGTAATTCATTTACCTCACATAGCTGTTTTATCGTCTTTTGGGAGAGAGACATCACTAGTGAACATCATGGGACCCCTGTCCATATTACCATCATTGATCACATCCGCTATTTACTTTCTGCTTTTACTTACTATTTGCAATTATACCTATCACTATTATCACTTGCGTTTGATCCTTTGTAAACGACAAGGTCGGAGGGATTGACAACCTCTCTGTACTCGTTGGGAGCAAAGTTATTTGTATATGTGTGCAGGTCCACGTTGATTGCTAATATCTGGCGCCGTTAACAGTTGACACCTTCTTGTTGAAACTAGGAGTCTCAGGGGAAATCGATCCTTGGTATCTTTGCCAAGGGAAAACTTCCGCTACACTGCATCTCAAACCTTCCACTTGGGGTAACCAACGAGGGGCGAGAAGCCATCAAGCAAAGTTTTCTGGCGCCGTTGCCGGGAACTCCACTCTTCAAGATAGGGGAGTTGCACGCTATCTTTTACCTTTGCTTTTTAGTATTGTTAGTTTACCTTTCAGTTTTTGCTTTAGTATCTTTTATCGAAAATCACAAAAATAGTTATCTTGCTTGCTTGCTGCTATGGGTTCCACCGAGAACACCAAGTTGTGTGACTTGACTAGCCACAACAACGATGACTTTATCTGCACACCTATCACTACACCTGCCACTTCATTACCTTCTTATGAAATTAAACCTGCTTTACTGAACTTAGTTATGAGAGATCAATTCTCCGGTGCTGGAGATGATGCTGCTTTACACTTGAACAATTTTGTTGAACTTTGTTATATGCAAAAGTACCAAGAAATAGATGGTAATATTGTTAAGCTTAAGCTTTTTACTTTCTCCTTGAGAGGAGGAGCTAAAATTTGGTTTCAATCTTTGCCTAGAAATAGCATAGATTCATGGGACAAGTGCAAAGATGCTTTTATTGGAAAATACTATCCACCTGCTAAAATTATCCAACTAAGAAGTAACATAATGAATTTTAAACAATTGGATAATGAACACGCCGCCCAAGCTTGGGAACATATGAAATCTCTTATCAAGAACTGCCCTACTCATGGTTTGACTACTTGGATGGTTATCCAAACTTTTTATGCAGGCTTGAACTTTACCTCGCGGAACTTGTTAGATTCGGCCGCGGGAGGAACATTTATGTCAACTACACTTGGTGCTGCCACGAAGCTTCTCGATGAGATGATGACCAATTATTCCCAATGGCACACCGAACGCGCTCCAATAGGTAGGAAGGTAAACTCTGTCGAGGAGATTTCCTCCCTAAATGAAAAAGTTGACTTGATCATGTCTCTACTTTCGAAGCAATCTTCTGTTGATCCTCGTGATGTTACTTTAAATTCTTTGATTGCTCAAGAACAAGTAGATGTGAACTTTATCTCTAGAAACAATTTCAACAACAATGCTTATCCTAGCACCAAGAACTCCACTACTGAACTAGAGATTATGCTTAAAGATTTCATCACTACCCAAAAAGCTTTTAATAATAGTGTAAAAGTAAAACTAAACAAACTAGATGATCTCTCTTCGAAGGTAGACAATTTAGCCCATGAGGTAGAATTGCTTAAAATTAGAACTTCTCCTCTTGAGGAGAGGAAGGTCACTCCTATGAATGCTATTCAAGTGCAAATTAATGAAAACATTAGGATGTTGGCTAAACTTAAAGAGAGATGGGCTAGAGAAAGGGAGGAAGAAGATAGAATTAAGAGCCTTCCTACCCACCGCACTGTCGCTACTATCCAAGTTGTTGAGGATATCCAAACTCTTAGCACCCAATGCACTCCTGGTCCCATTGGACCTATTAATGGTGATGCTATGACTATAGAAACTACCAAACATGTGAACCTAAAGGACACCACTACCACCTTACTTGATAGTAGTGACCTTGATTTTGATAATTGCACTCTTACTGAAGTTATTGATTTCCTTCACAAGATGTCTAGAGATCCCCGCACTAGCACGCTTAATCTTGCCTTCACAGAGCATATCACTAATGCTCTCATCAAAGCTAGGGAGGGCAAACTTAGAGTAGAAGCCTCCATACCTAGAAAGCTAGAAGATGGTTGGGATCCTATGATTAAAATTAAGTTGAATAACTTCTCTTGCTATGCTTTATGTGATGTTGGAGCTAGTACCTCCGTTATGCCCAAAAGAATATATGATATGCTTAAATTGAAACCTTTTGATTCTTGTTCTTTTGGTGTTCGTCTTGTTGATTCTTCCATAAAGAAACCTTTGGGGAGGATCGATGGTGTTCTTATCATTGTCAATGACAATTACGTTCCCGTTGATTTTACTATTGAATGTGAACCTTCTTGTCCAATTATTTTGGGACGTCCTTTTCTTCGCACCGTTGGTGCTATCATTGACATGAAAGAGGGGAATATAAAATTCCAATTTCCTCTCAAGAAAGGGATGGAACACTTCCCTAGAAAGAATATTAAGTTACCTTTTGAGTCCGTTATACGGGCTAGCTATTCTTTTACTCTTGATAAAACTTGATCGCTTTGCATTATGCCTAGCTTAAAGGCATAAAAGAAAGCGCTTTTGGGAGGCAGCCCACATGAATAAAATTTTATTTTGCTTTTGTTGTGTCTTGATGTTGTTACTACAGTAGCATCATCATTGTATCTTTGCTTTTCAACTTTGTGCCAAGTGTAGCCTCTGATTGCAAGAAAGTTCAAAAGTTGTGACGTGCTGTCCAGGAAACAGATTATGTCCTTGGATAGAAAAATTCGTATAAAATCACCAGATCATCTTTTTGGTCTGAATTGTTTCGACAGCGTGCTCTATACAATTGTCTTTCGGGCGTCTGTTCTGAGTTTTTTGATTAGAGTGGCAGAAGTGCCCCGAAAAAATCATTTACTACCTGCTATTCTGTTTTTCACAGATTCTGTCATGTTTTGCCTTTCCTTCATTTTGCAAACCTTGAGCTTGCTTTTTCTTTGCAAAAACCTTTTGGCAATCTTGAGAAACAGTAGAACTTCAAGAATATCCTTATTTACAACAAGGAATAATTATTTTATTAAGGGTACTAACCTCGCTAATCAGATTATGATGAGTTATGTATGAAGGGAGTTTTCAAGTGTGCGAGGGAAGATGATAAAAAGATTCAGGAGTGTCAAGCGCTCAAGCTGGGGGATGCCTGTGACGCCCGAGACCGACGTCCCAGAAGATCCCAGAAGATTCCAGAAGATTCCAGATGTTCCGGGTTGCCCGTGTGTTTCTTTTGTGCTTGTGTTTTTATTTTTGCATTGCATCATGTCATCATGCCATCATGTCATTTTTTTTTTGCATCTCAACTTAAATAAATTGTGTGGGCCTTCGGTCCATTTAAATCGAGGGAAGAATGTCTTGTCTTTAAAATATATCATCCCAATATTTAGGGAGCTATATAATAAATATTCCATTGTTTGGAATTACCCGCAACACACGTGCATAATTTCCCCATGCTTTTCCTACTTCGAGTTACTCCTTAAAACCTTGCCAACACTTCTTTTCTCAATTATCGAGGTTCCTCCAAAAACCTTAACATTTTGGACACTTCTATAATCAAGTCTCAGTTCAAACCCATTTGAATTAAAATTCAAATGTGTTTGAATTTACATCCTTCTTTCATGCCACTTATAATTTTCTTGGATCATGCTTATTTTTATGAGCCCGGGAAAATTTAACCCATGCCCTAACTCTTTTTCTAACACCTCCTTCCTTTATTTCTCCTTTGTGGTTTTCTGTTTTTTTTTGGAAAACAGCAACAATTTAGAAAGGAAGAAAACTCCTCCAGCCAGGCCTCCTGGCCCGTCTTCTCCTCCTCCCTCTGGGCCTCAGCCCCTCCAGCCGGCCCGTTGGCCAACTCCTCACCCAAGGCCCAGGCCTGCAGAGCTCCCTAACCCTAGCGCTCAGCCGAGCCTCCCTCGCTCTCCCTCTCTTCCCGCACTCCGCTGCCACCCTCTCGTTCCCTCGCTCCTAATTCCCTCTCCCTCTCTCGCTCGAGCCCCAGCTCGCCTCTCCTCCCATCGAACCAGAGGCCCGCGCCTCCACCTCGATTACCATCGCCGTCCAGCGCCTCCCTGCGCCCTGGCCCCGCGGCCTCATCGACCGGAGCTGCCGCCCTGGCCCGCGGCCAGCCTCCCGTCACCTCTCCTCGCGCCCCTCCGTCGCCGTCCGACGCTCCAAGGTCGCCGCCGGCCTCCCCTGCACCACGCCTCGCCAAGACCTCCTCTCCAGCAAGGCCCGCGGCCGCTTCCTCCAGCCCCGTGCGCCATGGCCCGCCCTCAAGCTGCGCGCCAGGCTTCACCAGCAGCGCCACTGGACCGCCCCGAGGCTAGCCAGGGCCTCGGCCCCGTCCTCCCCGACGCCATGGTGGCTCTGCTGTCCTTCAGTGACCAGCAGCGCCGCACCCCGCGCTGCTGCCCTTGCTGCGTTTTGTTGCCTTGTTGCTGCTGGGTTTTTTTTCGCCAAGTGCACGAGGACCCCAAGTTTCGGCAAGTTCAACTACATGAGGGATCGCCTAGTACCCTTCATTTTGGCAAAACCGGCAAGTTGAAGACCCAAGTACCACGACGGGCCTCGAAGAGTTCGGTTTTGGCAAGACCGACGAGCTCCTACTTCATCTACGGATCGAGACCGCCGAGTACCACTACCGACGCCCGGAAACACCAAGTACCCCTCCGATGACTTGAACAACTACGTACGAGAACGACTACACAACCGGGATGCGACAAGTACCACTACTTCCACTACCGTCGCAAACGAGGAATTCGCCAAGTACCACGACACGATAACGTGAACCACTCCTTCCTCTACGATCTCGAACCGCCCCAAAACGCACGCTTCAAAGGTATAACCCCGAGACGTGACCCCGTGGATGAACGCTTGTGTATGTTGTGTTGTATGAAATGTTTGCCCTTGTGTGCACCGTGCCCGTATCATCTTTTGTCTTGTTCCTCGGTTGCCTCGTCGCCGACCCGTGGGAACCCGGTAACGGGATCGCCCCACCTTTCATCTCGTTTGTCTCGTTCACGCCACCTTTGCTTTTGCACCGGTCTCTCGACGAGTTACCGGAACCGAGATGTTGCCGTTGCAGCATTTTCGGATCGTTGCCGTGGCACCCTTTCCTTCCACCGCGGTGACAAAACTTCATGTCTTCTTCATGTTAACCTTTTTAATAAAATTGCATAAAACTTGATCATGTCATTCGCATCATATTAACAACACTAAAATGTTTAATCGTTGTTTGCTTATAATTACTAAACTTGCTCATGGGGATTTTCCGGATATGTTGTTGTTATTCTCCGGACTCATTTAAATTGTCTAGATAGTGTAGTTTTATTATGCTTCACCTCTTGCCATGTTAAAACATTTAATCTTGTCTTCTAAATAACGAGAGTCAATTAAATAATTAAATGTGGTGTTTTGTCAACATGCAACTCGTTGCATATTGATCTCCACTTAACTTGTAGTATTTGTTTGTGCACTTTGCCATGCCATGCATATTTAAACCGAACATGCATCATACTTGGTTGTGCATCGTATGCCATGCTTATGATTGTGTGTTTACCGTGTTGTTTGCTTCTTTCCGGTTGCTTCTCTTGTTAGCTTCGGTTTCATTCCGGAGTTGTGAGTATTCGCTCGACTGTGTTGCTCCGTCTACTTCATGGATCCGTTCTTCTCCCTTGTGGAATCCCAGGCAAGATGATCATACCCTTGGATACCTTTACTACCATTGCCATGCTTAGTTGTCTCGATGCTATCGTTACATGTCGCGCTACCCATTTTATGTCAGCCCTCTCCTTGTTGCCATGAAACCTCTAACCTTGACACCTTCCTAGCAAAACCACTGTTTGGCTATGTTACCCGCTTGCTCAGCCCCTCTTATAGCGTTGTTAGTTGCAGGTGAAGATGAAGTTCGTTCCAGGAGGGAACTTGTTGTTGGAATATCACAATACCTATAATTATTATTAACACACCTACATACTGGGCATGGGTGGAAGGCTTGGCCTTTTGCTTTGTGTTTTGTTCCACTCATGCCACCTTAGGCGCCGATAAACCGGCATTATGTTCCTTGATTTTGCGTTCCTTACACGATGGGTGTAATGGGGACCCCTTGACAGTTCGACTTTGAATAAACCTCCTCCAGCAAGGCCCAACATTGGTTTTAATTTGCTCATAATAACAACTTAATTAATTAATTAAATTGCATAGGGAGTTAGCGCTACCCAAGGATTCTTAATTCTACATAGCAGGGGGGCCAGTGCTGATGGTGTTGGTCCCAAACGGGGAGACTGCGGGGTCACCACGGGGAAACTCGAGGATTGACTCCCGTAGGCTCACCTATCCGGACGTGGCCTGAGACGAGATACGCGCGGCTACTATCAGGGTGTCGGCACGCCGGGAGGTCTTGCTGGACTTGTTTTACCATTGTCGAAATGACTTGTGCTACCGGGATGCCGAGCCTGATCGGATTTTTCCCTAAGATAAGGAGTGATGATATTATATTTATCACTTCAGCTAATCGTGAGAGCTTGTGATGGGCTAAGTTGGGACACCCCTGCAGGGTTATGATCTTTCGAAAGCCGTGCCCGCGGTTATGTGGCAGATTGGAATTTGTTAATGTCCGGTTGTAGAAAACTTGACAGAGGATCCGAAGTAAAACACACAACTGTGTGAGTAACCGTGACTGTCTCTTTTCACTTTGAGAAGAGAACACGGTGGGGTTATGTTTGATTCGTATGTAGTTCAGGATCTTTAGCGATCACTACTTTTGTGACCGTTTGCGTAGATGCTCATCTTATTCTGGTACTCGTAAGTTAGCCACCATATTATGCTTAGCCGCTGCTGCAACCTCACCACTTTATCCTCTTCCTACCCATAAAGCTTTGCTAGTCTTGATACCCATGGTTATGGGATTGCTGAGTCCTCGTGGCTCACAGATACTACAACACCAGATGCAGGTGCAGCCGAGTTTGATGCAGGAGCTGGTTCAAGTACTTCACTGGGAGCTAGTTGAAGAGTTTGGCCGTATGCTTGTGACATTTTCGACGATCAGTAGTGGTTTCTACTAGGATTCGATCCTGGCCTGTGGTTTTATGTTGTTTTGGTATCTTTCTTTTGGATCTTCGCCCGTAGTTGGGTTGTGATGTTTTGAATGATGTATTGCTTATGTATTGTATTGTGTGAAGTGGCGAGTGTAAGCCAACTATCTTCTTTTGCAATTTAATCCCTCTTTTACATGAGTCATGCAAAGATACAAAACTTGAGATCATTCTAGGATGGGCTTATATCTTTAAGTCATGCCTCGACACGTAGGAGATATAGTCCCATCCTGGGCATTACAAGTTGGTATCAGAGCCTTCTCCGACCTAGAAGCCCCCACTGATTGATCGAATCGTTGACGGTTGAGTCTAGGCACACACTGAAAATGTTTTGAGTCCTATATATATATCGGAGAGTAGGATTTCTTTTGCTCCTCATCTCTTTTCACTCTGGTGAGGACTCCTGACGATTACTCTTATCTCTTCTACTCTCAAAAATTGCACAATTTTTTTTAGGATCTCGCGAGTATTGTTTGTATTGTTTCGATGTCTTTGTGACGAGAACATTGTTCTCGATGCCTCCTGTCATTAGGGGTTGTGGCAGTGTCCCGGGGAGTTGAGCTCCGAGGTGTTGTCGTCACAAATCCATCGCGGCAGTACTAGAATACTTAAGACGGCCGACATCGAAAACTCTCCTATGCGGTTAGTAGCAAGATAACCCCGACATCACCCAGTACTGGGGAGGTAGTTCGAGAGTATTGCCATAGCTTGTATAGTGGATGCGTTTCGAAGGTCCGAGGTAAACGGTTTCCGAGAACAACTGGTTATGTGTTGAAGGATGGATACACCTGGATGTAGGTTTAGAGTTGATTGCGCGGTGCTTCCCGTGTATCCCCAACACCTGATTGCATAACTGGAAACTTTCGGAAATTAATAGGTGGGTTCATCCAGTAGTTCTAGGCTTTCTTCCAACGGATGCACGATATGAAGTTTGGGGTTCTACATTGAGTGAAGTGGTTTTATGTACTTGTTCTGATCGGGAATTGCATCTTAAAGGGTCCTTGGCTATGCTGATCCGGGGATTGCAAAACCCTTTTGTAACACGTTCCATGAGCTTTCAGCACAAAGATGTCGAATGTAGCTTCTATCTTGTATTTGTTCTATCTGTTCCTTGTTCCTTTTTATTTTCATTTTTCTCTCCAAGTGGCTTCTCGTCAATTTGATGTACATGCGGAATTCATTTGTTCAATTCTCTGTTCGGATGATATTGTGAAGATTCTTCTGCAACATTCTATCCTTTGTTTTGATTTGATTCTGGTATTCGAGTTGCTTTGATGTCAAATGTTGATTCCATACCTTTCCTAATCGGTGTTCTCATATTTCTATGGGAGTACAAATTCTTCTGACCATCGAGACTTTCATGTTAATTCTTTTTCAACCGGTGTCCATTTTGTTCATCTCAAATTGTCTTTGTTTTCCCCACCCTCCCACCCTTCTTCGTCTCGGAGCCAGAAATTCTAAATGAAATATCCATTTTATTCATGTGATATTTCTTCATTCTTTTCCTTCTATGTTCTTATCCGGTGCTTTATCATGAAGATGCTCAAGAGCTTCAAGTTCATCATTCTTTTGTTCTCAGATTCTGCCGGTGGATGTAATTCAAGATTTCGGTGTTGATCTTATCCTTTTCCTCATTTCACAATGCTTTTCTTATTCCGGTGCACCAATTAATCATTCTCCTCTTGCTATTCATATCCGGAGTGCTCAAGATTCATAATTCCATTCTTAATCCGTTCAAGCAATTTTTTGAGGATTGCTATCTTATTCAAGCCATTTAATTAAATCGGTGCAATATCTCTTAAGCAATCTTTTCCAACGGTGATTTCTTTGAGTGGGCCCTAACCCACAGGTCTTTTTCCAGGATCTTACCTGACTCTTCTTTTCCGGAGTATTCTGAAATTATTTTCATGTGTGACATAAGAATGATTTCCATCAGTCACAGTCCTTCTCCAGGACCACTTTCAAATTCTTGTTCATCATTGGCTCAACCTTTTAATTCTTCATTCCGGAGTGCTCAACAATTCTTCATGGCATTTCTCGTCTTCACTCTCAACATTTGGAGACCGGAGAAGTGTTTCTCTTAAATCTTGGCCCGTCTTCTTGAAGATTCGTGGTTCTAGCTTCATGCCATCCTCATTATCGTTTTGATTGTGAGGAATTATTTTCATACCCGTCCGGAGCATTTCATGAATTCTTTTCTTTGTGATCCGCCGAAGGCCATCACTTCAGAATATTTCTTCATTCTCAGTTTTCAACTTCGTTCTCCAAATATTCTTCATTGATGCCTCTTCGTTCGTCTCAACATTCTTATGGTGGTTCTTTCAAGATTACTCTTCCGTTGTTATCGTATTAATTCATTTGTTCTTTTCATCAATCCTACCGGTGGTTCGTTAAAGTTTACCCAAGCTTGTGCTAGATCTCTCTTTAATTCTTTGCAACGAGAATAAGTAGTATGCCAAACCCTTTGGTTGTCATCAATTTAAATTGGTGAAGGTGATGCATGACATAATTCTTATTCTTATTCCTTCAAGGTGATTTAATTCTTTTGTCTGGAGCTTGTTCATCTTATCATATTCTCGGTTCTAAGTGGTTCATCTTGTTTTCTGGAGCTCCAAGTGATTTCAATTATATCATTCCAAAGCTCCATCTAATTCATCACAGGCCTTGAATCTTATTCTTTTCGTCTTTCATTTCTCATGCTTTCATTACCGGAGTTCTCATGGTGCTTCATCATCAATTAATTCATCCTCGAAGTCTTCATCAAGACTCTTGTTTGAGCTCAAGCATTCTTCATCTTGCTTTCCAATTGCAATTCTTGTTACCTTATCTTTTCAGATGGTGTTATGTCATTTTGACAATTCCTTCATGTTTCATGATTCACGAGTTATCAAGAATGAAATATTTAAACCATCATTTTCCTTGTTCAGGAGATCTTTTCAACCCTTCAATTTATTCATTGGAGTTATCTTGGGTTGTATTTCACCTAAAAGCTTTCCCTAAGGATTGTTGCTAATTATGGTGCTTATAAATGACCCAAGTTCTTCATTTATCATTCCGGTGATATAAGTTTTTCGTCTCCTTGTTGACCTCAATCCAATCAATCATCTCCGTTAGTGGCCGGTTGTCACCTCATAATTTTGAGACGCTTTCCATAAGCCCACAGCGAGCTTATTCTTTTCGTTGTTGATTTTTTTTCCAACAACTCCGTTCAATCATTCGTTTGATTTCTTCAAGTATCATTCCATCTCCTCAAGTTTTTGTTCATTTCCTTCCATTTTCAGACGGAGTGCTGTCCAAATTCTGTCATTCTTATTCCTTGGCTATACCGTTGCAGTTTCTTATTCTTTCGCCATCCGTAAGCTCTTGCTTCATGTCTTCTAACCTACGAGGTTCTCGATGTTCCTTGTTCCTCTTTCCAACGGAGTGTTTTCATCTTCGTTCATCAACATTGTAAAATTATTCAACTTGTTCAACCTCTCAAGGTTCTTTGGTTTCACTCGTCTGTCAAAGAAGCAACTTTGTTTTACCTCCTCCTTTTCCGTTTTTACCCGGTGCTATCTCTAGGATCTCGGGTCGAGATCCTCTGTTAGTGTGGGAGAGTTGTGACGCCCGAGACCGACGTCCCAGAAGATCCCAGAAGATTCCAGAAGATTCCAGATGTTCCGGGTTGCCCGTGTGTTTCTTTTGTGCTTGTGTTTTTCTTTTTGCATTGCATCATGTCATCATGCCATCATGTCATATTTATTTATTTTTGCATCTCAACTTAAATAAATTGTGTGGGCCGTCGGTCCATTTAAATCGAGGGAAGAATGTCTTCTCTTTAAAATATATCATCCCAATATTTAGGGAGCTATATAATAAATATTCCATTGTTTGGAATTACCCGCAACACACGTGCATAATTTCCCCATGCTTTTCCTACTTCGAGTTACTCCTTAAAACCTTGCCAACATTTCTTTTCTCAATTATCGAGGTTCCTCCAAAAACCTTAACATTTTGGACACTTCTATAATCAAGTCTCAGTTCAAACCCATTTGAATTAAAATTCAAATGTGTTTGAATTTACATCCTTCTTTCATGCCACTTATAATTTTCTTGGATCATGCTTATTTTTATGAGCCCGGGAAAATTTAACCCATGCCCTAACTCTTTTTCTAACACCTCCTTCCTTTATTTCCCCTTTGCGGTTTTCTGTTTTTTTTGGAAAACAGCAGCAATTTAAAAAGGAAGAAAACTCCTCCAGCCACGGCTCCTGGCCCGTCTTCTCCTCCTCCCTCTGGGCCTCAGCCCCTCCAGCCGGCCCGTTGGCCAACTCCTCACCCAAGGCCCAGGCCTGCAGAGCTCCCTAACCCTAGCGCTCAGCCGAGCCTCCCTCGCTCTCCCTCTCTTCCCGCACCCCGCCGCCACCCTCTCGTTCCCTCGCCCCCGATTCCCTCTCCCTCTCTCGCTCGAGCCCCAGCTCGCCTCTCCTCCCATCGAACCAGAGGCCCGCGCCTCCACCTCGATTACCGTCGCCGTCCAGCGCCTCCCTGCGCCCTGGCCCCGCGGCATCCTCGACCGGAGCTGTCGCCCTGGCCCGCGGCCAGCCTCCCTTCACCTCTCCTGCGCGCCCCTCCGTCGCCGTCCGACGCTCCAAGGTCGCCGCCGGCCTCCCCTGCACCACGCCTCACCAAGACCTCCTCACCAGCAAGGCCTGCGGCTGCTTCCTCCAGCCCCGTGCGCCATGGCCCGCCCTCAAGCTGCGCGCCAGGCTTCACCAGCAGCGCCACTGGACCGCCCCGAGGCCAGCCAGGGCCTCGGCCCCGTCCTCCCCGACGCCATGGTGGCTCTGCTGTCCTTCAGTGACCAGCAGCGCCGCACCCCGCGCTGCTGCCCTTGCTGCGTTTTGTTGCCTTGTTGCTGCTGTTTTTTTTTGTTTTCGCCAAGTGCACGAGGACCCCAAGTTTCGGCAAGTTCGACTACATGAGGGATCACCTAGTACCCTTCATTTTGGCAAGACCGGCAAGTTGAAGACCCAAGTACCACGACGGGCCTCGAAGAGTTCGGTTTTGGCAAGACCGACGAGCTCCTACTTCATCTACGGATCGAGACCGCCGAGTACCACTACCGACGCCCGGAAACACCAAGTACCCCTCCGATGACTTGAACAACTACGTACGAGAATGACTACACAACTGGGATGCGACAAGTACCACTACTTCCACTACCGTCGCAAACGAGGAATTCGCCAAGTACCACGACACGATAACGTGAACCACTCCTTCCTCTACGATCTCGAACCGCCCCGAAACGCACGCTTCAAAGGTATAACCCCGAGACGTGACCCCGTGGATGAACACTTGTGTATGTTGTGTTGTATGAAATGTTTGCCCTTGCGTGCACCGTGCCCGTATCATCTTTTGTCTTGTTCCTCGGTTGCCTCGTCGCCGACCCGTGGGAACCCGGTAACGGGATCGCCCCACCTTTCATCTCGTTTGTCTCGTTCACGCCACCTTTGCTTTTGCACCGGTCTCTCGACGAGTTACCGGAACCGAGATGTTGCCGTTGCAGCATTTTCGGATCGTTGCCGTGGCACCCTTTCCTTCCACCGCGGTGACAAAACTTCATGTATTCTTCATGTTAACCTTTTTAATAAAATTGCATAAAACTTGATCATGTCATCCGCATCATATTAACAACACTAAAATGTTTAATTGTTGTTTGCTTATAATTACTAAACTTGCTCATGGGGATTTTCCGGATATGTTGTTGTTATTTTCCGGCCTCATTTAAATTGTCTAGATAGTGTAGTTTTATTATGCTTCACCTCTTGCCATGTTAAAACATTTAATCTTGTCTTGTAGATAACGAGAGTCAATTAAATAATTATATGTGGTGTTTTGTCAACATGCAACTCGTTGCATATTGATCTCCACTTAACTTGTAGTATTTGTTTGTGCACTTTGCCATGCCATGCATATTTAAACCAAACATGCATCAAACTTGGTTGTGCATCGTATGCCATGCTTATGATTGTGTGTTTACCGTGTTGTTTGCTTCTTTCCGGTTGCTTCTCTTGTTAGCTTCGGTTTCATTCCGGAGTTGTGAGGATTTGCTCGACTGTGTTGCTCCGTCTACTTCATGGATCCGTTCTTCTCCCTTGTGGAATCCCAGGCAAGATGATCATACCCTTGGATACCTTTACTACCATTGCCATGCTTAGTTGTCTCGATGCTATCGTTACATGTCGCGCTACCCATTTTATGTCAGCCCTCTCCTTGTTGCCATGAAACCTCTAACCTTGACACCTTCCTAGCAAAACCACTATTTGGCTATGTTACCCGCTTGCTCAGCCCCTCTTATAGCGTTGTTAGTTGCAGGTGAAGATGAAGTTCGTTCCAGGAGGGAACTTGTTGTTGGAATATCACAATACCTATAATTATTATTAACACACCTATATACTGGGCATGGGTGGAAGGCTTGGCCTTTTGCTCGGTGTTTTGTTCCACTCATGCCACCTTAGGCGCCGATAAACCGGCATTATGTTCCTTGATTTTGCGTTCCTTACACGATGGGTGTAATGGGGACCCCTTGACAGTTCGACTTTGAATAAAACTCCTCCAGCAAGGCCCAACATTGGTTTTAATTTGCTCATAATAACAACTTAATTAATTAATTAAATTGCATAGGGAGTTAGCACTACCCGAGGATTCTTAATTCTACATAGCAGGGGGGGCCAGTGCTAATGGTGTTGGTCCCAAACGGGGAGACTGCGGGGTCACCACGGGGAAACTCGAGGATTGACTCCCGTAGGCTCACCTATCCGGACGTGGCCTGAGACGAGATACGCGCGGCTACTATCAGGGTGTCGGCACGCCGGGAGGTCTTGCTGGACTTGTTTTACCATTGTCGAAATGACTTGTGCTACCGGGATGCCGAGCCTGATCGGATTTTTCCCTAAGATAAGGAGTGATGATATTATATTTATCACTTCAGCTAATCGTGAGAGCTTGTGATGGGCTAAGTTGGGACACCCCTGCAGGGTTATGATCTTTCGAAAGCCGTGCCCGCGGTTATGTGGCAGATTGGAATTTGTTAATGTCCGGTTGTAGAAAACTTGACAGCGGATCCGAAGTAAAACACACAACTGTGTGAGTAACCGTGACTGTCTCTTTTCACTTTGAGAAGAGAACACGGTGGGGTTATGTTTGATTCGTATGTAGTTCAGGATCTTTAGTGATCACTACTTTTGCGACCGTTTGCGTAGATGCTCATCTTATTCTGGTACTCGTAAGTTAGCCACCATATTATGCTTAGCCGCTGCTGCAACCTCACCACTTTATCCTCTTCCTACCCATAAAGCTTTGCTAGTCTTGATACCCATGGTTATGGGATTGCTGAGTCCTCGTGGCTCACAGATACTACAACACCAGATGCAGGTGCAGCCGAGTTTGATGCAGGAGCTGGTTCAAGTACTTCACTGGGAGCTCGTTGAAGAGTTTGGCCGTATGCTTGTGACGTTTTCGACGATCAGTAGTGGTTTCTACTAGGATTCGATCCTGACCTGTGGTTTTATGTTGTTTTGGTATCTTTCTTTTGGATCTTCGCCCGTAGTTGGGTTGTGATGTTTTGAATGATGTATTGCTTATGTATTGTATTGTGTGAAGTGGCGAGTGTAAGCCAACTATCTTCTTTTGCAATTTAATCCCTCTTTTACATGAGTCGTGCAAAGATACCAAACTTGAGATCATTCTAGGATTGGCTTATATCTTTAAGTCGTGCCTCGACACGTAGGAGATATAGTCCCATCCTGGGCAATACAATGCCCCCATGCACCCCCAAGAAATATTCAAGGAGACTCAAGCGTCTAAGCTTGGGGATGCCCCCGTGCATCCCCTTCTCCATCAACATTATCAGTTCGTCTTTCGTTCCACTATATTTTTATCACTTTATGTGTTATGTGCTATGCTTGGAGCGTCTTGGTTTTAGTTTTCTTTAGCTTTTCATAACGAGTCGGAACTCAGCTTTCTTTGTGTGGGAGAGAAACACGCTCCACTTCTACCTAGAACACAACATAGAATTTTCATGTTTATCTTTGTTGTGTATGTTCTTGGTCTTTTAATAGCTACTATCATGCTTAGCTCTTAGTTTTCATGCTTATCTTTTTAAAGAGCTTTTTGTTTAGTTGGTTGCTTGAACTCTCTTTAGTTATCATGCTTATCTTATTAAGAGAGTTTGCTTCTGTTGCATTGGTTGATATGTCTATGATAAAAATGCTACGTGCATAATGGTGCTTAGTAGTTCATGTTTTCTTATGGTTAGTCTCAAATAGCTGGGGGGTTCCCAATGTGTTATTGGAGTGCCAACATGATTTGTTTGCCTATGATGTGGTATGGTTTAGTAATATCTTCCTTCAAGAATTTATTTTGATTGACTTGGCGTATGCTCACGCATATTTAAGACTATAAAGAAAGTCTGTCAAGCCTTGATGATTTTTTGTTTCTGAGTAGCGATATAACTTCCATGCCTGATTCAATGTTGCTTTGTCGCTCTGCATGATTATGACCGTCATTGCTCTTTTAGTTTGTCGCTCCCAGTCTTTTGCTAACCTCCACCTGTACTAAGCAGACTGACTGCTTGTGCATCCAAATCCTTTAAACCAGTTATGCCATATGAGTCCACCATACCTTCCTATACATGGTATTTACCTGCCATTCCTAACGAAGACTTTCATGTGCCATCTCGAAATTATTCAAAAAAGCATTCCTATTTTGTGCCTCTGTTTTAGTTCATGAGGAAGTAGTAGTTAATTCATGATCTTTTTAAGTTGGACAAGCTTCACCCCGGGATTGCATGTCTAATGTGCAGACCCATAATACGAGAAGGAACTGGCAAAGAGTGCGCCCGGCTCAAAATTAATATAACAAACAAACCCTCCTTCACGCTTTGTTCATGAGAAATCAGAAAACTTTGGCAGTGATAAACAAAGGAGATTAAGAGGATGTGATCGTCCTCATTCGGGAGCCGTTCCCCGAAACTTGTCCATCTCAAGAAGTGATTGAGTTGTCTGCTAGCATTCGTTGACGGAACATGCATAATCTGAAAATAATAATTATTACCTCTGTTTTTAAAACCAAGAGCTCTGGTACATGTTTTGTCTTTGTTTCCGACCATGGGTTTTCAACCTTGCCAAGAAAAGCCATGGTTCGAGAGTCTCCACCTTCTTTTAAAGCACCAACTATTAAGAGCATGATTGTCATTCTGAGTGTAATGTGCATTGTCCCAAAGTAGAATTGTCTTTTGCATGATTGTGATTCACTAAAGGGGGCAAGCGAGATATCACTTTATCATATTTGCACACCATGCTCATTACAAATCTATTTGATGTTTCAGTATCATATTGTAAAAGTTTCAGTTCTTTATGATTTTCTCATGAGGCAACTTAATTACTACAGATTCATTGTCTCAGTAAGCTTTTGTCATATGACTATGAAAAGTCCTATATGGTTAATAGCATGTCACCACAGAAATTATTCTTGTTATCATTTACCTACTCGAGGACGAGCAGGAATTAAGCTTGGGGATGTTGATACGTCCAAAACGTATCTATAATTTCTGCTTGCTCCATGCCTCTTTTGGGTGATATTGCTATGATATTTATACACTTCCATACACTTTTGATCATATTTGGACTAACCTATTAACTCAGTGCACCCCAGTGTCAGTTTCTGTTTTCTGCTGTTTTTGTATTTCAGGTTTTCCCATCACGTAAACTGCCAGAAAAATCCAGGAACAATTATATAAAAAATCAGCGTTCCAGAAGCTTCCCGGTAGCCAAAGTAGAGCCGAAGGGGGGCCACCAGGGCTCCAGGCGCCCTGGTGGCGCGGCCCCCCTCCTGGCCGCGCCGGGGGGCGCCTGGGCCCCCCAGGCCTCCGCTGATGCCCCCATTTGGCATATATTTAACACGCGTCCCGAAACCCTCGAGAGGGGAACCCTTTTTCGCGATCTCATCTCTGTTCCGCCGCCGCCGCGCTTCCAAGATCGGGAGCACTAGGAGAACTCTTCCCGGCACCCTGCCGGAGGGGAGGATCACCACCGGGAGCCTCTCCACCACCATGGACGCCTCCCGGATGAGTTGTGAGTAGTCTCCCTTGGACCATGGGTCCATGACCAGTAGCTATGTGATGTTCTCCTCCCCTTCTTGTGCTTCACTAATTAGACCTCGTGAGCTGCCCTACATGATCGAGGCACATATGTAATCCTTATGCTATTGCTATGTTGAGTTTGCTGGGATCCGATGGATTGTGAGATTATGTTCAGATTGTGTTTGAGTAATATATTTGATTTACCTCTTTTATATTTATGTTCGTAAGTAATTCTTGCATGTTCTCCATTGCTTTATTGCTTTGGCAAGTAGTAGGTAGTGACTCCAAGAGGGAACGTTATGCTCGATTGTGGGTTCATGCCCCTCGATGACTAGCTTGAGTGACAGAAACATGAGTCTAGGGGATGTGTTGTTGCCACAAGGGGGAAAACAACGGTGCTTGTGCCCGCGGGTGCAAGGATTGTTTACTTTACGCAAAGTTCTTTTAATGCAGTTGTTTGTTGCTTTGAGTTTACACTATGGGTGGGACTCGCAACTTAATACCAGCGAGATGTTCTGGATAGATATCTCAAGGTGGATGATTAGTAGTAGATGCAGATGGATTTCGGTCTACTTGCCTTGGCGTACCGCCCATGCTTTGAACCTCGACCTTTCTTGCAACATAGTTAGCATTGGTTTGCGCACATAATTCTGTCAATTGCCCAGCTGTAATTTGTTTACCTCACATAGTTGTTTTATCGTCTTTTGGGAGAGAGACATCACTAGTGAACATCATGGGACCCCGGTCCATATTACCATCATTGATCACATCCGCTATTTACTTTCTGCTTTTACTTACTATTTGCAATTATACCTATCACTATTATCACTTGCGTTTGATCCTTTGTAAACGACAAGGCCGGAGGGATTGACAACCTCTCTGTACTCGTTGGGAGCAAAGTTATTTGTATCTGTGTGCAGGTCCACGTTGATTGATAATATCTGGCGCCGTTAGCAGCTGACACCTTCTTGTTGAAACTAGGAGTCTCAGGGGAAATCGATCCTTGGTATCTTTGCCAAGGGAAAACTTCCGCTACACTGCATCTCAAACCTTCCACTTGGGGTAACCAACGAGGGGCGAGAAGCCATCAGTAAGCCACACAAAAAGTTAGTAAATTTGTTTTTCAAAGACTAGACTCAACTTCGGCCAAGGAGTTGGAAAGGGGGATTCCTACAGGCAGTAGGCTCTGATACCAACTTGTGACGCCCCCGATTTGACAGTACACTAATCATGCACGCAAATGTGTACGACCAAGATCAGGGACTCACTGGAAGATATCACAACACAACTCTAGACACAAATTAAAATAATACAAGCTTTATATTACAAGCCAGGGGCCTCGAGGGCTCGAATACATAAGCTCGAATACACAAGAGTCAGCGGAAGCAATAATATCTGAGTACAGACATAAGTTAAACAAGTTTGCCTTAAGAAGGCTAGCACAAAAGTAACAACGATCGAAAAGGCAAGGCCTCCTGCCTGGGACCTCCTAACTACTCCTCGAAGTCGAACTCCATGTAGAAACATCATCGGGATCATCTGGGTCCTGGACTCCACCATCTGGTTGCATCAACCGAGAAGAAAGGAGAAAGGGGGAAAAGGGGGAGCAAAGCTTTAATGCCCCGGATGTAATACTTTCCCTTTTGGGTATATAATATATCTCCGGCTTCATCTATTTCCATTCCGGGTTCTTTGTCTTTCGGGTTTTCGTCGTTTTGTTGTGTGAGTGTGTGGCTTTCATTCATATCATGTAGACATGTGCATCGCTTTGCATTTGTGTTGTCGGTTGCATCCGGTTCCGCGTGTTTCTTCCCGTTGTCCGTTTCGCGTTCCGGAGCTCCCTCACGTGTCCGTGACGTCCCGTAGGCCTACTTTGTTGTTCGGGCGTTTAACGTTACCGGTGTGCCGCGAGGTTGTTGTCTGTGTTGTTGTTTTGTTGTGTGCAACCCGCCTCTCAAATCTCGTCTCGTTTGGACTCCGTTGACTATCCCATCCGTTGTTCGTGTGGGTCCGAAGTGCCTTCACTTCGTGACCCGGAAACACCCCTACTGCAGTTTACTTCTATTCCCTAGTCCCTTCTAAACTACCCCGCGATCGGATCCGTCGGATCGCGATCGGAGGGCTCCTAAACACCCCAAGTCTCCAAACCCTAGCAGATCTGCTATATAATAGACCCCTATGTCTATTTTGGGCATCCCTAATTTCTTTCCCCATTTCTCTCCTCTTTTTTTCGGATCCATCCAGCCATCCCCACTGCCTTGGGATCATCCCCTCGAAGCCAGTGCCGCCGCAGCTTCAGGATCGGGTCGATCCGATCTGGATCGCCCGACCAGATCGAGGTCAACGCCCGCTTCTTCGCGCTCCAGGCCTCGGCGCCTCGCCGGCCGCCCGCGTCATCGCTCCTTCCGGCCCGTTCCCTTCTCTCGCGCGCGACCAGTTCGCCAGGACCACTTCCCACGCGTACGGCCCAGCACCGCACGCCATCGCCACCGCATCGCCCCACTTCGGCTCGGGTGGGCCGCCGCCTCCTTCCGGGCCGCGGCGCGCCGCTCCACCGAGCCACCGCCCCGCCTGGGCTTCGCTTCGCCTGGGCCACCGCTCGCCTCTCCGCCCCAGGGCGCCACCGCGGGCCGCCGCCCCGCTCCGCACCGGGCCTCCGCTGCAGGCCACCTCGCCTGGCCGCCCGAGGCCCACGCCGTCGTCCCCAGACCGCACCAGCAGCTTCGGCCGGGTGGGTCGGGCCCCTCCGCCAGCCGCGCCAGGCCACCGCGCAGATCCGCCGCCTGGGCCCCAGCCGCCGCGCCGGCCCGTCTCCTTTTTTTTCCTGATCCAGATCCAGATCTGAGGTTGACTCCCCACTCCAAGTCCCTGTTCAGTTAATCTGAGATGCAATGTTTGACCTGCTCTAACTTTTTGTCTGTTGCTCCGATTCGCGCGTGTAGCATGTCCAGACGTTCGTGGAGACTTGCTCTACGTTTTATCTGTTGTTTTCATGCATGTTAGAGATCATCTAGGTGCTTGTTTTGCTGTTGCAAGAGTGCATCATGTTATAAACTGCTGCCATGTGTTATTTTTATGCCACCTTTGCCATGTGATATCTTTTAGCTCGTTTGTCCAAATGATGCAAATGACATGTCCACGTGTTCGTCTTGCCATGATCTTCGTGTTGTATGTGATAGGTTGCATGGTAGATTTACTATTGCCTTGTTATCATCGTGGCAAAGTGCCATGTGGCTGTGATGTTGTTTCACTTGTTATGAAATGCCATCTTGTTGAGCTCGTTGCTATCGTTGTGTTTATCTCCTTGAAGCATGCTTGTGTGTTTCGGGATCACCTTCATGTGTACTTTGATGAGGTGCTTACCCTTTGCCATGTTTAGTTTCGAGGTGACTTAAACATGCTCTTTTATATGCTATGATGATATTGCTGTTTTAGGACTTAGTGGTTTTTCACTAAGTCTGAAATCTGTAACGTTCCGATGCCATGTTCGTGTGATGTTCTAGGACAAAGCATGATAGTTTTGGAGTGGATTTTGATTGTTCCTTGTAGTATATATTGTTGTCTTTCCATTCATGTCCTCACATGTCCATTTGAGTGGCTGTAGCATGTTTATCTTTTGCTCCAAAGTTTCAATAAAATTCTGCTGCCAGAATTTTATTGTCAAGTTCAATATGTCCAAGATCATTGCTATTGATCCGTGACTCCGTTGGGGGTGCACCTTGGACTTAGTTGCTGTAGTATATGTCTAGTTTGTGTTCATGTCCTTTGCCATGTTGTTTGAGTGCTGTAGCCTAATTATTTTGAGCTCCCAAGTTGCTATGTTGCTGTAATTTTCAGCTTTCGCTCAAATCTTGTTTCGGGCATAACTTTTAGCCCGTAACTCCGATTTCAGCGAACCTTATATCAAACTTGATTGTTTTTCTGTAGATTATTAATATCAGTTTGTTATCATGTTTTGAGATGTTTTGCTTGAGTGATATTTTCCGTGCCCCGTGAGCATCCGTAGTGCATCCATCATGCATTCATCTTTTCCGAGTGCGCATTGCATCTTGTTGATTGTGCTTGGTGTGATTGTTTTGTTTAGAGCCGGAAGCTGAGTCCGAGATCGAGTACGAGCACGAGGTTACCAACGAGGTTGAGCACGAGGACCCTTCTTACGATCCGAACGACTTCTCTTCAGGCAAGATGACCGAACCCCGATAACATTACTATCTTTGCCTATTGCTAGTAGTCTCGATATATAGTTTTGCCTCGATGCCCATGATCTTCTTGTCAGCCTCCTACTTGTAACCAATTGCCATGTTTAACCAACCTACCTATGCAAACTGTTGCTTGGCTAAGTACGCTTCGCTCAGCCCTTCTTATAGCATTGCTAGTTGCAGGAGAAGATCGAAGATGCTTGCTTCATGTTGAAGTTTGGTTGGGTTATATCACACTATATAAATGCTTAAAATGAAATCATCTATATATTGGCAAGGGTGGAAGGCTAAGCCTTTTGCTTGGTGATTTGTTCCACTCATGCTGTTAGGAACCGTATAAACCGGTGTTATGTTCCTTGATTATGCGTTCCTAACACGGTTGGGGTGTATGGGACCCCCTCGATAAACCGCTAAGTGCTAAGTCTTTTCCAGCAAGTCCCAACATTGGTACTATTTGACTAATAACAAACTAAACTTGCATAGGGAGTTATAAACCCTTTTCTTAATCAATAACCTAAGGCCAGTGCTCCACATGAGTGTTGGTCCGAACTGGGGGTCCTGCGGGGCCACCTCAAGGAAACTCGAGGTTTGGTAAAAACCCGTAGCATCACCCATCCGGTCGTGTCCTGAGACTTAGATACGCGCGGCTACTATCAGGGTGTCGACACGCCGGGAGGATTTGCTGGATTAGCCTTACCTTAGCTCGGTATATCTTGAGCACGGGATTCCGAGAATACTCGGGTCTTCCCACTTTGGAGTTGCGACTCCGCGGATCGTGGGCTTGTAATGGGTCAAGTTGGAAAACCCCTGCAGGGTTTGAACTTTCGAAAGCCGTGCCCGCGGTTATGTGGCAGATGGGAGCTTGTTAATTCCGGTTGTAGATAACTTGACACAATGTTACTAATACACTACCAGCGTGTGTTCCGTGACTGTCAATTTCCGAATAGGGATTCGGGAGTTGAACACGGAGCGGTTATGCTTGTTGAGCTTGTAGCTAGGATCACTTCGTGATCACTTCTCGCCGAGGCCTTCTCTTCTCGCTCTCATTTACGTAAGCTAGTTGCTAGTTGCTGCTGCAAACACTTATTCTTTTCTTCCGCCTTACCCCTTTTCCCAAAGGCTTTGATAGTCTTGTTACCCGGAGACGGGATTGCTGAGTCCTCTGTGGCTCACAGTTACTTCACACACCAGATGCAGGTCCAGCTGTGAGCTATCCAGGTGATGGCACCGAGCTGGATTGGGAGTACGACGAGGAGCGTAGTCGGTACTATGTGCGATACCCGGATGATCAGTAGTGGAGTCTCTTACTAGGATTCGATTCGCCTGTGGTTTATTTATCTAAGTTTGGTACTTTGACATTTGGATTTTGCCCTTAGAGGGTTGTGATGTTCTTAATGTATGATGTTTGAGACTTGTACTGTAATTCTGTGACGTGGCGAGTGTAAGCCAACTATTTTTTGTTTACTATCCCCTCTTTTACATGAGTTGTGCAAAGATTACCAAACTTGAGATCATTCTAGGATGGATTTATGCCTTTAAGTCGTGCCTCGACACGTAGGAGGTATAACTCCATCCTGGGCATTACAAGTTGGTATTCAGAGCCTTCTCCGACCTAGGAGCCCCCACTGTTTGATCGAATCGTTGACGGTCGAGTCTAGGCACACACTAAAAACTTTTTGAGTCCTATATTATATCGGAGAGTAGGATTTCTTTGCTTCTCATCCCCTTTCTCTCTGGTGAGGACTCCTGACGTCTACTCTTGTCTCTCCTATCTTCAAAATTGCACAAATTTTTTTTAGGAATCCCGCGAGTATTCTGGGATTGTTTCGATGTTCTTGTGACAAGGATATTATTCCCGATGCCTCCTGTTACCGAGGAGTTGAGCTTCGGGGTATCATTGACACAAGCATATCGCGGCAGTACTAAATACTTAAGACGGCCGACATCGAAAATCTCTCCTATACGGCCAGTGGCAAGATAACCCCGACATCACCCAGTACTGGGGAGGTAGTTCGGGAGTATTGCCATAGCTTGTTATAGTGGATGCTTTTCAAAGGTCCGAGGTACACAGTTTCCGAGAAAGACTGGTTATGTGTTGAAGGATGGATACACCTGGATGTAGGTTTAGAGTTGATTGCGCGGTGCTTCCCGTGTATCCCCAACACCTGATTGCATAACTGGAATCTTTCGGAAATCTATAGGTGGGTTTTATCCAGTAGATCGTAGGCATTCTTCCAACGAATGCAGGTTAGTGAGTTCGGGGTTCGACATTGAGTGAAGGGGTTATATGACCGATGTTACTATCAGGAGTTGCATCTTAAAGGGTCCTTAGCTATGCTGATCCGGGGATTGCAAAACCTTTTCGTAACGCGTTCATATGCTTTCAGCACAAAGATGTTAGAACGAAACTCCTCTCTTGTGTTTGTTCCCGTCCGTACCTTGTTGTTTTCTTATTTTATCCTTTTGTCCCCTATGTGGCTTCTCGTGAAGACTGATGTTATCATTTAACTGAGAAATTCATCCGTTCCTCTTGCTCGGATGATTTCATTCGTTCTTATTGTTCGAATGATTATTGTGAAGACTTGTTGCAATTCATTCCATTGATTCAGCTTATACCTTTTGTCAATCAATTGCTGATTCGTGGTCATCTCTTTCAGGATGGCTCCGAAAAGGGTTCCCAACGCTAACCCAGAGGGGGAAGAGGTTCCAGAACATCCTCCTTCCCCTCCTCCTCCGCCTGAGGCTTGGAGAGCAATTATGCAGACTACTGCCCAGAACACTCAACTGATGATGCAGATGATGCAGCTGATGCAAGCTAATCAAGCTAATCAGGGTGTTCCAGGGAATCAAGGCAACTTCTTCCAGCAGCACCATGCTACCCTCAATCAGTTCTTGGCAAACAATCCTAAAGCTTTCAGTTACTGTGTCGACCCTCTAGATGCTGAGGATTGGTTGACCGACATAAAGAAGCATTTCGAGTGCAGTAACGTGAAGGAAGATGATTATGTGAAGTTTGCAGCCTTCCAACTGAAAGATCAAGCAGCTGACTGGTGGCAGCAGTACAAAGACTCCAGGCCGGGTCAAGTGATCTCTTGGGAGAATTTCTGCAAGGATTTCCGTTCGCACCACATTCCTACAAGTGTCATCGAGGGTATGCGTGAGCAATTCCGCAACCTGAAGCAGGGCTCCATGACAGTCTATCAGTATAATGTCAAGTTCAAAAACCTCGCTCGCTATGCTAAGCAAGACTTTCCTGATGCCAAGAGTAAAATCTATCAGTTCCGTGGAGGTCTCAAAGATGAACTTCAGCTTGCTCTCACTTTGTTCGAGCCCGATGAATTCGACAAGTTCTATAACATGGCTTTGAAACAAGAAGCAGCTCAGCTTAAGATGGAGGCTTCTAAGAAGAGAATTCGAGATGCCGTTCACTCTTCCTCATCGTCTCAGTTGGCTGCGAAACAACAGAAATTCTGGCTTCCTCCTCCTCCAGTGATTCGAGCTCCATACAACAACTCCAACTACTCCAACAACAAGAACTCTGGTGGTCGTGGTTTCTCCCACCCACCCAACCCGAGCAACCAGTCGAAGAAGCAGTTTCAGTCTCAAGGCTCCAAGTCCAGTGGTTCTCATTTCCGTCCTCTCTCAGAAGTGACTTGCAACAAATGCACTCAGAAAGGTCACTATGCCAACAGATGTCCGAATCCGAAGCGTCTTCCTCCTCCTCCACCTGTGAGTTCAGCTATTGTCAGGCATGATCCAAAGGCAGCAAGGGTCAATCTGATGAATGCAGCGCAAGCGGAGGCTTCTTCTGATGTCATCTTGGGTAACCTTCCAGTGAACTCTATCCCTGCTAAAGTTTTGTTTGATTCGGGTGCTTCATGTTCTTTCATGTCTCAACCATTTGCATCCAAGTATAATGTTGACATCAAAAGTTTGCCAAGGGAGTTATCAGTTGTTTCTCCGGGGAGACGAATGCATTCCAGTATATATGCTCCGGATGTTTCTATTCGCATGGGTGATTATCGATTTTTGGCTTCTCCGGTGATTCTCGGCAATTCTGACATCGACCTCATCCTCGGAATGGATTGGCTTTCTCAGCATGATGCTCACATTGATTGTGCTCAAAAGGAAGTCAAGATGACTCATTCTGATGAAGATGTGATTATCTTTGCTTCAAGGGATAACACTATCCGGCTTTTTTCTCTTAATGATAAGGGCGAAATTAATGCCATAAATCAAATTCCGGTGGTGAACGAATATCAAGACGTCTTTCCTGAGGAACTTCCAGGCATGCCTCCACACCGTCAGGTGGAGTTTGTCATTGAACTCGAGCCGGGCACTGAGCCTGCGTGCCGGCGTCCGTACAAGCTCTCTCCGGATGAATTGAAGGAATTGAAGAAGCAGCTTGATAAGCAGGAGAGTATGGGTCTCATCAGACCGAGTACATCTCCGTGGGGCTGTGGTGTCTTATTTGTCAAGAAGAAAGATGGCACGGAGCGTCTCTGTGTTGACTACCGGCCATTGAACAAGAAGACGATTAAGAACAAGTATCCGCTCCCTAACATCAACGAACTCTTTGAGCAGCTCAAAGGAGCTAAAGTGTTCTCTAAGCTTGACCTCCGAATGGGCTACCATCAAATTCGCATTCGCGAGGAAGACATTCCCAAGACGGCCTTCAGAACGAGCTACGGTTCATACGAGTATACCGTCATGTCCTTCGGTCTCGCCAATGCTCCTCCTACCTTTTCAAGGATGATGCATTACATCTTCAACCCCTATACGGGCGAGTTCATGCTTGTGTATCTGGATGACATTCTGGTGTTTTCCAAGAATGAAGAAGATCATGAAAAGCACTTACGTCTGGTTCTTGATCGACTCCGAGAGCATAAATTCTATGCCAAGTTCTCCAAGTGCGAGTTTTGGCTCGATAAGGTTCTGTACCTGGGCCACATCATCTCAGCTGACGGTATTGCGGTTAATACTGAGAAAGTTGAAGCAATTGTCAACTGGGAAGCTCCTCAGAACATCAAGCAGCTCCGCAGTTTTCTGGGTCTTGCCAGCTATTGCAGAAGGTTTGTGGAGAACTTCTCCAAGATTGCCAAGCCTCTTTCCAACTTGCTTCAGAAGAATGTCAAATACTTTTGGTCTCCAGAGTGTGAAGTGGCATTCAAAACCCTCAAAGATAAGCTTGTCTCTGCTCCAGTTCTGACTCCTCCGGATGAATCCAAGCCCTATGAAGTATTCTGTGATGCTTCTCTTCAAGGTCTTGGTGGTGTGCATATGCAAGATAAGAGAATTGTGGCATATACTTCTCGGCAGCTTAAGCCAAGTGAGAAGAACTATCCCACACATGATCTCGAGCTAGCAGCTGTGGTACATGCTCTGATTACGTGGAGACATCTGTTGTTGGGCAGAAAGGTCGACATCTTCACTGATCACAAGAGCTTGAAGTACATCTTCACACAGCCGCATCTGAACCTCCGCCAGACTCGTTGGGTTGAATTAATCCAAGAGTACAATCCCAGCATTGAATACACTCCTGGCAAGGCGAATGTGATTGCAGATGCTTTGAGCAGAAAGGCATATTGCAACAGCCTTCTTATCAAGCCATACCAGCCTGAGCTTTGTGAAGCTTTCAGGAAGCTCAACCTCCAAGTTGTTCCGCAGGGTTTTCTTGCAAATCTCCAAATTGCTCCTACCTTGGAAGATCAAGTCCGTGAGGCCTAGCTCAGTGATACCAAGGTGAAGAAGGTGAAACATGGGATTGCAAAGGGCACTCCAAAATACAAGTGCTTCCGTGTTGATGAAAGAGATACCTTGTTCTTCGAGGACAGACTCGTTGTTCCCAAAGGTGATCTCAGGAAGCTCATAATGGAAAAAGCTCATGATTCTCTCCTTTCCATTCATCCTGGCAGTTCCAAGATGTATCAAGATCTCAAGCAGTCTTACTGGTGGACACGCATGAAAAGGGAGATTGCCCAATTCGTGAATGAATGTGATGTATGCAGAAGAGTGAAAGCAGAACATCAACGTCCAGCCGGTCTTCTCCAACCTCTTCCTATTCCCGAGTGGAAGTTCGACCACATTGAAATGGACTTCGTCACTGGCTTTCCTAAATCCAAGCGAGGAAATGATGCTATCTTTGTGGTGATTGACAAGCTTACCAAAGTCGCTCACTTTCTTCCAGTCAAAGAATCAATCAATGCAGCTCAGCTTGCAGAGCTGTACACTTCCAGAATTGTGTCCCTACATGGCATTCCTCAAGTCATATCCTCAGACCGTGGAAGCTTGTTCACATCAAGGTTCTGGGACTCCTTTCAGTCCGCCATGGGCACTAAGATCAGGTTCAGCACTGCCTTTCACCCTCAGACTAGTGGTCAAGTCGAGCGTGTGAATCAGATTCTAGAAGACATGCTCAGAGCCTATGTCATCTCCTTCGGCATGAAATGGGAAGACTGCCTTCCATTTGCCGAGTTCTCTTACAACAATAGCTTCCAAGCAAGTGTAGGCAAAGCACCGTTTGAAATTCTTTATGGCAGAAAGTGCCGTACCCCTCTCAACTGATCTGAAACAGGCGAACGCCAACTTCTTGGCAATGACTTGATCTCAGAAGCCGAAGAAATGTGCAAAGTCATACGTGAGAATCTCAAGGCCGCTCAGTCGCGTCAAAAGAGCTACTATGACGGAAAGCATCGTGATTTGGCTTTCGACATCGGTGATCATGTCTATCTCGGAGTTTCTCCGATGAAAGGAACCCAAAGATTCGGTATCAAAGGAAAACTTGCTCCTAGATACGTCGGGCCTTTCAAGATTCTTGGCAAAAGAGGCGATCTAGCCTATCAACTTGAGCTCCCTCCCAACTTTGCAAATGTTCATGATGTCTTCCATGTGTCTCAGCTTCGCAAATGCTTCAAGGCACCTGAGCGCATGATTCCGTTTGAAGAGATTGATCTTCAACAAGACATTTCCTACCGAGAGCATCCAGTTGCAATTCTCGAAGAAACCGAACGCAAGACCCGCAACAAGTCCATCAAATTTCTGAAAGTCAAGTGGTCACATCACACCGACCGAGAAGCTACCTGGGAACGAGAAGATCATCTTCGTTCCGAGTACCCTTCCTTTTTCCAGTCCTAGATCTCGGGACGAGATCTTTTTGTAGTAGAGGAGAGTTTGTAATGCCCCGGATGTAATACTTTCCCTTTTGGGTATATAATATATCTCCGGCTTCATCTATTTCCATTCCGGGTTCTTTGTCTTTCGGGTTTTCGTCGTTTTGTTGTGTGAGTGTGTGGCTTTCATTCATATCATGTAGACATGTGCATCGCTTTGCATTTGTGTTGTCGGTTGCATCCGGTTCCGCGTGTTTCTTCCCGTTGTCCGTTTCGCGTTCCGGAGCTCCCTCACGTGTCCGTGACGTCCCGTAGGCCTACTTTGTTGTTCGGGCGTTTAACGTTACCGGTGTGCCGCGAGGTTGTTGTCTGTGTTGTTGTTTTGTTGTGTGCAACCCGCCTCTCAAATCTCGTCTCGTTTGGACTCCGTTGACTATCCCATCCGTTGTTCGTGTGGGTCCGAAGTGCCTTCACTTCGTGTCCCGGAAACACCCCTACTGCAGTTTACTTCTATTCCCTAGTCCCTTCTAAACTACCCCGCGATCGGATCCGTCGGATCGCGATCGGAGGGCTCCTAAACACCCCAAGTCTCCAAACCCTAGCAGATCTGCTATATAATAGACCCCTATGTCTATTTTGGGCATCCCTAATTTCTTTCCCCATTTCTCTCCTCTTTTTTTCGGATCCATCCAGCCATCCCCACTGCCTTGGGATCATCCCCTCGAAGCCAGTGCCGCCGCAGCTTCAGGATCGGGTCGATCCGATCTGGATCGCCCGACCAGATCGAGGTCAACGCCCGCTTCTTCGCGCGCCAGGCCTCGGCGCCTCGCCGGCCGCCCGCGTCATCGCTCCTTCCGGCCCGTTCCCTTCTCTCGCGAGCGACCAGTTCGCCAGGACCACTTCCCCGCGCGTACGGCCCAGCACCGCACGCCATCGCCACCGCATCGCCCCGCTTCGGCTCGGGTGGGCCGCTGCCTCCTTCCGGGCCGCGGCGCGCCGCTCCACCGAGCCACCGCCCCGCCTGGGCTTCGCTTCGCCTGGGCCACCGCTCGCCTCTCCGCCCCAGGGCGCCACCGCGGGCCGCCGCCCCGCTCCGCACCGGGCCTCCGCTGCAGGCCACCTCGCCTGGCCGCCCGAGGCCCACGCCGTCGGCCCCAGACCGCACCAGCAGCTTCGGCCGGGTGGGTCGGGCCCCTCCGCCAGCCGTGCCAGGCCACCGCGCAGATCCGCCGCCTGGGCCCCAGCCGCCGCGCCGGCCCGTCTCCTTTTTTTTCCTGATCCAGATCCAGATCTGAGGTTGACTCCCCACTCCAAGTCCCTGTTCAGTTAATCTGAGATGCAATGTTTGACCTGCTCTAACTTTTTGTCTGTTGCTCCGATTCGCGCGTGTAGCATGTCCAGACGTTCGTGGAGACTTGCTCTACGTTTTATCTGTTGTTGTCATGCATGTTAGAGATCATCTAGGTGCTTGTTTTGCTGTTGCAAGAGTGCATCATGTTATAAACTGCTACCATGTGTTATTTTTATGCCACCTTTGCCATGTGATATCTTTTAGCTCGTTTGTCCAAATGATGCAAATGACATGTCCACGTGTTCGTCTTGCCATGATCTTCGTGTTGTATGTGATAGGTTGCATGGTAGATTTACTATTGCCTTGTTATCATCGTGGCAAAGTGCCATGTGGCTGTGATGTTGTTTCACTTGTTATGAAATGCCATCTTGTTGAGCTCGTTGCTATCGTTGTGTTTATCTCCTTGAAGCATGCTTGTGTGTTTCGGGATCACCTTCATGTGTACTTTGATGAGGTGCTTACCCTTTGCCATGTTTAGTTTCGAGGTGACTTAAACATGCTCTTTTATATGCTATGATGATATTGCTGTTTTAGGACTTAGTGGTTTTTCACTAAGTCTGAAATCTGTAACGTTCCGATGCCATGTTCGTGTGATGTTCTAGGACAAAGCATGATAGTTTTGGAGTGGATTTTGATTGTTCCTTGTAGTATATATTGTTGTCTTTCCATTCATGTCCTCACATGTCCATTTGAGTGGCTGTAGCATGTTTATCTTTTGCTCCAAAGTTTCAATAAAATTCTGCTGCCAGAATTTTATTGTCAAGTTCAATATGTCCAAGATCATTGCTATTGATCCGTGACTCCGTTGGGGGTGCACCTTGGACTTAGTTGCTGTAGTATATGTCTAGTTTGTGTTCATGTCCTTTGCCATGTTGTTTGAGTGCTGTAGCCTAATTATTTTGAGCTCCCAAGTTGCTATGTTGCTGTAATTTTCAGCTTTCGCTCAAATCTTGTTTCGGGCATAACTTTTAGCCCGTAACTCCGATTTCAGCGAACCTTATATCAAACTTGATTGTTTTTCTGTGTAGATTATTAATATCAGTTTGTTATCATGTTTTGAGGTGTTTTGCTTGAGTGATATTTTCCGTGCCCCGTGAGCATCCGTAGTGCATCCATCATGCATTCATCTTTTCCGAGTGCGCATTGCATCTTGTTGATTGTGCTTGGTGTGATTATTTTGTTTAGAGCCGGAAGCTGAGTCCGAGATCGAGTACGAGCACGAGGTTACCAACGAGGTTGAGCACGAGGACCCTTCTTACGACCCGAACGACTTCTCTTCAGGCAAGATGACCGAACCCCGATAACATTACTATCTTTGCCTATTGCTAGTAGTCTCGATCTATAGTTTTGCCTCGATGCCCATGATCTACTTGTCAGCCTCCTACTTGTAACCAATTGCCATGTCTAACCAACCTACCTATGCAAACCGTTGCTTGGCTAAGTACGCTTCGCTCAGCCCTTCTTATAGCATTGCTAGTTGCAGGAGAAGATCGAAGATGCTTGCTTCATGTTGAAGTTTGGTTGGGTTATATCACACTATATAAATGCTTAAAATGAAATCATCTATATATTGGCAAGGGTGGAAGGCTAAGCCTTTTGCTTGGTGATTTGTTCCACTCATGCCGTTAGGAACCGTATAAACCGGTGTTATGTTCCTTGATTATGCGTTCCTAACACGGTTGGGGTGTATGGGACCCCCTCGATAAACCGCTAAGTGCTATGTCTTTTTTCCAGCAAGTCCCAACATTGGTACTATTTGCCTAATAACAAACTAAACTTGCATAGGGAGTTATAAACCCTTTTCTTAATCAACAACCCCGGGCCAGTGCTCCACATGAGTGTTGGTCCGAACTGGGGGTCCTGCGGGGCCACCTCAAGGAAACTCGAGGTTTGGTAAAAACCCGTAGCATCACCCATCCGGTCGTGTCCTGAGACTTAGATACGCGCGGCTACTATCAGGGTGTCGACACGCCGGGCGGATTTGTTGGATTAGCCTTACCTTAGCTCGGTATATCTTGAGCACGGGATTCCGAGAATACTCGGGTCTTCCCACTTTGGAGTTGCGACTCCGCGGATCGTGGGCTTGTAATGGGTCAAGTTGGAACACCCCTGCAGGGTTTGAACTTTCGAAAGTCGTGCCCGCGGTTATGTGGCAGATGGGAGCTTGTTAATTCCGGTTGTAGATAACTTGACACAATGTTACTAATACACTACCAGCGTGTGTTCCGTGACTGTCAATTTCCGAATAGGGATTCGGGAGTTGAACACGGAGGGGTTATGCTTGTTGAGCTTGTAGCTAGGATCACTTCGTGATCACTTCTCGCCGAGGCCTTCTCTTCTCGCTCTCATTTACGTAAGCTAGTTGCTAGTTGCTGCTGCAAACACTTATTCTTTTCTTCAGCCTTACCCCTTTTCCCAAAGACTTTGATAGTCTTATTACCTGGAGACGGGATTGCTGAGTCCTCTGTGGCTCACAGTTGCTTCACACACCAGATGCAGGTCCAGCTGTGAGCTATCCAGGTGATGGCACCGAGCTGGATTGGGAGTACGACGAGGAGCGTAGTCGGTACTATGTGCGATACCCGGATGATCAGTAGTGGAGTCTCTTACTAGGATTCGATTCGCCTGTGGTTTATTTATCTAAGTTTGGTACTTTGACATTTGGATTTTGCCCTTAGAGGGTTGTGATGTTCTTAATGTATGATGTTTGAGACTTGTACTGTAATTCTGTGACGTGGCGAGTGTAAGCCAACTATTTTCTGTTTACTATCCCCTCTTTTACATGAGTTGTGCAAAGATTACCAAACTTGAGATCATTCTAGGATGGATTTATGCCTTTAAGTCGTGCCTCGACACGTAGGAGGTATAACTCCATCCTGGGCATTACAAAAGCAACCGTGAGTACTCATCCAAAGTACTCGCAAGCAAGGATCTATACTACATATGCAGTGGTATCTGTGTAAAGGGGTAATATATGTGGGTTAAACTGCAGAATGCCAGAATAAGAGGGGGATAGCTAATCCAATCGAAGACCACGCTTCTGGCCACCTCCATCTTGCAGCAGTAGATGAGAGTAGCTAGAAGTAACAAGTATCCTCGCATCTCGCAGCCTCCGTCTTGCAGCAGTAGAATAGGATAGATGGTAAGTTCACCAAGTAACATCGTATAGCATAATCCTACCGAGCGATCCTCCCGCACATCACCCTGTGAGAGAGCAACCACTGAGTTATATCTGGAACTTGTCTGGGTGTGTTTTATTAAGTATCCAGTTCTAGTTGTCATGAGGTCAGAGTACAACTCCGGGTCGTCCTTTTACCGAGTGACACAGCTATTCGAATAGATTAACTTCCCTGCAGGGGTGCACCACATAAACCAGCACTCTCGATCCCATTTGGCCGGACACACTTTCCAGGGTCATGCCCGGCCTTGGAAGATCAACACGTCGCAGCCCTACCTAAGCACAACAGAGAGGTCAGCACGCCGGTCTAAACCCTAAGCGCACGGGGGTCTGGGCCCATCTCCCAATGCACACCTGCACGTTGCGAGGGCGGCCGGTAAGCAGACCTAGCCTCTCCTAATACCAGAGTAGGCGTTCCGGTCCAATCCGGCGCGCGCCGCTAAGTTGCTGACGTCAAGAAGGCTTCGGCTGATACCATGACGTCGAGTACCCATAACTATTCCCACGTAACTGGTTAGTGCGTATAGGCCAACGGCCGGACTCAGATCAAATACCAAGATCTCGTTAAATGTGTTATTATGAAATAACCGCGGACAACGACCAAGGCCAGGCCCACCTGTCTCCTAGGTGGTCGCAGTCCGCCCTGTCGCACCGCCACAAAGTAACCATTAGGGTGCTGCTGGGAACCCATGCCCACCACTACCTGTGTGGAACCACCTGCCCCTTCAGCCCCCATCTCCAAATCATCATCATGTGCATGTAAAGTATGTATATAGTATATACCCGTGATCACCACCCGAGTGATCACGGCCCGATAGTATAGCAACGCAGACAGACAAGAATGTAGGGCCACTGATGGAATACTAGCATCCTATACTAAGCATTAGGATAGCAGGTACGGGTATCAACAGATGTAGCAACAATGACAGGCTATGCAACAGAATAAGATTCATCGAAACATCAACAGTAGAAATTCTAATGCAAGAGTAAGAGAGAAGAGAATAGGCGATATCTGGTGATCAAGGGGGGGCTTGCCTGGTTGCTTTGGCAAGAAGGAGCGGTCGTCGTCGACGTAATCGAACACAGTGGCATCGGCATCGTCTCATGGTCTACCAGAAAGGAAGTATCGGAGGGGAAACATAATAAATAACAAAGCAATCAAAGAATCACAAAGCGTAACATGGAAATACGTGGTGCTACGTGTGACCTAACGTAGTAGGAGGTGATACTGGCGAGGATGAAAAACATCTGGGAAAGTATTCCCGGTGTTTCTTGTTTTCGGCAGATGAAACGGAGGTGGAATGTTGCACGTTCGGTATGATAGAGATGTGTGGCGGACGAACGGACCACGCATTCGGATTCGTCTCGTCGTTCTGAGCAACTTTCATATATAAATTATTTTCATCTGAGTTACAGATTATTTTATATTAATTTTATAAGATTTAATCATTTTTAGAATTTATTTAATTATTTTAAATCAACATTATCCAGAATAGTGCATGCTAAAGTCAGCATGATGTCAGCAGTCAAAAGGGGTTGACTGGGTCAAATTGACGTGTGGGTCCCGCGTGTCATTGACTGACTAATTAATTAACAGTTTAATTAGCTAAACAGTAATTAGATTAATCTACTCAAGTTAATTAAGTTAATTAAGTTAATTAATTAATTAATTAATTAGTGATTTAATTATTAATTATTACTTTAGTTATTATTTTTTTAAATCCTTTTTTATAAACATTCCGGGGGTGGCCCCACTTGTCATTGGGACACGGGGCTTAGCGGGCGCCAGAACGGGCGCTAGGTGCGGGCGCGACCCGATTGGCGCACGCCCAGGGGGACGCGGGCGTGGGCGCCGGCGGCCTGGGGCTAGCAGGCGGCCGTGGGCGTCGGCGGCCTGGGACCAGCACGCGGTCGTGGCGCGGCAGGGCTCTGGCCCCGAGCGCCGGCCGGAGCGGGGCCGCCGGCGACGGTGGCTGGGGAAGCCGCTGGGGCGGAGAGGGAAAGTACGCGGTGCGGGGGCGGGGAAGGCGCACGGCACCGAGCGCGGTGCGTGAATGGCAGTACGCGGCGGCGCGCGGAGGCTGCAGGCGAGGCGGGGGGGCATGGCGGGCACGGCGCACGGGCGTGGCACAGGGCGGGGAGGACCGACGGCGGCCAGTGCGGGCACGCGGGCGTGCACGTCGGAGCCACGTGGACCAGCGGCAGCACGAGCAGAGCGAGCGCGCGTGCTTCGGCGCGGGTAGGCGCGATCAGGAGCAGTAGTAGTTGCAGTCGGGCGCGCACAGGGACGCAGTGGTGCGAGTGGTCGGAGCCGGAGCAGGCGTAGGCAGGGAAGTCTGGGGCGCGGCGAGCGAGCAGCGGGAGGCGGCGAGCGGTCGGTCGCGAGCGCGTGGGTACGGGGACAGGGGGAGAGAATTGGCCGAGGGCCTCACCGCGGGAGCGTAGGGACTAAGGCGGCGGTTGTCAAGGAGGGGGACGGGGATGAGGTCAACCAGGGAGAGGACGGTGGGGCAGCTCCGGCGAGGTAGCGGCTCAGGCGATGGCGCGGTCCAGCGGCGTCGGGGGCGTTCGTCGACGGGCTCGATCCCGATCCAGAACTGGATCGGGGGGGAGAGCTAATGAGTCGGGGGAGTGTGGTGTCAGTTAGGGTTTGGGTAGTGGGGTATGTGTAGAACGGGGGTGGGTCGGCCGGCTGGGCCGGCCTAGTTGGCCTAGAGGCCAGCTGGACCATGGCCCAGTGTGTGTGGGGGGTGTTCTCTTTTCAAACGTTTTTGTTATTTTGTTTTACCTTTTGTTTTTATTTATTCTTTATTTTTCTCTTAGTTTCCTTTTATTTTTGTTTAAGCAAAAATACCAGAATGGCACCTAATTTGAGGTTAACAAATATGCCACTGCCACATTAACTTGCGCAGCTAAATAAAATAGTTTAATATTTTATAAATTTGAAAATGGTATTTAAATAAATGTTTTGTTGGCGTTTAAAATTACCTCAGTGTATTTAAACCCTTTACAAAAATGTGGTTTCTACACCAATATTATTAGTAATTTATTTTCTTCAACTTGAACATTTTAGTTTTGATATTTGAAAACATTTGTAGTTTGACTTCAGTTCAAATTTGAATTTGGATCGATTCTGAACTAACACGAGATTAGCAACAGTAGTCGTGGTGACTGAAGGAAATATGCCCTAGAGGCAATAATAAAGTTAGTATTTATTTCCTTATATCATGATAAATGTTTATTATTCATGCTAGAATTGTATTAATCGGAAACTTAGTACATGTGTGAATACATAGACAAAACAGAGTGTCCCTAGTATGCCTCTACTAGACTAGCTCATTGATCCAAGATGGTTATGTTTCCTAGCCATAGACATGAGTTGTCATTTGATCAACGGGATCACATCATTAGGAGAATGATGTGATGGACTAGACCCATCCGTTAGCTTAGCACTATGATCGTTTAGTTTTACTGCTATTGCTTTCTTCATGACTTATACATGTTCCTATGACTATGAGATTATGCAACTCCCGAATACCGTAGGAACACCTTGTGTGCTATCAAACGTCACAACGTAACTGGGTGATCATAAAGATGCTCTACAGGTGTCTCCGAAAGTGTTTGTGGTGTTGGCATAGATCAATACTAGGATTTGTCACTCCGAGTGTCGGAGAGGTATCTCTGGGCCCTCTCGGTAATGCACGTCATAATAAGCCTTGCAAGCAAAAGATTAATGAGTTAGTCATGAGATGATGTATTACGGAACGAGTAAAGAGACTTGCCGGTAACGAGATTGAACTAGGTATAGAGATACCGACGATCGAATCTCGGGCAAGTAACATACCGATGACAAAAGGAAAAACGTATGTTGTTATGCAGTTTGACCGATAAAGATCTTCATAGAATATGTAGGATCCAATATGAGCATCCAAGTTCCGCTATTGGTTATTGACGAAAGATGAGTCTCGGTCATGTCTACATAGTTCTCGAACCCGTAGGGTCCGCACGCTAAACGTTTGATGACGATCAGTATTATGAGTTTATGAGTTTTGATGTACCGAAGGTAGTTCGGAGTCCTGGATGAGATCACGGACATGACGAGGAGTCTCGGAATGTCCGAGACATAAAGATTGATATATTGGACGACTATATTCGGACACCGGAAGTGTTCCGGAAAAGTTTCGGATTTAACCGGATTGCCGGAGGGGGTTACCGGAACCCCCACGAGGGGGTATGGTCCATAGTGGGCCTTGAGGAAAGAAGAGAGACATCCCATAGAGGCTAGCTGGCGCCCCACCAGGGAATTCTAGTCGGACTAGGATTGGGGGCGCCACCTCTCCCTCTCCTTCCTTTCCCCCTTTTCCTTCTTGGTGGACTCCTACTAGGAATAGGATTGCAATCCTATTCCTAGTAGGATCGCCTCCCTGGCGCGCCATAGAAGGGCTAGCCGGCCCCTCCCCTTGCTTCTTTATATACGGGGGCAGGGGGCACCCTAGGACACACAAGTTGATCAGTTGATCTCTCCCAACCGTGTGCGGTGCCCCCCTCCACAGAAACACACCTCGATTATACCGTTGCAGTGCTTAGGCGAAGCCCTGCGCCGATGACTTCATCATATCCGTCACCACGCCGTCGTGCTGACAAAACTCTCCCGTGAAGCTCAACTGGATCAAGAGCTCTTGGGACGTCATCAAGCTGAACGTGTGCTGAACGCGGAGGTGCCGTACGTTCAGTACTTGATCGGTTGGATCGCGAAGAAGTTCGACTACATCAACCGCGTCACTAGGCGCTTCCGCTCCCGGTCTACGAGGGTACGTAGACACACTCTCCCCCTCGTTGCTATGCATCTAGTAGATAGATCTTGCGTGATCGTAGGAAAATCTTGAAAATACTACGTTTCCCAACAGTGGCATCATGAGCCAGGTCTATGCATAGATGATATGCACGAGTAGAACACAATGAGTTGTGGGCGATACTAGTCATACTGCTTACCAGCATGTCATACTTTGCTTCGGCGGTATTGTGAGATGAAGCGGCCTGGACCGACATTACGCGTACGCTTACGCGAGACTGGTTTCACCGTTATGAGCACTCGTTGCTTAAAGGTGACTGGCGGGTGTCTGTCTCTCTCACTTTAGCTGAATCAAGTGTGGCTACGCCCGGTCCTTGTGAAGGTTAAAACAGCACATACTTGACGAAACATCGTTGTGGTTTTTGTATGCGTAGGTAAGAACGGTTCTTGCTAAGCCCGTAGCAGCCACGTAAAACTTGCAACAACAAAGTAGAGGACGTCTAACTTGTTTTTGCAGGGCATGTTGTGATGTGATATGGTCAAGACATGATGAGTTATACGGTTTTGTATGAGATGATCATGTTTTGTAAAGTTATCGGCAACTGGCAGGAGCCATATGGTTGTCACTTTATTGTATGAAATGCAATCGCCATGTAATTGCTTTACTTTATCACTAAGCGATAGCGATAGTCATAGAAGCAATAGTTGGCGAGACGACAACGATGCTACGATGGAGATTAATGTGTCGCGCCGATGACGAAGGTGATCATGAAGGTGTTTTGGAGATGGAGATCAAAAGCACAAGATGATGATGACCATATCATGTCACATATTTTGATTGCATGTGATGCTTATCTTATTATGCTTCTTATTCTGCTTAGAACGACGGTAGCATTATAAGATGATCCCTTACTAAATTTCAAGGTATAAGTGTTCTCCCTGAGTATGCACCCTTGTGAAAGTTCGTCGTGCCGAGACACCACGTGATGATCGGGTGTGATAAGCTCTAAATTCAAATACAACGGGTGTAAGCCAGTTTTGCACACGCAGAATACTCGGGTTAAACTTGACGAGCCTAGCATATGCAGATATGGCCTCGGAACACTGGAGACCGAAAGGTCGAGCGTGAATCATATAGTATATATGATCAACATAAGATGTTCACTATTGAAAACTACTCCATCTCACGTGATGATCAGACATGGTTTAGTTGATTTGGATCACGTGATCATTTAGATGACCAGAGGGATGTCTATCTAAGTGGGAGTTCTTCAAGTAATATGATTAATTGAACTTTAATTTATCATGAACTTAGTCCTGGTAGTATTAGCATATCTATGTTGTAGATCAATAGCTCGTGATGTTGCTCCGCATTTATTATTTTTATGTTCCTAGAGAAAACTAAGTTGAAAGATGTTAGTAGCAATGATGCGGAATTGTTCCGTGATCTGAGGATTATCCTCATTGCTGCACAGAAGAATTATGTCCTTCATGCACCGCTAGGTGACAGACCTATTGCAGGAGCAGATGCAGACGTTATGAACGTTTTGACAAAAGCTCGGTATGATGACTACTTGATAGTTTAAGTGCACCATGCTTTACGGCTTAGAACCGGGACTTCAAAATCGTTTTGAACGCCACGGAGCATATAAGATGTTCCAAGAGTTGAAATTAGTATTTCATACTCATGCCCGTGTCGAGAGGTATGAGACCTCTGACAGTACTTTGCCTACTAGATGGAGGAGAATAGCTCAACCAGTGAGCATGTGCTCAGATTGTCTGGGTACTGCAATTGCTTGAATCAAGTGGGATTTAATCTTCCAGATAACATAGTAATTGACAAAGTTCTCTAGTCACCATCACCAAGTTAGTAGAACTTCGTGATGAACTATAATATGCAAGGGATGACGAAAGTAATTCCCGAGCTCTTCGCGATGCTGAAATCAGCGAAGGTAGAAACCAAGAAAGAGCATCAAGTGTTGATGGTTGACAAGACCCCTTGTTTCAAGTAAAGGGCAAAGGGATAGAAGGGGAACTTCAATAAGAATGACAAGCAAGTTGTCACTCCCATGAAGAAACCCAAAGCTAAACTCAAGCCTGAAACTAAGTGCTTCTACTGCAAAGGAAATGGTCACTGGAAGTGGAACTACCCTAGATACTTGGCGGATAAGAAGGATGGCAAAGTGAACAAAGGTATATTTGATATATAGATTATTGCTGTGTATTTTACTAGTGTTCATAGCAACCCCTCGGTATTTGATATTGGTTTAATTGCTAAATAGTAGTAACTCGAAATGGGAGTTGCATAATGAATAGAAACTAGTTAAAGGATGAAGTGACGATGTGTATTGGAAGTAGTTCCAAGATTGATATGATCATCATCGCACACTCCCTATACTTTCGGGATTAGTGTTGAACCTAAATAAGTGTTATTTGGTGTTTGTGTTGAACATGAATATGATTTGATCATGTTTATTGCAATACGGTTATTCATGTAAGTTAGAGAATAATTGTTGTTCTGTTTACATGAAAAAAACCTTCTATGGTCATACACCCAATGAAAATGGTTTGTTGGATCTCGATCGTGTGATACACATATTCATAATATTGAAGCCAAAATATGCAAGGTTAATAATGATAGTGCAACTTATTTGTGGCACTTCCGTTTAGGTCATATTGGTGTAAAGTGCATGAAGAAACTCCATAGTGATGGACTTTTGGAATCACTTGATTATGAACCACTTGGTGCTTGCGAACCATGCCTCATGGGCAAGATGACTAAAACTCCGTTCTCTGGAACTGTGGAGCGAGCAACAGAGTTGTTGGAAATCATACATACTGATGTATGCGGACCAATGAGTGTTGAAGCTCGCGGCGGGTATCGTTATTTTCTGACCTTCACTGATGATTTGAGAAGATATGGGTATATCTACTTAATGAAGCACAAGTCTGAAACATTTGAAAAGTTCAAAGAATTTCAGAGTAAAGTGGAGAATCATCGTAACAGAAAATAAGAGTTTCTACGATATGATCGTAGAGGTAAAATATTTGAGTTAGCGAGTTTGGCCTTCAGTAAAAACAATGTGAAATAGATTCACTACTCACGCCACCTGGAACACCACAGTGTAATGGTGTGTCCGAACGTCATAACCGTACTTTATTAGATATGGTGCGATCGATGATGTCTCTTACCGATCTACCACTATCGCTTTTGGGGTTAGTCATTAGAGACAACTACATTCACGTTAAATAGGGCACCATCTAAATCCGTGGAGATGACACCGTATGAACTGTGGTTTGACGCGAAACCTAAGCTGTCATTTCTTTAAGTTTGGGACTGCGATGCTTATGTGAAAAAGGTTTCAACATGATAAGCTCGAACCCAAATCGGAAAAGTAAATCTTCATAGGATACCCAAAAGAAACTATTGGGTACACCTTCTATCACAGATCCGAAGGCAAGGTCTTCGTTGCTAAAAGTGGATCCTTTCTAGAGAAGGAGTTTCTCTCGAAAGAAGTGAGTGGGAGGAAAGTAGAACTCGATGAGGTAATGGTACCTTCTCCCGAATTGGAAAGTAGTACATCACAGAAACTAGTTCCAGTGATTCCTACACCAATTAGTGAGGAAGCTAATGATGATGATCATGAAACTTCGGATCAAGTTAATACTGAATTTCGTAGATCAACCAGAGTATGTTCCGCGCCAGAGTGGTACGGCAACCCAGTTCTGGAAGTCATGTTACTAGACCATGATGAACCTACGAACTATGAGGAAACGATGATGAGCCCAGATTCCGCAAAATGGCTTGAGGCCATGAAATCTGAGATGGGATCCATGTATGAGAACAAAGTGTGGACTCTGGTTGACTTGCCCGATGATCGGCAAGCCATCGAAAATAAATGGATCTTCAAGAGGAAGACCGACGCTGACGGTAATGTTACTGTTTACAAAGCTCGACTTGTTGCGAAAGGTTTTCGACAAGTTCAAGGTGTTGACTACAATGATATTTTCTCACTTGTAGCGATGCTTCAGTCTGTCCGAATCATGTTAGCAATTGCCACATTTTATGAAATCTGGCAAATGGATAACAAAACTGCATTCTTTAATGGATTTATTAAAGAAGAGTTGTATATGATGCAACCAGAAGGTTTTGCCAATCCTAAAGGTGCTAACAAAATGTGCAAGCTCGAGTGATCCATCTATAGACTGGTGCAAGCATCTCGGAGTTGGAATATACGCTTTGATAAGTTGATCAAAGCATATAGATTTATACAGACTTGCGGTGAAGCCTGTATTTACAAGAAAGTGAGTGGGAGCACTACAACCTTTATGATAAGTATATGTGTGGGGACCCCGACTTAAGAGTCGAGATCACCGAATGCGCGTGTACAGTGATCCCAGAGATCAATGCTCACTGAACACACAGAAGCTGAATAACAAGAGTCTTACATCCATACATACCGTCTTACACAAATTATGGCCATTATGGCCAAGTCTTACATAGATAAAGCCTCAAGGGCCAAATAGCAAATAAACTCGAATAGCGGAAGTCTTCATAGATAAGTAGAACCCATGCCATCTGCCTTAACCCTACAGGCATTCTGACTAGGATAGCGTCCTAGTTCGCATGTTCGTCACCAAGAAATCTTCATCATATCCTATTCTCTCATGCCTGGCCAATAAAATAACCAGTGGCAAGCCAATGAGTACTTTGAATGTACTCGCAAGCAACCCAAGTGTGATGACAGAATAATTATGCAAGGCACCACTACTAAATTGGCAGTTTTGCGGAAAGCTAGTTTTTCATATGCAAGTATGATCAACATATAACATGGACATGCATGTGTCTGCAACAAGTATCAGGAGGTTACAGACATCATTATCGAGAAAGAGTTGTAATCAACTCATGCTCAAGCTCATTATGACTTCCTCAAGAATCACAGCATCAATATCACTGAACCGTGTTGTTTCCTCACACTCACACACCAGGTTTCACAAACATTGGATGTAGCCCAAGAGCGGTTACCCAACTGTCCTTGACCGTGGACACGGCTATTCGAATAGTTTAACACTCTGCAGTGGTTGCACACATTACCCACTAGATCCGGGGAACTTCCGTGTCATCCACGACCCGCGGTACCTCAAGTACCCGGGGTAAGCACCCGATCACTATCTTTCCCTAGACGACACTAACATAGAGTCCACTCGATTGGTAGTAACCCCCGTGCCCAACATTTCACATCTTAAAAACTGTGGAGCCTCGCTCCCATATTCATCACATACCACTGACACGGGGTACCAACGGTGTGTTCCGTGCCCTGTGAAAACAGTCATGGCCGCCTATCCAAGCACGACCCCATCCCGAGAGTGACCTCGTGTCACCCCCGTCAATAGTAATGCGGGCACCATGCTAGTATCGACCTAGGTAATCAATAATGCCCTTTCCCATATAAGGGTAGAGTGGTTGCACATGTAAGGTTGGAATAACGGTCGCAACTTAAACCAATCCGTTTTCAAAACAACACACACACTTGCCTTGGTACACCACTTCATCATCAAGTGGTTACCCAACTCACCATCTCCCTCGGGCATAAGTGGCACCTGACGGGGTTTTCGAAAAGTCTTTTGAAACTACTCTGCCTCCGTCACCATGCATATTCCCGTCCCATTTGCGTAGCCACTACTATAGCATCCTAACTACTCCCACCCACATAGCCCTCATAGTAAGGTAGGGTCATGCTTGATGCAAGTTTCAATAGTAAAGTAACAAGGGTAGCAACCAAAGTGGTCTCCTCCTCATCATGATTCCGATGCACTGATAATAAGGTGCTATGAGACATGCATAAAAAGGTTTCTCGAATATGGTCAAAGGGCTGCTTGCCTTGTCCTTCCGAGTCTTCAAACCTTCTGGTCCATCTCCGAGTACTCCGTTTATTTCGTCAACTAACGATGGAAACAATCATAATAAGCAACACAACAAGGCAAAAAATAAAAGTGCTCTAAAAATAGGAGTTGGACTTTTCTAGGATACCTCTGGTCATATGAGAAATGGCCAAGGTGTTTCCATAAATATTGGACCAATGGACAGTTTGGAACATTTCAATATGATGGAATCAAGGGGTTTATGGATTTGAAAGAAGTGTACAGAAATATATTTTTGAAAAATGAGCAAGGGCACCCATTTAACAAGTCATGATTTTAGAAACATCTAGGAGTTGGTTTCACTGGATTTGGAGTTCAAATGAATTTCGTACGATTTTGCAAAGTTGATAAATATGAAGAAATGGCTCATTATTTGGTGGGGTACAGAAAGTATTAATAAAAATGTTCCAAAACTAAGTTTGGATATTACAAGCACCTAGGAATTTGAACCACTGCATTTGGATCAAATTTGAGCTCTTTGTGATTTTCTAAAGTTTATCACAGAAATAGAAAAATGACATTTCGATAATATTTGTGAAAAAAAGTTTCTGGAAAAATGTACATGTTGCACCAACAGGTAGATCATGATTCTAGAAACTACCAGAAATTTGAATCATCAAATTTGGAGTTAATTTGAATTATATATGGATTTATGAAGTTTACTTGAAAAAGAAAAAGGAAATAAAGCTTTAACCTTATCCTGCGCACGCGCAGGGGCCACGCCGGAGGCGGCTTCCCGGAAATGCGCCTTCGCGCGGGGAGGCGGGCAACGCCGTAGCCGTCTCCACTTAAACAGGTGGGGCCTGCCTCCGGGGTCGCTGACCTGCGAGGACCACCCGCAGGGTCATCTCCTTCCTCCCGCGCCCGCGACAGAGGGGATCGAGGCCCTGTCCGCGCGGCGGCCGGCGCTCGCCCTCCCGGCGGCACAGGCCACCCTCGGCCAAGGCGCGGCCACCGGAGGGGTCCCCAAGGAACGGCGCGTCGGGGAGGGCCCTTGGGGCGGCAGGGGAGGACTGGAGCGCCTCCCGCACCGGTCATGGCGGGCGGCCTCGTCGGGCGGTGGTGCCATCCGCACTACGAGGTCCGGGGGAGAAGGAGAGGAGCGGGGGTGCTCCGTGGTGGCCATGAGGTTTGCCTAGTGGAGAAAGGAGGGCAGGAGGAGACCTCATTCGCAGGAATTTGAGAGGAGGCCGGTGGCTTGGCTTCGGCCATGGAGGGGCAAAGAGGGAACGAGAGGAGCAGTGGGTTAGCCTGGGGGTGCACGGGAGCTAGGGGAAGCAAAATGAGGCGGAGAGGAGGACCCGTGCGGCCTTATGTAGAAGAGGGCGTGGTGCACAGCGGGCCGTGCGCCGGCGAGGCCGTAGCCGTCCCTGTAGGCCACGGGGGGCTTGCCTTCTAGTCGGGGGTCTTGCTGGGCGTGGTCTACGACCAGGGAAAGAGAGAGGGAGAGAGGAACGAGTGCGAGGCATGCCAGGGATGCGGGCGGCAACTGGCGGACGCAGGCGGCGCTCGGGCACGCATGACAGAGGTCGCCGGAGAGAGAAGGAGGAGGGGGCCGACCGTCCAGCGTGTCCCGGATGCCGAGGCGGCCTCGGGGGACATAATCACGTCGCCCTAGGCTGTCGGGTGCCTCGGGTAGGACGCGGCTACAATGCGGGAGCGCACTGTAGCGCGCTCCAGAGCGCCCATATGGCCGGCACGGCCATGTCCTCACCGCTCTGGTCGCGTCCACCTTGCCCAATGGTGTCTAGGGGGTCAGGGGAAGAGTAAAGTAGTGGGTTGTGGCCTTGGATGCCATGGAGGGCCACTGGAGTGAGGAGGGAGGTGAGAAAGAAGGAGATTGCTGCTGTCCAGAAGAGTAAAATGGGGTTTTACCCCCCTCCAATGATTGAGCTGAGGCATGGGTGAGTTACTTGTAATGCCCAGGATGGAGTTATACCTCCTACGTGTCGAGGCACGACTTAAAGGCATAAGTCCATCCTAGAATGATCTCAAGTTTGGTAATCTTTGCACAACTCATGTAAAAGAGGGGATTGTAAACATAAATAGTTGGCTTACACTCGCCACGTCACACAATTACATAACAAGTCTCAATCATCATACATTAAGAACATCACAACCCTCTAAGGGCAAAATCCAAATGCAAGATACCAAACTTAAATAACATCCACAGGCGGATCGAATCCTAGTAGGAGTCTCCACTACTGATCATCCGGGTATCGCACATAGTACCGACTACGCTCCTCGTCGTACTCCCAATCCAGCTCGGTGCCATCACCTGGATAGCTCACAACTGGACCTGCATCTGGTGTGGTGAAGTAACTGTGAGCCACAGAGGACTCAGCAATCCCGTTTCCGGGTAACAAGACTATTTAAGCCTTTGGGAGAGGAAAGGCTGAAGAAAAGAATAAGTGTCTGCAGCAGCAACTAGCAACTAGCTTACGTGAGTGAGAGCGAGAAGAGAAAACCTCGAACGAGAAGTGATCACGAAGTGATCCTAGCTACAAGCTCATCAATCATAACCCCTCCGTGTTCAACTCCCGAATCCCTATTCGGAAATTGACAGTCACGGAACACACGCTGGTAGTGTATTAGAAACATTGTGTCAAGTTATCTACAACCGGATATTAACAAGCTCCCATCTGCCACATAACCGCGGGCACGGCTTTCGAAAGTTCATAATCCTGCAGGGGTGTTCCAACTTGACCCATTACAAGCCCACGATCCGCGGAGTCGCAACTCCAAAGTGGGAAGACCCGAGTATCCTCGGAATCCCGTGCTCAAGATATACTGAACTAAGGTAAGGCTAATCCAGCAAATCCTCCCGGCGTGTCGACACCCTGATAGTAGCCGCGCGTATCTAAGTCTCAGGACACGACCGGATGGGCGATTCTACAGGTTTTTACCAAACCTCGAGTTTCCTTGAGGTGGCCCCGCAGACTCCCCGTTTCGGACCAACACTCATGTGGAGCACTGGTCCGGGGTTGTTGATTAAGAAAAAGGGTTTATAACTCCCTATGCAAGTTTAGTTTGTTATTAGGCAAATAGTACCAATGTTGGGACTTGCTGGAAAAGACTTAGCACTTAGCGGTTTATCGAGGGGGTCCCATACACCCCAACCGTGTTAGGAACGCATAATCAAGGAACATAACACCGGTTTATACGGTTCATAACGGCATGAGTGGAACAAATCACCAAGCAAAAGGCTTAGCCTTCCACCCTTGCCAATATATAGATGATTTCATTTTTAAGCATTTATATAGTGTGATATAACCCAACCAAACTTCAACATGAAGCAAGCATCTTCGATCTTCACCTGCAACTAGCAATGCTATAAGAAGGGCTGAGCGAAGCGTACATAGCCAAGCAACGGTTTGCGTAGGTAGGTTGGTTAAACATGGCAATGGTTTACAAGTAGGAGGCTGACAAGAAGATCATGGGCATCGAGGCAAAACTATAGATCGAGACTACTAGCAATAGGCAAAGATAGTAATGTTATCGGGGTTCGGTCATCTTGCCTGAAGAGAAGTCGTTCGGATCGTAAGAAGGGTCCTCGTGCTCAACCTCGTTGGAAACCTCGTGCTCGTACTCGAACTCAGACTCTGCTTCCGGCTCTAAACAAAACAATCACACCAAGCGCAAATCAACAAGATGCAATGCACACTCGAAAAAGATGAATGCATGATGGATGCACTAAGGATGCACACGGAGCACGTAAAATATCTATCAAGCAAAACACATCAAAACATGATAACAATCTGATATTATTAATCTACACAGAAAATCAATCAAGTTTCATGTAAGATTCGCTGAAATCGGAGTTACGGGCTAAAAGTTATGCCCGAAACAAGAAATGAGCGAAAGCTGAAAATTACAGCAACATAGCAACTTCGGAGCTCAAAATAATTAAGCTACAACGCTCAAATATCATGGCAAAGGACATGAACACAAACTAGACATATACTACAGCAACTAAGTCCAAAGGTGCACCCCAACAGAGCCACGGATCAACAGCAATGATCTTGGACATATTGAACTTGACAATAAAATTCTGGCAGCAGAATTTTATTGAAACTTTGGAGCAAAAGATAAACATGCTACAGCCACTTAAATAGACATGTGAGGACATGAATGGAAAGACAACACTATATACTACAAGGAACAATCAAGATCCACTCCAAAACTATCATGCTTTGTCCTAGAACATCACACGAACATGGCATCGGAACGTTACAGATTTCAGACTTAGTGAAAATCCACTAAGTCCTAAAACAGCAATATCATCTTAGCATATAAAAGAGCATGTTTAAGTCACCTCGAAACTAAACATGGCAAGAGGTAAGCACCTCATCAAAGTACACATGAAGGTGATTCCGAAACACACAAGCATGCTTCAAGGAGATAAACACAACGATAGCAACGAGCTCAACAAGATGGCATTTCATAACAAGTGAAACAACATCACAGCCACATGGCACTTTGCAACGATGATAAACAAGGCAAGAATAAATCTAACATGCTACCTAGCACATACAACACGTAGAGCATGGCAAGACGAACACGTGGACATGTCATTTGCATCATTCGGACAAACGAGCTAAAGGATATCACATGGCAAAGATGGCATAAAAACATCACATAGCAGCAGTTTATATCATGATGCACTCTTGCAACAGCAAAACAAGCACCTAGATGATCTCTAACATGCATGACAACAACAGATAAAACGTAGAGCAAGTCTCCACGAACGTCTGGACATGCTATATGCGCGAATCGGAGCAACACACAAAAAGATCTAGCAGTTTGAAAATAGCATCATAGAATAACAGATCTGGGACTTAGAGATATAGGGGTCAACCTCCACTCAGATCTGATCTGGGAAAAGAAAACGATGGGCCGGCGGCTGGGCTTCGGCTGGGCTGGCTCGAAGCTGCGGGACGGGCCGGCGGGGAGGGCGGCCCGCGAAGGCGCCCGGCAGCTGGCGTGGCTGGCCCGGAGCGGAGGCCGTCGGCCCACCCGAGGCGGAAGGTGGGAGGCGGCCGATCGGGGCCTGCGGGGCGCGGAGGCGGCTTGGAGGCGGCCCGGTGGGGATCTCGGCCCGGCGAGAGGCCAGGAGGGACGGGCGGCTGGGCCGCGGTGGCCAGGGGCCCGTTCGGCGTCGCGGCCTGGTGCCTGCTGGCGCCGAAAGAAGTGGCCTGATGGCGATGCGGCGGTGGAGTGTGATGCGCTGGCCCGGTGCGGTGATGTGGGGACCAGGCCGGCGGGCCGTTGCGGGTCGAAGTGGCGATGGCGGAGGGCGCGTGGCATGCGGGCCCTCGACGGTGATCTGGTCCAAGGAGCGGGCCGGCTCGATGCGGTGAAGGGGAGGCTGGCTAGGCGCGGCCTGGTCGTTGAAGCGGCGATGCGGTGCCGGGCTCGAGGCCTGATCGGCTGGGCGGAGTGGATCGATCGGCCAGGCGGAGTGGCCGAGGGCGAAGGGTCGTTGACCCTGGATCCTGCCCGATCCAGGGCTGGCGCGGCGACCTGCTCGGATCCTTCAGGATTCGTGGAGAGTTTCCAAGTGGAGAGGAAGGGGGAGATTGGATCTGAAAAACTAGGGAAAGAAAAGAAAGGGAAGAAGAAAGGGATGCCCAAAATAGACTAGGGGTCTATTATATAGCAGTTTTTAGGGTTAGGGGATCTGGGAGTGTTAGGAGCCCTCCGATCGCGATCCGACGGATCCGGGGGTAGTCTAGATGGGCCTAGGAGAAGGTAGTAGACTGCAGTAGGGGTGTTTCTGGGACACAAAGTGAAGGCACTTTGGACCCACACAAATAACGGATGGGATAGCCAACGGAGTCCAAACGCGACGAGATTTGAGAGGCGGGTTGCAAACAACAAAACAACAACACACACAACAACCTCGCGGCACTCCGGTAACGTTACTCGCCCAAACATCAAAGTAGGCCTACGGGACGTCACGGACACGTGAGGGAGCTCCGGAACGCGAAACGGACAACGGTAAGGAACGCGTGGAACCGGATGCAACCGACAACACCAATGCAATGCAATGCACATGTCTACATGATATGAATGAATGCCACACACTCACACAACAAAACGACGAAACCCGAAAGACAAAGAACCCGGAAAGGAAATAGATGAAGCCGGAGATATATTATATGCCCAAAAGGGAAAGTATTACATCCGGGGCATTACAAACTCTCCTCTACTACAAAAAGATCTCGTCCCGAGATCTAGGACTGGAAAAAGGAAGGGTACTCGGAACGAAGATGATCTTCTCGTTCCCAGGTAGCTTCTCGGTCGGTGTGATGTGACCACTTGACTTTCAGAAATTTGATGGACTTGTTGCGGGTCTTGCGTTCGGTTTCTTCGAGAATGGCAACGGGATGCTCTCGGTAGGACAGGTCTTGTTGAAGATCAATCTCTTCAAACGGAATCATGCGCTCAGGTGCCTTGAAGCATTTGCGAAGTTGAGACACATGGAAGACATCATGAACATTTGCGAAGTTGGGAGGGAGCTCAAGTTGATAGGCTAGATCGCCTCTTTTGCCAAGAATCTTGAAAGGCCCGACGTATCTAGGAGCAAGTTTCCTTTGATACCGAATCTTTGGGTGCCTTTCATCGGAGAAACTCGGAGATAGATATGATCATCGATGTTGAATGCCAAATCACGATGCTTGCCGTCATAGTAGCTCTTCTGACGCGACTGAGCGGCCTTGAGATTCTCACGTATGACTTTGCACATTTCTTCGGCTTCTGAGATCAAGTCATTGCCAAGAAGTTGACGTTCGCCTGTTTCAGACCAGTTGAGAGGGGTACGGCACTTTCTGCCATAGAGAATTTCAAACGGTGCTTTGCCTGCACTTGCTTGAAAGCTGTTGTTGTAAGAGAACTCGGCAAATGGAAGGCAGTCTTCCCATTTCATGCCGAAGGAGATGACACAGGCTCTGAGCATGTCTTCTAGAATCTGATTCACGCGCTCGACTTGACCACTAGTCTGAGAATGAAAAGCAGTGCTGAACCTGATCTTAGTGCCCATGGCAGACTGAAAGGACTCCCAGAACCTTGATGTGAACAAGCTTCCACGGTCTGAGGATATAACTTGAGGAATGCCATGTAGGGACACAATTCTGGAAGTGTACAGCTCTGCAAGTTGAGTTGCATTGATTGATTCTTTGACTGGAAGAAAGTGAGCGACTTTGGTAAGCTTGTCAATCACCACAAAGATAGCATCATTTCCTCGCTTGGATTTAGGAAAACCAGTGACGAAGTCCATTTCAATGTGGTCGAACTTCCACTCGGGGATAGGAAGAGGTTGGAGAAGACCGGCTGGACGTTGATGTTCTGCTTTCACTCTTCTGCATACATCACATTCGTTCACGAATTGGGCAATCTCCCTTTTCATGCGTGTCCACCAGTATGACTGCTTGAGGTCTTGATACATCTTGGAACTGCCAGGATGAATGGAAAGGAGAGAATCATGAGCTTCTTCCATTATGAGCTTCCTGAGATCACCTTTGGGAACAACGAGTCTGTCCTCGAAGAACAAGGTATCTCTCTCATCAACACGGAAGCACTTGTATTTTGGAGTGCCCTTTGCAATCCCATGTTTCACTTTCTTCACCATGGTATCACTTAGTTGGGCCTCACGGACTTGATCTTCCAAGGTAGGAGCAATTTAGAGATTTGCAAGAAAACCCTGCGAAACAACTTGAAGGTTGAGCTTCCTGAAAGCTTCACAAAGCTCAGGCTGGCACGGCTTGATAAGAAGGCTGTTGCAATATGCCTTTCTGCTCAAAGCATCTGCAATCACATTCGCCTTGCCAGGAGTGTATTCAATGCTGGGATTGTACTCTTGGATCATTTCAACCCAACAAGTCTGGCGGAGGTTCAGATGCGGCTGTGTGAAGATGTACTTCAAGCTCTTGTGATCAGTGAAGATATCGACCTTTCTGCCCAACAACAGATGTCTCCACATAATCAGAGCATGTACCACAGCTGCTAGCTCGAGATCATGTGTGGGATAGTTCTTCTCACTTGGCTTTAGCTGACGAGAAGTGTATGCCACAATTCTCTTATCTTGCATAAGCACACCACCAAGACCTTCAAGAGAAGCATCATAGAATACTTCATAGGGCTTGGATTCATCTGGAGGAGTCAGAACTGGAGCAGAGACGAGCTTATCTTTGAGAGTTTTGAATGCCACTTCACACTATGGAGACCAAAAGTATTTGACATTCTTCTGAAGCAGGTTGGAAAGAGGCTTGGCAATCTTGGAGAAGTTCTCAACAAACCTTCTGCAATAGCTGGCAAGACCCAGAAAACTGCGGAGCTGCTTGACGTTCTGAGGAGCTTCCCAGTTGACAATTGCTTCAACTTTCTCGGGATTTATCGCAATGCCGTCAGCTGAGATGATGTGGCCCAGGTACAAAACCTTATCGAGCCAAAACTCGCACTTGGAGAACTTGGCATAGAATTTATGCTCTCGGAGTCGATCAAGAACCAGACGTAAGTGCTTTTCGTGATCTTCTTCATTCTTGGAAAACACCAGAATATCATCTAGATACACAAGCACAAACTCGCCAGTATAGGGGTTGAATATGTAATGCATCATCCTCGAGAAGGTAGGAGGAGCATTGGCGAGACCGAAGGACATGACGGTATACTCGTATGAACCGTAGCTCGTTCTGAAGGCCGTCTTGGGAATGTCTTCCTCGCGAATGCGATTTGATGATAGCCCATTCGGAGGTCAAGCTTAGAGAACACTTTAGCTCCTTTGAGCTGCTCAAAGAGTTCGTTGATGTTGGGGAGCGGATATTTATTCTTAATCGTCTTCTTGTTCAATGGCCAGTAGTCAACACAGAGACGCTCCGTGCCGTCTTTCTTCTTGACAAATAAGACACCACAACCCCACGGAGACGTACTAGGTCTGATGAGACCCATACTCTCCTGCTTATCAAGCTGCTTCTTCAATTCCTTCAATTCGTCTAGAGAGAGCTTGTACGGACGCCGGCATGCTGGCTCAGTACCCGGCTCGAGTTCAATGACAAATTCCACCTGACGGTGTGGAGGCATGCCTAGAAGTTCTTCAGGAAAGACGTCTTGATATTCGTTCACCACCGGAATTTGAGATATGGCATTAATTTCGCCCTTATCATTGAGAGAGAAAAGCCTGATAGTGTTATCCCTTGAGGCTAAGATAATCACATCTTCATTAGAATGAGTCATCTTGACTTCCTTTTGAGCACAATCAATGTGAGCATCATGCTGAGAAAGCCAATCCATTCCGAGGATGAGGTCGATGTCAGAATTACCAAGAATCACCGGTTTAGCCAAAAAGCGATAATCTCCCATGCGAATAGAAACATCCGGAGCATAGACACTAGAAGTCATAATCCTGCCCGGAGAAACAACTTGCAACTTCTGAGGCAAATTTGAAGTGACAATATTGTGCTTGGATGCAAATGGTTGAGACATGAAAGAGCATGAAGCACCCGAATCAAATAAAACTTTAGCTGGAAAAGAGTTCACTGGAAGGTTACCCAAAATGACATCAGAAGAATTCTCCGCTTGTGCTGCATTCATCAGATTGACCCTTGCTGCCTTTGGATCATGCTTGACCATAGCGGTACCGATAGGTGGAGGAGGTGGAAGACGCTTCGGATTCGGACATCTGTTGGCATAGTGACCTTTCTGAGTGCATTTGTTGCAAGTCACTTCTGAGAGAGGACGGAAAAGAGAACCACTTGACTTGGAGCCTTGAGACTGAAACTGCTTCTTCGACTGGTTGCTCGGGTTGGGTGGGTGGGAGAAACCACGTCCACTAGAGTTCTTGTAGTTGGAGTTGTTGGAGTTGTTGTATGGAGCTCGAATCACTGGAGGAGGAGGAAGCCAGAATTTCTGTTGTTTCGCAGCCAACTGAGACGATGAGGAAGAGTGAACGGCATCTCGAATTCTCTTCTTAGAAGCCTCCATCTTAAGCTGAGCTGCCTCTTGTTTCAAAGCCATGTTATAGAACTTGTCGAATTCATCGGGCTCGAACAAAGTGAGAGCAAGCTGAAGTTCATCTTTGAGACCTCCACGGAACTGGTAGATTTTACTCTTGGCATCAGGAATGTCTTGCTTAGCATAGCGAGCGAGGTTTTGGAACTTGACATTATACTGATAGACTGTCATGGAGCCCTGCTTCAGGTTGCAGAATTGCTCGCGCATACCCTCGATGACACTTGTAGGAATGTGGTGCGAGCGAAAATCCTTGCAGAAATTCTCCCAAGAGATCACTTGACCCGGCCTGGAGTCTTTGTACTGCTGCCACCAGTCAGCTGCTTGATCTTTCAGTTGGAAGGCTGCAAACTTCACATAATCATCTTCCTTCACGTTACTGCACTCAAAATGCTTCTTTATATCGGTTAACCAATCTTCAGCATCAAGAGGGTCGACACAGTAACTGAAAGCTTTAGGATTGTTGGCCAAGAACTGGTTAAGAGTAGCATGGTGCTGCTGGTTGAAGAAGTTGCCTTGGTTCCCTGGAACACCCTGATTAGCTTGATTAGCTTGCATCTGCTGCATCATCTACATCATCAACTGGGTGTTCTGAGCTGTAGTCTGCATAATTGCTCTCCAAGCCTCAGGCGGAGGAGGAGGGGAAGGAGGATGTTCTGGGACCTCTTCCACCTCTGGGTTAGCGTTGGGAACCTTTTTCGGAGCCATCCTGAAAGAGATGACCACGAATCAGCAATTGATTGACAAAAGGTATAAGCTGAATCAATGGAATGAATTGCATCAAGTCTTCACAATAATCATTCGAACAATAAGAACGAATGAAATCATTCGAACAAGAGGAACGAATGAAATTCTCAGTTAAATGATAACATCAATCTTCACGAGAAGCCACATAGGGGACAAAAAGGAAAATAAGAAAACAACAAGGTACGGACGGGAACAAACACAAGAGAGGAGTTTTGTTCTAACATCTTTGTGCTGAAAGCATATGAACGCGTTACGAAAAGGTTTTGCAATCCCCGGATCAGCATAGCCAAGGACCCTTTAAGATGCAACTCTTGATAGTAACATCGGTCATATAACCCCTTCACTCAATGTAGAACCCCGAACTCACTAACCTGCATTCGTTGGAAGAATGCCTACGATCTACTGGATAAAACCCACCTATAGATTTCCGAAAGATTCCAGTTATGCAATCAGGTGTTGGGGATACACGGGAAGCACCGCGCAATCAACTCTAAACCTACATCCAGGTGTATCCATCCTTCAACACATAACCAGTCTTTCTCGGAAACTGTGTACCTCGGACCTTCGAAAAGCATCCACTATAACAAGCTATGGCAATACTCCCGAACTACCTCCCCAGTACTGGGTGATGTCGGGGTTATCTTGCCACTGCCGTATAGGAGAGATTTTCGATGTCGGCCGTCTTAAGTATTTAGTACTGTCGCGATATGCTTGTGACAACAATACCCCGAAGCTCAACTCCCTGGGAACAGGAGGCATCGAGAACCATATCCTTGTCACAAGAACATCGAAACAATCCCAGAATACTCGCGGGATTCCTAAAAAAAAATTGGTGCAATTTTTGAAAGTAGGAGAGACAAGAGTAGTCGTCAGGAGTCGTCACCAGAGAGAAAGGGGATGAGAAGCAAAGAAATCCTACTCTCCGATATAATATAGGACTCAAAAAGTTTTCAGTGTGTGCCTAGACTCGACCGTCAACGATTCGATCAAACAGTGGGGGCTCCTAGGTCGGAGAAGGCTCTGAATACCAACTTGTAATGCCAAGGATGGAGTTATACCTCCTACGTGTCGAGGCACGACTTAAAGGCATAAGTCCATCCTAGAATGATCTCAAGTTTGGTAATCTTTGCACAACCCATGTAAAAGAGGGGATTGTAAACATAAATAGTTGGCTTACACTCGCCACGTCACACAATTACATAACAAGTCTCAATCATCATACATTAAGAACATCACAACCCTCTAAGGGCAAAATCCAAATGCAAGATACCAAACTTAAATAACATCCACAGGCGGATCGAATCCTAGTAGGAGTCTCCACTACTGATCATCCGGGTATCGCACATAGTACCGACTACGCTCCTCGTCGTACTCCCAATCCAGCTCGGTGCCATCACCTGGATAGCTCACAACTGGACCTGCATCTGGTGTGGTGAAGTAACTGTGAGCCACAGAGGACTCAGCAATCCCGTTTCCGGGTAACAAGACTATTTAAGCCTTTGGGAGAGGAAAGGCTGAAGAAAAGAATAAGTGTCTGCAGCAGCAACTAGCAACTAGCTTACGTGAGTGAGAGCGAGAAGAGAAAACCTCGAACGAGAAGTGATCACGAAGTGATCCTAGCTACAAGCTCATCAATCATAACCCCTCCGTGTTCAACTCCCGAATCCCTATTCGGAAATTGACAGTCACGGAACACACGCTGGTAGTGTATTAGAAACATTGTGTCAAGTTATCTACAACCGGATATTAACAAGCTCCCATCTGCCACATAACCGCGGGCACGGCTTTCGAAAGTTCATAACCCTGCAGGGGTGTTCCAACTTGACCCATTACAAGCCCATGATCCGCGGAGTCGCAACTCCAAAGTGGGAAGACCCGAGTATCCTCGGAATCCCGTGCTCAAGATATACCGAACTAAGGTAAGGCTAATCCAGCAAATCCTCCCGGCGTGTCGACACCCTGATAGTAGCCGCGCGTATCTAAGTCTCAGGACACGACCGGATGGGCGATTCTACAGGTTTTTACCAAACCTCGAGTTTCCTTGAGGTGGCCCCGCAGACTCCCCGTTTCGGACCAACACTCATGTGGAGCACTGGCCCGGGGTTGTTGATTAAGAAAAAGGGTTTATAACTCCCTATGCAAGTTTAGTTTGTTATTAGGCAAATAGTACCAATGTTGGGACTTGCTGGAAAAGACTTAGCACTTAGCGGTTTATCGAGGGGGTCCCATACACCCCAACCGTGTTAGGAACGCATAATCAAGGAACATAACACCGGTTTATACGGTTCCTAACGGCATGAGTGGAACAAATCACCAAGCAAAAGGCTTAGCCTTCCACCCTTGCCAATATATAGATGATTTCATTTTTAAGCATTTATATAGTGTGATATAACCCAACCAAACTTCAACATGAAGCAAGCATCTTTGATCTTCACCTGCAACTAGCAATGCTATAAGAAGGGCTGAGCGAAGCGTACTTAGCCAAGCAACGGTTTGCGTAGGTAGGTTGGTTAAACATGGCAATGGTTTACAAGTAGGAGGCTGACCAGAAGATCATGGGCATCGAGGCAAAACTATAGATCGAGACTACTAGCAATAGGCAAAGATAGTAATGTTATCGGGGTTCGGTCATCTTGCCTGAAGAGAAGTCGTTCGGATCGTAAGAAGGGTCCTCGTGCTCAACCTCGTTGGAAACCTTGTGCTCGTACTCGAACTCAGACTCTGCTTCCGGCTCTAAACAAAACAATCACACCAAGCGCAAATCAACAAGATGCAATATGCACTCGAAAAAGATGAATGCATGATGGATGCACTAAGGATGCACACGGAGCACGTAAAATATCTATCAAGCAAAACACCTCAAAACATGATAACAATCTGATATTATTAATCTACACAGAAAATCAATCAAGTTTCATGTAAGATTCGCTGAAATCGGAGTTACGGGCTAAAAGTTATGCCCGAAACAAGAAATGAGCGAAAGCTGAAAATTACAGCAACATAGCAACTTCGGAGCTCAAAATAATTAAGCTACAACACTCAAATATCATGGCAAAGGACATGAACACAAACTAGACATATACTACAGCAACTAAGTCCAAAGGTGCCCCCCAACGGAGCCACGGATCAATAGCAATGATCTTGGACATATTGAACTTGACAATAAAATTCTGGCAGCAGAATTTTATTGAAACTTTGGAGCAAAAGATAAACATGCTACAGCCACTTAAATAGACATGTGAGGACATGAATGGAAAGACAACACTATATACTACAAGGAACAATCAAGATCCACTCCAAAACTATCATGCTTTGTCCTAGAACATCACACGAACATGGCATCGGAACGTTACAGATTTCAGACTTAGTGAAAATCCACTAAGTCCTAAAACAGCAATATCATCTTAGCATATAAAAGAGCATGTTTAAGTCACCTCGAAACTAAACATGGCAAGAGGTAAGCACCTCATCAAAGTACACATGAAGGTGATTCCGAAACACACAAGCATGCTTCAAGGAGATAAACACAACGATAGCAACGAGCTCAACAAGATGGCATTTCATAACAAGTGAAACAACATCACAGCCACATGGCACTTTGCAACGATGATAAACAAGGCAAGAATAAATCTAACATGCTACCTAGCACATACAACACGTAGAGCATGGCAAGACGAACACGTGGACATGTCATTTGCATCATTCGGACAAACGAGCTAAAAGATATCACATGGCAAAGATGGCATAAAAACATCACATAGCAGCAGCTTATATCATGATGCACTCTTGCAACAGCAAAACAAGCACCTAGATGATCTCTAACATGCATGACAACAACAGATAAAACGTAGAGCAAGTCTCCACGAACGTCTGGACATGCTATATGCGCGAATCGGAGCAACACACAAAAAGATCTAGCAGTTTGAAAATAGCATCACAGAATAACAGATCTGGGACTTAGAGATATAGGGGTCAACCTCCACTCAGATCTGATCTGGGAAAAAAACGACGGGCCGACGGCTGGGCTGGCTCGGAGCTGCGGGACGGGCCGGCGGGGAGGGCGGCCCGTGAAGGCACCCGGCGGCTGGCGTGGCTGGCCCGGAGCGGAGGCCGTCGGCCCACCCGAGGCGGAAGGCGGGAGGCGGCCGATCGGGGCCTGCGGGGCGCGGAGGCGTCTTGGAGGCGGCCCGGTGGGGATCTCGGCCCGGCGAAAGGCGAGGAGGGACGGGCGGCTGGGCCGCGGTGGCCTGGGGCCCGTTCGACGTCGCGGCCTGGTGCCTGCTGGCGCCGAAGGAAGTGGCCTGATGGCGATGCGGCGGTGGAGTGCGATGCGCTGGCCCGGTGCGGTGATGTGGGGACCGGGCCGGCGGGCCGTTGCGGGTCGAAGTGGCGATGGCGGAGGGCGCGTGGCCTGCGGGCCCTCGACGGTGATGTGGTCCAAGGAGCGGGCCGGCTCGATGCGGTGAAGGGGAGGCTGGCGAGGCGCGACCTGGTCGTTGAAGCGGCGATGCAGTGCGGGGCTCGAGGCCTGATCGGCTGGGCGGAGTGGATCGATCGGCCAGGCGGAGTGGCCGAGGGTGAAGGGTCGTTGACCCTGGATCCTGCCCGATCCAGGGCTGGCGCGGCGACCTGCTCGGATCCTTCGGGATTCGTGGAGAGTTTCCAAGTGGAGAGGAAGGGGAGATTGGATCTGAAAAACTAGGGAAAGAAAAGAAAGGGAAGAAGAAAGGGATGCCCAAAATAGACTAGGGGTCTATTATATAGCAGTTTTTAGGGTTAGGGGATCTGGGAGTGTTAGGAGCCCTCCGATCGCGATCCGACGGATCCGATCGCGGGGGGTAGTCTAGATGGGCCTAGGAGAAGGTAGTAGACTGCAGTAGGGGTGTTTCTGGGGCACAAAGTGAAGGCACTTTGGACCCACACAAATAACGGATGGGATAGCCAACGGAGTCCAAACGCGACGAGATTTGAGAGGCGGGTTGCAAACAACAAAACAACAACACACACAACAACCTCGCGGCACTCCGGTAACGTTACTCGCCCAAACAACAAAGTAGGCCTACGGGACGTCACGGACACGTGAGGGAGCTCCGGAACGCGAAACGGACAACGGGAAGGAACGCGTGGAACCGGATGCAACCGACAACACCAATGCAATGCAATGCACATGTCTACATGATATGAATGAATGCCACACACTCACACAACAAAACGACGAAACCCGAAAGACAAAGAACCCGGAAAGGAAATAGATGAAGCCGGAGATATATTATATGCCCAAAAGGGAAAGTATTACATCCGGGGCATTACATTACTGGAGGTAGAAGATGACTAGGAGAGACTGTGGTAAAAAGTTGAGCTCAAGTAGAATAGTAAAAGGAGGCATAACAGTGGTTTTGGAAAAATGACAGAAGGTGTTTGATGCAGATTTTGGCAAGCAAAATAACTCCACTTGACATGAGACTTAACAGGATCAAATGGCACATACATTTAGGCCCTTTCACCAAATTTGAGCTCATTTGGGCAAAGTTGCCAATGTAACTTTGGTGAACCCTAGAAATCAACAGAAATGGATTTCTCAAGATTAGGTTAAGCAAATCATCCCTCCTTGATGCACCACTTGGTGTAGTGTCATCATTTGGGGTTGTGAACATGTCCACAAAATTTGAGGCCCCAAGTAAAAAGTTCGCAATGTAGAGTTGTTCAAATTTGGATCTGGTCAGAAAGGGTTTTGGGGCACTTATATCAAGTTTTCCTTCTCCAAAACTTGTTCCATTTGGCATAGATGCATAATTACATCCCTTTAGCATGTGCACCAAGTTTGAGAGCATTTGGACAAGTTTGGCAATGTAAAGTAGCTCAAACTTCAAAATGGACAGAAATGGTTTTGAGGGGATTAGATGATGCTTCCTTGATCTTCAAGGCATGGGGCTTTGTAATATCATCAAATATGTCATATTTGACATGATAGAATTTCCCTGGAATTTTTGGAGAACATTTCCTTTGTAAATATTTCAAAAGCTTGAAATATCCAGAAAGGGTTAATGAAGGATTTGTCCAATATTTTGAACATGACCATGTGTTGAAACTCTTATATATGGACAATATATGTCCTATGAGTTTCCCTGAATTTTGGCAAATATATTTTTGAAATAGCTAAATAATTTTTACCTATTAAAGACCATTTCTGGCCTAAAGAAAAAGCTTTTAAATAAAATATAAAAATAACTTTTAAAATTATAATTTTGTGGTTTATGGGAGTCCTATACCTAATAGGATTCAAATATACTTTTTGAAAGATTTTTCACACCCTAAATAAGGTACTTGTAGTGCAAACCTCAATTCAGGGGTTTTTGAAAAAAAAAACTAATTTTAGAAAATACTATTTGGCCAAAATATTTTATGAGAAAATACTATACTGGTCTATACACATGGCATGATCATTGGGAAAAGGTTTTGGATCAAGAAGATGAAGTATAAGAGTTGGAGGATTTATTTGATTTTTAGAGCACTAGCAAACAGCAGACAAAAATCAAATCAAGCAATGTCCAAAACACTCAAAAGTTTTTGTCAATCCACATTTTTAGCGTGATTATAAGCTTAAGTGTTGTGACATGAACATCAGGGTGTGACAATATGTGAATGACATATTGTCGATCGGAAATGATGTAGAACTTTCTGGAAAGCATAAAGGAGTGTTTGAAAGGAGTTTTTCAAAGAAAGACCTTGGTGAAGCTGCTTACATATTGGACATCAAGATCTATAGAGATAGATCAAGACGTTTGATAAGACTTTCGATGAGTACATACCTTGATAAGATTTTGAAGTAGTTCAAAAAGGATCAGTCAAAGAAGGAGTTCTTGCCTGAGTTGTATGGTATAAAGTTGAGTAAGACTCAAAGCCCGACCTCGGCAGAAGCTAGAGAAAGAAAGAAGGTCATTCCCTATGCCTCAGTCATAGGTTCTATAAAGTATGCCATGCTATGTACCAAACCTGTTGTGTACCTTACCATGAGTTTGGCAAGGAGGTACAAAAGTGATCTAGGAGTAGATCACTAGACAGCGGTCAAAATTATCCTTAGTTACTGGATGACTAAGGAAACATTTTCTCGATTATGGAGGTGATAAAGAGTTCGTCGTAAAGAGTTACGCCGATGCAATCTTTCCACTAATCCAGATGACTCTAAGTATCAATCTGGATGCATATTGGAAGTGGGAGCAATTAGCTAGAGTAGCTCCATGCAGAGCATTGTAGACATAGAAATTGGCGAAATACATACGGATCTGTATGTAACAGACCTGTTGACTAAACTTCTCTCACAAGCAAAACATGATCACACCTTATTACTCTTGGGTATTAAGCACATAGCGATGTGAACTAGATTATTGACTCTAGTAAACCATTTGGGTGTTGTTCACATGGCGATGTGAACAATGGGTGTTATTCACATAACGATGTGAACTATCGGTATTAAATCACATGAAGATGTGAACTAGATTATTGACTCTAGTGCAAGTGGGAGACTGAAGGAAATATGCCCTAGAGGCAATAATAAATTTATTATTTATTTCCTTATATCATGATAAATGTTTATTATTCATGCTAGAATTGTATTAACCGGAAACTTAGTACATGTGTGAATACATAGACAAAACAGAGTGTCCCTAGTATGCCTCTACTAGACTAGCTCATTGATCAAAGATGGTTATGTTTCCTAGCCATAGACATGAGTTGTCATTTGATCAACGGGATCACATCATTAGGAGAATGATGTGATGGACTAGACCCATCCGTTAGCTTAGCACTATGATCGTTTAGTTTTACTGCTATTGCTTTCTTCATGACTTATACATGTTCCTATGACTATGAGATTATGCAACTCCCGAATACCGTAGGAACACCTTGTGTGCTATCAAACGTCACAACGTAATTGGGTGATCATAAAGATGCTCTACAGGTGTCTCCGAAAGTGTTCGTGGTGTTGGCATAGATCAAGACTAGGATTTGTCACTCCGAGTGTCGGAGAGGTATCTCTGGGCCCTCTCGGTAATGCACATCATAATAAGCCTTGCAAGCAAAAGACTAATGAGTTAGTCATGAGATGATGTATTACGGAACGAGTAAAGAGACTTGCCGGTAACGAGATTGAACTAGGTATAGAGATACCGACGATCGAATCTCGGGCAAGTAACATACCGATGACAAAAGGAACAACATATGTTGTTATGCGGTTTGACCGATAAAGATCTTCGTAGAATATGTAGGAGCCAATATGAGCATCCAGGTTCCGCTATTGGTTATTGACCGAAGGTGAGTCTCGGTCATGTCTACATAGTTCTCGAACCCGTAGGGTCCGCACGCTTAACGTTTGATGACGATCAGTATTATGAGTTTATGAGTTTTCATGTACCGAAGGTAGTTCGGAGTCCCGGATGAGATCACGGACATGACGAGGAGTCTCGGAATGTCCGAGACATAAAGATTGATATATTGGACGACTATATTCGGACACCGGAAGTGTTCCGGAAAAGTTTCGGATTTAACCGGATTGCCGGAGGGGGTTACCGGAACCCCCCACGAGGGGGTATGGTCCATAGTGGGCCTTGAGGAAAGAAGAGAGACAACCCATAGAGGCTGGCCGGCGCCCCACCCGGGAATCCTAGTTGGACTAGGATTGGGGGCGCCACCTCTCCCTCTCCTTCCTTTCCCCCTTTTCCTTCTTGGTGGACTCCTACTAGGAATAGGATTGCAATCCTATTCCTAGTAGGATTGCCTCCCTGGCGCGCCATAGAAGGGTTGTCCGGCGCCTCCCCTTGCTCCTTTATATACGGGGGCAGGGGGGCACCCTAGGACACACAAGTTGATCAGTTGATCTCTCCCAACCATGTGCGGTGCCCCCCTCCACAGAAACACACCTCGATTATACCGTTGCAGTGCTTAGGCGAAGCCCTGTGCCGGTGACTTCATCATATCCATCACCACGCCGTCGTGCTAACAAAATTCTCCCGTGAAGCTCAACTGGATCAAGAGCTCGTGGGACGTCATCAAGCTGAACGTGTGCTGAACGCGGAGGTGCCGTGCGTTCGGTACTTGATCGGTTGGATCGCGAAGAAGTTCGACTACATCAACCGCGTCACTAGACGCTTCCGCTCCCGGTCTACGAGGGTACGTAGACACTCTCTCCCCCTCGTTGCTATGCATCTAGTAGATAGATCTTGCGTGATCGTAGGAAAATTTTGAAAATACTACGTTTCCCAACAGTGACGTGGCATCATTACGAGAGGGTTACTGTAGCTTTATTACCCGGGCGTCACAACAATACCTCCACATGTGCCACGTGGCTTCATTAAGCTCCCCCATCATTTTATTCAAAAATATATTGAATAAAAAAAAGAGACATCTCCCGAAACAAAAACTTGCTCGTATTTTGTTTCCTACTTGCTTTGCATGTACTGGAAGAGCGAGTAGGAGTATAATAAGTTACAGTCAGCATGCTATAATGATTAAACAATTATATTTGTGTCGAGTTGGGTGAGAGAGAAGAGGAGAGAGAATGGAAGCGGGTTGTAGATTAACAGCTGGCTACAACACATGCTCCAAGAAATATTGTGAGAGTGTACAGTGGGTCATGCATTAATAAAGCAATACTGCTTCGCAACTAGCTATATGATACGTCTCCAACGTATCTACTTTTCCAAACACTTTTGCCCTTGTTTTGGGCTATAACTTGCATGATTTGAATGGAACTAACCTGGACAGACGCTGTTTTCAGCAGAACTGCCATGGTGTTGTTTTTGTGCAGAAATAAAAAGTTCTCGGAATCACCTGAAAATCAACGGAGATTTATTTCAGAAAATATAAAAAATTCCTGTGAGAAGACACACACCTGGGGGCCCATGGGCTGTCCTCGAGGGTGGGGGACGTGCCCCCTGCCCCGAGGGCACCCCGATGCCCCACCGACGTATCCCCAAGTCCTATATATTCCGTTTCGTGGAGAAAAAAATCAAGGAGAAAGAATTATCACGTTTTACGAGACGGAGCCACCGCCAAGCCCTAGTCTCTCTCGGGAGGGCTGATCCGGAGTCCGTTCGGGGCTCCGGAGAGTGGAGATCGTCGCCATCGTCATCATCAACCTTCCTCCATCACCAATTCCATGATGCTCATCGCCGTGTGTGAGTAATTCCATCGTAGGCTTGCTGGACGGTGATGGGTTGGATGGGATCTATCATGTAATCGAGTTAGTTTTGTTAGGGTTTGATCCCTAGTATCCACTATGTTCTGAGATTGATGTTGCTATGACTTTGCTATGCTTAATGCTTGTCACTAGAGCCCGAGTGCCATGATTTCAGATCTGAACCTATTATGTTTTCATGAATATATGTGTGTTCTTGATCCTATCTTGCAAGTCTATAGTCACCTACTATGTGTTATGATCCGGCAACCCCGAAGTGACAATAATCGGGACCACTCCCGGTGATGACCATAGTTTGAGGAGTTCATGTATTCACTATGTGTTAATGCTTTGGTCCGGTACTCTATTAAAAGGAGGCTATAATATCCCTTAGTTTCCAATAGGACCCCACTGCCACGGGAGGGTGGGACAAAAGATGCCATGCAAGTTCTTTTCCATAAGCACGTATGACTATATTCGGAATACATTCCTACATTGCATTGATGAACTGGAGCTAGTTCTGTGTCACCCTAGGTTATAACTTCTACATGATGAATTGCATCCGACGTAATTTCCCATCACCGATCCAATGCCTACGAGCTTTACCTATATTGCTTGCCGCTTATTTACTTTTCTGTTGCTATTATCACAAAAACTACGAAAACACTATCGTTACTTTTATTGCTGCTACCACCACTATCATATTACTGTGCTACTAAACTATCTTGCTGCAGATACTAAGTTTCCAGGTGTGGCTAAATTGGCAACTCAGTTGCTAATACTTAAGAGCATTCTTTGGCTCCCCTTGTGTTGAATCAAAAAAATTGGGTTTAATACTTTACCCTCGAAAACTGTTGCGATCCCCTACACTTGTGGGTTATCAAGACTATTTTCTGGCGTCGTTGTCGGGGAGCATAGCTCTATTCTTTAAGTCACTTGGGATTTATATCTGCTTATCACTATGAATAATTTGAAGGACTCAAAAACCAAGATCTTATCCTCAACTACGAGGGGAGGTAAGGAACTGCCATCTAGCTCTGCACTAGATTCTCCTTCTGTTATGAGTAAACTTGCGACACCTACTCCTGCTATTGAATCTGATATGTCGTATGTTCTTGATGATGCTACTTCTGCTATGTATGATGAAACTACCTCTATGCCTCATACTGTGTCACTAGGTGAATTTCTAGATGAACAAATTGCTAAGGTTAGGGAGAGTGCAAATGTTGATGATATTTATGAAAGTGATGATGAAACTACTCCCAATAGATATGAATTGCCTGTTGTGCCTGAGGGTTATGTTATGGATGAAGAAACTGCTAGAGACTTTCTTGCTTGCAATGATAGATATGATCTTAAGAAATTATTAGCTAAGTTGAAAGAAAAGTCCTTGAATACTAGAATGAAACATGACCCTGCTTTTGCTACTTCACCTATATGTGTCAATGATAAGGATTATGAATTCTCTGTTGATCCTGAGTTAATTACTTTGGTTGAATCTAATCCTTTCCATGGCTATGAGTCTGAAACTGTTGTGGCACATCTTACCAAGTTGAATGATATAGCCACCCTGTTTACCAATGATGAAAAGATTCACCATTACTATATCCTTAAGCTATTTCCGTTCTCGTTAAAGGGTGATGCTAAGACTTGGTTTAATTTTCTTGATCCTGGTTGTGTGCGTAGTCCCCAGGATATGATGTATTACTTTTCTGCTAAATATTTTCCCGCTCATAAGAAACAAGCTGCCTTATGAGAAATATATAACTTTGCTCAAACTGAAGAAGAGAGTCTCCTACAAGCTTGGGGGAGGCTTCTCCAGTTACTTAATGCTTTGCCTGATCATCCTCTTGAGATGCATGATATACTTGATGTCTTTTATAATGGACTAACCGATGCTTCCAGAGACCACCTGGATAGTTGTGCTGGTTGTGTTTTCAGGGAAAGAACAGTGGAACAAGCTGAATTACTATTGAATAATATGCTAGCCAATGAAAATAATTGGACACTTCCTGAACCAGCCCCTAAGCCAACTTCGAAGAAAAGAGGTGTTCTATTTCTCAGTCCTGAAGATATGCAAGAGGCAAAGAAATCTATGAAAGAAAAAGGTATTAAAGCTGAAGATGTTAAGAATTTACCGCCTATTGAAGAAATACATGGTCTTGATAACCCGACATAGGTAGTAAAGGTAAATTCTCTTTATAGATTTGATGAAAGTGATATTCCTCGTTATAAGTCTGCTAGCCAATGCTTAGATGAGTTTGACAATTTTATTGTCAAGCAACAAAAATCAATGCTTATGTTGGTAGACAACTACAACACAATGCTTATATGATTGAACGCTTGAGTGATTATCTGTCTAGTGTTAAAGATGAACTGAAACTCATTAGTATACATGCTTCTATGGTCACCACTCAAGTAGAACAAGTACTTAAGGCTCAGAATGATTTGCTCAATGAGTTAAATAGTAAGAATAACGACTATGTTGTTAGAGTTGCAACTAGAGATGGTAAAATGACTCAGGAACCTCTGTATCCTGAAGGCCACCCTAAGAGAATTGAGCAAGATTCTCAGAGAGCTAATTTAGATGCACCTAGTTCTTCTAAGAAGAAGAAAAAGAAAAATGATAGGACTTTGTATCGGATTCAGGGCTCCGCAAAACCCATTAAGTTCGAACACAGGGGCGTGAACGAAGATCTCTCCCACTCACGTCTACCTTGTGCCTCGCTCTCGTCTCGGTGGAAGGATTCAAGCAAACAACGAACAAACACACAAGAGTTTATCCAGGTTCGGGCCACCGCTAGGTGTAATACCCTACTTCCTGCTTTGGTGGATTGGCTCCGGGTGAGCTAGAGTATGAACTGGTACAAGGGTTCTTGAGCTCAGGAGGCGAGCTCAGGAGGGTCAGGAGGCTAGTGTTCTTGCTCCTTGTGCGGTGGTTGAGTGTGTGTGTGTGTGTCTCGATCCTCTCCTCGGTGGGAATCCTAGCTACTTATATAGGCGGCACGGTCCTCTTCCCCCGAAATGTTTAGGCGGGAAGGGATTCCACAACGGGCATTTTGAGTGGGAACACAAGGACGTTCCTACCCTGACAAAAGCAGTCTCCGCCTGCAAAACGATCAGGCGGTGACATGGTGGTGGGCTCGACGGCGATATCCTCCTTATCGTCCTTGCGGTCTTCGGTCTTGTTGCACCAAAGAGGAAACCTTTGCCCCGCTCCTTGGGAACCAACGGCTGCACTGTCTCCTTTGCACGGAAATGACAACTGTGCCGCTGGCGGGCGCTGGCACACTCCTCCTCCTGAGGCAGGCTCGCCCTTGGATTCTCCGTCCCTCCGGAACGCCTTGCCGAGGCCGCTCCCGAGGGGGTCTTGGCTTCGTTCTCCTCGCGAGGCCTGGCCCCCGCGAGGGTCTTGAGCAACTGGTCGATCAGCTGGGCCGTACCAGGCCGCTTGTAGGAGCGCGTCGCGGCCCGCAGACAGGCAAGTCTGGGTACCCTGGTTCCCAGGACGCCGACAGTAGCCCCCGGGCCCAAGGCGCGCACGGAGTTGGCTTCGGGGCGAAGCCTCAGTCGAGGACGAAGCGCCACGGGCCCCAAAAAGGCTGCGGGCCAGGCTGGCGTGTGACGGTTGGATGGGACGCGAGCGACTCCGCTCCCCACATCGTCTCGGCAACTGTGTGACTTGACAACTCCTTGGCGTGGGCAGCGGGGCCATTATGGTTGCGTGTGAGTGGCCGCCGGTTGGTTTTCTTGGCCTATAAACAAGGGGGTGAGGCTCCACGCCTCTCACTTGACCGTTGCAGGCCGATCCCCACGTTTCCATTGCTCCCAGGGTTCCATGGCGCCGATTCACAGATTCTCGACTGCGGAGAAAGGGAAGAGCCCGATGGTGGAGCCCGAACAGCTCCCCCCGAAGAAGAGGTGTCGTGATTCCCCGGGTGCGCCCCTGAGGCCGGCGGACGCTCGCACATGGTGCACGCGGGCTCCACCAGGGTTTCCGCTTCCCTTGCACATCTCATCGGCAAGCAGGTTGAGCGGGGGGCGGCGATAAGGGTGGCGCCGCCAGTCGCCCGGAGAGACGGTCGTCTCCTCGCACCTTGCTACCGTCCCATTCGGAGGATGATGCCCGCGAGTTCATTGTATGGGCGGGGCCGCCTCCGCATTCCTGGATCCTTCTTCCTCCGTTCCTGAGGGAGGTACTCCCGGCTCGTGGCCGAGTGACGATGGAGCTGAGGCATGAAGGGTGTCGCCTTCCTCCTTCGCAAGCCGGCGTGGAGGTGGTTTCTTCTGGCCAGGTCTTCATGACCTGGGGCCGGGGTGTGGTGCGTCGCGCCTGCGCCCCCACCGGGAGGCACATTCTTCACTTCGTGCTGAACACGACGGGCGCGATAACCTTCAAAGTCTTCGGGGCGGACGGCCTCCGATTGCCATGTGGCACAGGGAATGAGCTCCCCGGCGACCATTCCCTATGTCATCAGGGCGATGAAGCGCTCGCTATCGGCTATATCTCCGACTCTCCTGATAGCAGCTATGCTACCCCTGAGACGGCCTCGAGCTCTGACAAGAGCTACGAGCCGCCAAGCCGCCTCCCCTATCGCCGGAGGGAAACAGTGTCCTCCCGGCGTCGCCGTCATTGAAACAGTTCAAGCCGAGTTCCTTGGGAGCGTCTTCCTTAGCTTAGTTCCTGCGGGACATCATGGAGGGCTTCACAAGGACATGTAAATTCTCGTAGTACTTTTGTTATTATCTAACATTATAAACTCATGCCCTGCATGGTTCCCTTGTTAAAGCATGATTTCCCCTTCCTTCGTTCCCGTGGTAGCTTAAGGCCCTACGCCTGCGAGACCCAATCATGGAACCAGCCTCGGCCCGTGCTAGTATGCCCAGTCGCGGCATCATGGCCAAGGCCAGGAGGCGAGGGGTCCAGGATCTGGTAAGAGCCCCCAAGGCGCAACGCTCGAGAGGTCCCTCTTGGCGTCCAGGCAGCCGCCCACTAGTCCATCAGGAAGGACTTCGTAACCATAGTAAGTGGTGGTGTATGTACGCAAGCGGGTGCGGTGTTGAAAACTTATCTTTAGCGATTCCTGAGGTCATATGGTGTTTGATTCCTGTCGCTTCTCCCTTGAGGCAAGGTTTGGCATCCGAGCACCCTCGTGAGGCGGCGGCAATGATCGCTCCCGAGGCCCTGGAACAGAAGCCACATGGTCTGTGGAGACGTTTCTCCGGGCTGCCTCCATCGCAACCTAAAAAGGTGTAGACTGGTGATATTGTGCTTGTCGATGCTTGATCCGTCATGTTTAGTGAGAGAGGTGCCTCGGGGAGGCGTAAGGACTTGGTTAGATTTGAAAAAACTTGATGTTATTGTAATAGCTAGATGATTCCATGCTTGCTTCCTTTCATGTTTGCTTTGGGTGCTCTGCGTCGGTAGGGCCCAACCCCGTGCATACCTCAACCGCCGCTGAGCCCTTTGGGCACCGGGGTTATCGTAGTAACTAGACTCGTTGCTGAGTCCTCCGGACGCCAGGGTTACCGTAGTAACTAGACTCAAGGGGTGAGGGGATACGTGGCCAGTGTGTCCCTTGGGTCGCGATGCCCAAAGGGTCCCCCTTGACGTTCAAGCGATCCCGTTTTCGTTCTGCGTCGGCAGGGCCCAACCCCGCGCATACCTCGATCGCCATTGAGCCCTCCGGAGGACCGGGGTTATCGTCATAACTAGGCTCAAGGGATGAGGGGCTACGTGGCCAGTTAGGCCTGTGGGTCGTGATGCCCAGAGGTCCCCCTTGACGTACGAACGGCTCTTCATGAAGGAGAACAAGCACCATACCTTGCCCACGAGCCTTCGCCTGGGATGGGGGCACGAGAAGGCCAAGTGTCTGGGCACCTGGTAGGGTGGCGTCTGCCAGGCGTGACCTGAGCATAGCCCCCGTGCCTAGCCCCCCTCGCGACACCCATCCAAGGAGAAGCTGTGAGCGTCGTGAGCTGAAAAGCTCCCTGAGGTTGGTGCGACCGCTGGGGGCCACCCTCAGTTGTTTATAACTAGCGCAGAGCATAGAGCTACCACACTTGCGCGGAGTGTGGGCATAACCACGCCTCGGTCGTATTGGCCAGCACAGAGCTTGGTGCTTCCACTGGTTCATGAGCATAACCGCTCCTCGGTTGGATCTGCCAGCGCGGAGCTTGGTACTTCCACTGGACCGTGGGTGGGAGCCTCCCACCGGGAGAGACTCCGGGGCGTGTACAGCCCTGTCCTGACGCGTGGCTAGCACGGTAGGACAGCCAAGGTGTATATAGGCCCTCCTGAGGACGAGTTGAACGACCCTGAGGAAGTTCTCGTGAGCTTACGCATCACTCACGAGACCCTACCCTGAGGCGGGTTGCGCCTGAGTCTTCTTCTCCAAAATGTGAAAAGAGAGGTGTTGTCTTGACCTGCGCCGAGTGCATTTCCAGGGGACATTGCATGAGAAGGCCGCAGCACCAGCGACCCCAGGAGGTGACGTTAGCGGGGCCGGCCTGTAAGACAGAGCTCAGCCGCTAGATTTATCAACGCTGCAGGGACGGACCCGAGCACAGACGCCGTGCCCAGTCTTCTCATGCCACGATCCAAAAGAAAAATAGTCGGCGCGCGGTTCCCGCATGAGCAAGGCACCTGCCACGGGCCCCTACTTACCCATCCATGATTAGCCCATGCGAGAACAAGGCACCAAGGACCATGGGAGGTGCCGTCACGGAAATGGCTGATAGGCAGAGCTCAGCCCTTGGATTTATCGACGCTGTAGGGACGGACCCGAGCACAAACGTCGTGCCAGTCCTTAATAATGGGGCGGTTGCGAGTGGGCTCGCAATGGCTCATGACCTTAGTGGCGGTGAGGACGCCAAGCATATAGATAATGCGAATGGAAAGAAATATCTGGCCTTGATCATGCAAAAAGGGAGACAGCCGCGGGGGACAGCCCCCAGCGGCCCGAGGATGATGCAGCCCGAGAGGCGCCCTCGTTTAGATACCTGAAGTGTCACCTGATACTTGCCGAAGGAGAGTTGGGGTAGTTGAAGACGCGAGCTGTGTGGGTTGCTCCCGAGGATCATCGGGCTCCTGAGGCCCAGGGGCTCCTGAGGCTCTCAGTGGTCACACGGGTCCGGCTCCCACTCCGTCCGAACCGCCTGCACTGAGCCTCCCGAGCCCCCAAGGCCTGCTGCGCGAGATGCTGGAACATGGTAGCTGCGTTGCGGAAGCCGAAGAGCGTGCGGACGTAGCTGCAGGGGAGGGCCCTCCTCCGCCCAACCGCCGTCGACCAGAAGGGCTCCTGAGAAGCGGCTCGGTTGAGACCCGCGATGTCGATGCAGACGCGGAAGCAGTCGCTCGGGCTGCGAGCAGGTGTACTTGGGGTTGTGCGGTTACGCCCACCGCGGATGAGTCATGCGTACTGAAGTTCCTCTGTAACTTGGTCGATGAAGTCATGAGCCCCTAGCGCTGGACGGCTCGCGCTGGGCTCACAAAAACGCGCATCAAGATACACTTGTAGGTGGTGCTCGAACACCTCCCTCGGGGCGCGGGTCAGCTCAGGGACACTCCCGAGGAGAGCCCCCGAGCCCATCACGAGAGGGGCACCGAGCGCGCCTCCCTATGCGAGGGTGGAAGGCGCCTCGTCAGCAGGCGCGAGTCCTGAGGCCAGGTCGTCGGGAGCCCCCGTGTCCTGAGGTCCGTTGATGGGTAGGTTCTTCTTCTTCTTGGGGGCGGCCTACAGGGCGAGCATGGCTTCATCCTCGCCGGGGTATTCAACCGCCGCGGTCTGGTAGGCAGGCTCCAGGGAACGCACCGCTTCCTTCTCGTCGGAGGCGATCTTGATGACTCCGCCGCTTCCGGGCATCTTGAGGACGTTGTAGCGGTGATGGGTAGCCGCCATGAACTTGGCAAGGGCAGGATACCCCAGGATGGCGTTGTACGGGAGGTGGATGTTGGCGACGTCGAAGTCGATGAGCTCGTTGTGGTAGTTGTCGCGGTCTCCAAAGGTGACGGGGAGGCGGACTTGCCCCATCGGGAGCGTGGAGCCATCCGTGACTCCGTAGAATGGCTTGGTGGGGTGGAGCTGATCGTAGGGAACCTGGAGTGTCTCGAAGGTCTGGACGGAGAGGACGTTGAGCTCTGCCCCACCGTCGATGAGGGTCTTGGTCACGAGGACGTTGCTGATGGTCGGGGTGTAGAGCATCGGGAGTGCGCCTGGGGCCGCAGTACACTTGAGCTGATCTTTGGGGTCGAAGGCGATGACTTGCTTGGTCCACCTGAGGTTGCGCGTGGCGTCAGGCCTGGGAAGCACCACGTTCACCTCACGGGCGAACTGCTTGAAGATGTGGTGAGAAGCCGGGGCATGAGCTCCTCCCTGAATGCACGCGAGTGCACGCGGTTCCTGGAAGCCCCCTGCCCCGTCACCCTGGCGATCGTCGTCGTTCCTCCTTGGCGGTGGTGGCAGCGGAGGCAGGCCTCCGTGGCCCTGAGGGCGACCCTCACGAGGCTGGTCACGCCACGGGGCGTCACGAGGCTGGTCACGCCGCGGGGCGTCACGAGACTGCTCGTGCCAGTGGTCTTCGCGAGGCTGCTCACGCCACCCTTGGTGCGAGTTCCTGCCATCCCAACGTCCTCCTCCTCGGCCTCCTCCACGGCCGTAGCCGCGGTTGTCGCGGTCAGGGCGCTGCCCGACGCGCCCGCCGCGCATCGCCCTGAGCTCCTGGCGATCGTTGGTGTTGTGGTTGTGGATGTTGTGGAAGAAGCAGTACGGTCGGTTGTCTCTGGGGAGGTCATCGTAGTCGCAGCCATGCTTCACTTCTGGCTCAGCAGCCAGCACGGCGGGTCCCTTGCGATTCGACTCCTTGGCCTTGGTATTCTTGTCGTCTGCCTCCACCTCAGGCAGCTCCTGAAGGGAGAGGCGGCCTTCCTCCGCCCTAGCGCACTTTGCCGTGAGCTTGAACATCTCGAGGGTTGTGCATAGGTCTTCGTGGATGGCGAGCTCCTCCCTTATCCTGACGTCGTGGACGCCATCGGAGAACGCATAGATGATGGCCTCGTCTGAGACCCTAGGGATACGGAGACGCATGGTTTTGAAGCGTTGGATGTACTTTTGCAGGGTTTCTCCCGGCTGCTGCTTCACGCGACGCAGGTCAGCAACTGCCGGGGCTCGGTCGCGGGTGCCTTGGAAGTTGGCGATGAAGCGCTCGCGAAGCTCTCCCCAGGAGGAGATGGATCCCACCGGGAGGTTCAGGAGCCAGGAGCGCGCGCCGTCCTTCAGAGCCATGGGGAACCAGTTCGCCATGACCTGCTCAGTGCCGTTGGCCGCCTCGATGCTCAGCTCGTAGAGTTGGAGGAACTCCGTGGGGTCGATGGTGCCGTCGTAGCGCGGAGGCAGGTCCGGCTTGAACTTGTCGGGCCAGACGAGGCGTCGTAGCTCGGGAGCTAGGGCGCCACACCCGCGTACGCTCATGATCACATGCGCCCCGTGCACCAGCGACGCTGGTTCTTGAGGTGCTGGTGCCACCACCTCCTGTGGCGCGCGGTCTGGGCGTTGTGGGCCAGGGGGGCCATGAGCCCCTACATGTGTGTGCGGGATCACCTGGCAACTCTCCTCGTCGTGGGCATGGGCTCTGCGGGGTTGCTCACGTCGAGGGGCCACGCGTCGGCCCTGCTGGCTAGCGGGGTGAGGGTGAGGCGGAGCCGGGACCCCACGATCCTCGTTCGCCGCCGATGGCGACGGAGGACGCGAAGAGTGCGTTGGTGCAGGCGCTTCCCCAGCTGCGTTGACGACCTCGGTGATGCGGTGGAGCCACTCGTTGTAGAGGTCTTCTGCCAGGCGGTAGCGCAAGAGCTCCCGCGCCATCAATAGCGCGGGCTGCTGGTAGACCGGCCCACGGCGGACCAGCAAGGACGACGCTGCGGCCGGCGAGGGTGAAGGTGTTGCCATGTGGCCATCCCGCCGCACGGACAGCGGCAGCGAGGAGTGCTGCTGCTCGTGGACAGCCGGGTCGGTGGCGGCGTTGGCGACCGGCGAGTTGGGGTGGAGCGGTGCGCCGTTGCCCGCGGGCGCCGTCTGAGCGATGTTCACAGCGCGGCGGGCGGCACAAGCTCGACGTCTGTCCACCATGGCTGTGGAGCAGGGTCGGTGACGAGAACGCGACGAGGTCGTCAGAGAGGCAAGATTTCGACACGCCCCCTATCTGGCGCGCCAAATGTCGGATTCAGGGCTCCGCAAAACCCGTTAAGTTCGACACAGGGGCGTGCACGAAGATCTCTCCCACTCACATCTACCTAGCACCTCGCTCTCGTCTCGGTGGAAGGATTCAAGCAAACAACGAACAAACACACAAGAGTTTATCCAGGTTCCGGCCACCGCGAGGTGTAATACCCTACTTCCTGCTTTGGTGGATTGGCTCCGGGTGAGCTAGAGTATGAACTGGTACAAGGGTTCCTGAGCTCAGGAGGCGAGCTCAGGAGGGTCTAGAGGCTAGCGTTCTTGCTCCTTGTGCAGTGGTCGAGTGTGTGTGTGTCTCGATCCTCTCCTCAGTGGGAATCCTAGCTACTTATATAGGCGGCCACGGTCCTCTTCCCCCGAAATGTTTAGGCGGGAAGGGATTCCACAACGGCCATTTTGAGCGGGAACACAAGGACGTTCCTACCCTGACAAAAGCAGTCTCCGCGTGCAAAAGGATCAGGCGGTGACACGGTGGTGGGCTCGACGGTGACATCCTCCTTATCGTCCTTGCGGTCTTTGGTCTTGTTGCACCAAAGAGGAAACCTTTGCCCCGCTCCTTGGGAACCAACGGCTGCGTTGTCTCCTTTGCACCGAAATGGCAACTGTGCCGCTGGCGGGCGCTGGCACTCGCTGGCGCGGTGCGTCATTGCTGACCTCACTGCCTCCGCCTGAGGCAGGCTCAGCCTTGGATTCTCCGCCCCTCCGGAATGCCTTGCCGAGGCCGCTCCCGAGGGGGTCTTGGCGTCGTTCTCCTTGCGAGCCCTGGCCCCCCGCGAGGGCCTTGAGCAGCTGGTCGATCAGCTGGGCCGTACCAGGCTGCTTGTAGGAGCGCGTCGTGGCCCGCAGACAGGCAATTCTGGGTACCTTGGTTCCCAGGACGCCGACACTTTGCATGCTTCTAGTGAACCTGTAGCTCGCCCACCTTAGAATCCCAATGATATATCTGTTTCTGATGCTGAGACACAATCTGGTAATGAGCATGAACCTAGTGATAAGGTTAATGATGATGTTCATGATGATGCTCAACCTAGTAATGACAATGATGTAGAGTTTGAACCTGTTGTTGATCTTGATAACCCACAATCAAAGAATCAACGTTATGATAAGAGAGACTTTGTTGCTAGGAAGCACGGTAGGGAAAGAGAACCATGGGTTCGGAAACCCATGCCTTTTCTTCCGAAACCATCCAAGAAAAAGGATGATGAAGATTTTGAGCGCTTCGCTGAAATGATTAGAGCTATCTTTTTGCGTATGCGTTTGACTGATGTGCTTAAAACAAATCCTTATGCTAAGTATATGAAAGATATTATTACCAACAAAAGAAAGATACCTGATGTAGAAATTTCCACCATTCTTGGCAATTACACTTTTGAAGGTGGAATGCCTACGAAATTAGGAGATCTAGGAGTACCTACTATACATTGCTCCATTAAGAGAAACTATGTTAAAACTGCTTTGTGTGATCTCGGAGCAGGTGTTAGTGTTATGCCTCTCTCTTTATATCGTAGACTTGACTTGAGTAAGTTGACACCTACTGAAATATCCTTGCAAATGGCTGATAAATCAACTGCTATACTTGTCGGTATTTGTGAGGATGTGCCTGTTGTAGTTGCAAATGTTACTATTCTAACATACTTTGTTATACTTGATATTCCCGAAGATGATAGTATGTCTATTATTCTTGGCAGACCTTTTTTGAATACTGCAGGGGCTGTTATTGATTGCAAAAAAGGCAATGTCACTTTTCATGTCAATGGTAATGAGCATACGGTACACTTTCCGAGGAAACAACCTCAGGTCTTCAGTATCAATTATATTGGAAAAACTTCAACTATCACTATTGGAGGTTTTGAGTTTCCTATTCCTACTATTAAGAAGGCATATGACATACTTATTGTTGGGGACATACAGATCCCCATTGAGGTAACATAGTGTTATTCGAAAATTCTCCGGTTTCATGTTACTTGGAAAGAGTTTATTAACAAGACCTGATCAACCTTGTTAATGGATTCCTTTTGATGAACATGGGATAGGTGAATCTAGATAGCACAAACCTTCTGTACCCTTCTTTTACTTTCTGTTAATTAGGTTAAATAAAACAAAAATAGCAATATATGTCTGTCTCCAGACTTATCCGTGCAATAAAAAAACATCTCGAAAATAAAAGTTCTCCAAATGCCATGAAAATGAAATATGATTTTTTTTTCTAGAATATTTAAGAAAATATGGCACTGAACACACAGCGAGGGGAGCCAGCACCTGGCCTCGAGGGCACAGGGCGCGCCCCCTGCCTCGAGGGCCCCACGTGGCCCCCCTCCACTTATGCTTCCACCCATACCCTTCTTCTTCCTCCAAAAAAAATCCCCAACCAGCTCAAACCCGAGTTCTAGCTCATTTTGCTGCCATTTTTTATCTCCTTGCTCAAAGCACCATTCACCAAACTGTTTGGGGAGATTGTTCCTTGGTATGTGACTCCTCCATTGGTCCAATTAGTTTTTGTTCTAGTGCTTTATTTGTTGCAAATTTGTGCTGTTGTGGTGACCTTGTTCTTGAGCTTGCATGTCAAATTTTCTTGGTCCCAAGTAGTTCTAATGCATGATATAGCTTCTAGGCACTTATAGGAGTTATTGCTATCATTCTTGTTGAGTTTGGTTAACTTTTATTTGTGAGTTACTAAAAATTTCAGAAATTTTCAGAAAAATGTCTAGGAAAAACTTCCAAGGTGGTACTTCAAGGAAGCAAGGACCAAGGCTCGCGTTCCATGAGTCGGATGATGAACCACCGAGGGATGCTGATGTGCGGCCTTGTGAATGGTTGTCGGATGAATTTATGAGTCAAGAGGGCATGAAAGATGAATTTTACGCATATGTGCGTAACGCTGACCTTGAGGACTTCATGCAAGATAAGTGCCTCCAATACCATGGCTTGACTGATAGCTTTGTGAGAAGGTTTAAATTTTCATCTTCACGTAACTCTCACACTGTCTTGTTTGATCTATATGACAAATCTTATACCATGGACTTAGAGGATTTTAATGAAGCCTGCAAGCTCCCATAGTGGGGCAGTATGAGTAATCCTTGTAAATCTGAATTTAGAGAATTCCTTGCTAGTATTACAGTGGGAGAATCTAGGGATATCACACAAGCCACCACGGGGAGCATACATTTTCCTGCTATTCATTACTTAGCTCTCTTTATCGGTAGATGCTTAAATGGCAAATATGAGGCTTGTCACATGTGTGTCCCTGATCTTAGCGTTCTCAGAAGTGTTGTACTAGGTGATAGGCAATATAATCTGGGAGCTATTGTTGCACGTAGGCTACACCATAATGGTTCTAATGGAGATTTATTTGGTGGGATCTATGCTACTCGCATAGCCCGCTATCTTGGTGTGCCTGTGCACCCGTACGATGACCCCTTACCCTACTGTTTATTTAGACTGTAATGCTATGGCTAGTCACCGGTTTATAGAATGGGATAATCAAACTCTCAAATATCGACTAATCTTTAACCGGCAACATGCCATCCATATTGTTCTTCCTGCCCCTACTTTGTTTAACTTTCAGGAAAAGGGGAGATACACTATAACCATGGAGGAGGCGAATGCCCATTACAACATGACGGAGGCAGCCCGCCTTCGAGCTGCAGCTCAGCAGGCAACATCTGCTGCATCTCAGTACGACCCCAACTACAACTTTGGATATCCGTCAGGCCAGTACTGGCCATAGACCAACTTAGGCCAAAAGCCTAAGCTTGGGGGAGTACGTGTTTCTCACCGACTTACATTTATATTCACACACTTATTCTAGTTGTCGGTGCTCACACTCTTTCACTGTACCATCCATGCTTAGTTTCAATTTCTTTTTCTTTGTCTTTTTCTCTTGTGTGCTAGAAAAATCCAGAAAAACAAAAAAATATTAGTTGTAGCTTCTAGCTAGTTTGCTTTCTTTGCTTGTAGTAGTAACTAAAAATGAAAACCCAAAAATATTTCCCGTTCTTCTTTTGCTTGTTGAGAGCTTTCCCGTGTAAATAGTTTTTTTCTTTAGGGGTTAAGAGTAGAAGACCATGATTAAAATGCTTAGTGGCTCTCATATGCTTTATTGTTGATTTAACCTTTAGCCACATTACCTTGTCTTCTCTCTTGCATTAAAATGTCTGCAGATTCCAGCTTAGTCCAATGCACGTGCACTATTATTATTATCCACACCGTTCGGTCGTGCGAGTGAAAGGCAATAAGGATGATATATGATGAACTAATTGAGATGAGAAAAGCTGGTATGAACTCGACCTCTCTTGTTTTTGTAAATATGATTGCTCGTCGTTCTTGATTCAACTTGTTATGAATGAAACATGTTTGCAATGACAATTAGAGATCATAGCTGCTTATGCCATGCTTACTTAGCTGAGAGTTTATAATGGTCTATCTTGCGTGCCAACATGATATTAAAATGGTTGTGATGTGGTATGATGGGTGGTATCCTCCTTTGAACAATTTAAGTGACTTGACTTGGCACATGTTCACGCATGTAGTTGAAACCAATCAACATAGCCTTCACGATATTTATGTTCATGGTGATTTATATCCTACTCATGCTTGCATTCATTGTTGATTAATTTTAATGCATGTTCATGACCGTTGTTGCTCTCTAGCTGGTCGCTTCCCAGTCTCCTTCTAGCCTTCACCTGTACTAAGCGGGAATACTGCTTGTGCATCCACTTCCATAAACCCCAAAGTCATTCCATATGAGTCCACCATACCTTCCTATATGCGGTATTTACCTACCGTTCCAAGTAAATTTGTATGTGCCAAACTCTAAACCTTCAAATAAAATTTTGTTTTGTATGCTCGAACAGCTCATGTATCAACTAGGGCTGTCTATATCTTCCATGCTAGGTGGGTTATTCTCACGATGAGTGGACTCCGCTCATCATTCACAAGAAAATGGCTAGTAACCGGGATGCCCAGTCCCATGCTCAAAATCATAATAATTAAACAAAACTTCCCCAAGGCTGTTGCTTGTTTGGACGGTACCCCGTGGATTCGGTTGGCCGTGGAGTGTGCTTGTTGGTGGTTGGGGGAGTATAAACTTTACCATTCTATTTGGGAACTTCCTATAATGTGCGTAGCATGGAAGATATCGAGATTATTGGTTGTTATGTTGACAATGAAAGTATACCGCTCAAAATGTTATTCAATCACTATTTAAAAATCGAGCTCTGGCACCTCTACAAATCCCTGCTTCCCTCTGCGAATGGCCTATCTATTTACTTTTATGCAGAGTCATCATCCTCTTCTCAAAAAGCACCAGTAGGAGAGCACCTCTGTCGTTGCATGTATTACTATTAATTTGCATTGAGTATGATCATGACTGGATCTCTTTTACCATGAATTACAATGTCTAGTCAGTCCTTTGTCAGGACCGGTCTTTCAGTAAAATAATTACCGGAAGACCGACCTTTTTATTAAACCAGCGAGGAATATTATTCCTGCTGGCAGACAATTCCTTGATATAGAATTCCACTACACTGAATATTATACAAGGTTGAGCTAGGGGTTGCTCCACAAATTTTATTACAAGCGCACCAATATATTACATAGAGGCGGATATGATACAAGGCAGGGTGGTATACTACTAACTCGTAATAAAAGGGGTGGTGGAATATGTTACAGTGAAGTGGGTGATGTGACTCCAATATTATACAGTTCATCGAGTGTCGGGGTGAAGCCCAATGAATTTATTTGGTGGTAGGCGGAAGCGGTTATAAAACAGTGATCAATTCCAGGATCGCAAGGGACTGACTGGGACTCCTCTAAGCGTCGGACTCGCTATCAAATTCCTCATCCATGAGATCGCCTTCGTCCACATCTGGCCAAATCAACAAGCCAGGTGAGTACTTTGAATGTACTCGCAAGACAGTTCGGACTTAAGATATAACAAATGCCAACATGAATGCATATGAGTACTCCAGCAAAAATGCGACCGGAATAAAATATTGGTGTGCTGAAGGTAAAGATGGAAGTCGGGTGGTAATCCTCCCGAAATCCAAAAGATAAAATAAAGAGACCAAACGAGGGTCTGGGTGACGCCTCATAGGAGAATAATAAATGATAACAGGCCACGGTCGGGCGTCTGAGCGACACCGCATAAAGGGCTTATAGCAAAAATAAATAACAAGAATGCCTCAGTCGGACGTCTGAGCGACATCACATAAAGGGCTTATAAATAAAAGAATGCCATAGTCGGACGTCTGAGCGACATCACATAAAGGGCTTATAAAAGAAAAGAATGCCACAGTCGGACGTCTGAGTGACATCACATAAAGGGCTTATAAATAAAAGAATGCCACAGTCGGACTCTGAGCGACATCACATAAAGGGCTTATAAATAAAAGAATGCCACAGTCGGACGTCTCAGCGACATCACACAAAGGGCTTATAAATAAAAGAATGCCACAGTCGGACGTCTGAGCGACATCACTAAAGGGCTTATAAACAACAGCAGTACAATGATGAAATACTTCTGAAAGTAAAACAATACAGAGATAGTGGTGAGTTCATCTACCAAATGAACTTGACGGAAATACTATTTTGGTTACCAACAAGAATATACTAGAGACGGTCACTGGGTTGACATGAAGATTGACCCTAGGCCATAAACATGGCTACTGAAGGAAATTAACTCTGCAGAGCTTGTACTAATAACTCATAGCCAACGGGTTCTACTAGCCACGTGGGCTAGTCCCGTCTACGGTGTTTTAGTAGAAACCCAACTAACCGGTACACACCCATTTAACATCCTGTCGTCCGGAATCACCCGCAATGACATTCACGGAAAACTTTAAGACGAGGAGGCTACAACCTCGAATAGCATGGGATCAAATTTATATATGCGCGCTCTAAGGGGTGCCCCCCTCTCGGTCCCAACCGGAAACACCCATGCCCCCTGACCGGATGACGGGCTTTAATCCACGGCCATGGAACCCTCATCGCGGCCCCTCTACTTGGTGTGTACTCGGGAAGTGGTTTACAACTGACTATACCGTAATCCCAACGGACGGCCTATGATAGTACCAAAAAGGAGACGAACGGAATCATGACTTGATCTCCGTTGATACTGAGATAACCAACTACTGGCATGCTCCAACAATACCAGCATTCCACCCCTCATATGACCATATGATCGAGGTGGTTCAAACTTCAACTCTCGGGGCTCACCCCGAAGCTTACTTGCATGAAATATAACCATACACAATGCTCATATAACCATGCTTAGGAGAAGAGCTACTCGAGCAAAACATGCAACACACTCATCATATCAGAGGTTCAAACATGCTTGCCTGGTTTTGAAAAGTCGGAGCCTAACTCGGTGTGATTCGCGTCTCCGTCACGGCCTCCGGTATCTATGTATTCAACAAAATACATACTAACATAAATACCGCGCGTGTAAATAAAGTTGCTCCAAAAATTTCTACATTAATATGACAAAAAACTAGGCAGGAAACTAAAGAGGACAGAACAAGAATCAACTCAAAATCATTTTTAGTTTAAAAGATATTAAGGTTTCTGTCCAGGGACCCATCTGCAATGAAACAGAAAAGATCCAGGGGCTAGAACAGAAAATAACGAAGCGAATCGGTATGCAGTACGTCAGCCGCAGAGGAAAACGCACTTTGCCTGAATACGCCAACAGAAAACGGTTCGAGGGGGAGATATGAGAGACTAACAAGGGACCCCACTTGTCAGGTTTGAAAATGGAAACAGAGCCGCGCCGGCGCCGGCGCCGCGGTGATCACCGGCGTCGATCCACGGTGAGTCAGGGGAGGGGAGTGGTACCTACGGCTTCACGGTGGTCTTCCGCGTCGAACGCTGGTAGAGTTGGGTGTCGGCGAGCCCCACGTCGACGGCGACCCTGTCTCCGGCGGACGGCGGCTCGGGTGGTCGTGGACCTCGTTGGAGAAGGTTCCTGGGGTGGAATTGAGGTGGGGGTTAGGCCTAGGTGGATGCCAGGATGCTACGCTCAAGTTCACGGCAGCGGAGAAGCCCTCACCGGAGTGAACAGAGCTGGAGCCCGAAGCGGAGGTAGCTGGCCGGAGTTGGGGAAGAAGGGCCCCTCGAGGCTCTTCCAGAGGTTGGGCGCGGTCTAGGGAAGTAGTGGAGGTCTGTGCGCTCGAGCACGGGCTCGGGGGTGCCTTATATAGGCGGCTCGAGGTGACTGCCGCGAACGGATAAGTCCGGCGAGTTGATTACGGCGCTGCAGTGGTCGGGCGGCGGGGTTAGGGGCTTGAGCATCATCTAGGATCTGTAGGGGTTCCATTCCCGCGCTTAACTCAGTAGGAGAGGTGGAGTTACAGCCTGTCCTCGGCGGAACGGCCGCGCGGTACGTCGGCGGCAGAAACGCCGCTCTGCGTGTGCCAGGCCACGGCGACAGCGTGCCAGGCGTGCGTTGGCTATGGAGATGGACACGCGGAGCACTGAGGTGGTTTGGGCGGCGCCGAACGGCGTTGAGCTGTGGTGGTAGCTTCTGTCAGCCGCCACGGGCGGCGCTGTGGCTGTGGCAGTCGCCGACGCGGTCGGGCCCGAGCGCCACCGACGCCCAGAAGCGGCCAAGCGAGCGTGCGGCGCATGGATAAGAAGAAGTTGTAGTGCAGCGTCGAGCCAAGGGGGTACAGACGAGGTTTTGTCGCTGCGCCTGACGAACTGTCGAAACTGACGAACTGATGAACTGTCGACAGTTTCAGTTAACAACTGACAGTTCAGTGTAGGCTAGGTGTTTGATGAAATGATTCTGGTATGTGTGCAATGTTTCTGGAGCTGATTTTTGGTGGATTGGCCTCTTGATGTATCTAGAGGCTGCATGATTTTTTACAGAATTTTAGGAAGAAGATAGATATGAATTTCACCAAATTTTGCAAATCTGGTCCAAACTTGCAGCAGGTGAAATTTGAAAATTTTGAACTATGGACCAGTGAAACAAGATAGGTCTAGGTTGTGGGTACTAAGGACTATCTAGGAGAGTTGGTTTGGAGTCAAACAACTATGTGGAAAAGATGGTTTCTTTGTAAATCACCAAGGTCCACTATAAAAGGCAGAATTAGTTTTGGAGTGAAATAAATAGGAGAAAAATCCCAATAAGGTTTAAACTTACTGGAATTGATGAGAAACTTGTCCCAAGGTGTGGAGAGGGTCTTGGAGAGAAATATTTCTGTTGGGGTCATGGCAAGATGAAGGATGGAGAGGGAGATAAGTCCAAGGTTTAACTTGGAAGGTTTAAATCAAGAAGGGAGAAAAAATAATTCAAACAACCACTTATGAAACTCAACTTGTGCTTGATCCAAACACAAGAGAAAAACTTCAAGGCCAAAAACCAAGCTTGAGAAGACACACAAACTTTGGCCAAAAGGGATTTTAGAAGGGCAAAAGAAAAGATCAAACAATCCCCTTCCAAAAGGCCAAAAGTTTGAAAGAAAGACCAACTCAAAAATTTGGGGTGTTACATCCTTGATCTTTAAAGGTGCTCTGCATTTATGTTTTGCGGTCTCAGAAAGGGCTAGCGAGATACCATCATGTTATATCATATCATGATTGTTTTGAGAAGTGTTGTCATCCGAGGTTTATTATTATTGCTCGCTACTTGATTATGCCATTGATGTGAGTAGTCTTAAGACTTGATACTTATTGTGAATGTGGTTAGTTCATAATCTTGTTGAAAACCTGAGTGCTAGCTTACATATTTACAACAACAAGAGCAAACAGAGTTTGTCAAAGTTTATCTTTATCACTTTCAGTTTATCAACTGAATTGCTTGAGGACAAGCAAAAGTTTAAGCTTGGGGGAGTTGATACGTCTCCAACGTATCTACTTTTCCAAACACTTTTGCCCTTGTTTTGGACTCTAACTTGCATGATTTGAATGGAACTAACCCGGACTGACGCTGTTTTCAGCAGAACTGTCATGGTGTTGTTTTTGTGCAGAAATAAAAAGTTCTCGGAATCGCCTGAAAATCAACGGAGATTTATTTCAGAAAATATAAAAAATACCTATCAGAAGATCCACACCTGGGGGCCCATGGGCTGTCCTCGAGGGTGGGGGCGCGCCCCCCTTCCCAGGGTGTGCCCCCCTGCCTCGAGGGCACCCCGATGCCCCACCGACGTATCCCCAGGTCCTATATATTCCGTCTCGTGGAGAAAAAAATCAAGGAGAAAGAATTATCGCGTTTTACGAGACGGAGCCGCCGCCAAGCCCTAATCTCTCTCGGGAGGGCTGATCTGGAGTCCGTTCGGGGCTCCGGAGAGTGGAGATCGTCTCCATCGTTATCATAAACCTTCCTCCATCACCAATTCCATGATGCTCACAGCCGTGTGTGAGTAATTCCATCGTAGGCTTGCTGGACGGTGATGGGTTGGATGGGATCTATCATGTAATCGAGTTAGTTTTGTTAGGGTTTGATCCCTAGTATCCACTATGTTCTGAGATTGATGTTGCTATGACTTTGCTATGGTTAATGCTTGTCAGTAGGGCCCGAGTGCCGTGATTTCAGATCTGAACCTATTATGTTTTCATGAATATATGTGTGTTCTTGATCCTATCTTGCAAGTCTATAGTCACCTACTATGTGTTATGATCCGGCAACCCCGAAGTGACAATAATCGGGACCACTCCCGGTGATGACCATAGTTTGAGGAGTTCATGTATTCACTATGTGTTAATGCTTTGGTCCGGTACTCTATTAAAAGGAGGCCTTAATATCCCTTAGTTTCCAATAGGACCCCGCTGCCACGGGAGGGTAGGACAAAAGATGTCATGCAAGTTCTTTTCCATAAGCACGTATGACTATATTCGGAATACATGCCTACATTGCATTGATGAACTGGAGCTAGTTCTGTGTCACCCTAGGTTATAACTTCTACATGATGAATTGCATCCGACGTAATTTCCCATCACCGATCCAATGCCTACGAGCTTTACCTATATCGCTTGCCGCTTATTTACTTTTCCGTTGCTATTATCACAAAAACTACAAAAACACTATCGTTACTTTTATTGCTGCTACCACCACTATCATATTACTGTGCTACTAAACTATCTTGCTGCAGATACTAAGTTTCCAGGTGTGGCTGAATTGACAACTCAATTGCTAATACTTAAGAGTATTCTTTGGCTCCCCTTGTGTCGAATCAACAAATTTGGGTTTAATACTTTACCCTCGAAAACTGTTGCGATCCCCTACACTTGTGGGTTATCACTATACTATACACCTTGGCTATATGGTTGACTATGTATGATATGGCAACTCGTTGTTGGCTACACTATTAACCACGCTCAAAGTACTAGTGCCACATCATCTAACAAGTATTTCAACGTGCATCAAATTATCACGAGGGCTAACTCTCCTTAGAGAAATGTGCTCCACCATTTACCCGCGTGTGTGCAAGGGAGGCAGTCCGTGCGTGTGTGCGCCTCTTGTCTTCATACATGTCGTCCACGGCTCCAACTAGTGGGTTTGTTAGAGAGAGAGGCGGATGGTGTGTCCGACATGCCTATATACATATGTTTCTATCAAAGAGAGGACTGAATACATAGTGTATATATATATGTGGAGTGCGCGATATACGAGAAGAGCGGGGAAGGGATCGTTTACGCAATGTATCGATAGACACAGATAGAGTGAATAACTTTACGACCGTACGAGCACTAGGAAATAGGGGGTGCATGTTGTAAGATGATGCGAGAGGCCAACTAGGCGAATACAAGGAAGGAGTACAAGAACAAGATCGATAATTAAAGAGAGGGGACGATAACGTGCGTGGGCGCGCTTGTCTTGTCGATAGACAAAGCGGTAGGCATGGATGATGAGACGGGGAGGGGCAATTAATGTGTGTGTGGCAGGAGGTCCTATGTAAAGAGGTCGTGGTTTGGTCGATGTGTACATGGGTGAACAGGGGGAGACTTAACTAGAGATATATATCGGTCATTTTATGTGGGGAATAGCAAGAGACCTTGCTACACATAGAGGGAAATCGGTTGGTGCACATGCATGCATGTGTCAGAGATAAAGAACACCCGGAGTGACGAAGAGAGGGAGAGGTGTGTGTGTGGTGGGAGAGGGGGTGCAACTAGCTTGTGACACTGTACAAGCGCAAGATGGATAACAACAGAGGGGGTGCAACTAGCTTGTGACATTGTACGAGTGCAAGATGGATAACAAAGGAGGGGCAACAGTGCCCGTGTGCCTCAGAGTTAGGATGGGAGGCATGGATGATGAGAGGAGGAGAGGAACTATGTGTGTACATGTTTGTGTGTCGTATGCAGGCCCGACTAGCTAAAGGGGTATATCGATCAGTGTGTGCTGGAAAGATGGAGATGTAAGGAGATCCTGGGAGACTGGCCTAAGGAACAAGAACGTGTGTGCACGACGTAGAGGATGCAGAGTGGCGGGGAGTGCGTGTGCATATATGCATGCACAATAGGAAAGTTATGGATATCCACGAAGGGAGGAGGAGTGTGTGCGTGCGTGTAAAAGACTCACAGTGAAGATAATCAGTATAAAAGTGGTTTCAAATATTTGAACAAGAGCTTATGACGTTTGTAACTCATGCATGCATGCATATAATGCAGATATGCCTGGCATGGTTTCAAATCAAACATGCTACATACTATATTCACATTGAACAATGCCAAATCAATTTGAATTTGCTGTTGGGGAACGTAGCAGAATTCAAAAAAATTCTACGCTTTCACCAAGATCAATCTAAGGAGTCATCTAGCAACGAGCATATTGGAGTGCATCTACATACCCTTTTGTAGATCGCGAGCGGAAGCGTTCGAAGCAATGAGGATGAAGTAGTCGTACTCTTCGCGTTCTTCGTCACTGATGATCCTAGCGCCGAACGGACGGCACCTCCGCGTTCAACACACGTCCGGTACAGCAACGTCACCTCCTTCTTGATCCAGCAAGGGGGGAGGATAAGTCGTCGGAGATCCAGCAGCACGACGGCGTGGTGGTGGATGCAGCAGGAAATCCTGCAGGGCTTCGCCGGTGCCCTGCGGAGGAGTTGGAGGTGTGACGGGAGGGGGGAGAGGCGCCAGAGACTTGGGTGCGGCTGCCCTCCCCCCCCCCCACTATATATAGGGGCCAGGGGGGCGCCGGCCCTGGCAGATCCCATCTGCAAGGGGGGCGGCGGCCTAGGGGGGAAACTTGCCCCCCAAGGCATAGGGGGCGCCCCCCTCCCCTAGTGTTTCAACCCTAGGCGCATGGAGGGGGCCCAAGTGGTGCGCCAGCCCACCAGGGGCTAGCCCCTTCACCCTTGCGGCCTAGGGGACCCACCGGGATGGGTGGCCCCACCCGGTGGACCCCCGGGACCCCTCCGGTGGTCCCGGGACACTCCCGGTGACCCCCGGAGTTCACTCGATGGCCGAAACTGGACTTCCTATATATCATTCTTTACCTTCGGACCATTCCGGAACTCCTCGTCACGTCCGGGATCTCAGCCGGGACTCCGAACAACTTTCGGGTTTCCACGTGCATGTATCTCTACAACCCTAGCGTTACCGAACCTTAAGTGTGTAGACCCTACGGGCTCGGGAGACATGTAGACATGACCGAGACGACTCTCTGGTCAATAACCAACAGCGGGATCTGGATACCCATGTTGGTTCCCACGTGTTCCTCGATGATCTTCATCGGATGAACCATTGTGTCAAGGATTCACTCAATCTCGTATGTTATTCCCTTTGTCTATCGGTACGGTACTTGTCCGAGATTCGATCGTCGGTATGCCCGATACCTTGTTCAATCTCGTCATGGCAAGTCTCTTTACTCGTTCCGTAATCCATCATCCCGTGACTAACTCTTTAGTCACTTTGAGCTCATTATGATGATGTCTTATCGAGTGGGCCCAGAGGTACCTCTCCGTTACACGGAGTGACAACATCCCAGTCTCGGTTCGTACCAACTCAACAGACACTTTCGGAGATACCCGATGCGTACCTTTATAGCCACCCAGTTATGTTGTGACGTTTGGCACACCCAAAGTATTCCTACGGCATCCGGGAGTTGCACAACCTCATGGTCTAAGGAATAAATACTTGACACAGAAAAGCTTATGCATTACAAACTATACGATCTCATGCTATGCTAAGAATTGGGTCTTGTCCATCACATCATTCTCCTAATGATGTGATCCCGTTATCACTGACATCCAATGTCCATGGCCAGGAAACCGTGACCATCTATTGATCAACGAGCTAGTAACTAGAGGCTTACCAGGGACTCATTGTGGTCTATATATTCACACATGTATCACTGTTTCCGTACAATACAATTCAAGCATGAATAACAGACAATTATCATGAACAAGGAAATATAATAATACTACTTTTATTATTGCCTCTAGGGCATATTTCCAACAGTCTCCCACTTGCACTAGAGTCAATAATCTAGTTACATTGTGATGAATCGAACACCCATAGAGTTCTGGTGTTGATCATGTTTTGCCCGTGGAAGAGGTTTAGTCAACGGGTCTGCAACATTCAGATCCGTATGCACTTTACAAATATCTATGTCTCCATCTTGAACATAATTCCGGATGGAGTTGAAACGACGCTTGATGTGTTTGGTCTTCTTGTGAAACCTGGGCTCTTTGGTAATGGCAATAGCACCAGTGTTGTCACAGAAGAGAGTCATCGGGCTTGACGCGCTTGGAATGACTCCTAGGTCGGTGATGAACTCCTTCATCCAGACTCCTTCTTGTGCTGCTTCGCAAGCAGCTGTGTACTCCGCTTCACATGTAGAATGCGCCACGACGCTCTGCTTGCAACTGCACCAGCTGACTGCTCCACCATTCAAAATATACACGTATCCGGTTTGTGACTTCGAGTCATCCAGATCTGTGTCGAAGCTAGCATCGACGTAACCCTTTACGACGAGCTCTTCGTCACCTCCATAAACGAGAAACATATCATTGGTCCTCTTCAGGTACTTTAGGATGTTCCTGACCGCTGTCCAGTGTTCCATACCGGGATCACTTTGGTACCTCCCTACCAAACTTATGGAAAGGTTCACATCAGGTCTGGTACACAGCATGGCATACATGATAAAACCTATGGCTGAGGCATAGGGAATGACACTCATCTTTTCTCTATCTTCTGCCGCGGTCGGGGACTGAGCCTTGCTCAATCTCATAGCTTGCAAAACAGGCAAGAACCCCTTCTTGGACTGATCCATATTGAACTTTTTCAATATCTTGTCAAGGTATGTGCATTGTGAAAGACCAATGAGGCGTCTTGATCTATCTCTATAGATTTTGATGCCTAATATGTAAGCAGCTTCTCAAGGTCCTTCATTGAAAAACTCTTATTCAAGTAGGCCTTCACATTTTCGAAGAATTATATATCATTTCCCATCAGCAATATGTCATCCACATATAATATGAGAAATGCTACAGAGTCCCACTCACTTTCTTGTAGATACAGGCTTCTCCATAAGTCTGTATAAAGCCAAACGCTTTGATCACATCATTAAAGCGAATATTCCAACTCCGAGATGCTTTGACCAGCCCGTAGATCGAGCGCTGGAGCTTGCATACCTTGTTAGCATTCTCTGGATCGACAAAACCTTCTGGCTGCATCATATACAACTCTTCCTTGAGTAAGCCATTAAGGAATGCCGTTTTGACGTCCATTTACCATATCTCATAATCATAGAATGCGGCAATAGCTAACATGATTCTGACTGACTTCAGCATCGCTACGGGAGAGAAAGTCTCGTCGTAGTCAATCCCTTGAACTTGTCGATAACCCTTAGCGACAAGCCGAGCCTTATAGATGGTCACATTACCATCCGCGTCTGTCTTCTTCTTAAATATCCATTTATTTTCTATGGCGTGCCTATCATCAGGCAAGTCCACCAAAGTCCATACTTTTTTTTCATACATGGATTCTATCTCGGATTTCATGGCTCCAAGCCATTTATTGGAATCCGGGCCCGCCATTGCTTCTTCATAGTTCGAAGGTTCACCGTTGTCTAACAACATGATTTCCATGACAGGGTTGCCGTACCACTCTGATGCGGAACGTGCCCTTGCGGACCTTCAAAGTTCAGTAGTAACTTGATCTGTATCTTCATGATCATCATCATTAACTTCCTCCCTTGTCGGTGCAGGCACCTCAGGAACAATTTCCTGCGCTGCGCTACTTTCCGGTTCGGGAGGGGTGACTGTCACCTCATCAAGTTCTACTTTCCTCTCGCTCACTTCTTTCGAGAGAAACTCTTTCTCCAGAAAGGATCCATTCTTGGCAACAAAGACTTTGCCTTCGGAACTGTGGTAGAAGGTGTACCCAATTGTTTCCTTTGGGTATCCTATGAAGACGCATTTTTCCGATTTGGGTTTGAGCTTCTCAGGTTGAAGTTTCTTCACATAAGCATCGCAACCCCAAACTTTCAGAAACGACAGCTTCGGTTTCTTGCCAAACCAAAGTTCATATGGTGTCGTCTCAACGGATTTCGATGGAGCCCTATTTAAAGTGAATGCGGCAGTCTCTAAAGCATAACCCCAAAAAGATAGCGGTAAATCGGTAAGGGACATCATAGATCGCACCATGTCCAACAGAGTACGATTTCGACGTTCGGACACACCGTTACGCTGAGGTGTTCCGGGCGGTGTCAATTGTGAAACAATTCCACAGTTCCTAAGGTGCGTGCCAAATTCATGACTTAAATATTCACCCCCACGATCCGATCGCAAGAACTTTATTTTTCTGTCACGTTGATTCTCAACCTCATTCTGAAATTCCTTGAACTTTTCAAAGGTCTCAGACTTGTGCTTCATCAAATAAATATACCCATATCTACTCAAGTCATCTGTGAGGATGAGAACATAACGATAGCCTCCGCGAGCCTCAACACTCATTGGACCGCACACATCGGTATGTATGATTTCCAATAAGTTGGTTGCTCGCTCCATTGTTCCGGAGAACGGAGTCTTGGTCATCTTGCCCAAGAGGCACGGTTCGCACGTGTCAAATGATTCATAATCAAGAGACTCTAGAAGTCCATCTTTATGGAGCTTCTTCATACGCTTGACACCAATATGACCAAGGCGGCAATGCCACAAGTATGTGGGACTATCATTATCAACTTTACATCTTTTGGCATCTACACTATGAATATGTGTATCATCACGTTCGAGATTCATCAAAAATTAACCATTGACCAGCGGGGCATGACCATAAAACATATCCCTCAAATAAATAGAACAACCATTATTCTCCGATTTAAATGAGTAGCCATCTCGCATAAGACGAGATCCAGATACAATGTTCATGCTCAAAGCTGGTACTAAATAACAATTATTAAGGTTTAAAACTAATCCCGAGGGTAGATGTAGAGGTAGCGTGCCGACGGCGATCACATCGACCTTGGAACCATTCCCGACGCGCATAGTCACCTCATCCTTCGCTAGTCTCCGCTTATTCCGCAGCTCCTGCTTTGAGTTACAAATGTGAGCAACTGCACCGGTATCAAATACCCACGAGCTACTACGAGCGCTGGTAAGGTACACATCAATAACATGTATATCATATATACCTTTGACGTTGCCGGCCTTCTTGTCTGCTAAGTATTTGGGGCAGTTCCGCTTCCAGTGCCCCGTTCCCTTGCAATGAAAACACTTAGTTTCAGGCTTGGGTCCATTCTTTGGCTTCTTCCCGGCAACTGGCTTACCGGGCGCGAAAACTCCTTTGCCGTCCTTCTTGAAGTTCTTCTTACCCTTGCCTTTCTTGAACTTAGTGGTTTTATTGACCATCAACACTTGATGTTCTTTCTTAATATCCACCTTCGCTGATTTCAGCATTGAATACACCTCGGGAATGGACCTCTCCATCCCCTGCATATTGAAGTTTAACACGAAGCTCTTGAAGCTAGGTGGGAGCGACTGGAGGATTCTGTCAACGACCGCTTCGTCTGGGAGATTCATTCCCAACTGAGACAAGCGGTTGTGCAACCCAGAAATCTTGAGGATGTGCTCACTGACAGAACTGTTTTCCTCCATCTTACAGCTATAGAATGCGTCGGAGACGTCATATCTCTCGACTCGGGCATGAGCTTGGAAAACCATTTTCAGCTCTTGGAACATCTCATATGCTCCGTGGTGCTCAAAACGCTTTTGGAGCCCCGATTCCAAGCTGTAGAGCATGCCGCACTGAACCAAGGAGTAATCATCACAACGTGACTGCCAAGCGTTCATAACGTCTTGGGTCGCCGGTAGAACGGGTGCATCACCTTGCGGTGCTTCAAGGACATATGATCTCTTGGCAGCTATGAGGGTAATCCTCAGGTTACGCACCCAATCCGTATAGTTGCTACCATCGTCTTTCAGCTTGGTTTTCTCTAGGAACGCGTTGAAGTTGAGGGAAACTTGAGTGTGGGCCATTTGATCTACAAGACATATTGTAAAGACTTTTAGACTAAGTTCATGATAATTAAGTTCATCTAATCAAATTTTAATGAACTCCCACTCAGAATGACATCTCTCTAGTCATCTAAGTGATACATGATCCGAATCGACTAGCCCGTGTCCGATCATCATGTGAGACGGACTAGTCATCAACGGTGAACACTTTCATGTTGATCGTATCTTCTATACAACTCATGTTCGACCTTTCGGTCTTCCGTGTTCCGAGGCCATGTCTGTACATGCTAGGCTCGTCAAGTGAACCCTAAGTGTATTGCTTGTGTAAATCTGGCTTACACCCGTTGTATGCGAACGTTAGAACCTATCACACCCGATCATCACGTGGTGCTTCGGAACAATGATCCTTAGCAATGGTGCACAGTTAGGGGGAACATAATTCTTGAAATTTTAGTGAGAGGTCATCTTATTTACTACCGTCGTTCTAAGTAAACAAGATGCATAAACATGATAAACATCACATGCAATCAATTAAAGTGACATGATATGGCCAATATCATCTTGCTCCTTGGATCTCCATCTTCGGGGCACCATGATCATCTTTGTCACCGGCTCGACACCATGATCTCCATCATCATGATATCCATCATCGTGTCTTGAAGAAATCGTCACGCCAACTCTTACTTCTACTACTATGGCTAACGTTTAGCAATAAAGTAAAGTAATTACATGGCGTTATTCAGTGACACGCAGGTCATACAATAATTAAGACAACTCCTATGGCTCCTGCCGGTTATCAAACTCATCGACATGCAAGTCGTGATTCCCTATTACAAGAACATGATCAATCTCATACATCACATATATCATTCATCACATCTTCTTGGCCATACCATATCACATAGCACATGCTGCAAGAACAAGTTAGACGACCTCTAATTGTTGTTGCAAGTTTTTACGTGGCTTCTATAGGTTTTCTATCAAGAACATTTCTTACCTACGCAAAAGCCACAACGTGATTTGTCAATTTCTATTTACCCTTCATAAGGACCCTGTTCATCGAATCTGATCCGACTAAAGTAGGAGAGACAGACACCCGCCAGCCACCTTATGCATCTAGTGCATGTCTGTCGGTGGAAACGTCTCACGTAAGCGTACGTGTAAGGTCGGTCCGGGACGCTTCATCCCACAATACCGCCGAATCAAGATTAGACTAGTAACGGTAAGAAAATTGAGCAAACTCAACGCCCACAACTACTTTGTGTTCTACTCGTGCAAGATGCTACGCAAAAGACCTAGCTCTGATACCACTGTTGGGGAACGTAGCAGAATTCAAAAAAATTCTACGCTTTCACCAAGATCACTCTAAGCAGTCATCTAGCAACGAGCATATTGGAGTGCATCTACATACCCTTTTGTAGATCGCGAGCGGAAGCGTTCGAAGCAACGAGGATGAAGTAGTCGTACTCTTCGCGTTCTTCGTCACCGATGATCCTAGCGCCGAACGGACGGCACCTCCGTGTTCAACACACGTCCGGTACAGCAACGTCACCTCCTTCTTGATCCAGCAATGGGGGAGGAGAGGTCGTCGGAGATCCAGTAGCACGACGGCGTGGTGGTGGATGCAGCAGGAAATCCTGCAGGGCTTCGTCGGCGCCCTACGGAGGAGTTGGAGGTGTGACGGGAGGGGGGAGAGGCGCCAGAGACTTGGGTGCGGCTGCTCTCTCCCCCCCCCCCACTATATATAGGGGCCAGGGGGCGCCGGCCCTGGCAGATCCCATCTGCAAGGGGGCGACGGCCTAGGGGGGAAACTTGCCCCCCAAGGCATAGGGGCGCCCCCCCCTCCCCTAGGGTTTCAACCCTAGGCGCATGGAGGGGGGCCCAAGTGGTGCGCCAGCCCACCAGGGGCTGGCCCCTTCACCCTTGCGGCCTAGGGAACCCACCGGGATGGGTGGCCCCACCCGGTGGACCCCCGGGACCCCTCTGGTGGTCCCGGGACACTCCCGGTGACCCCCGGAGTTCACCCGATGGTCGAAACTGGACTTCCTATATCATTATTTACCTCCGGACCATTTCGGAACTCCTCGTCATGTCCGGTATCTCATCCGGGACTCCGAACAACTTTCGGGTTTCCACGTGCATGTATCTCTACAACCCTAGCGTTACCGAACCTTAAGTGTGTAAACCCTACGGGCTCGGGAGACACGTAGACATGACCGAGACGACTCTCCTGTCAATAACCAACAGCGGGATCTGGATACCTATGTTGGTTCCCACGTGTTCCTTGATGATCTTCATCGGATGAACCACTGTGTCAAGGATTCACTCAATCCCGTATGTTATTCCCTTTGTCTATCGGTACGGTACTTGTCCGAGATTCGATCGTCGGTATGCCCGATACCTTGTTCAATCTCGTCATGGCAAGTCTCTTTACTCGTTCCGTAATCCATCATCTCGTGAATAACTCTTTAGTAACTTTGAGCTCATTATGATGATGTCTTATTGAGTGGGCCCAGAGGTACCTCTCCGTTACACGGAGTGACAACATCCCAGTCTCAGTTCGTACCAACTCAACAGACACTTTCGGAGATACCCGATGCGTACCTTTATAGCCACCCAGTTACGTTGTGACGTTTGGCACACCCAAAGTATTCCTACGGCATCCGGGAGTTGCACAACCTCATGGTCTAAGGAATAAATACTTGACACCGAAAAGCTTATGCATTACGAACTATACGATCTCGTGCTATGCTCAGAATTGGGTCTTGTCCATCACATCATTCTCCTAATGATGTGATCCCGTTATCACTGACATCCAATGTCCATGGCCAGGAAACCATGACCATCTGTTGATCAACGAGCTAGTAACTAGAGGCTTACCAGGGACTCATTGTGGTCTATATATTCACACATGTATCGCTGTTTCCGTACAATACAATTCAAGCATGAATAACAGACAATTATCATGAACAAGGAAATATAATAATAATACTTTTATTATTGCCTCTAGGGCATATTTCCAACATTTGCGATACCGATAGCAGACATCGTCTAACCACATTGCATTTGTGCATGGCCATAACTATTCTAATTTGAGATAATGTGTGCCTTTCAAAGCTAACATCTAAATGTTGTGTGTGTGGGCTAGGGGGATGCATTGTTGTGTGTGTTAAACACATTATACATATGAAAAACAGGTTTTAGATTATTCTGAACATCTCGCTACCTAGGCCAATGTACTATGATTTGAATTCAACATAAAATGGATACAAATATTTGAATTGGAGATCGTATGGTACATGTAGTTCATATGTTCATATAAGATGGAAGATCAAAATGTAGGACTACATCCATTATAAACCGCAAGATCACCTAACGATATATTCAAACCAATATAAGGTAGATTCAAAAACTAAAATTTGAGATCCTGGCATTCGTAATCATATAAAACGGGACATGACTCTTTCTTGTGGTGGGAATTGATTTGTTTTTTGATGTTGTTGAAGGAAATGAGAATTGATTTGGTACTGTACAGGCTAATCTTGTTCTCTCGATTTTTTTAGTTTTTTCATGTAGTTTTTCATTCACATTTGTAACAATATAGTAAAAGGGGGCATCGTCGCCAAAAAAAAGTAAAAGGGGACATGACTCTCTTCTGTCTTGTCTGAACTGTCTTTTTTTGTACATGTTAAGTTTTTTCTGCCGAACATGGAATTCGCGCCTTCTTATCCCGAAATTTTTGAAGCTAGAATATCTCTTGTCTCTTCTACTATGAAAATCCCGCCTCTTCAACCCGTGCCACGCCATGTTAACCCAAAATTTTGACGCGCGCGAAAATTCCATCGACATCCGAAATCGGTCTGAGACACACGAAATCCCCCTTCTACCCTCAGTCGGAAATGCCGCCTCGACCTCGTGTGGTCAAAACCAGTGGGGGTATGTTCGTAACTTACCCCAAATTTTGGACAAGCACGTCCCTAAGCCATGGCTCCCCCCTACTTTCCCCTAGGTTACCCCATTTGTACACAAAGGCCGCCAAAACCCGCTGTCGGTGTAAAAACTGGCAGATCTCGGGTAGGGGGTCCCAAACTATGCGTCTGAGGATCGATGGTAATAGGAGACAACTGACACGATGTTTACCCAGGTTCAGGCCCTCTCGATCGAGGTAATACCCTACTTCCTGCTTGATTGATCTTGATGAATATGGGTTACAAGAGTTGATCTACATCGAGATCGTAATGGCTAAACCCTAAAAGTCTAGCCTATGTAATTTCTATGATTCTATTGTTGTCTCTATGGACTAAACCCTCCAGTTTGTATATGCACCGGAGGAACCTTGGGTTGTACATGATTACCTTGTAGAGGAAGGAAAGTATTACACCCGGACTCTAAACTTGCTATTTTACACACGGGGAGTTCCTATCCGGATACGAGAGATAGTCTTCATTGATAATATTCATGGCCCACCAGTCCGGTCCCTAATGAATGATCTGGTCACCTAAGGACCCCTTAATCCAGGACTCCCTCACCCGGGAAACCCCACGACCGCCGCCCAGCTGGAGCCTCTTCCCCAACGACGTCATCCACATCAGCAGCTCGACGTCCCTCATCCACCGCACCGGATGAAGATCCATCTTCAATCTCTTCGTCCCGTCGGTTCAGCCGCCCCGTCCTCCACCTCCAACGAGTTGCCTCGACGTTCGCCTCGTCTATCGCGCCACCTCCATCCCCAAAGCGCCGTCTTCACATGCCCGGCCGGAAATGCATCACCCTCACCAATTCCTCCGACGAAGCCGGGGCCTACTCGGCGCCACCAAGGAGGTTCTGCATTCACCGCTGCATTTTATCTTTTATTCGATCTCACGAGGCTGCCAGTGCTTGATACCGAGCAACCATGGCGGGTCTCCATCGACGGTGCCGTGGCCGACCTGTTCCTCCACAGCGTCCCTCCCCCATGTCGTTTCTCCCTTGGCGGCGATGTCCACACTAGCAGTAGCAGTTGTTGCTCCGGCTCTCGCTCGCGATGTTCCTGCTGCTTTGTCTCTCGCTCGCGCTGCGGGTGTGGTCTTGCTATCGGTCGCATCTCTGCTCTGCTGTTGCTCTCATTCGTGCTGCTGCTCTGCTCTGCTCTTGCTCTCGCTCGCACTGTTGCTGATGCTACATGGCCTGATACAGCTGATGCTACATGGCCTGCTGCAGCTGCAGGAGTTGCTGATTTAGCTCAATTGCGTTGTTGATCCGGGTGCAGCTACTGCTGCTGCTACGTGAACTGCTCTCTGCTATTGCGTTCCCTGCTGGAGCGACTGCTCATTTAGATCACTACTCTGCTACTAGTGCTCGAGCGGCCTAAACTTCTATTGCAGTGCTCTGCTACTAGTGCTATCAGTTTCATTAGTAAAGTTTAGTTTCGACAGTAAAAATCAGTTTCGATTGTAAAATTATGTTTCTTCAGTTAGTTCATAGTCAACAATATTTACATCATCTGTTGGAGCTGTTGCGGCGCGACTGATTCATTCTACATCTGGCACTTTTTGTAGATTTATTTGACATCATCTATTGCAGATGATCTTAGAATCCCACTTCAAATTAATGCTGCATGTCTTGTCCTGCTTCAGCCTCGCCGTTGTACACCTCACCGAGATGCTCCAACGACGAAACCGTCCATCACATCGAAGCAGTACCCTCGGTGCTATATCCAGAGGCCTCAGATCTTCTGCCCCGCCTCTGACAGTCACACCAGCTGCACCATCCTCCACATCCAACCCAATGATGCTGAGGTCGACAAGGCTCCGTGCTAGTGCAACAAACCCTTGTCTGTATTGCCCTGACTGTACACAAGCACGGAAGCAAGGTCACAGTGACCACGACCATGTCAAGCAGAAGAAGTAGCCCTTTTAAGAATCAAGGGGTGCATCAAGAAGACCAAGTCAAGTTAAAAGGATAAGAACTCACTAAGGAGAAACCTCCCTTGCCGGGCAGGCGAGCCCAACGAGGCCAAGGTACCCCGAAGACAAGTCCCAAGGCCGCCCCGGCAAGCCTGGCGGGGATGCGGAGAGTGGACTTACCCCAACAAGGCTCCACCGCTCCACCTCACAGCAACCCAAGTCGCTAATTGGTGCGGCGTCAATCCGTCAAGTGGCTAAGTGGCCATAATTTGGAACGTGACAGCCATTTCTAGAGGAAATAACCAACTGATGACACCCGTCCAGCGACGTGTCATGCAGGCAGGAGAGAAGGTGGCGGATCGGCTACGCACCAATGTGACACTAAGCGGCGCATTTAATGCGCCTTGTCATGTCTACGGAGTTAGGTATGATAACACTGTTTGCTATCTAATCAGTACACAATGACTGATTTGCCATTGTGGTAACCCCTTCAGATATAAAAGAAGGACCATGGCAACCATAGAAAGGATTCAGACCATTGTACACTCATACTCACGTAGTTTCTCTCACCCTCAGGCTACCTTGCCGGGCAAGAGCGTTGCGTCTCCACTATGGTACACCCCATCAATCCACCAAAGCGGGAGTTGGGTTTTACGCCTCACAGGGGCCCAAACCTGGGTAAAAACTACCCGTGTCATCGCTGTCGTGCTACCCCGCGCCCTCCGCTCTTTGTGCAATGCGCTCTTCCCCCATGCCGAACTAAAAGGGGCCGATGGCCCCATAGGTAGTTGTGTTTTCCCACGACACTCCGCCAAAGAGGTTGTACACTCGTCGCATCACTTTTTTACTCTACATTCATGACGATTCCTTAGGGATCATTTGGTTTAAAGCAGTTGCAAATCTAGACAGAAATGAAGGGTGGTCACAAAGTAAACACAGAGAAAACTAAATGCTCTTTTCAACCACAATTTGAATCGGTTTAGCAAGATAGCCATTATGTGATATTCATGTGGCCCACGTAAGCTCACAAAATTTCAGATTACAATGGGAACATGCGTAGGACCGAAAGTATGTCTAGAGGGGGGTGATTAGACTACTTGACCAAATAAAAACTTAGCCTTTTCCCAATTTTATGTTTTGACAGTTTTTAGCAAATTAGCACAAGTCAAGCAATCTTCCTACACATGCAATTCTAGAGTTGTAGCAGCGGAAAGTAAATCATTGCATATGAAGGTAAAGGGAGGGGTTTGGAGAGTGCAAACGCAAGTGTAGACACGGATGTTTTTGGCATGGTTCCGATAGGTGGTGCTATCGTACATCCACGTTGATGGAGACATCAACCCACGAAGGGTAACGGTTGCGCGAGTCCACGAAGGGCTCCACCCACGAAGGGTCCACGAAGAAGCAACCTTGTCTATCCCACCATGGCCATCACCCACGAAGGACTTGCCTCACTAGGGTAGATCTTCATGAAGTAGCCGATATCCTTGCCCTTACAAACTCCTTGGTTCAACTCCACAATCTTGTCGGAGGCTCCCAAGTGACACCTAACCAATCTAGGAGACACCACTCTCCAAAAGGTAACAAACGGTGTGTTGATAACGAACTCCTTGCTCAAATACTTCAAATGATAGTCTCCCCAACACTCAAACAGCTCCTCATAGATTTGGATATGGTGGAAGAAGAGATTGAGTGGAAAGCAACTTGGGGGAGGCTAGAGATCAAGATTCATATGGTCGGATTGGAATATCTTGGTCTCAACACATGAGTAGGTGGTTCTCTCTCAGAAAATGAATAATGGAAGTGTAGGCTTGTTCTGGTGGCTCTCTCCACGAATGAAAAGGGGGTGGAGGGGTATATATAGCCTCCACACAAAATCTAACCGTTACACACATTTTGGCCAACTCGGTGGGACCGATTCAGTGAACTCGGTCTGACCGAAAGGTTCAAATAGGTGAATGTTAGGAATCTTGGTGGGACCGACTGGGACATCTCGGTGGGACCGAAGGCTAGGGTTAAGTCATCAGAGAGTTGGCAAGGTAAAACTCGGTGTGACCGATTAATGAACTCGGTAATACCGAAATAAATTAACCTGTAATAGAGAGCTTACAGAACCATCTCGGTGAGACTGAAAGCCTATATCGGTGAGACCGAAATGTTAGGGTTTATGAAAATCGGTGAGTCTGAATTTGGCATTTTGGTTTTGACTTGTTTGGAGTGGAGAGGTTGTGTGAGAGTTTTGGAGCATATCATCAAGCATTGTGGGCAACCAATTCGTTGAGCAAAACCTCATCCCCTTTTAATAGTATTGGCTTTCCGAAGGACTCAATGTGATCTTGGATCACTAAAAGTGAAAAGGTAGAGTCTTGAGCTTTTGCCAAACTTGCTTCCTCAGCTTTTTGAGGGTCCACATATCCATTATAGCTATGACATTCATTGAACTTTACTGAAATATTTAGCTTGAGGAATCATTAGTTCAATCAGCTATATGTTGTTATAGATTACCAAAACCACCCGGGGATTAGTTGCACTTTTAATCTCCCCATTTTTGGTAATTGATGACAACATATAGATATGTCATGGGGTTAACACGGTAGATGTCCTAGTGCAAGGACTTAGTTGTGGAGCCATCACGCTGAGGTTAGCTTAAAGGGGTTAATCGGGACAAAGGACACAGAGAGTTTGTACTAGTTCGGCCCCTTGCGGTGAAGGTAAAAGCCTAATCCGGTTTGAGGTGGTATTGCATGGGTTTCGATTACCAGGGAGCGAATACGCTTGACCTAGCTTTTGATCTCTTTCTTTCTTGTCCTTAACCACAGTCGGGTCGTCCCTTTATATACACAGGTTGACGCCCATCGGTTCATAGAGTCCCGACCGGCTCATACAACGTGTCCTGCTCGGTGACTAACTATTCTTGCCTTACGATACAAGTTATACATACATGGTGGTTTACACCTACGGGCCTTAAGTCGCCTTTGGGCTTCAGGTCCTTAGCAAGCCTGCTTGATGAACCGCCCTCTTCAATATCTTCATGGGCTGTCTTGGTGAACCGCCATCGGCCTAACCTGGCCCCTCCTGGCCGGTTTATGCCCAATAGCTATATCCCCAACATTAGGCCCCGGGTTGATTTGAACTTATTCATATCAATCTTCAATACTCAGAAAAGACTCTTCTTCATTTGCTTCCGCGAGGCTCTGTAATCTGCCGTGACATCATCTCTTAGGGTTGTGGTAACCCTCCGTGACGTCACCTGTCATTAATATTTTACAAAGCCCAAATATTAATCATATCTTCTCATTTAATGATCCTCCGAAAATCGAGGCGTCTGCACCATTATACATCCATTTTTCGGCCTCCTCGATTCCCGCACATTTCACTTATCCTTTCAACGTTATAAATAGGGCGAGGCGTCTCTTTCACTTTCACCCCTTGCCTCCTCATCTGTCTTCTACCTCCCATCGCTGCATCACTCAAGCTTCGCCGCCGTCGTCGACCTTCGCCGCCACTGCGTCAACAACGGCCGCTGCATCAACCTGAATCGACCAGAATTCATCTTCGCGCCTCCGCTGTTCAACAGTCCTGGTGAGTTTTCCTCCTTCCTTTTCTCATAGATCCCGTTAGGGTTTTTGACGAGTGAGGGAGTCTTGGATCGGGGGGTCCTCATGTGGCCGGAAAAACTCCTGGTGGACCGGAATGGTGGGCCGTGAAGATTACTATAGAAGATCATCTCTCGTATCCGGATAGGACTCCTGGATTCTTGTAATAGCAAGTTGTAGGATCGGGTGTAGATTTTCCTTCCTTTGCAAGATGATATGTACAAACCCTAGGCCTCTCCGGTGTGTATATAAACCGGAGGGTTTAGTCCATAGAGGCTAGAGAAGAATCATAATATCCTCATAGGCTAGACCTAGGGTTTAGCCATTACGATCTCGAGGTAGATCAACTCTTGTACACATATTCATCCATACTAATATTATCGGGGTTTTGGAGCGACATATGCCAACGGATGGCTTATCATGCATGGGGTTAAAAGAACGTCGCCGGGCTCGGGAAGCGGGATGAGGTGAAACTTAGGACGCCTACGGATCTTACCCAGGTTCGGGGCTCTCCGAGGAGATAACACCCCTAGTCCTGCTCTGCGGGGGCTCCGCGTCATGACTGAAATCACTACGGCAGCTACAAGGTTGCTCCTCGAGCTGTGTGGTTCAGAGGAGGAAGACGAGCAGGGCTAGCTCTCTTCCTCGCTCTAGAAATCGGGGGTGATCGCTAGGGTTCCTTTCTCCCCCTCTCTATCTTCTTCCTAGGGTTCAATCTCGCAACCTTCTAACCCCTCCTCATGGAGGACCCTGGGGGGTTTATATAGGCCTACCCCCTAGGGGTACAATGGTAATCTTGACAGTGTGGCTCCCAGCCGTTAGTGTCTTCCGGCGCCGGCCTTGCCGCCTGCCTGCTGGGGCCCGCCACCTACGGGCCCACGTGATTGCCTTTCACTGTAGATGCGCCTTAGCTGACGACAGCCTCGTCAGGAGGGAAGTGGCTACAGTGCCGTCGTCTCCTGCCGTACACTGCCGCCACGTCCTGTCTTGTCATCTTGATGAGGTTCGGACCTCTAGGACGAGACTCGCCGCCTGCTACGAGGCGGCCGTCTCCCCTGGCCGTCTGCCAGGGGCGGCTTGTTTATGACCCTCTCGCTGGCCAATGGGGCCAACCGCCTGCTGGCCCTGCCGTATGTGAGTAGTGGGATCGTGGCTTCCTCTGACCGGTGCTTGGTCACGAGCAGCGTGGCTACAGTGACCCGCCGCTTAGGAGATATTAATAAGGTACACGGTCATTGTAGCCACGCCCTTATAGATTCTCTAAGGACATGTTCATCTGTAGCCACGTCTCTACTGCGTGGGGGTCCCCCAGCACGCGTCCCGAGGGAGGGATGTGGGACCGTCTGCTAGCTGGTGGTGTTGGTGCCGCCGCCTGTTGGGTCCCTGTCGCCTGCTGTCAGCCGGCTCCTAGGGCAGGCTACCCTAGGAGACGGCCCGATGAGCAGACGGCCGGGGTGGAGCAGGCAGCTATAATTTGTCTTGAAATACCAAGGGTGGTCACCGAGGGTACCCATGGTCAATATCTCCGACAGTAGTCCCCGAAGCTGGTGGAACTCCGCGGCGGGTGCTGGAGGGCCGCGGGGTTCCAGCAGCTTCTCTCATTAGGCAGGCTCAGTGTCCTTCACCCATCTTCCGTAGAGATCCGTCTGCCGGCAGCCGGCCCTGCGTTGATGGAGCCGGCCTCCGGTAGCCGAACTGTTGTCTTTGAATCTTTGGGGGGAAGGCACCACCTGGTCGGCAGGCAGTCGAGCAGACATGCCGACCGTTAGCGTCTCCCCATGCGTCACCGCCCTGTCGCGTCGGCCTGCCAGCCCACGCGCGTGACGGGACGCAACAGTGGGCCGGGGCCCGCCACTACGGGGCCTCGGTCCTCGTGCGGATCCAGAGTGGCAGAGGTAATCGATTACCCTCCCACACGCATTTAATGCGCGCGGATTAGGCGCGCAAAAGGCAGGGGTCGTGTGGGGCGTGGAGCAGTTGATCCCGCGCCCGTCCCCTCAGCTTCGCCGCCTCGGGCCTATAAATAGGCCCAGGGAGAGGAGCTGGCACCGTTCTCGCGCTCGCTCCTCCCCGTCCTCCTTCTTCTTCCTTGCTCCCTCCCGCTCCTCTCGCCGTCGTCACAGCGAGCAGCCGTCCGCACCATGTCCGCCCCAACGCCTCCCCGACACCATGGCCATTGGGACGGCAGCGAGGTCCTGGAGGAGCACATCGACCTCCTCCGGCGGTCGCGAAAGCTGCCCCCTGCCACAGGGTCGCCGTGCGCCTCGCGCCGGTGGTGGAGATCAGGCCGGCCCCGCGGCAGTGCGTGCGGGTCGTCTTTCGCTCGCACTTCCCGTGCGGCTTCGGCCTCCCGGCGAGCGGTTTCTTCCGATCCTTCTTAGAATTCTTCCACATCCAACCTCACCACCTTACCCCGAACACGGTGGTGACGCTCTCGTCCTTCGTCGTCCTTTGCGAAGCATACTTCGGCATCCTCCCCACCATAGAGCTTTGGACCGAGCTCTTTTACGTGAAGCTCGGCACCGCCGTCCAGAGCGTGCCCGCCCAGTGCGGGGGGTGCATTGCGGTGAAGCGCAGTGGGATGAGGAATTTCTTCCTGGCGCCGCAGCTTGTAGGGTCGGTAAAGCAGTGGCAGAAGACGTATTTCTACGTCTCCAACGTCGACCCCGAGCAGGACTTCATCTGGCTGCCGGACTGGGTGCCGGGTCCGCCTGCTGAGCCTCGCGATTCCTAGAGTACCCGGCCTGCCTCCCTCACGGAAGGCGCCTCCATCGTGTTGCGCCGTCTCTGGGAGCTGAGGGACGGCGAGGGCCTGGTCTTCGCGGATTTGTTGCTCACATTCGCTGAGCGTTGAGTACTGCCGCTGCAGTGCCGCCCTCATCTGATCTGCGACATGAGCGGGCGCCAGGACCCCAGCCGGACGTGCACCAAGCCCCTGCCATACAGGGAGGTAGATCACTTGGTGAACCAACATCTCCAACTGCAAGGTCTCCGACTCCGGCTGGGCCTTCGGCAAGCCGCCGTACAGCCGCGACAACCAGCCGCCCGCAGTAAGCTCTTCAGCCCTCTCTTTTCTTTCTTTTTCGTCCGGCTGCTGTAGCTATCCGATCTTGATGTCCTCCTCAGATCTTCCCCGGCCAGCCGGTGCCGGGCTCTGGCCAGCCAGGCTGCCCCTGGAGCCGGATCGCTCCCAGAGCGACACAAGCGACCCCGATCTTGGGGCCGCCGCCATGGAGGAGGAGGTGGTGACAGGCGGCGGGGGCCAGCCGTCGGGCGGCCTGCCAGAAGGCGGTGTCGAGAGCTGGCCGGACGATGACGAGGAGGTGGAGGAGGCACCCGTCCGCGCCAGCCAGCAGGCCGGGCCGTCTGGCACAGCCGGCGGTGGGAAACGGCGGTCCTCTTCAGGGCCGTCTGGTGCCCCGCTCAAGAAGCTCTGGCTGTCGACCGCCGCCACTAGGCGTCGGGAGGCGGCCGCCAAAGCGATTGTGCCCAAGATGCCTAAGGCCAGGCCGGTTGTGTCCGGGTAAGTGTTTTGCATCCCTCCTTTATGTGATGCTCATCTTTCTCAGCCGATCCCCTCTTGGTTGACTCCCCGTTTCTTCGGGATATCCATGCAGCGCGCCGCTTTCCCTCTCGCGGGTGCCAGCGGGCTCGGTTGTGGGAGGCGCGGATGCCCCTCCCGCGCCCCCTCACGTGGATCCAGCCGCCATGCTCCGGGAGGCGATGGAGAGGAACGCCCACGAGGCGCGCGCGGAACGCGAGGCTGCGGACCGCGAGCGAGCGGTGGCCGATGCCGCCGCCGCTAGGGCGGAGGCCAAAGCCGCCAATAAGGCCAAGGCAGATGCGGCCCGAACCCGGGATCAGGAAGCGGGCTCCCAGCAGCCAGCGGGCCGCACCGTCCTCCCGAAGGCAGGCTCTCTGGAGCCGTGGGCCCAAGCGCCGGCTGCTGATGAGCAGCCGGCTCCAGACGACGGGGGGGATGACTGCGTCATCCTGGAGATGCAGGTGCCGCCCCCTGCGTCGCCGGCTGGAGAGCAGGGCAGCCGGCCAGCAGGAACGGAGGTGCCGCCAGCTGGGGGCGTGCTGGTGACAGGCCCGCAGCCGCCCCCCCCAAGCCCCAGCCCGTCCGCGCCCTGCGAGGGCGGTCTCCGTGCCGCAGCAGGTGGAGGCCGGCGGGGCCAGCTCGTCCGTGCCGGAGAATGAGGCGACCAGCGCGGCGCCGTCAGGTTGGAGGCCCGGAGGTGGCGGCACACTGATCGTCGCATCGCGGAATGTCCTCGACCGCTTGAACTCCTTGGGCAACGGTCTCACGTCAAGGGGGTGCTCAAGGGGCCCACGTCCCCCTGGCTTGTGGCCACCTCCTCCACTTCCTGGCCCAGCTCTTGTGCCTTGGGGGTCTCTTTTTGTCCATAAAAAATCACCGTCAGCCCATTCTGAGAACTTTTATTTCTGCACAAAAAACGACACCACTGTAGTTTTGCTGAAAACAACGTCAGTCCGGGTTATTTCTAACCAAAACATACCCAAACCATATAAAATTGTTTTAAACATGGCATGAATACCTCATAAATTATATATACGTTGGAGACGTATCAGCATCCCCAAGCTTAATTCCTACTCGTCCTCGAGTAGCTAAATGATAAAAGAAATAATTTATGAAGTGTGAATGCTAGCATAGTGCATAAATTTGATCAATGATAGTTTCAAACACTTTTTCTAGCATCATTATATATCATAAACAGTAGCTCATCTCATAAAACTTATCATGATCAAGTAACAAGCTATTCACATGTTAAAGTATAGACCATAAAGTTTCTTGAAAACTAACAAACTATACTTTCAGTCACCAAACAATTGCAATTCATCTTATTTTCAGGAAGGGTATATGTAAGAGCTTTGATTTAGCAAATTCCACATACTCAACTATCATATAGTCTTCCATGGTTGCTAACACTCAAAGCATATTTTTAGAACAAATAGCATCCCGCGAACACAGAGAAAGATAGGGGCTTAATGTATCGCCTCCCAACTTATTTATCATACAGATAGTTGTCAACAATAATAATTCATGATCAAATATATTTGAATGGCCATATATTCTTGGATATTTCCCCACCACATGATGCTTGCCAATTAAAGAATAATTGAGGTTGAACTAAGAAGGAATACTATTGACTATTTCATAAAAGTAAGTAAATGAAAGTAAAAGATAGACCCTTTGCATAGGGAATCGGAGGTTGTCGTGCGCTTTTTAATTTTGGATGTGCAAATTCTTAATGCAAAGGAGCGTCACTTTATATTTCCCCTTGTGACAGAAACCTTTATTAGGCAGTCTGACGCTTTTACTTCTTCACCATCACAAGTTCATATAAAGCTTATTTTCCCTTACAATAAAAGATCATACATATTTAGGAGAAATTTTTATTGCTTTTTTGCACCTATGAAAACTTACTTGAAGGATCTTATTCAATCCATAGGTAGATATAGTGAGACACTCGTGGCAAGAAACTGGGTTTAAGAGTTTTGGATGCACAAGTAGTATCTCTACTTAGTACAAATTTTTGGCTACCAAGAGATCCTAAGCAAGCACCACATGTTGGAGGATCCATAACAATATAACTTCTATACAAATATACCCAAACATAACTCATTACGTTGTCTTCCTTGTACAACTTCAACTAATTTGCTCAAGTTTTAAAATAATTAATGGGGCTCACAATCATAGAAGATGTCCAAGATAGTATATTTATATGTGAAATCCCTCTTCCTTCAATATTCTTTCATGAATTGTTCAAGTGACCAATGTTGTGTTTGCTAACTTTCAATAAATTTTACCACTCGTCCTTCTTATATGTGAAGTCATTACTCCCCATGGGACAAGCATATGAAACATATATAATTTTAGATTTATGATATTCAATATCGTTCAACCATTTACTCATAGGATATAAGTGAAGCACGAGAGTAAATGACAAAACTACTCCAAAAAGATATAAGTGAAGATCAATGCGTAGTCAAGTAGTTAAATAACCATGTGAGGTCTCTCTCTCATTCAATATTTCAGATCCAATGATATTATTCAAACAGCTAGTAAAATGAAAATATGCTCCAAACAAAACACATATCATGTGACGAATAAAAATATAGCTCCAAGTAAGGTGTACCGATAGTGTAGAAGACGAAAGAGGGGATGCCTTCTAGGGCATCCCCAAGCTTAGTTGCTTGGGTATTCCTTGAATATTACCTTGGGGTGCCTTGGGCATCCCCAAGCTTAGGGTCTTCCCACTCCTTATTCTTCTCATATCGACATCTCACTCAAAACTTGAAAACTTCAATCACACAAAACTTAACGGAACTTTGTGAGATAGGTTAGCATGATAAAGAGCAAATCACTCACTTTGGTACTGCCAAGACAAGATTCATAATTGTTCTCACACAATTCCTACTGTACCTTATCATTTCCACAATTTATATCACTTAATATAAGCTATGGAAACACTAAAACAAGCAAACTATGTATTGAAAACAGAATCTGTCAAAAACAGAACAATCTGTAATGATCTGGACAACCACCATACTTATGCAACTCTAAAAATTCTTAACAATTAGGACAATGTAGGAAATTTGTATATCAATCATGTGTAAAAATTTCAGCTAATTATCACATTCTGGTGATTTATACAATTTTTGCACTGGGCGCAAAACTTTTTGTTTTTGCACAGAATCAAATCAACTATCAACCACACTATCCCAAAGGCTTTACTTGGCACTTTATTGAAACAAAAGCTATAAAACATGATGACTACAGTAGCATAATCACGAGAACACACAAAAATAGTAGGGGTAAATATTGGGTTGTCTTCCAACAAGAGCTATTCTTTAATGCCTTTTTAGCTAGGCATGATATTTTAATGATACTCTTCCAAGCCCAATTTCGATGATAATTTTATTCATACTCTAAAAGATATAAGTGAAGTTCATAGAGAATTGTATAATTAATATAAATTGACCAATATGCAAGCTCAAAATATATAAGTGAAGCACACGAAGCATTCTATAAAGCCATACTCAAAAGATTTAAGTGAAGCACAAAGAGCATTCTATGAAGCCATACTCAAAAGATTTAAGTGAAGCATATGAAGCATTCTATAAATCAATGAAGGATTGTATCATACTAGCATGGGGCATAAAGGAAAATAAAAACACAAAAGATGCACATCATGTGAACGAAACAAAAACCGAGTTATACCGAGAATTGTTGAAGAAGAAAGATGGGATGCCTTTCGGGGCATCCCCAAGCTTAGATGCTTGAGTCTCCTTGATATATTTACTTAGGGTGCCTTGGGCATCCCCAAGCTTGAACTATTGCCTCTCCTTATTCTTCTTATATCGATAATTCCTCGATCTTCGAACACTTCATCCACACAAAACTTAACAAAACCCTCGTGAGATCCGTTACTATAATAAAGCAAATCGCTACTTGGTACTGCTGTAAATTCAATCCAATTTCATATTAGCATTATATATACCGTATACCAACTTCACCATGGTTCATACCCCCAGATACAACCCATACATTCGTCAAAATAAGCGAATAACACAAAGAAAACAGAATCTGTCAAAACCAGGATAGTCTGTAGGAATTTGGAAACTTCGTATACTTCTGTAACTCTAAAATTCTGAAAATTTACGATGAAATAAAAAAATTGTACAGAAGTACTATGTAAAAATTTCAAAAACTTTTGGCGTTCCAGTGAAAGATGTAAATTCACGCTCTACAGCCAAAGTTTCTATTTTTACACTACACATAACAAACGAGCAATCTAATCATCCTAAAACCAAAACTTGGCACATTATTTTTATAATACAATGGATATATACAAGGGGGTAATTATTTTTGAGAAACTTCCATGAAAAATTCTACATTGTTTCCGTGAGCATGAACACAAGTGTTCAAGGTCGACCCTCACTTCTCCAATGCATAACCTTCCAATCACTTCTCTTTTTGAAAAAGTTCTTAGGCATAAGAGGCAAGTATTTATTTTTGTATTTTGAATTCTTATTTTTCTTGTTTAACTCACAACTAAAGAAAAAAAGAGAAAACAAAATATACTTAATGAAGAAAGCAAACAAACACACACGAGAATATCAACCCCATGTTATTGCTCCCCGGCAACGGTGCCAGAAAAGAGCTTAATAATCCCCAACTACAAGGAATCATCATAGCAATTTCTAAAGGTGGAAGTGATAAGTATGGAGTGTCGAACCCACAAGGAGCTAAAGGTAAGATCAATATTCTCTCAAGTCATATTTGCCACTGATACGACTTTATGTACACCGAACGTTTGCTTCCATCTAGAAACGAGAAATAAAACTACGTTGTGGGTATGAAGAGGATAGCTTTGCATGATATCGAGATCTTAACTATATAAATAGGTGATGTTATCATAAATTAGAATATATTACTATATATTATAAATAGCGAGTGTGGAATAATGATGGATCGGTGTGCGGAATTGTCCTAGGCAATTGTTAACAAGATCAGTAATCATTATTGCAATTTTATATGAGGGAGAGGAATAAGCTAACATACTTTCTCTACTTGGATCATATGCACTTATGATTGGAACTCTAGCAAGCATCCTCAACTACTAAAGATCATTAAGGTAAAATCCAACCATAGCATTAAAGTATCAAGTCCCCTTTATCCCATGCGCAACAACCCCCTTACTCGGGTTTATTATTATGTCACACTAGCAACCCACTATAAGCGAATCATGAAAGTATTGCAACACCCTACAGTGGGAATCCTTCACGTGTGCGCGGAACAGAAGGCGCCATAGGACAACACCAAAATAAAACATACAACTCAAACCAATCTAGATCATCAATCAACTCAAAAGACAAAGAGAAATCTACTCAAAACATCATAGGATGGCAACAGAACATTGGATCATAATATGTGGCATAAAGCACCATGTTCATGTAGGGGATTACAGCGGGGTGCGGGAGAGTCAACCGCTTAAAAGAGATGAGGAAGGTGATGAAGATGGTGATATTGATGAAGACGATCACCGCAGCGATATTTCCCCCGGCGGCACTCCGGCGCCACCGAGAGAGGGGGGAGAGCCTCCCCCTTGTTCTTCCTCCTCCATGGACCCCTCCCCCATAGATGGGGAGAGGTTCCCCGTCAGATCCTTGGCCTCCATGGTGATGATGGCCCCCTCCGGCTTCCTCCTCCATGGCCTCCGGTGATGATGGACCCCTCTGGTAGGGTGTCGGAGAGGGCCTAGATTGATTTTTCGTGGCTACAGAGGCTTGTGGCGGAGGAACTTCTGATCTAGGTTTCTTTCTGGAGGTTTGGGTATTTATAGGAATTTTTGGCATCGGTCTCACGTCAAGGGGGTGCTTGAGGGGCCCACAAGCCATAGGGCATGCCCCTGGCTTGTGGCCACCTCGTCCACTTCCTGTCCAGCTCTTGTGCCTCGGGGGTCTCTTTTGGTCCATAAAAAAACACCGTAAATTTTCAGCCCATTCCAAGAAGTTTTATTTCTGCACAAAAATTGACACCCACGGTAGTTCTGCTGAAAGAGTCGTCAGTCCGAGTTAGTTCTAATCAAATCATACCAAAACCATATAATTGTTTTAAACATGGCATGAATACTTCATAAATTATAGATACGTTGGAGCCGTATCAAGGAGTTGGATGAGATTCATCAGGTAATCGAGTTAGTTTTGTTAGGGCTTGATCCCTAATATCCATTATGTTATGAGATTGATGTTGTTATGACTTTGCCATGCTTAATGCTTGACACTTTGGGCCTATGTGCCATGAACTCAGATCTGAACCGTTTATGTTTTCACCATTATATCTATGTTCTAGATCCGATCTTGCAAGTCATATTTACCTATTATGTGTTATGATCCGTAAACCCCAGAGTGACAATAATCGGGATACTTTCCGGTGATCATCGTAGTTTGAGGAGTTCATGTATTCACTATGTGCTAATGCTTTGTTCCGGTTCTCTATTAAAAGGAGGCCTTAATATCCCTTAGTTTCCTTATGGACCCCACTGCCATGGGAGGGTAGGACAAAAGATGCCATGCAAGTTCTTTCTATAAGCATGTATGACTATTTACGGAATACATGCCTACATTATATTTATGAACTGGAGCTAGTTTTGTACCGCCCTATGTTATGACTGTTATATGTTGACTATCATCCAACAAATCACCGATCCAATGCCTATGAATTTCCTACGTATTGTTCTCACTAAGTTACTACTGTTGTTGTTACTGTTACAACTGCTACAAAATTATTGCTATCGCTGTTACCATTACTATCATTGTTACCACTACTATCAAAAACAACTGCTACAAATTATTGCTATCACTGTTACCGTTACTATTGTTGTTACCACTACTATCAAAACTATCACACTAGTGTGCTACTAAACACTTTACTGCAGATAATTAATCTTTAGGTGTGGCTGAATTGACAACTCAGTTGCTAATACTTGCAAATATTCTTTGGCTCCCCTTGTGTCGAATCTATAAATTTGGGTTGAATACTCTACCCTCGAAAACTGGTGCAATCCCCTATACTTGTGGTTTATCAATGGGTCTCTTACGGGTCGTAGGTTCTGGGCCGTAACAATCGCGGACCAAAGTTGGGAACACAATATGGGTCGTAAACGCACCAGAATGGGAACCAAATGTTTGTGGGATGAGGTCATAATGAGACGGTAACAAGCTGCAAGACAACCATGCATAACGGGTCATCAATGGGCCGTAAGACATGACAGGGCAAATAAGTCCCAACTTGTCGACGGGCCACAGATGGGCTAACTCTAACCACGAGCTGAATTTGGCCCATCGGGGGAACTGGTTAGTAATGGGCCGTATGTAATCGAGGGGTGGGAATGAGCCCAAGAATAAATGGGCCCTTAGAAGGCCGAAAGATAATATGGGTTGGAAATAGCCCAACTGAGTAATGGGCCATTAATGTGTATAAAGCAACTTACTGTTTATTACGGGCCAGTTTCACCACGGGCCACTAAAGGGCCCAAAGATAGAAAATGCCTCGTATGGGCCGAAAGACGTCATGGGCCACGCATGGGCCGAAAGTGGCGACGGGCTGGAAATATATTGGATGGCCCACATAATGTTACTGGGCCGTTTTCGGAAAGGTCATAACGGGTCATGAATGGGTTATACGCGAGTAGGCTGTTAACAGGCTTTCCGTGGGCCGGCCTATTATCTTTTGACCAAGACAAACGAGTCGGCCTTTTAAAAAATGGATGGGCCACTATTGGGTCGTGCCACGTGTTGACGTATCATAGGCGCCTATTGTCCATTGATTGGTTGACATTTGTCCGCACGAGGAGCTGACATGTGGTTCCTTCGGCCAATAAGAATTTTACATGTGGAAAATCGTCATTGGTCGTCGCTGTTAGCGGGTTATCAGATCCAAAATCGAACCCGATAGTGATGTCTACTACACAATTTGTTCTTGTAGACTCGTGTTGGGCCTCCAAGCGCAGAGTTTTGTAGGATAGTAGCAAATTTCCCTCAAGTGGATGACCTAAGGTTTATCAATCCATGGGAGGTGTAGGATGAAGATGGTCTCTCTCAAACAACCCTGCAACCAAATAATAAAAAGTCTCTTGTGTCCCCAACACACCAAATATAGTGGGAAATTGTATAGGTGCACTAGTTCGGCGAAGAGATGGTGATACAAGTGTGATATGGATAGTAGGTATTGATTCTTGTAATAGGAACAATAAAAACAGCAAGGTAGCAAGTGATAAAACGGAGCACAAACGGTATTGCAATGCTTGAAAATGAGGCCTAGGGTCTGTACTTTTTCTAGTGCAATCTCTCAACAATACTACTATAACTGGATCACATAAGCATCCCTTAACGTGCGATGAAGAATCACTCCAAAGTTCCTATATAGCGGAGACCATAAGAATAATTTGTATGTAGCTATTCTTTCCGATCGATCTATCCAAGAGTTTGTACTAAAATAACACAAGTTATTCTTTCCGATCGATCTATCAAGAGTTCGTACTAAAATAAAAACCAAACAAATTTAGATTCATAATACTCAATCCAACACAAAGAACCTCAAAGAGTGCCCCAAGATTTCTACCGGAGAAACAAAGACAAGAACATGCATCAACCCCTATGCAAAGATTACCCCAATGTCACCACGGGAATCCACAAGTTGAGTGCCAAAACACATATCAAGTGAATCAATATGATACCCCATTGTCACCACGGGTATTCATAGCAAGACATGCATCAAGTGTTCTCAAATCCATAAAAATATTCAATCCAAAGAAATCTCAAAGGGAAAACTCAATTCATCACAACAAGATAGAGAGGGGAAAACACCATATGATCTGACTATATTAACAAAGCCCGTGATACATTAAGATTATGCATCTCAAGAACACGAGAGAGAGAGAGAGAGAGAGAGAGAGAGAGAGAGAGAGATTAAACACATAGCTAATGGTACAAACCCTTAGTCCCGAGGGTAAACTACTCCCTCCTCATCATGGTGGCCGTCGGGATGATGAAGATGGCCATCGGTGATGATTTCCCCGTCCGGCGGAGTGTCGGAAAGCGCCTAGATTGGTTTTTCATGGACTACAGAGGCTTGCGGCGGTGGAACTTCTGATCTAGGTTGACCCCGAAGGGTTTCGGGATATTTGGGAATTTATAGGGCAAAGAAGGGGTGCGGGAGGCCACCGAGGTGGGCACAACCCACCCGGGTGCGCCTGGCCCCCAGGCATGCCCTGGTGGGTTGTGCCCCCCTCGGGGCACCCCCCAGATGCTGCTCTCGCCCATTGGTGGTCTTCTGGTCCATAAAATATCCACAAAAAGTTTTGCGGTGTTTGGACTCCGTTTGATATTGATTTCATGCGATGTAAAAAATATGCAAAAAACAACAACTGGCACTTGGCACTATGTCAATAGGTTAGTACCAAAAAATGATTATAAAATGATTGTAAAACATCCAAGAATGATAATATAACAACATGGAATAATCAAAAATTATAGATGCATTGGAGACGTATCAGATAGCTTGACAGCGACCTGTTATGGTGGATGCCACGTGTCCGTTACCCTTGACGAAAGCACTTCCATGATGCGCCATTTGTCGTCATGGAAGTGAACACTTCCGTGATGATAATTTTGGTGTTGTCATGGAACACTTCTACGATAACAAAAGTATGACTATCTTGATTCTGTCATAAAATCATCATGGATGTACATGCATGACAGAAAACGTGACCTACTATGACAAACACGTATCATCAAGAAAGTGTTTTTTGTAGTGGTAGCATCACATGTCGTAGTAGAGCCTCGACGTAGCAGTTCAGGCAGTCCCGTGTAAATCGTGTACGTGTACCTTCAGCCACACAACAAAAAATACGACCACATACGTACATACCGGGGGGGATCTCCAACATGTACAACAACAACGGTATGTACAACAGCCACATGTACGTACATACAGGTGGGGTCGGAATGGAGAAACATCACTGTGTTCATCGGGAGGCAACAAAATGCGTCATGTTCAACAGGAGCCAACCGGCTTGGACAGAACAACCGAAACAGGGTCTGGCGTACCGCAGAACGGAGGAGACAGCCTTATGTTTGATCACATACGATCGAAACGGGGTCCTGTTCATTGGCTTGGGGTCTGGCGTACCACAAAATGGACGAAACGGAGTTATCTTTGACCTCCTAAGGTCAAAATGGGGCCTTGATCGGGAGGGGTGTGGCATACCGCAAACAGAGGAAATAGACTTCTGTTGGAGCGCCTACAGTCGAAACGAGGTCCTATTGATCGGGAGGGGTGTGGCGTACCGCAAAACGGGACTCCATGGCTACTGTTCACCCACCGTCGACTGCCTCGCTCCAGCCTCCACCGGCTACTGTTCATCCACCGTCGACTTCCTCCAAACTCCACATGCTACTGTTCATCCACCGCGTCTTCCTCCTGCCTCCACCAGCTATTGTTCATCCATGGGATATTGTTCATCCAGTCTCCACCAGCTACTATTCAGTAGCCCTCCACGGGTTCCTGTTCATCCACCCCCAACCGGCTCGGGTGTGTGGCGGCCTCCTGATCGGGGTCATGTTCATCCAGCGGCAACGGCCTCTATGTACTACATGGGGTCATGTTCATCCAACCCCCACTAGGAACTCTTCATCCAACCCAACAACGGTCACTGTTCATCAAGAGGCATGTTCGATTGGCTTTAGTTAGCAGCAGTAGCGAAGGAATCGCTCGGGTTCAGTTAACAACCAGCAAGGGATCGATTGCTCGGGTTCAGTAACGTAGTTAGTGCAATCGCTCGGGTTCAGTAAGTGAATGCCTCGCTCGGGTTCAGTTAGAGACCAACGCCTCGCACATACACGCGATGTGTACGAGAGAAACGCGCAAACCTCCGTGCATCTCTTGGCCCCGAGCACCCACCGTAACTGGAAACTCCCCGAAATTTTCCTCGCCCTCGCTTCTACCATAATTTTTTCCGTAATGGACGGCCCAAAGAATGTCATGCAGGTGCGTCCCCGACACGCCCAGGACGAAAGGCCCATTTTCTGTAATGATTTTGTCATAGAAGTAGGAGCGCACCATATCTATGATGATACGTGGTTTTGTCAAAATTATTGTCATAGAAGTGTCATAAGCATGACAGGGAAAAAATCATTCGGCCCATAATGTCACGCATGTGTCTTTTTTTGTACTGAATACTCTTCAACGGACTTGGTGCCTTTCTTGAGGAGTTGTAATTTCTTGAATAGGTCGCGGCTATAGTACGTGAGTACAAAGCGTTGTAATTTCTTGAATAGGTCGCGGCTATAGTACGTGAGTACAAAGCGCGCTCGCATGACATCCTTCACTTGGTTATATGTTGTGATGGGTGGCTCGCCTTTTGCTTCTCGCTACTCAATGACTTGCTCCCACCAAATGAGGACATAATCTTGAAACTCAAGAGATGCCATGGAGATCTTCTTCCCCTCTTCACAACCGTGTAGACGGAATATCTTGTCGACCTTCAATGCCTATGATAGGTAGTCTTCGGGATCATTGATTCTGGGAAACTTAGGCATGTTGAACTTGATCTTACCGTAGCGTTGCACATCAATGCGTGCGAGGCGATGGTGATGACGCTCTTGCCTTGGTGGAGGTGGATGAATCTCTTGATCCTCGTGCTCATCTTGGTGAACTTGACATTGAGGACGTGGAATTCTTGCACGGTTCCTCATCTCTTGGCGTTCCTCAAGGCGCGGCTTCTTCTTGGCACTCTCGTTGGAGGTAAACCTGAGAATGGTTATTAAAAAACTGGGTGAAACGGTTTGGTTCTTACTTTGGGTTTGATTGGTTCAGGTTTTATTGGGTTGAATGTTTTTTAGTTTGGTTTTGGTTTGGGTATGTGAAGAAACCAATTTGGGTATAGTTGGTTATGGGCTTAAACAGTTTGGTTATTAACGGTTATAAACTATGGGTCCAAACCGGTTTCTGGGCATTGGTTATGTGCAATAAGCAACAATGCATCGACAACGAGTATCCTTGATCCGTATACATGCTGCGATGCACTATGTAATTATGTATTATGGGGAAACACATGCAAATCGAATGTGTTTGCTTTTGCTTTAGCTAAGCAATTGGTTTTAATACACTTGTCAGTGAGCTTTTCAGTCGTGGGCATTGTCTTTTTGACTCTTGCTGTGTGTTGACCGTATCTCAACGATAACTTTGTTCCCAAACTGTTATAGATGCACTTATGCCCTTTCTATGTCATTTGCTTCTTAACATGTCGATCTATGCAATCATATATACATTGAAGCAAACCCGTAGTTATGTATTGGGTTTGAACCCATGGTTATGTATTGGGTTTAAATTGGTTTGGGTGGAAAAAATAGAGGGTTTAGTTTTGGTTGGGTTGAAAATGGTATTAAACGGGTATGGTTCAAGTATGGTTTTGAGAGATATATGTACGGGTATGGTTCAAGTATGGTTTAAGTATGAAACCATTCTCAGATTTAGTTGGAGGGCCTCTTCTTTGTAGACATACTTGGCGGTTGCGCTCTTGTACATTTTTGGTTGCTTCACGTAGAGCACGTTGTGCTTCAAGGGTTTGTTCCTTGCGGCGTAGTTGTTCTTGTCATAGTGTGTCGCCATATTGATGTTCTTGTTGTCGATGTTGGCGTCGTGGAGCTTGCTCTTGTTCCATTGGATCATTAGCTTGATGATGTAGTAGTTCACGTTCCCGAAGGCAGTCTTGTGAACCATTACCATGAAATAGGTTTTGTGGAGCTTGATGATCTTCATGGTTTTGACGACGATGCGAACAAACTCAGTGAAGGCTTGCATCCGAAGAAGATTCCAAAGAATGTCGGCTTGAGTGGCGTCGTTTTGATGATGACGATGTCGTAGAAGAACGGTTGACCAATAAGGCACGAAATTCCTCCATTTAAGTAGACATCCTTGCATGAAGCTCGTCCATGTGTGTGGAAAGCTTGTTGTCGAAGTAGTCTCTTGTACATAGCTCGGATTGTCGCAAGTCGGTGGCAAGTAGGTCGATGCGATCGTTCAACACTTCATTCTCTTGACGCAAAGCTCTTTGCGCGCCGAATAGGTGATTCTTGGTGACATAGTTGCTCGGTTCCTCTTCATGCTCGGTGGAGAGTGGATTTGAAGAGGTCCTTGGCCTATCCACCATCTCAAGCAAATATGTGAGTGGAAGAAATGAAGAACTAGACCAAATGTACGTCAATGATCACCTAATAATGTAGTAAGGAAATAGCACAATTGGTACGGAATCTTGTCAATTATCACACCTACACACGTAAAGTTTTTTGGAGTAGCTTGGTAAGGACGGTGGCACAAAATTTATGCAATTGTTAGCAAGATTCAATAATGTTAAAAAAGATTCACAAATTCGAAGTGCAACAAGTAGACAAATAGTAATATGTGGTACACGTAAACACATGCACAAATAGATAAATGAGGCCGTGCAACCAAGGAATGAGCTCAAAATGTGGTATCCACGGAAAATGCTCTTGTTGCACAACACTAGAGATACGCTAGCACGATTGCTCCATAGGCGAATATGAATTTGTGCACTACCTATAAGAGACAAAATGTATCGTCTTCCTATCCTAAGTATGCTATTATGTATGAGCCCCGGTGATTCTCTCAAGATGATCCAAGATATGGCAAATTTGTATGCAATGTGGTATGATGCTATGTCTCTTGCTTACAAGCTTCTTTGTTCTCTTTTTGCTTAAAAGCTTTTCTTTCTTTCTTTTTCTTTGGGAACGTTTGCAAAATGCTCGATCGAAGATAAAGATTGTGTATATGTGGGAACAATGTATGATACTATAGATGATACGATGATATATGCACACAATGGAAGCTGTGGATCATTTATCACTAAAGTGCACAAGTAGCGTTGCCCGACAATACTCAAATGGCTAGTATCGATAGGAAAGTGACGCGAAATGGGCTATGGGTTAACAATGCAATGGCAAGGAAGAATACAAAGGTGTCGTCGAGGTTACCATCCTTGCTTACGGTTAGTATCAATGTTATGAGATAGTTGTTGCCGATGTTGAGTCATAGCGAAGATGGGCAGTGGTGATGACGAAGCCGTACGGTTCCTAGTTAACCAAAACACCCTAGGAAACGGAAGAACCACAACTCAGATTCTCAAAGGCAAATGTCAAATGGTGGTAGCGGAACGGATGGTGGTGTTGCGGAAGTTCCAATGGGTTGAGGAGTTGCAATGATGGGTTATGATTGGCAATGCGGAAGTACGAGTGGTGGTTGAAAATTTTCGGGTGAAGAAAAATTCAGTTACGTCAGGGAACATCAGACGTTCGGTATTGGTCGGACGACCGATGGCTGTCGGACGTCCGGTGTCTGGGCGATTTCGGGCCGCGGGATGAACTCGTGGTTTTCGTGGACAAAAGAGAAATTGAGATCAAAATTGGTCGAATTTTGTGGATGGAAATGACAGGAAGGATGGGGAAAATCTAAATCCACCTAGAACACATCAAATCCATGGATCAAATTCAACAAAACATCATGAAACCAACAAATCACAAAAAAATTGGTATGACTATTTTTGTGAGAATTTTTTGAATTGGACAAAAACACACTCCAAATTCATGATCAACCATGGCTCATGATGCCAAGATGATGTGGGGTGGAAACCTAGTGGCCGATCTTCCACGATTTGGAGGGGGGGGGGGGTCCCGAAGAACACGATGAACACACAAGAGGGAAACACTCAAATCAACTTGATCTAATCATACATGTGCTAGATCCAAACATACAAAGAGGTAACAAAGGTCCAAATCCAACAAAGGGGGTGGTGGAAAATGGGAACTAGTTCATCTCAATCCTAGGAGGAAGGAGGTCTTGAATCCATGAAGGATCTTCCCACAAGGGGGTCTTGAATCAACTTGGGGATCTTCTCCTAGGAGTCCTTGGTCTCCAAAGGAGTAGGGATAAGTGGATGAGCGAAGCTCTATCTCAATGTTGATCTATCACAATGCTAACCCTAAAACGTTGGCGGAGAAGGAGTATATATAGTCTACATGGGAGAAGGGGTACATGGGCCTCGGCCCGAGACACTCTGCGTAGACAGGTGTCGGACATCCGACCGTTACCGGTCGTCCGCTGGCTCGCGAGGGTCCGGACGTCCGGTAAGGCTCGGACTTCCGGCATTTTGGTACTGTGATGATGGAGCCGGATTTCCGAAGGCGGTCTGACGTCCGGTGCGTTGGTCGTCCGGTGGACTTCGGACTTCTAGCGTTTTTCGTTCTATGATGAATGTGCCGGATATCCAGAGACAGTCGGTCATCCGGTCGCTAGAGTGTGCAGGATGTCGGGTACTTGTCGGTCGTCCGGCTGCTGTAGCATTCGCTGGCTGGGCCTTCTAGCTGGCTGGGGTTCCAGCCGTCGGACGTCCGACGGGGACCGGTCATCCGGCGGCTGTAGCTTCCTGACAGTTCTTCCTCTTGTTCCTCGTGCTTGGTGTCCTCGCCATCTTGTCCATTGGATGTAGCCGATCCGAGAGAGTCCTCCTGGTACCTAAGTACACATAGAATCTCGGATTGAGGTAGTAGCCATGTCTCACGTGGGTCATACGGAATGTCACTAAGGAGAGATGTCACCTCGGTCTCGATAGCTCTTGCACGTGCTCGTGTCATCAATCCACTTGGTACTTGGATGGACGAAGGTAGGTCCATGGGGATGACCGTAGGATGCTCCGCATCATGACGCTTCTTTTTCATCGCTGGGAGACGTGCGGAAGATGGTGTGTCCTTAGATCATGTTCTTCCAGCCAGTTTTCTTCCGCAGGTTTGCCATGGTAACGCTGTCCTCTAGAGCAGACAACGTGTCTATACGTCGAGAGGCGTGTGAGGTTTGTGTTCTTTGACTCCGTTTGGCTGAAACTGGGGCATTCTACATGCTCTCTTTGTAAAAAAAAAAACTCCGGGGTGATGGTTTGCTATGTAGATGGTGGCCGCGGGCTTATTCTAGTCTACATCAATAACTTCCCGGCCGCTGGTTTTACAAGCTCCTACGTTTAAACAAGCTTGCTCCGCTGAAACGAAGACGCAGATGCGGTAACGAGCTTTGCTCAATGCGCAACGTCGATAGATTGAGGAGGAGAAAGACTTCAACACCCTCGAGGATTTGGCTGTATTTTTTGGGGTATCTTTTCAAGGGTCTTTGCTAGTACTCCCCCAAAATAAGTGACTCAAACTTTGTACTATTAGTACAAGGATGGAGGGAGTACTTACTTACTAAGTAGTACTTTGCCTTTTCGTATATTATAGATAGAAAGAAAAAAGAAATCCACATCAACCGTTTGATTCGGAGGCGAACCACCCAATCGTGGGGCCGTGGCCCACGTTCCGTCGGTCACCCGCGGGCACATCACAACCGTTGCCGACACACACACGTCGTGGACAGGAGATAAACATCGCCAAACAAATCGAATTTGGAGACGAGTAAAATTCATATACGAAAACCGAAATCCGGAAAGCGCAAAAAAGCCCGCACCTTGGTGGCTTCGTGCTACCAAATCGAACCCGAGGACCCCCACCCCCACCCCCCCTCCCCGTCCCGTCTCAAGCGCCGGTAAACTTCGCCACGCCCCCAATCTCCATTCGCCACAAACCCTAACCGCCCCTCTGTGTCACGCCGCCGGCCGGCCCGTCCCGCCCCGCCACCCTCCTCGCCCTTCCAAGGGCTCAGGCGAAGGCTGTAATCCGCGGGGAGCGGCGGCGATGGCATCCACGGCGAAGGTCACCATCACCCTCGGCCGCAGCGGTCAGGTGAGCCGTCGTCTCGGATCTCCGGGCTCCAAGGCTCGTGGGATTCCTCCGTATTTTGATTGCTCGTCTGTGATTCGGCTGTGCCCTCGTCGCCGGTTTGGTTGATTAGAAACGAGACGGATGATCGGATGCAGTACAGCTTTAGTCAAGCCGTAGCTCTACCGCGCCCGGCGAGATGCTCAGTTTCCAGTAGTCATAGCTGCGATTTTGGTGCGTCCAGTGGTGTATACAGTGTTTGCTTGAATTTTCATCTCCCCCTGAAGGTTCTAACTTCTGAGTGAGCGTTGCATCAAAGGGTGTTGTGATTTCCTGTAGGTATTGATTAGTGGTGAGTAAAGTTACGTTATTTACTTCGTTGTTGACAAATGCGTGAGTTAACAGGAGTTTCTGGATGTCTTTGCCCCTAGTGGGTTTGTGGGTGTGTTGGTCTTTTGCCCCTAGTGGGTTTGTGGGTGTGTTGGGGGGTAAGGACATGGTTCACTATTAGAGATAAATGTCACTTGGATAACTACGACCATTACACATTTTTGAGTTGAGGGGAAAGTGGGAAACTAATGTATTGGGGATGTTTTCTTGTAACTACTGTTCAGACCTTCGGGGCAAGCCCTGTTGTCCAATGGTTGGTTGCTCTCTGCTAGCTGTATTGACTATTATCATATTGCAAGTACTAAATTTCAGAGCAGTGCCGGTGTTAATCTTAAGGTGATAGAAGAATGCATGTCAATTCGTCTCCTTCCTGTTTGCACTTTCACAATTTTTAGCTGACCAACTCAGCTACCACTTCATTCCATGGCTGGTTATGTTTTCTTTTTGGGTTTTTTAGATAATGCGGTGAGTACTAGTAACTATCTTGAAGTTGGTAACAGACCCCCTTTTGTCAGGCCATTCTGTGTTGTGATTTGTGAATGTTAGCATGGATGCCAGTGCCTTGATTGAGTATTTTCCTTTTCTTTTAAGGCTTCAGAATGCTGCATCAATTATTCAACTTTGGCTCCCTCACCTTATTTTTTTGGATTGCAGGTTGTCAAAAGGCGAACTATTTCTGATATGGGTAATGATGATGAAGTGCCAGTATCAGGAAGAAAGCGACCTGTCCGAGAGAGGTTAGGAAATAATGTGGCTGATTCTGATTTGTATGGAAGTCAGCAGAGTAATAAAAGGTATATTTGCTTCATCTATATTACTCAATGTTTATTGAAACAGTGGTGCCAAGTTTTTAATTAGAAGCAGTATAAACAATGACCCTTGCATATCAGATGTTTCAGATGGTCATGGAGTGAATCCCTTTGTGGTGTTTCACCCCCTAATGTGTGTCATGGCTTCAGTTTTACAGTCCTCCATACTCTATGTTCTAATGCATGCTAGTGTCAGTTTGTCACTTTATATGTTCACTTGTCAAGTAGGACCCCGCCAGTTCATTAGTTAGAATGCTGCATCACATGTCTCTTTTATTCGCGTCCCTGCATGTTTTGTTATATTCAGTGAAGTATATTGCACTGTGTGTCTCCTTTGCATATTTATTCAAGTTTAGCTACCTTTGTACAGATGTTGCACTTTACTTACTATATTTATTTCGTTTAATTAAGAAAGCACTTGCTATCTGCAAGTTCCAGTAGCTGTCTTTATTATGTTCAATTACTTCGCGTGCTCCAGACTGCAGCTCACTGCATGTCTCTTTCTGTTGTGTCCTCAGTTTGAGCATCTGTTGAAAATGTTTGCCTATAAATTTTACTCTCTTATATGCTGTTCTCCTGCAGACGGCAAACAGAAAGCAGTAGCTCGCAGCTTGGAGATGATGGTTTGGGTGACGATAAACATTTCATTTTCGTTATCAGTATTCTAAGATTTCAATACTGAGCTGTCTGTCTGACACTTCTTTTTGTTTTCCTGCATACGTTGGGCTCTATAATATTGAAGCTCGCCAGATTGGCAGGGATGATTTAAGGCTGAAGCTTATGAGAAAAGGCTTGACACAGAAGAGCAACAGTGAGGCAGAACAGAATGGAGTGGATCTCCGTGAAAAGCTTTCCAGGAAGTCAAAGAAGCTCCAGGGATACGAGGCAAGAAGGGGTGATCCAGAATCAAGGTCTAGTTATGATGAGGGAGAAATCCCAGAATCAGGATCTGGATATGCTACGAGGGGGAGAGTCCCAGAGTCAAGAGCCTCTACTCTTGTAAGCCAAGTGCCTTCTTCAAGGGGTGCAGATGGGTTGTTCAAGTTGGAGTCTTCAGGAAAACCTTATCCCTCGTGGACCGCTGATTGTTTGAGGTATATGTCCCCAGACAAGCCAAGTGTTCGAAGAGACATCACTCCCCCAAGAAGTGTTCGAAGAGGCATGTCTTCCCCGAGGGCCGTTCGCAGAGGCATGTCTCCCCCGATAAGTGCTCGAAGAGGCATGTCTCCCCCGAGAAGTGCTCGAAGAGGCATGTCTCCTCCAAGAAGTGCTCGAAGAGGCATGTCTCCTCCAAGAAGTGTTCAAAGAGGCATGTCTCCTCCAAGAAGTGTTCGAAGAGTCATGTCTCCCCCAAGAACATATGATCATACAGGGTCCATTCCATCCCTTCGATCTGTTGGTACCACAAGACCTTCTAGTCATATCACAAGAGATGCTGACACATTAAGAACCCATCAACCTTACGAAGACAGCTCTACCATTGGGATCGATAGAGGACAACAAACTAATGGAATCACACCATCTGGACGCCGGCCTACATCCCCTGTGCTGGTTTGTATCTCTCATATATCTGAAATTAGTCTGGCTTCTGAATGTTCACTTTATTGCTTTATTTTGTGCTCTTCCTTTTCAATGATCTATTGGGACAGTGTCTGTTGTTTGTCCTACATTGTTCTTGGTGCCATGAAATTCGTTAATCATGATTTGAAAGGGAACTCGAATGTAAACTTGTTACAAACTATCTCTGCCTATAAGGTTCATCTTGCACTTTGGTTAGGTTCAGTGATGTATTTGCTTACTGCTGCTCAATACAGCAGGCTTCATAGTTCATAGAACACCATGAGACATTCTAAAGTTGACATTGGTAAAACGTGATCATTGCTATGTGTGCTATATATCATCATGTGTTCTGATCATTGGCCCAGTTTTCTCTTCACGTTGCCCTTGGTTACAGGCTTATAGCTGAATTTCTGTTCACTTTGCCCATAGTTTTTGTTGTGAGAGTTTTTCGACATCCAGTTATGCTGACCAATAGCAGTCTTGTGACGATTATATTAGCGAGTTTCTGGTTATGCAATCATTGTGTTATGTGATCTTGCTCCAGATTTTCTAACATTGTTCTGTGTGATTTGCAGAAAGAAGTACCGTCGACAGTTACTGGATTACTGAATTCAATGGGACTTGAGAAGTATGTTGTTCTCTTTCAGGCTGAGGAGGTAATTTTCCATTATCTTGATTGTTTCCAACTTTTAAATTCATATTTATAATGCACAAATAGACATATTTCCTGTGGATAATGGGTTATCTGTTTGCTACCCATAGTGCTCATGTGCATTTGGTGCCTTCTGTTTAATGTTTTGCATGGAGTTATGGATTTATGCCCCAGAGGAGCTCTAGTGGCTATTTTTGTATAAGCTGGACAATTCATTACAATCTCTATCCTTTCGGTCTCTTATCTCTTTTCTTTCAATTCCATTCCTATGCATGTTCCTCTTGACTCTACCCTATTCAATATTTCAACTACCTGTGTACCATTGAATGTTTCCTTTTTTCTTTCTGCAAGATCCAGAATGTGTTTGTCAGTCCATTCAAGTATACTCTTGAATCCATGAGAGTTCAGACATATATGTTTTATTATGGAGTGTTCATTTCCTTTGTATTTACTTGTTCGCAGGTGGATATGGCTGCATTGAGTCAGATGAAAGATAGCGACCTCAAAGATATGGGAGTACCAATGGTAGTGTTTGTCGTTCAATTACTAGCCGCTTTACATGATACATAGTGATTTTCTTGCTCTGAGTATGTTTTTCTCTAAGAGCTACTCTATCTGATTACACTGTCAACATCAAATATTAACGGGATTGAAATGATAGACATGAGTTGCATGCTTTCAGCACAACCGAACTTGATAGTAGTTAGGAATAGTGTCTGCATTGTATGCTATGTTTTTTCGTTGTAATTTTTTTAGCATGCTTCTAGTACTTGGACATGCATAATGGAGGAACTTACCTTCAGAATCTAGCAAGAGCATGTCAAATACTCCGTATGACATAGTACTTAGTAACTACCGCTTTGTAGTCTTGTACTCCCTCCGTCCCAAATTAAGTGACGCAAAAGTGACTCAACTTTGTACTAAAGTTAGTACAAAGTTGAGTCATTTTTGCGTCACTTATTTTGGGACGGAGGGAGTAGAATTTAGGCTTTCTCTTGCAGTTTTAACTAGAGTGACACCATTGTGATGGATCAGGGCCCCAGGAAGAAGATACTCCTTGCGGCGGCACCTTACGGAAAACAACGGCAAAGATGAGCAGCATGTGCTCTGGGACGTGGAACATTTGCTGGGAAATCCATTTTTATTGGTGTAAGCATGCTCTGATGCGGATCTTGTATATCCTCACTGGTAGTCTGGCTTAGTTAACCTTTTTTTGTTGTTGCTGATAGATTAATGTCGCCCTGTTCTTGGCTTGTGTAAAGTCATGTTCGTCAGCTGATGCTCCCAAATCGTACCATTGGCGGCGATATGCTGCCCTGCTGTATTTGTTAAGAGCATAGCAGGGTTTGAAACAGAGTGGATACAACATGGTCTAGCGCCATCTTCAATCTGGATTTTCTGTACCTTTGGTAACATGGCGAGGGATACAACTAATCCAATATACAGTATTATGTATGCCAAATGGCCATCAAATTCCATCAGTCTTGTGCATGGAGGAAGTAGCAGATTGTTTTTTCAGTTTGACTGCTCCTACCTACGTTTGTTCAACTGCCATTCTCTGCCACATGGTTTGTCCATGGTTATGTTGCCTGTATACCAGTACCCCAGGTTTTCAGTTAGGTGTTGTTCTTCAACGATGTTTAGAACGCTTTACTCTGCATTGCTAGGATAGAGCAGCGTTCAACATCATGAATTACTAGCAGGAACTGGTTGAATTTGCACCTGCAGCTGAGTAGCGACGGCTCAGCGGAACCCCTGGAAGCTGTCCTGCGCCAGTACTTTTTTTGTTATCATTATGCAATGACGCGAACTATTGGCCCTGGAAATGGACGTGAATGTTTGGCCTAATCATTTGTTATCCAAACTTTCACAATGAAAGGCACCGAATCGAAAAAATCAGACCGTCCATGCACCCCCAGATGCCTCCGCGTACCGGCATCGGCCCAGTCGAGGGTCCACCATTAAAAACCCAACCGAAAAAAGCTTCGCCCGACATGAACCGGCCCGGCGCTGTACGAGAAAAAAGGCAGCAGCCAATGTTGCCTTGCCCTCCCATGTGCCAACGCCCAACGGCCGGCGATCCGCTCGTGTCACCTTTGCTGCCGTTGGTCGCGTGATTATGCCCCGTTCCGTGTATCCGCTACCGTCAGCTGCGTAACCGCAAGGAGCATTCGGCGGCGCCACTTGAGCGCTCTGTGATTGACTACTTGAAAGTAACAATGCGTAACAGCACAAGGTGAATCCAGGCGACGATAACGACTTGCGTAACAGAAAGGGAAGTGCCAACGGCCCAGCGCCACTCGCCGAATTGGACGGCCTTCGTCGCTCGCTTTTCAATTCACAAGACCCAAAAGCATCACGCAATTCACAAGTTCATTCAGAAAATCAGAGCGGACACAACAAAATCCAATCCTAAGGCTGGTGCCAACGCGGGCGGCAGCGCGGGCGATACCGCCCACCGGGAGGCGAGAGCGGGGCGGTAGCGAGGCGAGACGGCAGCGCGGGGCGGTGGATCCACCGCCCGACGGTAGCGCCCGCTACCGCCCGGCTGCCGCCCGCGCTGGCGCCGAGAGGGGGGCGAGAGGGGGGCGAGAGGGGGGCGAGAGCGAGGCGGTGCGCTGGCGGGTCGGGGCGAGAGCGGGGGCGAGAGGGAGGGGGTAACGGCTAGCTGACGTGGCGCGATCTGATTCGTCCACGTCAGCTAGCCGTTGATGTATCCGTTGGAGCTCTAAAAAATTTAAAAAAAATTCCAAAAAATTCCAAATTTCATCCCCAACCCCTATAAATACCCCCACACCGGGTTCACTCATTCCACACCCCATTTCATCTCATTTCTCTCCTCTACTCTACCAAATATTCTCCACCATGTCGGATTGGTCTCCAGATCTCACCCAATTCACCGATCTTTTGCAGTCCGACGGGGCACCAGTCATTCCCCAAGCTGATTTCTCTCCGACACATCGTCGCTCCGATGTAGGTTCTTCGCCGCAACCCCGAGCATTATTCCCCTCCGGCGCACCAAATCCAGGGCCATATGGTCCATACCCTCCGCCTCCTGCGACATATGCTCCATACCCTCCGCCTCCGTATCCATACCCTCCACCTCAATATGCTCCACCTGTAGGTACCGGGAGTGGGACTCAACCTTCGTACCCACCACCTCAATATGCTCCACCTGTAGGTACCGGGAGTGGGACTCCGCCTCCGTATCCATACCCTCCGCCTCAATATGCTCCGTACTATCCGCCTCAATATACTACATACCCACCACCTCCTGCACCCACTGCTGTAAGCTCCGGCTCCGAGTCTCAAAACGAAGCCGTGGAAACAATCCAACCTAACCGTCCAAAGAGGCTTGACTGGTCAACTGATGACGAGGCAAAACTGGTAATTTAATTACCTTTCTTGGATGTAATAAGGAGTTTTCTTTTATATGACTAACAATATCTATTTTGGGGTAGGTTCATGCTTGGCTTTTTCACTCTAAGGACTCTATCTCCGGTAACAGCAAGACCGGCGTTAGTTTTTGGGGTCAGATAGCGGACACCTTCAACTCTACCTCGGCACCTTCCCGTCATCGGAGCGCGAAGCAACTCAAGGATCATTGGAACGTCTACAACCGTGAGGTGACCTTGTTTAATGGATACTACACCCAAGAAGAAGGGTTACGTCAGAGTGGAGCAGACGATGAAATGGTCATGAAGGCCGCAATGGCGAGGTACGAGAATGACAAAAGAGTGACTAAGCCTTTCAGACGCCTTGCTTGGTGGCAAGCTGTTCGCAATGAACAGAAGTGGAAAGGACATCATGGTCCTGGTAGTGGATCAGATTCCACTGCCAAGAGAAGCCGCCTCGGAGTTTCTGGTGAGTACAGCTCTGGCGGTGGATCCGAAGACACCGCGGAGGAGGAGGAGCGTCCACTAGGCCGCGACAGGGCCAGGGTGACGACACGGAAGGAGAAGGGAAAGAGGAAGCAGAAGGAATCCTCATCAAGCAGTGAGGTAGGAAGTAAAACCTTCGAAATGAAGAACATGTGGAGTGGTTTAGTCAAGGCTAAGCTACTCAAGCAATGGAACAAAATGAAGGACCGATCAACCACCGACATGGATGAAGAAGAAAAACGTAAACATGCGAAGGCCATGAAGATGGTGGAGGCAGAGCTTGGGCTGGATGATGATGAGGATTAGAATGTATTATTTTTAAAATTATGTAATTTTTTATTTATTATGCAATTTTATTACTTATTATGTAATCAGTATGTAATCAGTAAAAAATTTAGAATGTATTATTTTTTAAATTATGTAATTTTTTATTTATTATGCAATTTTATTACTTATTTATGTAATCAGTAAAAAATTTAGTTGAATAAAATTATTTTCTTGCATTATTTATAATGTCTCAAGAAATGCGAGTGAAATAACTAAATCTGAGGAGAGAGAATCTGACGTGGCTATAGCCTGCCACTACAGCCCGTGCACTGGCACCGTGAGGTGAGAGTGTGGTGAGAGTGGGGTGAGAGTGGGGGTAAAAGCTGACGTGGCGGGGCGGTAGTGGGGCGGTGCGTTGGCACCAGCCTAATAGTAATAGTACCGCCCAGTTTTCAGCGGACCAAGAGCGACGGCACGGCACCGGGCAAGCAAAGCCGGGGCACGCGCCGGTCAGTCGAGGATGTCGCACTGCCGCCTGACGACGCCCTGCCGCCCCGTCTTGACGCCTACGGTGCCCAGCTTCTGCATCGCCTTGGCGAAGTCCTGGAAGAAGGCGGTCCGGTTGTCGGCGTACTGCTGGACGAACACCTTGGTGGGCGGGTACTCCCACAGCGCGGCGTCGGAGGCGAGCAGCCCCAGGCCCCGGGGCAGGTTCTTGAAGTAGAGCTCGTCGAACTCCCGCGGCGTCACGATGTCGTTGAAGATGGAGATGTCCGGGTTGCTCTCGTAGCCGGCGCAGGAGTTCTGCAGCGCCCGCGCGAACTCCGGGTTCAGCGACGGGTCGTGCCCGGCGCCGCTCTTGCCCTTGTAGTTGTACACCCGGTGCGCGAACTCGGAGCAGTGGGAGAAGCCCACGGTGTGGGCGCCCGCCAGCGCCACCATCTCCTGCGGCGTGATGCCCTTGCGCGCGAACAGGACCGTCATGGCGCGCGCCGACATGTTGGTGCGCGGGAGGTTACCCTCCACGTCGCGCGCGTCGGAGCGGCGCGCGTCGCGGCGGCCGAGGAGGACGGGGAACCGCGGCCCGCCGAGGATCCCCACCAGGTCGCGCGCGGCCAGCGCGAGGATGTCGGCGCAGGAGACGGTGCCCGGGCAGGCGGCCTCCAGTGCCGCCTTGGCGCGGGCCACGGCGTCGAAGGCGTCCCCCGGGAGGGAGAGGTTGATCTCCGCGGCGCGCTCCGGGGTCCGGTCGGAGGAGAGCGGGGAGACGAGGACGGAGGCGTCGCAGCCGGAGACGAAGCAGTCGTGGAAGAAGAGGCGCAGCGTGCCCGCCGCCGTGGACGGGTTGGCCTGCTGCTTGGCGGCGACCACGTCCGAGACGATCTGCTCCACGCGGGGGCAGCTGCGGCTGTAGTACGACGTCGACAGCCTGGCCGCCGCCGCCACCGCGCCGGGGGTTGCGGCGGCTGCGAGGAGCGCGAGGGAGAGGAGGAGGCGGCGGAGAAGCGTGCCCATGGAGAGAGAGAGAGAGAGAGAGGTGGAGGTGGCTGGATTTGGAAATGAGAGGGACGGAGATTGGGGTGAGGGGAAAAGGGCGGTGGGCTGGGCTGGAGAAGAATGGTGAAGTGGGAGGATTAGTGGGGTGTTAGTGATGACTGATGAGTGAAGTAATTGTGGGGTTTAAGGTTAAGGGGAATGGAGGTGAAGCTGCGGTGGCCTCGTAAAGACAGATGGACGGATGTTCCTGCCGCAACCGCGGTGAGTTCTTTATGCGGTGGTGGTCCACGGTCCAAACTCTGCGGTGGATTTTGTTCTTTCTGAATATAAACATGAATTTTTAAGAAATAATGGGCACATATTCATTAAAAAAAGTCACCGAAAGTACAAAACATGTCAAACATAATAAAATGTATCCATGAAATACCGAATGACCACCTATATCGTAAAATGAACCGCTGTCATCGCTCCTCTGTTGAAGTCGGCATGTCCATATGGATTGCAGCCGGAAAGTTTTTGTGCATGCGTCCCTAAGAATCCACGCCGCGGAGCTCTAGTCATCGCCGTTGAACCCTTCAATCGTTCTAAAGCATCTCGCAAAAAATCCTGCCGCCGCGCGCACACAACAAGAAACCCTAACTTCGTCACCCCAAGGAGATGGCAGAAATCTACGTTAGAGCTTCGCCCACTTTGTTCAGATAGACGAACTCGAGGAGGATTGAAACCCAAAAGAGCAACTCGAAGAAGAAGTGTCGCCATCCGGCCGAGCGCCGCACCTGTGATGACTAAGAAACCGATCCAAACTACTAGTCGGAGAAGAAGAAGCGCCAGGATTCCCTTCCCGTCACTGACCGCCGGAATGGCACACAGAGGGGAGGCGAATCCATAGCTCACTAGTGAAGCTTGAGGAGAATAGTAGATTACATGATTTTAGGGGCAAAGTGGATAAAATAGGTTCTGTATATAAGCAATCTACACAGAGAACAACGTATATGCCATGCAAGCTAATACACCAGATCATTGTTCAAGAAATCTTCCGATTCAGCGATTTATCGTCCGATTTATCGCTACTCTTGGGGTGACCGATAAGATTATGCCTTATCTTCACCATTTATCTTTTGAGCCGATTTATCACTATGACAAGCGATTTAACGGAAATCTACCGATAAATCTGGTCTATTCATAGAACTATATTTGCAAAAGCTATGTTTATTTATGTTTTGTAGACCTTGGTATGCAATATGTACGGTTGTCCTATTTTGTTCGTCATTATACAGGGATTCAAAGGCTAGGAATCAGGGTGACACTTTTGTCCAATATTTTTTTGGTGTTGAATATAGCATATTTCAGCGTTGGGAACCTGGGATTTGTAGAAAAATGGCCGATTAATAGTCGACCGATAAAATCGATTAATCATCTGATTTCTGATTAATCTCCAATCCATAGCTGACCGAGACGATACCGATAAGCGATATCCTCAACATTGCACCAGATAAGCAATAGCAACAAACTAGCTAGCAAGCAAACACGAGTAAAGGATTAACCAAACAAGTCGGAGACACAAATCTATCCCAGAGTTCACACTCTTTGAAAGTGCTAATCTTCGTCTAAGAGGTGCCAAATCCAAAGCTTCAGAATGCCACCAAGTGGCTCAACCTAGTCACCCGCAACGGATGAGCGTCGAATCACTCGTGGCTGGTCTTGGAGGTGACCACCGAATCTTTGCAACCTTCTTAGAGCACACCACACACAACAAAGCTTTCGACCTTGACTCCTATGGCATATGAGTCCCAAATCTCAATGACTAAGTGTTGGTGTTGAACAAGAGTAGAGATCACGAATTGGTTTGATGGGAAAGTAGATTGGATGATTATTTTTCAACCCCCAAAGTTTGGTGGAGTTTGAGTGGATGGATTTTTGAGAATTGACAATGGTGGAGCAACTCAAAGTCCAAGGTTAGGGGTTGGAGGTGGAAGAAGGATGAATATTTATATCTCCTTCACTAAAGTGACCGTTGCCACCCGGGGGGCCCTGTGCACATGGGGTCACCCTAGACCATGTGGGCATGGGGTCACGGACTACGTATCCACGGGGTGTCTAGAAAGTTTTGGACTTGACACTGTGTGCATGGGGGCAGAAGGCCCGTGCACATGGGTTGTCCAGAGATATTTCCTTAGACTCCATGTGCATGAGATATGTCACACATATCACATGGAGAAGGGTTTTAACTCATTTTTTGGCGATAGGATTAGGATGGCTTGGCGTATATGTTTAGCATGATGTCCAACCTTATGCAATCACCTCAATCCCTAGTAATAGTCCGGCTGATGAAAATTCCTCCTCTAAGTTGTTTGACTTGAAATTCAAGGAAGAACTTCAACTATCCTATCATAGATGTTACAAACACCTTAGCCATAAGATTTTTAAACTCAACATCCCAATAATGGTTAATAGGCCCAAAGATAATGTCATAAACATATATATATTTGGCATACAAACGACCCATTTTCATCCTCATTGTAAATAGAGTGGAATCGTTGAGCCTGATATCAAACCCTTTCTCGTCTAGAAGCGCCGTAAGATGATCGTACCACACGCACACGCACACGCACGCACGCACACACACACACACACACACACACACACACACACACACACATATATATATATATATATATATACTCCTATTTTGTACTCCTGGGAGTATGTACTCCCATCCTCAATATACCTCATATACACATTAATTATACCTCTTTATCATTCTTAATATACTTCATTAAATATTCTAAGATACCCCAATACGAGTTTTGTTGAAAAAATATCATCTGCGACGTATTTTTTGTAATATACCTTTTTCACGTACAAACGCATCAGTATATACGTAAACATTTAAAAATATGTAGACTCGCGTGAATTTTTTCATGAAACTTATTTTGGGGTATCTAATAATTATTAATGAAGTATATTAAAAATAATAAAGAGGTATAAAAGATTCATCTATATGGTATATGAGGAGCGGGAGTACGTACTCC
>LR738710.1:634196199-634237493 GCA_902687465.1 Secale cereale
ATATATAGGAGTAGGATTTTCTACAATATACCTCTTTATTATTTTTAATATACTTCATTAGTAATTATTAGATACCCCAAAATGATTTTCATGAAAACAATTCATGCGCGTCTACATATTTTAAATGTTTACGTATATACTGATGTGTTTGTACGTGAAAAAGGTATATTACAAAAAGTACGTCGCAGATGATATTTTTTCAACAAAACTCGTATTGGGGTATCTTAGAATATTTAATGAAGTATATTGAGAATGATAAAGAGGTGTAATTAATGCGTATATGAGGTATATTGAGGATGAGAGTACATACTCCCAGAAGTACAGAATATATATTCACCGAAACATAAATAGTTCAGATATGAAATCATGGCACCCACACCCTAGTGTCAAACATTAAGAATATTAGAGTCATAGCAATATCAATCTCAGACATACAGGGTACTAGGCATCAAACCCAAACAAATCTAGCATCTATTAAATAAGAGATATAATCCAATGTCAATCCACCCCATATGCCTATAGAGAAATCACTCACACATGAGTGAGGAGATTATCATGTGATGGAAAAGAGGTTGGTGATGATGATGAATTTCCCTCCCTGGAGGACAAGATCAACCTCCAGACTAGCCCTCCCGAAGAAGAACAAAGATGGCGGTGGAAGAAAAATATAGGCCAAAGGAAAGCATAACACAATGCATAGGAGGCCCGCGCGCCCTCGGGTCGCTTGGCCACCTGGTGGCCCCCCTCCGCATAATGTTGTGGCTCCATGGCTCTTTTCTACAAAAATAATTTTGGTAAATTTTAGACAATTTTTCGAGCACCTTTATTTCTGCACAAGAGTAACACCATGGAAAATTCTATTGAAAACAATGTTCGTCCATGTTAGTTATTAATCAAATTATTTAAGTTAGAGGACAAAAACATAGCAAAAGTGCTCGAAAAACTAGATGTGTTCACGATGTATCGTCTCCCCCAAACTTAGTTTATGGTTTGTCCTCAAACAATTTAGTTGACAAGACGCGAAAAGAAATCTTTTACGAATACTTTTGTTAGGTGTACGCACATAAATTTAGTCCATGATTACTTCACAACTATCTTATGAAAGTAACCGCATGAATAACAACAACTTAGTAACAATATTCTCTCATGATAAGATTTCAATCAGCTAGAAGTTATAATAAATCATCTCAAACATCAACATATGATCACAATGGAAATGATGTGATATAAGAACATGACATCCCGCTAGTCTTTTTGTGAAGAAAAATATAAATGCAAGACACCATACAAGTTCAAGCGATGATTAAATATTACTTCCTTTGTTTCATAATGTAGTGCATATAGATTCTCTAAAAACTTAAACTTAGCAAACTTTAACCAAGTTTACGGAGAAAACTATTTATATCTACAATACCAAACACAAACATTATGAAAATTTAAATCACAATGTATCGAGTGATATGCATTTGGTATTCTAATTGTAAATATATTTTTCTCTAAACATGATCAAAGTTTGACTTAAAAAATGCATTAAATTATAGAATGGAGGAAGCATGATCAGTATAAAGAATCATATACATGCCGCATCTAATGTTACTTAAACAAAATACATAATAAATTAGAATGATAATTATTGGGAAGAAAGAAGCGCAAGATTAGAATTGAGCGGTCGCATGGGAGGTGGTGTGCTCGCCGAGATCTGTTAGTCGATGATTAGGCCAACTCAGCGTGCCGATGAAAATGAATGTGGATTTTGTTTGCTTTTTATTTATTTGGATCGGCATTTTGGGGTTTTTCCGCCCTGTTCGTGTTTCAGATGGATGTGCACCCAACGCGCCGACGCATTTTTGTCTGCGCGACTAGTATGCGGTCATAATTTCTTTTGAGTACTTATCAAAAACATTGCCCAAAATTCACAGAATTCAACCAAATGCAAATATCATAGTTACACAACCAAATAAATCTCATAGTTTATTGTTGGGGAACGTTGCATGGGAAACAATTTTTTTCCTACGAACACCCAAGATCAATCTAGGAGACGACCATCTACGAGAGGAAAGTTTGGATATACATACCCTTGTAGATCGCTAAGCGAGAGCGTTAAGAAACGCGGTTGATGTAGTCGAACATCTTTGCGATTCAATCATGATCCGTCCCGTGAACTCTGATCTAGTGCCGAACGAACGACACCTCTGCGTTCAACACATGTACGGCTTGATGACGCCTTTACCTCGTCGATCCAGCGAGCGATGGTGAAGTAGTAGCTCGAGTCCTCCGGCAGCACGACAGCATGGTGGCGGTGGTGGTGGAGAAATCTCAGCAGAGCTTTGCTAAGCACCATAGAGAAGAAGATGGACTATGAGGGAGAAGAAGGGCAGTGCCGTAGCAGTACTTGGGTGCGCCTGCTCTTTCTCTACCTCTCTATATATAGGGGGGAGGGAGGAGGAGGGGGCACCCTAGATCCCATCTAGGGGGCGGCGGCCAAGGCAGATGGGGGCGCCCCCTAGGGAAACCCTAGGGTGGCTTGCCCCCCAAGCTAGGTGGAGGGAACCCTAGATGGGGCGCCCCACCTCTCCTGGCTACGTGGGAAAGGGTGAGGGGGTGCACAACCCCTTAGTGGGATGTTTTCCCCCTCCCCTTGGCCCATGGGGCCCCTCAACACTTGCCGGGGCCCCCCGAAACCCCTTTCGGTGATGCTGATCATCACCCGGTACCTCCGAAACAATTCCAGACTCCAATACCCTTCGTCCAATATATTAATCTTCACCTCCGGACCATTCCGGAGTTCCTCATCACGTCCGGGATCTCATCCGGGACATCAACCTTTGGTAACCACCATAATGACTGAACTATACTTATATCGTCACCAAACGTTAAGTGCGTAGACCGTGCGGGTTCGAGAACTATGCAGACATGGTCGAGATACCTCTACGGTCAATAACCAATAGCGGGACATGGATGCCCATATTGGTTCTTACATATTCTCCAAAGATTTTATCGGTCGAACCTCAATGTCAAGGATTCAACTAATCCCGTATGAAGTTCCCTTTGTCTATTGGTATGTTACTTGCCCGAGATTCGATAGTCCGTATTTCCATACCTAGTTCAATCTCATTACCGGCAAGTCTCTTTACTCGTTTCGTAATACAAGATCTCGTGGCTAAACCATTAGTCACATTGCTTGCAAGATTCTTGTGATGTTGTATTACCGAATGGGCCCTGAGATACCTCTCCGTCGTACGGAGTGACAAATCCCAGTCTTGATCCATGCCAACTCAACAGACACCCTCAAAGATACCTGTAGAGCACCTTTATAGTCACCCAATTATGTTGCAAAGTTTGGTACACACAAGTTACTCCTCCGGTGTCAGTGAGTTGCATGATCTCATGGTCATAGGAACATATACTTGTCATGCAGAAAACGATAGCAATAAACTTGATATGATCATATGCTACATTTATAGTTTGGATCTCGTCCATCAGATCATTCTCCTAATGATGTGACCTCGTTATCAAATCACAACTCATGTCAATGGCTAGGAAACCATAGCCATCTTTGATCAATGAGCTAGTCCGATAGAGGCTGACTAGGGACATCTTGTTGTCTATGTATCCACACATGTATTTGAGTTTTCGCTCAATACAATTCTAGCATGGATAATAAACCATTATCATGAACAAGGAAATATGATAATAACCAATTTATTATTGCATCTAGGGCATATTTCCAACAGCCCCCCACTTGCACTCGAGTCAATTATCTAGTTCACATCGCCATGTGATTCACACTCATAGTTCACATCGCCTGGTGACTAACACCCAAAGAGTTTACTAGAGTGAATAATCTGGTTCACATCACCATGTGATTAACACTCAATGAGTTCATAGGTTTGATCATGTTATGCTTGTGAGAGAGGTTTTAGTCAATGGGTCTGCAACATTCATATCCGTATGTACTTCGCAAATATCTATGTCATATTCTAGATGCTGCTTCCATGCTCCATTTGGAGCTATTCCAAATGGTTGCTCCACTATACGTACGTGGCTTTGTCGGGGAAAATATACGGGGTATGTCAGGGATATTACTACCAGGTATAAACCGCCAAGGAGGGGCCGGTTTACGTTATCAAGGTTATCTTATCAAAGGCCCAGCAGAGCATGAAGTAGGAGATTTCAGCCCAAGAGGTTTAGAGCCCAAGTGTTAGGGCCCATGATTTATAAACCGTCATACTATGTACTTGGGATGTAAGATAGAAAGAGCAGAGACCGAGGCGGACACGTTTATGAGCCGGCCTCGGGACTCCGTAAACCGGACCAGGCGTCACCTCTTATATAAAGGGACGACTCGGCGATGGTTCAGGACAGACAACTACAGTTCGAGACACAGGCAAAGCGGATTCACTCCCTGGTCATCGAAACCTTAGCAATACACACCAAACTAGACGTAGGCTTTTACCTTCATCGAAGGGGCCAAACTAATATAAAATCCCTGTGTCCTTGTCCGCTTTAACCCCTTTAAGCTAACCCGTAGCGATGGCCTCACGACTAAGTCCTTTTGCTAGGACATCTGCCGTGCTAAATCTACCGTGGGGCTATCGCATGATGGTTTCGAGTTCTTGAAGGGCAGCTTCGAAGGACTCAAGGGCTACGTAGTGGGCCGGATGACTAAGAGTCGTCGCGGCAAGATCGACATCGACGATGCAGGCCGGGGCCCCGAGGCCGATTCAATCGAATACGGGTACCAGGTCCCCTTCGGCGGCATCCACGTCTTCATCGGCAAGATCGGTGAACCGGGCCCTGAGCCGGACATCTTCCCCAACATCGTCGAGCCGGCTCAGCGTGCGAGACCAGCCCGGATTCAGCCAGCCGTGAAGCACGTCTTCGTTGGAGCAGTGCATGGAGTGCGAACCGAGGACAGATCGGACTCTAGCGGCGAGACTGTTGTCTATTCCGGTGATGAATCTTCTTCCGAAGAGACAGAATCTTTGTATCTGCTGCAGGACGGTCGATCGGAGGGTTGTTCCGATGGTGACAGTATTCCGGACCCCTTCGATCCACCAAACCGGGTCGCTGTCTTTATGGACGGTTCACAACCTATGCAGCAGCCCTCAACAACAGCGGCGTTGACATCAGAAACAATGGGAGCTAGAGCTGGAGATCCTCCCCCGTTGCCGTGTGATACCTTATCCATCCTGGTCGATACTTTGACAGCATTATTAACAGCAGAGGTAACCCAGGCCAACAAGGAGCAGCACGACGCAGAGGTCGCTCAGGTGAAAGGCCGGATCGAACAAGCCAAGTTGGACCTGGCTGCTGAGAAAGCTAGGATGGCTACAAAGCAGGCGGAGCTTGATGCTCAGGCCTATCGACTCATGTTGGATCAGACCGCTTCACAAGAGGTAATGACAAGAAGGCAACGATCTCGCCTGCCACCGGTTTATGAGGCAAGGAATCTCTTCAGCACGCCAGGAGCAGGAACCAGTAACCAGCCAGAGGTGAACCGGGGAGGAGCACCGGGCACGGGCGCGTCGGTTCAGCCACCGGCCGCAGAGCCAAACCGCCAAGTTGTGCCGGCCCAACATGTGCCCACCCCTCCTGGTCATTACTCCAATCCGTTGGACAACATAGTTGCTGCCGCTTCACGACTGGCTGCCCTTCCCATTAAAGGAACGTCCCCCATAGCACTGGAAGCACGACGGGCCAAGGAGTTGTTGGACATGGCGCTAACGCAACATCAAGCTTATTCCTATAGTCGGGAGAGGATTCACTCGACTCCCCGCCCGAGCCGGAGTTATACTAGGCATCTGGATGAACCGGCCGTATCAAGCAGTGCACGGAGACGTAATCAGCCGAGGTGGGATAATCCGACAGGAGGAGAGGCGCACGCTCAAGACGTGGTGGATCAGGCCAGGCAGCGCCGGGAGGCCGAGGTAACAGCGCAGTACGAAGCCCGTCAGGCGACTCCGGTTCGTGCCACTGCCACCACAGTTGAACCGGGGGTCATGTCCAGTTCCCTGGGCGTGTCGTGTCTCATCCCCGCCTTACGGAACGTGAAACTACCCAAAGATTTCAAAGGACCGCGCAAAGTACGCAACTACACAGCGGATTTGGCTCCGGAGGCATGGGTTGAAAGTTATGAGATGGCAATGGAGATGCTGGATGTGGATGATGCTGCATGCGCTAAGTATTTCACGATGATGCTCGAAGGCATGGCTCGTACTTGGTTGAAAGGTTTACCGCCTAACTCCATCGGATCTTGGGCCGAATTGCGGCGTCAGTTTATCAATAACTTCAAAGACACATGCAAACAACCAATGTCTGTTGTTGATTCAGCTGCCTGCGTTCAAGGAGAGCAGGAGTCTACAAGCAGTTGGATGTGTCGAGTGTCAAAAATCTTGTACTCCTCCAATAGCATCAACCCAAGTACAGCAGTGGTAACCTTGGAGGGAAATTGCCGGTTTGAACCCTTGCGATTAAAGTTGGGACGGCTTAAACGTGATTGTAATGACATGGGGACGCTCATGGGCGCTTTAGTAAAGTATGGAGACTCTGATAACACAAAACATCCAGATGCAGATGGAGACAAGTCAGGGAAGACGAGCAAGAGCGGTAAACCGCCGCAACCCAATCCGGCGAATCAAGAATACAATGGTAAGCGTAAAGCAGATGTCAACTCAAATTTTGTGGCCAACACCAACGCTCAGGAGGATGGACAGCGCTGTAAGGGTAGACCGCATCCATGTAATGGGAGGCCACCTATTAATCTGGAACGCCAGTTGAATGTGCCTTGCCCAAAGCACGGCACACCGGAAAAGCCAGCTACACATCTCTGGAAAGACTGCTTTATTATGCAGGAATTCATGAACCGGACTAGGTATGATCACGGGCCCTCCGGCGGATCAGGCCCTGGATTCCAGGGTCCGGGTTATCAAGGTGGTGGATCTGGTTCAGGATACCAAGGTAATAACAGCAACCACAATGGGCATAATCAGCATAACCAACAGCATGGTCAGGGCGGATACAACAATCAGGGAAATCAACAGCGTCAACTGAAGCAGCAATCCGGATATCAGAATAATCTGAAGGAGCTGAGCAGTGGGCAGTATCATGTCTTCACCACAAGCTTGTGCAAGCAGGATCAGAAAGTTCTGAAGCGGGCAGTGCATTCTGTTGAACCGGCGGTACCACGTTTCTTGCGTTGGTCCGAGAAACCCATTGTGTGGATCAGAGAGGATCATCCACCCCGGGTTGATAATCCGGGTCAGTTGGCTCTGGTGGTGGCACCACAGGTAGGTGGTTACAAGTTCACCAAAGTGCTTATGGACGGCGGAAGCAGCATCAACATTCTGTACTATGAGACTTTTCGGCGTATGGGGCTGACAGATAAAAAGCTTCGATAGTCCAACACAGTGTTCCATGGGGTGGTGCCAGGTAAATCGGCTTATCCGGTTGGCAAGATCGATCTAGAGGTTACCTTTGGAGATGAACACGACTCCAAGTCAGAGACCGTGACCTTGAGGTGGTAAAAATCAAGAGCCCATACCACGCCTTGTTTGGGCGGCCGGTTTACGCCAAGTTCATGGGTAGGCCGTGTTATGTCTATCTGCAGCTCAAGATGCCAGGCCACAAGGGAACCATTACGGTCCATGAGAGTCGCAAGATTGCATTGGAATGCGAGGAAGGTGACGCAACTTATGCTGAAGCGGTTTGTGCAACCGAGGAGCTGAAGTTTTATAAGGACAATGTTGATCCGACAGATATGTCTCCGCTAACGAAACCAACCACAGAGCATGATCTGGCTTTGAAGTTTAAATCAGCTGAAGAGACCAAGCAGGTGGACTTTGTTCCTGGCGAGTCATCCAAGCAGTTCACTATCAGTGCTAACCTAGATCCAAAATAGGAAAGCATGCTCATCGAGTTCATCCGTGAGAACTGGGACATCTTTGCATGGAAGCCTTCTGATATGCCAGGTGTACCGAGGGAACTCGCTGAGCACAATCTTAATATTGATCCTAAGTTTAAACCCGTCAAGCAGTATCCGCGCCGCTTCAATGAAGAGAGGCGCAAGGCTATTGGAGAAGAAGTGGCTAGGCTCTTGGCCGCAGGCTTTATAGTTGAGATGTTTCATCCAGAGTGGTTGGCTAATCCGGTGCTAGTACTTAAGAAAAATGGCACTTGGCGAATGTGTGTTGATTACATAGATCTGAACAAAGCTTGCCCAATTGATCCCTTTGCTCTCCCCCGTATTGATCAGATCATTGATGCTACGGCAGGATGTGAGCGGCTAAGTTTTTTGGATGCATACTCAGGTTATCATCAGATCAAGATGGTAGTTAAGGACCAGGAGAAGATGGCCTTCATAACTCCCTTTGGAGCCTTCTGCTGTGTATCTATGCCATTTGGGCTTAAGAGTGCCCAGACAACCTACCAACATTGTGTGCATAATTGCCTTCATAGGCAGATTGGGTGGAATGTTCATGCATATGTGGATGACATTGTGGTGAAGTCCAGAAAGGAGGAGACGCTAATAGCAGATTTGAAAGAAACCTTCGACAATCTGCGGGTCTATAAAATGATGCTCAATCCGGAGAAGTGCGTTTTTGGTGTTCCGGCAGGCAAGCTCCTGGGGTTCTTGGTATCGAACAGGGGAATCAAAGCTAATCCAGAGAAGATCAAGGCGATTACATCCCTGGCTAAACCAGCGTGCATCAACGATGTCCAACGCGTGGCGGGCCGTATTGCGGCGCTCAGCCGGTTTATCAGCCCTTTGGGGGAGAAGGCTATCCCGCTTTATCAGATGATGAAAAAGACATATCGCTTCATCTGGAGTGATGCTGCTGATGCTGCGTTTGAGGACCTGAAGAGGCGATTGGCAGAGCCGCCGGTCCTTGCTGCCCCAGTTGACAATGAGCCGCTGTTGTTATACATGGCTGCTAATGCCCGTGTAGTAAGCATTGCCATTGTGTTAGAGCTCAAGGAGGCATGCAAGGAATATCCGGTTCAGTGGCCGGTTTATTACATCAGTGAGGTGCTCATCGAGTCAAAGCAGAGATATCCGCATTGGCAAAAACTAGTGTATGGAGTCTTCATGGCAAACCGGAAGCTGAAGCACTATTTTCAGGGCCACCCAATCACCGTTGTCAGTTCAGCTCTGTTAGGGGATATAATCCAGAACAGAGAAGCTACGGGGCGGGTCGCAAAGTGGGCTATTGAACTTAGCCCGCACGGATTAAAGTATGTGCCCCGTACTGCGATAAAACCCTAAGCACTGGTGGATTTCATCAACGATTAGACAAAGTTGCAAGCACCTAAGGAGAAGCCGGATCACACATATTGGACTATTCACTTTGACGGTTCAAGGCAATTGGAGGGCTCGGGGGTTGGAGTCGTGTTAACTTCCCCACGAGGTAATAAGTTATGTTATGTCCTCCGTTTAATGTTCCCTTGTACTAACAATGCTGCTGAGTATGAAGCTCTCCTCCATGGTCTGCGGATGGCCAAGGAAATGAACTTGAGCCGGGTTAAGTGCTTTGGCGATTCAGATCTGGTGGCACGGCAAGTATCTGGCAAGTGGGACTCCAAGGATCCGCTCATGGCAGCATACCGACGAGAGGTGGACGCTATTGCTGGACACTTCAAGGGTTATCAGGTGGATCATATAGACCGACGAAAGAATGAAGCGGCCGATGCGTTAAGCCGGCTGGGATCTCAGCGTAAACCGGTTCCACCTAATACCTTCTTGGATGAGTTGCATAATCTGTCGGTGCAGTTACCTTCAGAGGAGGACTTGGCTGTTCCTGATCCGGAGGCGCAATTGGTCGCGACACTTCATGTCATTCCGGATTGGATGCTTCCTTACCTAGCATACATGAACCTAGGTGAGTTACCAGAGGACGAAATCTTGGCTCGGCAGATAATCCGGCGGTCTAAGTCAATGACTATTGTCAATGGAGAACTTCATCATCGCATCATTTCTGGAGCGTTTCAGCGATGTGTGTCACCAGAAGAAGGCTGTGATATTCTTAGAGAGATTCACGAAGGGGATTGTGGTCATCACGCCGGTTCAAAATCTTTGGTGGCTAAAGCTTTTCATCATGGGTTCTACTGGTTAACGGCTCATGCTGACGTAGAGGACTTTGTCAGAAGATGTGATGCTTGCCAGAAATTTTCACGGCGTGCTCATATAGCGGCGCAGGAGTTGAGGATGATTCCAATTACTTGGCCGTTTGCGACCTGGGGGCTTGATATGGTTGGACCCTTCAAGAGGTCCCAAGATAAGAAAACCCACCTTTTGGTGGCAGTGGACAAGTTTACCAAATGGGTTGAAGCGGAGCCTGTCAGTAAGTGTGATGCGGCGACGACGGTTCAGTTCATCAAAAATGTGATTTTCCGGTTTGGCTTTCCATACAGAATTATAACTGATAATGGCACCAATCTATCCAGGGGGGCTATGGAAGAATTCTGTTAACGAGAGCACATCCGTCTTGATGTATCATCAGTAGCTCACCCTCAGTCTAATGGCCAAGCTGAAAGAGCCAATCAAGAGATCTTGAGAGGCATCAAGCCCCGGCTTATGGTTCCTTTGCAGAGAACACCGGGTTGTTGGGTGGAGGAATTACCTTCTGTGCTATGGAGCATCAATACTACACCTAACAGGTCTACAGGGTACATGCCTTTCTTCATGGTATATGGAGCTGAAGCAGTCCTCCCTAGTGATATCCGTCATGACTCGCCGTGGGTGGCGGCTTATGTTGAAGCGGATAATGAGAAAGCAAGGCAAGATGCGTTGGACCGACTGGATGAAGAACGGGACACGACAGCAGCTCGATCGGCGATTTATTAGCAAGATCTGCGCCGGTACCACAGTCGTCGGGTTAAGACTAGGACGTTTCAAGAAAGAGACCTGGTGCTCCGGCTCATCCAAGACCAGACGGACATGCACAAGCTATCTCCACCTTGGGAAGGACCCTTTGTGGTCAGCACAAACCTGCACAACGGATCATACTACCTCGTCGACATTCGAGAACATAAGGACTCACGTACGGCGGAGGAGGAGACCAAGCGACCGTGGAACATCACTCTTCTGCGAGCTTACTATACTTGAGCCATAAGCTCCGCTTTATGTACATATCTTTACAATGTATATATTATGATCAATATAATAAACCGGCGCCCCCGGTAAATCGGGGTATCAGCCGTCTTTTTTTCGTAAGAGTACCACATGGGGGCTTCCGTGGGCAAGGGAGTTCCTATGGCCTCTTAAACTGGCGGCCATATCAAGACCATCATAAGAGTACTGCTCTGGTTGCTATAGCAATTTCCACATGATGATGAGGGGCAAAAGAGAGTTTGATGCCTAGCACAACTCAAACATAGGCCTCGACGAGCAATGCTCAAACGCTACCTGGGGGCTCCTGATGCAAGTCATCAGCGAGTTGAAAACTCTTGTAGTGAACACGGCTTGGAAGCTTGGTGTATACACCTAAAACCCCGGATTAACGTGCCTGCATCAAGTAAGTCACGCCGCCCAGGTAAACCTAGTATGACCCATCGAATGTACACACAAGTCAATCCTTATGGACCCTGAACTTGGTATAGTTAAATTGACGATCATCAAGTGATTACACAAGTCAAATCGTTACGAGATTTTGAACATTGGTAGCATTTGACATTGATGATTTGGTTAAGGATTGTGGACCATCTTAACAGGCTTTGCAAAAATGGTTAATGACAGTAGCCTGGCAGCTCATACAAAGCCACGAATTTGGAGCCTGACAGCTCGTAAAAAGCCTCGACTACATGGTCTTATTTGCCCAAAAACTTTTTTTTTCATTTTTTATGTTTTATCAAATCTTTATCTTCAAGGTCATTGGTTTTTCAACCAAGTCCATTGATTCAAGAGTGGATGACTACAAAGTTGCCACTACATCTGTATTTACAGAGTGATAGTCTGGGTTATAAACACTAGTACTAATTTACAGTTAAACCGGAGTTCATTGTAACCCGGTTCGGCCTTCATGACGAGCCGACAAATAATCAAGGGAATCATCAGCAATTACACCTTGGATGGTTTCTGCCGGATTAAAGGTTTATTAAGACACTTAATCGCAGGTATGGTACATGCTTGTGTTTTATACACAGTTCAAGTTATTAACTTAGATCATGTGTTTGGGCAATATGACCCGTCCGGCGGTAAACCGCCAGGACACTTTGAACTTTGTTTTGTGCAGAAACAGGTAAAATAAACCGGCAAAAACATTGCAAGCAGGATATATTTCAGAAGTTGCTACTTAAAGCAATCTCACAAATATAGTATCTCAGCTATCCTATTACAAGGCGCTGGAAGGCCCAAAAGGATATCAATCTTTCTCAAACTACTGGAACATAAAACCGGAGCTGCTTTGAGACTCTGCATCAGCCTATCGTGATGATTGAGGGTCAGCCTGCTCGGGTCTTCGGTGACTTCTTCCAGCTGTTGGAAATCAGTGGTGCTCTAGTCAATCTTGGCAAGGGCTCGGAAATAAACTTCGACATTTATAAGTTCTAACGGTTCAATATCGGGAGCGAAGGTGTGCTTACGGACGGGTGGAATAAGATTCTCAATATCATAGGACGGACGCTCCACCCGTACGTTCTCCATATCATAGCCCGGATGATATCTTGATAAGTCCGCTTCATCAGCAAGTTTACTAGGAAGAGGCCGCATATCCTTGGTCAATGCACGAAGATCATCACTGGAGAAGGCTGATCCGTCCTCCTTCATGCTTGGATATCCGTTCATTGCTTCCGCCGGATCAAAATCAGGAACCCACGCCTTGGCTTGGGTTAAAGCCATTAGAGAGCCAGCTCTTGCGGAGGACTTCTTCACTTCGACAATGCGGGCACGCCGAATTGATAGCTTTTGTAAGGTACCTTGGATGGTGGTAGGAGCCAGTTTATTGTGTGAGATAGCACTGATGGCCCTATGAGTGCCGGAATAAAGCTGATCCACCAAAGTGTACGCAACTTTCAGTTTCTTCCGCACGTCATCGCCAAGATGAGTGATGCGCCTCCCTGCGTAAGCATTATGAGTTAAACCGGAACAGTACATGGTTGCAAGAATAAACTTATGTCAAAGAACTTACCGAAGATGGCAGATGTCATGTCATTAATTTGCTGCCTCAGTCCGGACAGCTCTTCTGTCACCGGGTTAAGAGCAGCCTCAGCATCACTGGCTCTTTTCTCCAAAGCAGCCTTTTCCACCTCCCAAGTGGACCGCTCCGCTTCAAAATCCTTCTTTAGCTTCTCCATATTAGCTAAAGCAAGGGTAAGCTCCTCCTTGGCTTTAACCGAAGCAGTCTCTTGGAAGGTTAGGCTATCCCGGAGTTCAGTTATTTCAGAGGCCCTCCGGTTCAAGTCAGTCTGCCAAGGATAAAGTATATCAGATATTCATAAAGCAATTCAATCAAAGTCCCAAGCACATAACAAGTTATGCACTTGACACTTGGGGGTTAATGTACATTTGCAGTAAAAGCAGGCAATTTTTTCAGACAAGTCCCAAGCACATAACAAGTTATATACTTGGCACTTGGGGGCTAATGTGACATTATTCTAAGCATAGGAAAAGTCCCGGTTTACCTTCAATAAAGTAAACCGGCCCTTGAGGGATATACGTGCAAGTCAAAATTCTATATTTGATCTACTGAAGTCCTTGTTCACCCTAAAAGGATAAACTGGCACTTGGGTGGCTACAATGGACTAAAGGTACAACTACAAGGCACAAGCAGAAATGAAAGACAATGGAAAAGAAGTTACCTCATAGCGTTCCTTCATTAAATTTACCAAACCGGCCTCATGGTCACGACTGGTGTATAGCCGGTTTATATACCCGGAATGAAGCTCCCGAGCACTAAGCTGAGGATAGCTGGATAAATCGGCATTCCACTTACCCTTGTCCTTGTGGAGGAACTCTTCCTTAGCAGAGTGTTTGGCCAAAGCAACAAGCCCTCCTGGGGTGGTAAAACCGGTCCCAGTAACCTCAACATCATCATTTGAAGCAGCAGTTGGCTTGGAAGGATTGACAACAGTGGGAGTGATTTGAGCAGGACTAGTAGGAGCCGGACTAGCCCGAGCAGGGCTAACCCGGGCAGGGCTGGCCGGTTCAACAGTATGATCCATGGGGTCGTTCTCCTGAGCAGCAAGATCTTCTTGATCCATAGGAGGAGGATCATCATGTGGAAGCTCAACATTGTCCTCCAAGGGATTGGCAAGTTCAGGATCTTCTGCCGGTTCAGAAGTAGTGTTGTCGACTGCCGGTTTATTCAATTTGGCCTTTTTACTAGGCTTAGGCATACTGTGACAAGTTAAGAGACAATGAAAATCAAAATGTAAAGAAGAGAAGTTAACCCGTACGGAGTGAAAAGCAGCTTACCCATGAACAGTCTTGAGGATAGGGACTTGTGTGGCTATTGACTTGCCAAAGGATGATAGAGGAGTTTCCTGATAATTCGGGTCAGACGGGTTAAGAGGTTGGCGAATAAGACCCGCTTTGGGATGAAGAGCAGTTGGAGTAAGTAAAACCTCGGAACGACGCCTTCGAACCGGAGTGTGAGTTAGTCCGGTGGATTCAACCACATGGCCACTGTGACAAGTGGTGCGACGAGCTTCATGTTGCTGTTTCTTCAATAGAAAGTTTGGATCCAGTTGAGAATAAGGATGAGAAAACTGAAATTTCCGGACTACCCGACGAATTTTTGGTGGCGGTGGTTCTGAGTCGGAGGAAAGAGAGATTACCTCAACATTGCCCGCTTTACTGCCTTCAGCCAGACCCTGGGAACAGTCATTGTTAATAAAAATGCAGGTAAAAGAAAGACTAAAAAGTCATAAGAACTAGGTGGTACCTTAGAGGCCGGATCATCTTCCTCCGCATTGGATCCGGATGCGGCAGTGGGTTTCTTCTTGTGCTTCTTCACAGCCAGGGTCTTTTTGCGAGATGGCTTCGCCGGTTTGTCTTGGGTTTTCCTCTTCCAGAAAGGGTCATTAGCCTATTTACACAGAATAAATGCATATTAAGCCAAGCAATATGGATGGATTAAAACAAAGTAAAGGGACAGAAGAATCTTTTACCGACGGCGGTTTATTGGACACGTAGAAGGGTGCCAATCTGGTCTGACTGCATTCTTGTAGAGGTATATTCAGCAATTTCTTGAGAGATTCGTTAACCTCAGTTTCTGATAGCACCATATCCGTGTGGCGCAAAGGGTCCTTGGGGTTCCAAGTATACTCACACATTAAACCAGAACGCTGGCTTAATGGGAGAATGCTCCAAGAGAGCCAGCAGCGGACGAAATCAACTCCTGTCAGTCCGTTGGCTACAAAGGCCCTGAGCTTTGAAAGCTGAGGGGCATATTGAGCTCGCTCCTGGGCACTTAAGCGCTGAGGAAAAGGATGGCTCTCTAGAAGACGATGGGGGCGATAACCCGGCAGCCGATTTTCCCCTTCTGGTGAAGTGTCTACATAGTAGAACCAAGTTTGATTCCATTCCTTTGGATGGCTGTGGAGAGTAGTGTGAGGAAAGCTAACATCTTTTCTCTTCTGAATACTCATTCCGCTGAGTTCAGTATTTGGGCCATCATGAAACTCTGTTCGACGGTTTAAATGGAAGAAGTCCCGGAATAGCTCCACTGTTGGCTCCTTTTGTAGATAGGCTTCAGAGAAGACTTGGAAGTTGCAAATATTTGATACAGAGTTGGGACCTATGTCTTGGGGATGGAGCTGAAAATCTGCCAACACGTCGCGGAAAAACTTTGACCCTAGAGGGTTAAAACCCCGGGCCAGGTGATCAAAAAAGAAAATAATTTCTCCCTCCTTAGGCTGAGGAGGACACTCCTTTCCGGGGGCTCTCCAGTGAAGGATATCCTTTGGGCCTAAAGCGCCAATGGAGGCCATCTTTTCTAAGTCGTCCTCAGTGATCCGGGAAGGGACCCAATTGCAGGAAACAAACTGTTTGGCCGCGATAGTCATCTTTTCAAAAGGGAAGGCTGAAAATACAATAAATATCCGGTTTATGATCTACGAATATTTAAACCGGTATATTCTATGAAGGTACTGATCTAACTGTCGGTTTAAGCAGGGGCCTAATGGTATCTACTGAAGTAAACATTCGGAACAACTATAAGTATGACGTCTACCGGATTATGAAGTTTGAAAGGAAAAGTTAAACCGCCAAACACAGGCAGGTAAGGCGCAGATCTAAAGTGTGGGGAAACAATTTTCACACAAGCATCAGTAAGATATTGATCTACAACATATGGAAAATTCAAGGTTAATTCAAAGTATACTCAGCGGAAATAGTGAAGGTCTTTAGCAGAGTCCAGACTAATCATATTGGAAAGGACAGATTGGAATGACGGAGCGGAGTCATGCTAACGGTAGTTGACCTAAAAGTTTGAAGATCTACGGCTAAACACTATCTATGGCGAAGAACCGTGAAGAACAGGGATTCATCTATGAACGCACAGGAAACCCTAGAGCTGGATCTACGGGAAGGAAATAAGTGAACGTACCTGAGGCAATGGAAGCGGAAAGGCACTGGCAAATTTCTGGACGCGTTCAGGTTGATGCAGCAGCCAGGCTCGACGGAGGCGCATAACTTGGCGGACGGCGGCGGAGCTCGAGCGTCAGAGGATAGAGGAAGAAGAAGTAAGGGGGGGAAAAGAGATGCCCCTCGTCCCTATTTATAAGCCGAAGGGATAAAACGGCAGGCGCAGGAATCGAGGAGCCCAAAAAGCGGATATGGACGATGTTGTTGCCTCGATCTTCGGAGCTTTAATGAGTAAAGGTAAAAAACAGGTACACGTATTAAATGCGCAAGATGGCGTCATGATAGTTTAAAGTGATTTGAGGAGATGACGTCATGCCGGTTTACAAAGCATTCTGAAGCAGCGGAAAGGAAGATTTGTACAAGACTTTGAAGATTGACATGAACAGGTTCAAATCAATCTGGGGCCTAATGTCAGGGATATTACTACCAGGTATAAACCGCCCAGGAGGGGCCGGTTTACGTTATCAAGGTATCTTATCAAAGGCCCAGCAGAGCATGAAGTAGGAGATTTCAATCCAAGAGGTTTAGAGCCCAAGTGTTAGGGCCCATGATTTGTAAACCGTCATACTATGTACTTGGGATGTAAGATAGAAAGAGCAGAGACCGAGGCGGACACGTTATGAGCCGGCCTCGGGACTCCGTAAACCGGACCAGGCATCACCTCTTATATAAAGGGACGACCAGACGACGGTTCAGGACAGACAACTACAGTTCAAGACACAGGCAAAGCGGATTCGCTCCCTGGTCATCGAAACCCTAGCAATACACACCAAACTAGACGTAGGCTTTTACCTTCATCGAAGGGGCCAAACTAGTATAAAATCCCTGTGTCCTTTTCCGCTTTAACCCCTTTAAGCTAACCCATAGCGATGGCCTCACGACTAAGTCCTTTTGCTAGGACATCTGCCGTGCTAAATCCACGACAGGTATGTGTTTTCCCCTGACTCATGCACATACAATCCAAAGCCAAGCCAAGATTCACAAGAAACCAAGAGATCCAGAGTACCAGCTCCGAGCAGAGAGATCAAGGCCAAGCCAGAGAAGCAAGACATCACCAAGAGAAGGGCCTCCCTTGCCGGGCAGGTGAGCCCGGCAAGGGGCGAGGCCACCCCCGGAGGCAGATAGCGGAAACACCACGACAGGGCCCGCCGGGGGCTCGCAGAGGCCAAACCGCATCACGAAGCACTCAAGCATGACCCACGTCATCATTCAATGCAGTGTCAAGCCACAAGATGATTAAGTGGCAGCCATTAACCACATGGCAGCCAGTTCCTACAAGAAGAACCCACAGATGACACCCGCCTGCGACGTGTCATGAAGACAAGCACGGAGCTGGCGAAGAAGCCCGACGGGCCTTGCTGGGAAACCGTTGATGTGACACTAAGCGGTGAATTTAATGCACCCTGTCAGCCCACAGAGTTAGGTATGATAGAACTATTTGCTATCATGTTAGTGCATAATGACTACTTTGCCATCGTGGTCGCCCCTTGATCTATAAAAGGAGGCCCATGTCAACCGTAGAAAGGGTTGGAGACTAGAGAAACCCACGCCTCCATACGCGCGTAGGCACTGCTGCCCAAGGGCAACCCTTGCCGGGCAAGTGTACCACGCTCCACCACCACCACCATTCCATCATCAATCCACCAAAGCAGGAGTAGGGTCTTACGCCTTGCGGCGGCCCGAACCTAGGTAAATTGCTTGTGTGCTCGCCGCCGTGCGCTAGTCTGCTCTTTGTGCAACGCGACGACCCCCTGCCGAACCAGTAAAGGGCCTCCTGGTCCCATAGGTGACTGTGGTTATCCCGCGAAATCTTTGGCGCGCCAGGTAGGGGGCTCGCTTGCGCGAACCTGAAAGCGTGCGCAGCACGTCGCCATTTTCATCTTCAATGGCACCATCAATGATGTGCGCCCGCGAAGACGTTGGAACAATGCAGGGCTGTCCCCTCGTTCCGCTATTGATCTCCGTGCCTTGCCACGGCTCCATTCGCGGCAAGGATCATCGCTGATGGCGACGAGTTCCGCCCCAGCGGCCCGTGCGGCGTGATCGTCGTTCGGGCGCCACTCAGAGAAAGGGCACAAGGTGTGCGGGCGCGAGTTCCCTCCTTCCCGTCCCTCCCTTTCGTTAACAGTCAAGTTTCTTTAGCCCCGGCATCATCAACGTCGATGATTACATCGCGACACTCGGATTAAGTATTTCCCCCATGTTGGGTAATCCTGAGCGAAGTGCTGGTATGAGTTCGTTGGCAGATACCCCGACAAAGTATACCTTTGGGAGGCTCCTTGCACTGGCACAATCCTTGCAACAACAACCACCAAGTTGATTCGAAAGGGAGGGAGGGAAGCGGGAGGAGGACCAGAGAAGCCCGACGCAACACCCTTGGTGCCCGCCAATCATCGGAGAATTGTATTATTCCCTGTTGGGAAGGAAAGACCACCTGATTGCTCTTCTGGGCCGCGCGGACAGACCCAATGCGCGACCCGACAGGGGATGAAGGGAAGCCTGATATGTCTCCAACGTATCTATAATTTTTGATTGTTACATGCTATTATATTATCTGTTTTGGATGTTTAATGGGCTTTATTATACACTTTTATATTATTTTTGGGACTAACCTCCTAACCCAAGGCCCAGTGCAAATTGATGTTTTTTTTTGCCTATTTTAGTGTTTCACAGAAAAGGAATATCAAACGGAGTCCAAAAGGAATGAAACCTTCGGGAGAGTCATTTTTGGAACAAATGCAACACAGAAGACTTGGAGTACACCTCAGGGAAGAAACAAGGCGGCCACGAGGGCAGGGGGCGCGCCCAGGGGGGTAGGCGCGCCCCCACCCTCGTGGGCCCCCCGTTGCTTCATTGACGTGCCTCTTTAGCCTATATATACCCTTGTACCCCGAAAAGATCCGAGAGCACCACAAAACCCTAATTCCACCGTTGCACCCTTCTGTACCCATGAGATCCCATTTTGGGGCATGTTCCGGAGCTCCACTGGAGTGGGAATCGATCATGGAGGGCTTCTACATCAACGCCATAGCCTCTCCAATGAATTGTGAGTAGTTTACCACAGACCTCCGGGTCATAGTTATTAGCTAGATGGTTTCTTCTCTCTCTTTAGATCTCAATACAAAGTTCTCCTCGATCTTCTTGGAGATCTATTCGATGTAATTTTTTTGCGGTGTGTTTGTCGAGATCCGATGAATTGTGGGTTTATGATCAAGATTATCTATGAACAATATTTGATTCTTCTCTGAAATCTTTTATGCATGATTTAAATGTCTTTGCAAGTCTCTTCGAATTATTAGTTTGGTTTGGCCTACTAGATTGATCTTTCTTGCAATGGGAGAAGTGCTTAGCTTTGGGTTCAATCTTGCGGTGTCGTTTCCCAGTGACAGCAGGGGCAACAAGGCACGCATTGTATTGTTGCCATCGAGGATAAAAAGGTTGGGTTTATATCATATTGCATGAGTTTATCCCTCTACATCATGTCATCTTGCTTAAAGTGTTACTCTGTTCTTATGAACTTAATACTCTAGATGCATGCTGGATAGCGGTCGATGTGTGGAGTAATAGTAGTAGATGCAGAATCGTTTTGGTCTACTTGTCACGTACGTGATGCCTATATACAATGATCATGCCTAGATATTCTCATAACTATGCGCTTTTCTATCCATTGCTCGACAGTAATTTGTTCACCCACCGTAGAAATCTGCTATCATGAGAGAAGCCACTAGTGAAACCTATGGCCCCCGGGTCTATCTTCCATTATATAAATCTTCCATCAACTATTTATCTTTACTTTACTTTTGTTTTGCAATCTTTACTTTCAATCTATAAAACAAAATACCAAAAATATTTATCTTATTATCTTTATCAGATCTCACTTTTGGAAGTGGTCGAGAAGGGATTGACAACCCCTTTATCGTGTTGGTTGCAAGGTTCTTATTTGTTTGTGTAGGTACGAGGGACTCGCGCGTAGTCTCCTACTAGATTGATGCATTGGTTCTCAAAAACCGAGGGAAATACTTACGCTATTGTCCTGCATCACCCTTTCCTCTTCAAGGGAAAAAATGCCAAGGTTGCAAGAAGAATTTAGATCTACGCAAAAGTCATATACCAAGTACCCATCACAAACTCTTATCCCTCGCATTACATTATTTGCCATTTTCCTCTCGTTTTCCTCTCCTGCACTTCACCTTTGCCATTTTATTCGCCCTTTTATTTTCTCCGTGTGTTTTATCGTTTTCTTTGCCATCATGGCTAGTCCCTTATCTGCTCCTTTGTCTCCCAAGTTTGAAGTTCTTCACTTCAAACAAAGGCAAGGAGAAAACTTAAAAGATGCTTGGTATAAGATGATTTAATCTTATCATAATTGCACCTTAGAGGTGAATTTTAGAATTTTACTTTGCAATTTTTATGTTGGACTAATTATGTCCCATAGACATCTCTTGGATTGCGTTGCCAAAGGAAATTTTTATCGAAATTGATCCTAGTATTGCACATGAAATTATAGAGGGAATAGTGGGAACACTACCTCAACAAAAGGGGTTACATCATACACATGAGGAGACACAAGTTTTTGAGAAAATTTGCGAAGTAACGAGAATTTTATAGAAGTCTCTTGAACCTCTTAAGAGTGTTAGCGGAAATCTTCACCACATGAATATGTTGATCACCCTTTGCAATAAGCGGTTGGATTCCTTAGATCTAAAGTTTTTGGAATATGAAGGGAAACACAAGGAACCTCCCGGATTCGAACATGACTTCGCTAAAAGAATTAAGACCAAAGATGGCAATACCTAGATCTATTCTTGTATCATGCCTAGCTAGGGGCGTTAAACGATAGCGCTTGTTGGGAGGCAACCCAATTTTATTTTCTTTGCTTGTGCTTCTGTTTAGTAATAAATATTGCATCTAGCTTCTGGTTAGATGTGGTTTTGTGTTTTAATTAGTGTTTGTGCCAAGTAGAACCTTTTGGGAAGACTTGGGTGAAGTTTTTGCGATCTTGCTGTAAAAAAACAGAAACATTTGCGCTCACGAGATTTGCTGCCATCTTTTACTGAGAGTGCTTTTGTAAGTTGATTCTTTTTGCTGATGATTAATAGACAAATTCCTCACGTCCACAAATTTATTTCAAAAAAATTAAAGTTATAGATTGCTACAGACTATTCTGTTTCTGGCAGATTCTGTTTTTCGTGTGTTGTTTGCTTATTTTGATGAATCTATGAGTAGTATCGGGGGGTATGAATCATAGAGAAGTTGGAATACAGTAGGTTTAACACCAATATAAATAAAGAATGAGTTCATTATAGTACCTTAAAGTGGTGGTTTGTTTTCTTATACTAACGGAGCTCACGAGATTTTTGTTAAGTTTTATGTTGTGAAGTTTTCAAGTTTTTGGGTAAGGATTTGATGGACTATGGAACAAAGAGTGGCAATATCCTAAGCTTGGGGATGCCCAAGGCACCCCAAGGTAAAATTCAAGGACAACCAAAAGCCTAAGCTTGGGGATGCCCCGGGAAGGCATCCCCTCTTTCGTCTTCGTCTATCGGTAACTTTACTCGAGACTATATTTTTATTCACCACATGATATGTGTTTTGCTTGGAGCGTCATGTATGATTGTGTCTTTGCTTTTTAGTTTAACACAATCATCCTTGCTGGACACACCTTTTGAGAGAGATACACATAAACCGGAATTTATTAGAATACTCTATGTGCTTCACTTATATCTTTTGAGCTAGGTAGTTTTGCTCTAGTGCTTCACTTATATCTTTTTAGAGTACGGTGGTGGTTTTATTTTATAGAAATTATTGATCTCTCATGCTTCACTTATATTATTTTGAGAGTCTTTTAGAACAGCATGGTAATTTTCTTTGGTTATAAAATTAGTCCTAATATGATAGGCATCCAAGATGGGTATAATAAAAACTTTCATATAAAGTGCATTGAATATTATGAGAAGTTTGATACTTGATGATTGTTTTGAGATATGAGGATGGTGATATCAGAGTCATGCTAGTAGAGTAGCTGTGAATTTGAGAAATACTTGTGTTGAGGTTTGCAAGTCCCGAAGCATGCACATATGGTAACCGTTGTGTGACAAATTTGATGCATGAGGTATTTCATTGATTGTCATCTTTTGTGTGGAGGTCGGGATCGCGCGATGGTTAACTCCAACCAACCCTTCCCCTAGGAGCATGCGTGTAGTACTTTGTTTTGATGGCCTGTAGATTTTTGCAATAAGTATGTGAGTTCTGTATGACTAATGTTGAGTACATGGATTATACGCACTCTCACCCTTCCACCATTGCTAGCTTCTCTCGTACCACGCAACTTTCGCCAGTACCATACACCACCATATACCTTCCTCAAAACAGCCACCATACCTACCTATTATCTCATTTCCATAGCCATTCCGAGATATATTGCCATGCAACTTTCCACCGTTCCATTTATTATGACACGCTTCATCATTGTCATATTACCATGCATGATCAAGTAGTTGACATCGTATTTTTGGCAAGGCCACCATGCATAATTTTTATACGTGTTACTGTTGATTCATTGCACATCCCGGTACACCATCGGAGGCATTCATATAGAGTCATACTTTGTTCTAGTATCGATTTGTAATCTTTGAGTTGTAAATCAATAGAAGTGTGATGATCATCATTATTAGAGCATTGTCCCAAATAAAAAAGAAGAGAAAAAAAGAAGGAAAGGCCAAAGAAAAAAAGAAAGGCCAAAAAAAGAAAAAAAGAAAAAAAAGAAAAAAAAAGGAAATTAAAAAAGGGACAATGCTACTATCTTTTTCCACACTTGTGCTTCAAAGTAGCACCATGATCTTCATGATAGAGAGTCTCTTGTTTTTGCCACTTTCATATACTAGTGGGAATTTTCATTATAGAAATTGGCTTGTATATTCCAACGATGGGCTTCCTCAAATGCCCTAGGTCTTCGTGCGCAAGCAAGATGGATGCACACCCACTTAGTTTCTTTTGTTGAGCTTTCATACATTCATAGCTCTAGTGCATCCATTGCATGGCGATCCCTACTCACTTACATTGATATCTATTGATGGGCAACTCCATAGCCCATTGATACGCCTAGTTGATGTGAGACCATCTTCCTCTTTAGTCTTCTCCACAACCACCACTCTATTCCACCTATAGTGCTATATCCATGGCTCACGCTCATGTATTGCGTGAAAATTGAAAAGGTTTGAAAACAAATTAAGTATGAAACAATTGCTTGGCTGAAATCGGGGTTGTGCATGATTTGATTATTTTGTGTGACGAAGATGGAACATAGCCAAACTATACGATTTTGTAGGGATGAATGAAACAATTGCTTGGCTGAAATCGGGGTTGTGCATGATTTGATTATTTTGTGTGACGAAGATGCAACATAGCCAAACTATACGATTTTGTAGGGATGAATGAAACAATTGCTTGGCTGAAATCGGGGTTGTGCATGGTTTGATTATTTTGTGTGAAGAAGATGCAACATAGCCAAACTATATGATTTTGTAGGGATGAACTTTCTTTGGCCATGATATTTTGAGAAGACATGATTGCTTTGTTAGTATGCTTGAAGTATTGTTATTCTTATGTCAATATTAAACTTTTGTCTTGAATCTTTCGGATCTGAACAATCATGCCACAATAAAGAAAATTACATTGAGAATTATGTTGGGTAGCATTCCACATCAAAAATTCTATTTTTATCATTTACATACTCGAGGACGAGCAGTAATTAAGCTTGGGGATGCTTGATACGTCTCTAACGTATCAATATTTTTTTATTGTTCCATGCTATTATATTATCTGTTTTGGATGTTTAATGAGCTTTATTATACACTTTTATATTATTTTTGGGACTAACCTACTAACCCAAGGCCCAGTGCAAATTGCTATTTTTTTTTGCCTATTTCAGTGTTTCGCAGAAAAAGGAATATCAAACGGAGTCCAAATGGAATGAAACCTTCGGGAGAGTCGTTTTTGGAACAAATGCAACACAGAAAATTTGGAGTACACTTGAGGGAAGAAACAAGACGGCCACGAGGGTAGGGGGCGCGCCCAGGGGGGTAGGCGCGCCCCCACCCTCGTGGGCCCCCTGTTGCTCCACCGACGTGCCTCTTCAGCTTATATATACCCTTGTACCCTGAAAACATCCGAGAGCACCACGAAACCCTAATTCCACCACTGCAACCTTCTGTACCAGTGAGATCCCATCTTGGGGCCTGTTCCGGAGCTCCACCGGAGGGGGAATCGATCGCGGAGGGCTTCTACATCAACGCCATAGCCTCTCTGATGAGTTGTGAGTAGTTTACCATAGACCTTCAGGTCCATAGTTATTAGCTAGATGGCTTCTTCTCTCTCTTTGGATCTCAATACAAAGTTCTCCTCGATCTTCTTGGAGATATATTCGATGTAATTCTTTTTGCGGTGTGTTTGTCGAGATCCGATGAATTGTGGTTTTATGATCAAGATTATCTATGAACAGTATTTGATTCTCCTCTGAAATCTTTTATGCATGATTTAAATATCTTTGCAAGTCTCTTCGAACTATCAATTTGGTTTGGCCTACTAGATTGATCTTTCTTGCAATGGGATAAGTGCTTAGCTTTGGGTTCAATCTAGCGGTGTCCTTTCCAAGTGACAGCAGGGGCAACAAGGCACGTATTGTATTGTTGCCATCGAGGATAAAAAGATGGGGTTTATATCATATTGCATGATTTTATCCCTCTACATCATGTCATCTTGCTTAAAGCGTTGCTCTGTTCTTATGAACTTAATACTCTAGATGTATGCTGGATAGCGGTCGATGTGTGGAGTAATAGTAGTAGATGCAGAATCTTTTCGGTCTACCTGTCACGGATGTGATGCCTATATACAATGATCATGCCTAGATATTCTCATAACTATGCGCTTTTCTATCAATTGCTCCACAATAATTTGTTCACCCACTACAGAAATCTGCTATCATGAGAGAAGCCACTAGTGAAACCTATGGCCCCCGGGTCTATCTTCCATTATATAAATCTTCCATCAGCTATTTATCTTTACTTTACTTTTGTGTTGCAATCTGTACTTTCAATCTATAAAACAAAATACCAAAAAAACTTATCTTATTATCTTTATCAGATATCACTTTTGCAAGTGGCCGAGAAGGGATTGACAACCCCTTTATCGCGTTGGTTGCAAGGTTCTTATTTGTTTGTGTAGGTATGAGGGACTCGCGCGCAGTCTCCTACTGGATTGATACCTTGGTTCTCAAAAACTGAGGGAAATACATACACTACTATGCTGCATCACCCTTTCCTCTTAAAGGAAAAAACAACGCAAGCTCAAGAGGTAGCAAAGCCCAAGATAAAAGCTAAGTTTTTGATATCTCGTCCTACTGCCACTTCTCGAAATTTGCATTCATTTGTCCCTTGACTCTAGTGAGCGTTCGTATTGTGACCACCCTCGTGCGGCGGAACCCGGGCTTGTGTCTTTGATCGCACCATCATTTTGTCTAGAGCCATGCTCGCAGGACGAGAGGCTACATCGAGAACTACCCGGGAAAAACCTGCCGAGACGCATCCATGCCAAGATGACTTATAAGGGCTGAACCCTTACGACTATCGCGGCAATATGATACCGGCATGCATCCAAAGCATACATTGGGATCGATCATGCGATTGCTAACGTATAGAGCTCTATGGGATAAATACGCATTCAGAATTCAACTTGGGATATCATTTTCACACAAATATAAGAGATACAGTAACTAAACACAAAATATATGTTCTGATTCATTACAGGGCAGCAGAGGCCCGACCATTAGACTGGTGGCTCGATGGAGCAGTTCAAACTGGAAGAACCCTGTCGGCTCGGGGCGCGGCTTTCTCCTTGGCAGCCACAACATCAGCACCCGCTGGCGGCATTTTGAATCCGTCGTCAAGGTCGAGGTACGGATGGAGACAAGCAAAATTGCTCAGGACCATGATGAGGGTATCGCGGGCGAGCCTCCGGGACTCGTTCGCAAAGCGCCACGCCCTCCCCTCTTCATGCACCTCGAGCTTCTCGATCAGCTCGGTGAAGAAGAGTCCCAGCTTGGCATTGGGACCTCATGCTTGCCGATCGAGAAGACTAGGCCATCCATGCCCATCACCTTAGCCTGAGCACCAAGGCGCTTCGCCACGTCGATCAAGCTCTTGGTCCAGAGTTTGACCGTATCAGCATGTTTCTTCAGCCTGTCCTCGGCATCTTGCCGGAGATGTTGGGCGGCATCCAAATCCTTGGACAACAACTGCTGACGGGACTCAAGTGATGAATGCTCCAGCGTGCCAATCCTCGCCTTCAAATACGAGATGTTGCGATTGGTAGTATCAAGGCTCTGAGTCTTAGAGGAGAGCTGCGACTGTGCGTCAGCCAAGAGGGTCTCGACCTATTGAGCTTTCTCTTTAAGCACCTCCGCCTCCTTGATGCTGCCGGCGAGATCATCACCCAACTTCGCCACCTGCTTATCAAGCTCATCCTTGGCGGCAGACGCAACAGCTTGCTCGTCAGTAAGTTTCTGTAGCTGGGTAGCATAGCGGTCGGAAAGAGCATCCAGTGTAGTCGTATGCTTGTCCTCCAACTCCTTGGTGCGCTGCTGCACAAGAGTTTCTAGACTTTCATCCTTGGCATGGAGAGTGGCCTTGAGCTTTTCTTCCCAGAGAGAGATCTCTTACTCCCGATGTCTACTACACAACCTTCTTCTTGTAGACGCTGTTGGGCCTCCAAGTGCAGAGGTTTGTAGGACAGTAGAAAATTTCCCTCAAGTGGATGACCTAAGGTTTATCAATCCATGGGAGGCGTAGGATGAAGATGGTATTTCTCAAACAACCCTGCAACCAAATAACAAAGAGTCTCTTGTGTCCCCAACAAACCCAATACAATGGTAAATTGTATAGGTGCACTAGTTTGGCGAAGAGATGGTGATACAAGTGCAATATGGATGGTAGATATAGGTTTTTGTAATCTCAAAATATAAAAACAACAAGGTAACTAATGATAAAAGTGAGTGAAAACGGTATTGCAATGCTAGGAAACAAGGCCTAGGGTTCATACTTTCACTAGTGCAAGTTCTCTCAACAAGGATAACATATCTGGATCATATAACTATCCCTCAACATGCAACAAAGAGTCACTCCAAAGTCACTAATAGCGGAGAACAAACAAAGAGATTATTGTAGGGTACGAAACCACCTCAAAGTTATTCTTTCTGATCGATCTATTCAAGAGTCTATAGTAAAATAACATAAAGCTATTCTTTCCGTTCGATCTATCCTAGAGTCCTACTAGAATAACACCTTAAGACACACATCAATCAAAACCCTAATGCCACCTAGATACTCCATTGTCACCTCAAGTATCCGTGGGCATGATTATACAATATGTATCACACAATCTTAAATTCATCTATTCAACCAACACAAAGAACTTCAGAGAGTGCCCCAAAGTTTCTACCGGAGAGTCAAGAAGAAAACGTGTGCCAACCCCTATGCATAGATTCCCAAGGTCACGGAACCCACAAGTTGATCACCAAAACATACATCAAGTGAGTCGATAAAATACCCCATTGTCACCACGGGCATCCCACGCAAGACATACATCAAGTGTTCTCAAATCCTTAAAGGCTCAATCCGATAAGATAACTTCAAAGGGAAAACTCAATCCATTACAAGAGAGTAGAGGGGGAGAAACATCATAAGATCCAACTATAATAGCAAAGCTCGCGATACATCAAGATCGTGCCATCTCAAGAACCGGAGAGAGAGAGAGAGAGAGAGAGAGAGAGAGAGAGAGAGAGAGAGAGAGAGAGAGATCAAACACATAGCTACTGGTACATACCCTCAGGCCCGAGGGTGAACTACTCCCTCCTCGTCATGGAGAGTGCCGGGATGATGAAGATGGCCACCGGAGAGGGATTCCCCCTCCTCCGGCAGGGTGCCAGAACGGGTCTAGATTGGTTTTCGGTGGCAACAGAGGCTTGCGGCGGCAGAACTCCCGATTTAGGTTATTTTTTGGAGGTTTCTGTATATATAAGGGGTGTTGGAGTCGGGAACAAGTAAGGGGGAGTCTCCGGGCTATCCGCGAGGTAGGGGGATGTGCCCAAGGGGGCGCCCCCTACCCTCATGGGCAGCCCGGGAATCTTCTGGTCCTCCTCTGGTACTTCCTGGGCTTCTTTTGGTCCAAAAATAACCTCCGTTGAGTTTCAGGTCAATTGGGGTCCGTTTGGTATTCCTTTTTTGCGATACTAAAAAACAAGGGAAAAACAGAAACTGGCATTGGGGTCTGGGTTAATAGGTTAGTCCCAAAAATCATATAAAAGTGTATATAAAAGCCCATAAAACATCCTAGAATGATAATATAATAGCATGGGACAATAAAAAAATATAGATACGTTGGAGACGTATCAAGCATCCACAAGCTCATTTCCTGCTCGTCCTCGAGTAGGTAAATGATAAAAAACAGAATTTTTGATGTGGAATGCTACCCAACATAATTCTGAATGTAATTTTCTTTATTGTGGCAAGAATATTTAGATCCATAAGATTCAAGACAAAAGTTTAATATTGACATAAGAATAATAATACTTCAAGCATACTAACAAAGCAATTATGGCTTCTCAAAATAACATGGCCAAAGAAAGTTCATCCCTAAAAAATCATATAGTTTGGCTATGCTCCATCTTCGTCACACAAAGTACCCAAATCATGCACAACCCGGTTTCAGCCAAGCAATTGTTTCATACTTAAATTTAATAAAACTTTTTCAACTTTCACGCAATACATGAGCGTGAGCCATGGATATAGCACTATAGGTGGAATAGAGTGGTGGTTGTGGAGAAGACAAAAAGGAGGAAGATGGTCTCACATCAACTAGGCGTATTAATGTGCTATGGAGGTGCCCATCAATAGATATCAATGTGAGTGAGTAGGGATTGCCATGCAACGGATGCACTAGAGCTATAATGTATGAAAGCTCAGCAAAAGAAACTAAGTGGGTGTGCATCCAACTTGCTTGCTCACGAAGACCTAGGGCATTTGAGGAAGCCCATCGTTGGAATATACAAGCCAAGTTATATAATGAAAATTCCCACTAGTATATGAAAGTCACAAAACAAGAGACTCTCTATCATGAAGATCATGGTGCTACTTTGAAGCACAAGTGTGAAAAAAGATAGTAGCATTGTCCTTTTTTTCTCTCTTTTCTTCTTCTTCTTTTTCTTTTTTTTTTCTTTTTTTGGGACAATGCTCTAATAATGATGATCATCACACTTATATTGATTTACAACTCGATATTACAACTCGATACTAGAACAAAGTATGACTCTATATGAATGCCTCCGGCGGTGTACCGGGATGTGCAATGAATCAAGAGTGACATGTAGGAAAAATTATGCATGGTGGCCTAGCCACAAATACGATGTCAACTACATGATCATGCATGGCAATATGACAATGATGAAGCGTGTCATAACAAACGGAACGGTGGAAAGTTGCATGGCAATATATCTCGAAATGGCTATGGAAATGCCACGATAGGTAGGTATGGTGGCTGTTTTGAGGAAGGTATATGGTGGGTGTATGGTACCGGCGAAAGTTGCGCGGTACAAGAGAGGCTAGCAATGGTGGAAGGGTGAGACTGCGTATAATCCATGGACTCATCATTAGTCATAGAGAACTCACATACTTATTGCAAAAATCTACAAGTCATCAAAACAAAGTATTACACGCATGCTCCTAGGGGAAGGGTTGGCAGGAGTTAACCATCGCGCGATCCCGACCTCCCCACAAAGGATGACACTCAATGAAATACCTCATGCTTCAAATTTGTGACACAACGGTTACCATACGTGCATGCTACTGGATGTGCAAACCTCAACACAAGTATTTCTCAAATTCACAACTACTCTACTAGCATGACTATAATATCACCATCCTCATATCTCAAAACGATCATCAAGTATCAAACTTCTCATAGTATTCAATGCACTTTATATGAAAGTTTTTATTATACCCATCTTGGATGCCCATCATATTATGACTAATTTTATAGCCAAAGCAAATTACGATGCTGTTCTAAAGGACTCTCAAAATAATATAAGTGAAGCATGAGAGTTCATCTATTTCTTCAAAATAAAACCACCACCGTGCTCTAAAAAGATATAAGTGAAGCACTAGAGCAAACGACAAACTACTCCAAAAGATATAAGTGAACATCAATGAGTAGTAGAATAATTATGTAACCATGTGAAGACTCTATAACATTTAAGAATTTCAGATCTTGGGATATTATTCGAACAGCAAGCAAAACAAAATAAAACAAATTGACGCTCCAAGCAAAACACATATCATGTGGTGAATAAAAATATAGCCTCAAGTAAAGTTACCGATAGACGAAGACGAAAGAGGGGATTCCTTCCCGGGGCATCCCCAAGCTTAGGCTTTTGGTTGTCCTAGAATATTACCTTGGGGTGCCTTGGGAATCCCCAAGATTAGTCTCTTGCCACTCCTTATTCCATAGTCTATCAAATCTTTACCCAAAACTTGAAAACTTCACAACACAAAACTCAACAGAAAACTCGTAAGCTCCGTTAGTATAAGAAAATAAAACCACCACTTAGGTACTGTTGTGAACTCATTATAAATTCATATTGGTGTAATATCTACTGTATTCCAACTTCTCTATGGTTCATACCCTCCGATACTACTCATAGATTCATCAAAATAAGCAAACAACACATAGAAAACATAATATGTCAAAAACAAAACAATTTGTAGCAATCTGTAACTTTCGAATACTTCTGTAACTCAAAAAATTCTAAACTAAATTGGTGGACGTGAGGAATTTGTCTATGAATCTTATGCAAAAAGAATCAACCTAAAATCACTCTTCTGTAAAAAAAATGGCAGCTAATCTCGTGAGCGCAAAGTTTCTGTTTTTTACAGCAAGATCAAATTAACTTTCACCCAAGTCTTCCCAAAGGTTCTACTTGGCACTTTATTGAAACACAAAATATAAAACATGATTACTACAGTAGTTTAATCATGTGAACACACAAAAACAGTAGCGGTAAATATTGGGTTGTCTCCCAACAAGCGCTTTTCTTTAATGCCTTTTAGCTAGGCATGACACTTTCAATGATGCTCGCATAAAAGATAAGAATTGGAACATAAAGAGAGCATCATGAAGAATATAACTAGCACATTTAAGTCTAACCCACTTCCTATGCATAGGGATTTTTTGAGCAAACAACTTATGGGAACAATAATCAACTAGCATAGGAAGGGAAAACGAGCATAACTTCAGGATTTTAAGCACATAGGGAGGAAACTTGATATTATTGCAATTCCTACAAGCATATGATCCTCTCTCATAATAATTTTCAGTAGCATCATGTATGAGTTCAACAATATAACCATCACATAAAGCATTCTTTTCATGATCTACAAGCATAGAAAATTTACTACTCTCCACATAAGCAAAATTCTTCTCATTCGGGATAGTGGGAGTATCATAAGTAACTCGAATACTATAAATTGTTTCCACATTAAAAGAGTAATGTTCAGAAAAAGGGTAATCATAATCATGACAAGTTTTATAAATATAATCATCACTACCGTTTATAGCATAACCGTCATCACAATAATCATCATAAATAGGAGGCATGCTATCATCATGATAAATTTGCATATCAAAACTGGGGAGGCTAAAAATATCATCTTCATCAAATGTAGCATCCCCAAGCTTGGGCCTTTTCATATCATAAGTATAATCACTCTCATCATTAATAGTATGGATAGCACCAATAGTATAGCAACTATCATCATCACAATGAGTAATAGGACCAACATCATTTGGAAGGGATACTTTTTTACCTTTTCTTTTCCGGCTTTTCTTTTTCTTCTTCGCATCATGTGTGGGCTTAATCCTCTTTTTGGAGCTCCTTATTAATGAGATTGGTTGAATAGAAGGCTCCTCCTCGTTACCTAATTCATCATAAGAAAGAATAGGAGGATATTGGGAAATCTCTTCCATTTCATTAGTATTCTCTTCATCTTCTATTTGTTTCCTTGTCTTTATGTAATTGGAAATATAAGGATTTTCAATGCCATTCACCGCACAATACATATAAATTTCCTCTAGATCATAATCAAGAACTTTATCAAGGACAAATTCTGGAAGATTCTTAGTTCTACGTTTGATTTCTTCATAACCCATAAGCAAACCAAGTTCATTATGATGTGCAAGGGAAAGCAAGTCATCACAATTTTTGGACACGATTCGATCATGAAACAATTTGCATTGGAGATTTAAATGACCACGTTCATTGCAAAGTTCACAAGTACGGCTAAGAAAATTTAAATTTTCAACACAAACATCTAGCCTTCCTTGCAACCATTTTGTTTATAAATACTTATGTCTCTTGCAAAATCTATCTTCCCTATTTGGTGTGTACTTGCAAACTCTATGCACTCCACAAAAATTGACATGCTTATATGAGATATTTTCATCATGACTAGTGCAATCATCATTAGTACTATGGATATTCGAAGAATTCACACTAAAAACATTGAAATCATGCTCATCATTCGAGTATTTAGTGCCAAACATTTTAATACATTCTTCTTCTAGTACTTGTGCACAATTTTCCTTCCCATAATTTCCACGAAAGATATTAAAAAGATGAAGCATATGAAGCAACCTCAATTCCATTTTTTGTAGTTATCTTTAATAAACTAAACTAGTGATAAAACAAGAAACTAAAAGATTCGATTGCAAGATCTAAAGATATACCTTCAAGCACTACCCCGGCAACGACGCCAAAAAAGAGCTTGATGTCTACTACACAACCTTCTTCTTGTAGACATTGTTGGGTCTCCAAGTGCAGAGGTTTGTAGGACAGTAGCAAATTTCTCTCAAGTGGATGACCTAAGGTTTATCGATCCGTGGGAGGCGTAGGATGAAGATCGTCTCTCTCAAACAACACTGCAACCAAATAACAAAGAGTCTCTTGTGTCCCCAACACACCCAATACAATGGTAAATTGTATAGGTGCACTAGTTCGGCGAAGAGATGGTGATACAAGTGCAATATGGATGGTAGATATAGGTTTTTGTAATTGGAAAAATATAAAAACAACAAGGTAACTAATGATAAAAGTGAGCGAAAACGATATTGCAATGCTAGGAAACAAGGCCAAGGGTTCATACTTTCACTAGTGCAAGTTCTCTCAACAAGGATAACATAACTGGATCATATAACTATCCCTCAACATGCAACAAAGAGTCACTCCAAAGTCACTAATAGCGGACAACAAACGAAGAGATTATTGTAGGGTACGAAACCACCTCAAAGTTATTCTTTGTGATCGATCTATTCAAGAGTCCGTAGTAAAATAACATAAAGCTATTCTTTTCGTTCGATCTATCCTAGAGTTCGTACTAGAATAACACCTTAAGACACACATCAACCAAAACCCTAATGTCACCTAGATACTCCATTGTCACCTCAAGTATCCGTGGGCACGATTATACGATATGTATCACACAATCTCAGATTCATCTATTCAACCAACACAAAGAACTTCAGAGAGTGCCCCAAAGTTTCTATCGGAGAGTCAAGAAGAAAACGTGTGCCAACCCCTATGCATAGATTCCCAAGGTCAAGGAACCCGCAAGTTGATCACCAAAACATACATCAAGTGAATCGATAGAATACCCCATTGTCACCACGGGTATCCCACGCAAGACATACATCAAGTGTTCTCAAATCCTTAAAGACTCAATCCGATAAGATAACTTCAAAGGGAAAACTCAATCCATTACAAGAGAGTAGAGGGGGAGAAACATCATAAGATCCAACTATAATACCAAAGCTCGCGATACATCAAGATCGTGCCATCTCGAGAACACGAGAGAGAGAGATCAAACACATAGCTACTGGTACATACCCTCAGCCCCGAGGGTGAACTACTCCCTCCTCGTCATGGAGAGCGCCGGGATGATGAAGATGGCCACCGGAGAGGGATTCCCCCTCCTCCGGCAGGGTGCCAGAACGGGTCTAGATTGGTTTTCGGTGGCAACAGAGGCTTGCGGCGGCGGAACTCCCGATCTAGGTTTTTTTCTGGAGGTTTCTGTATATATAAGGGGTGTTGGAGTCGGGAACAAGTAAGGGGGTCTCCGGGCTATCCGCGAGGTAGGGGGATGTGCCCAGGGGGGTGCCCCCTACCCTCATGGGCAGCGCGGGAATCTTCTGGTCCTCCTCCGGTACTCCCTGGGATTCTTCTGGTCCAAAAATAACCTCCGTTGAGTTTCAGGTCAATTGGGCTCTGTTTGGTATTCCTTTTCCGCGATACTCAAAAACAAGGGAAAAACAAATACTGGCACTGGGCTCTGGGGTAATAGGTTAGTCCCAAAAATCATATAAAAGTTTATATAAAAGCACATAAAACATCCTGAAGGATAATATAATAGCTTGGAACAATCAAAAATTATAGATACGTTGGAGATGTATCAACTCCCTGGCGTCCAAGGATGCCTTATTGTCTTCCAGACGCGCCTCACGAGCCATGGCATCTTCTCTGTTCATCTGGAGCATCGTCTGCTGCCTCATGATTACCTTGAGCTGCTTGTCGTTCCACCCGTGCAGCTTTGAGCACTTGTCCCTCAGTTTTTGGTCCACCTTGGCGGCAGATTCATGTCGCTCCTTGAGTGCCTGCCACCTCTAGTGGTACCCGGCCTGCATCTCCTTCACACCCGCCGCCAGGGATTCCACAAAAGTTGAGTCCATGGCTCCGACGGTAGAGTCATCGGCCTCTTCCACCCCCTGGTCGAGCGGGGCCAGGAGGTGCATAAGTTCTTCATCAAGCTCAGCGTCCGTCATCAGAGACATGTTGGGGGCTTCCTCCCTAGGCAATGACAACACCATGGCTGGCGTGTGTCGTGGTACTAAGCGTGATAATAAGAGTAGGGGGTACGTAGGAGGAGGCAAGGCCCTAGCTATGGCAAGATTCTGCACACGAGTTTTACGAGTTCAGGCCCCTCTCGGAGGAGGTAAAAACCCTACGTCTCAGCCCGGAGGCTGTTGACTGGAATATGAGTGTGTGTGTTACAGGGGGTGCGAACCCTTGTACCAGAGGATGGGGGTGGCTTATATAGATTGCGCAAGGACCCCAACCATCCCACATTATAGAGGGTTCAATGTACATAAAGACATGACGTTACTGATAACGCCTGTAATAAAGAGCTATAAATGGCCTTTAAGACTACAGAGTGAATGCCCGACCATTGCCATCTTGGGTGACCTTACATCTTCTAAGCTCCGAGTGGTTTCTTGTACGGTCGAGTGACTTCATCCTGGTCGAATGGAATTGGAGTATCCGAGTGAGATATTGGGTCGAGTGGATTGCACTCTTCGGTTACTTCAGTCGGTATCTTTGGTGATCCTTTGAATGCCCTTGAATCTAGGGTAGTGACCTTGGGTAGGGTGTCTAGGCCAGGCCTATGACCCTACCCTAGGTCTATGGTATCGTTAGTAGCCCCGGAATGGATTGAGGTCCGAGTGAAAAGAGAGTTGAAGTTGATTCCTACCCAATTCTTATGCTTCAGAGGCATTTTTCTTGAACCTGGGAATCAGGCTGATCCTTCAACCTTATTTCAGTCGCCTTGATCGATTAAGAAATCGTCGAGTGAACTATGCTAGTAATCTTCGAGTGTTGATGAGGCACGAGATCTTCGGCGTGATTGGTTGCTCTGTGGTCCCCGGATTTCGCGGGACTCGAAATTTCAGGGAAGCGCGCGGGACGGAGCGTGCCGTAGTAAACAGACTAGATAGACCGGGGCGCCTCGATTCTTGCGCCACCTTTTCCGCCACATACCGGGCGCACAACTGTTCCGGGATTTGACAGGATTGCTCGGGCCCACAAGTCAGCCACTTGGAAGTAGGCCCATAAAAGGGTGTTGGGGCCGATGCGTCTGCATTGTGCGCTTTGTTCTTCTTCTTCCTCCTCTGCTTCTCCATCGCATCCTCCACCACTCTCGACACTGCCATTCCGCCCGTGCGCAATCTGCCACCATGGGAAGAGATAAGACGGCGGCTCTGGAGCGCGCGAAGAAGGCGCCAGCGACGGGGAAGGGCAAGAAGATGAGTTGGGGGTCGATGTCGAGATCGGACTGCCTCCTGGTTGGATCCAGGGGGACTGGATTTGGTCTGCGATGCAGCAAGAAGACATGGAGGAGCTGGTTGATGGGGGCTTGATTGCCCACAAGTCCTGGAGGCTGCCGGGGAACGAAACCGAGCCTCAGCCGCAGGAGGGTGAGTGCGTCCTCCTCGCAACCCATGTCGATCGTGGTTTCTCCCTGCCTCTGCTTCCTTTTTTCCAGGGTTTCTTGAACTTCTACGGTGCTCAAATTCACCATTTCTCTCCCAACACAATCACATATTTTGCTGCATTTGTCTCTCTGTGTGAGACTTTCTTGGGTTGTCGACCGCATTGGGGTCTGTTTAAGCACATTTTTACCCGCTGCTCCCAATCCGCGAAGAAGGCAAATCCGACTGATGAGAAGATGCACGTAATCCAAATGTGCAGGGGATTAGGGATTCAGACGAGGGGTTGGAGCACTTTTCCCACTATGACCCTTCCTGAGTCGGTCAGAGGGTGGCAGTCGACCTGGTTCTACTTCAAAGATATTCTGACTCTGGGTCAGTCGACCGGTCTTCCTCCTTTCACCTTAGATCAGGTCAGCCAGCCCCCTTCGTTGATCGTGACTCCGGCAGAGAAAGTAGAGGTGGACATGTTAGTCAATCGAGTAGTCCAACTAGTCAACGATGGTGTGTGACTGGCATGGATTTGCTGGAGGTATTTATCAGTCGGCGGACCCAGCCCCTCCAAGCCCGTGATCATCCAATGTGGATGTACTCGGGCACCAATGACACCGCTCGGGTCCACCTGGAGTCGGTCACCGAGAAGATGGTGGAACAGTGGTTGAGGAGCATCACCGGAAACAAGGATAAGCCCAGGGGGCCAGGAGAGTTCGTCCGTTCAACGCAGCCCATGAGCCATACAAGGTTTGACCTCCATTACCGAGTGATTTTTCTGCTCTGGTTTGTAGCTGTACTTGAATCTGATTGATGTTTGTTCAACTCTTTGCCTTGTAGATTTATACTGAGATGTACTCGGTGCCCAATGGAGAGCAAGCCTAGGAGGGAGTGGAGGGAGGAGACGAGGTTACCGACTGGATATCTGATGATGAAAGCAGGGACTCAAGCAGTGGCGAGGAGGTCGAATCACCACCTCGTTCCAAGAGGCGTTCCAAGCTGACTCATGATCCAGAAGGCGCACGCGGCAAAGCGGTTCCGCCAAGCACGCGGGCACCGAAGCGCACTCGGACATCTTCACCTGATCCGACTAAGAAGGCCCCTAAGCAGCTTAAGGTTGCGCCTATAAAGCCTCGGAAGGCCCTGCCTAAGATCAAGGTGGACGTTCCGATTGCCTCCACGTAAGTGTTACTCTTTTATGCTCTTCCTTTGTTCGAGAAATTCTACGCATGTTGTCGACTCGTCTGCCTGTTTGACCAAGTGACTTCTGAAACTTCTAGTGCTGCTGCCTCTGGGACCTCCACGAAAATTGACAAGGGTCGCAATGACGAGGAGACTGAAGATGCGGCCACTTCCAGTGCAGGTACAACTCCACAGCCATGCCCTTACTTTGCTGATTTATCTGTCGGTCGATTGAATGTTCTTTTTGTCGAATGTTTTGTAGTACCACGCAATGTCATCGAACTGCCGGATGTTGATGATGAGTATGAAGAAGTGCCCCAAAGGAGCACATGAAGGAGGGGAAGGAAGGTGCCTGTTGCTTCAGACGTCCAACAACAAGGTGACCCATTTCGGGCTTCTGTTTCCTTCATTGTTCCTGTGTCGATTGATCGTCCTTCGGTGTCGACTGCCCAAGTCCTTGCCCCGTCTGTGCAACTCCAAGCTTCAGATCCTCTGGCTGCTTCGACTGTTCCATCAACTTCACTCTTCGCTACCCACCATGTCCCAGAGGACCCAGTGAGTGCGGCTAAGGAGGCTATACGCCAAGGAGGTCTGATGATGGAACTAATGAAGTTGGCGCACGAGGCTAGTATGGCTGCCTACAATGCCAGCTCTACCCTTAGAATCAATGTCCACGTGGGTTCTTTTCTGACTGATCATTGTTTGATAGGTTTTTCTACCTGAAAACTACTGCTTTGTTTGTATGATGATGTCCGTGGTTGAGTGTTTGAAATCTTTACTGAGCATCTACCATTAGTCTGCTCTTTGTTCCATTCACCCACTGGGCATTTTAGCTTTTGTGGTATAGTTCTTCTATTTGAGTCGACCAGGTCGTGTCGAATGTATCCTTGAATTAGTGGGGGCACGCAGAGTGCACCCACTGGTGTAGTCCCCGAGACCATGGTCGACTACGGGCAGTCGGCTGTGGTCTAAGAACGAATGTTGTTGTTATTATTATTATTTCTTGTACCAGTGGGGGCACGCTAATTGCACCCACTAGGTGTAGTCTCAGAGACCATGGTCGAATGCGGTCAGTCGGCTGTGGTCTAAGAATAGGGTCATTTTTTACTCCTTCCACTCGTACGGGACTGATCGCGTTGAGTGGGAATCAGTGGGGGCACGCCAAGTGCACCCACTGGGTGTAGTCCCCGAGACTACTGTTGAATGTTTGATTCGGCAGTAGTCTTAGAACTCTTTTGGCGTAATAATTCAATCTCTGCACCTTATCACTCGGAAGCAACTGTCTCTTGCTCTTACCGACTGACTTGTCTTATTTGTTGACTACAGAAATCTTGCGAGTTCGGAGCTCAGTTTGCTGAATTTGAGAAGAAGCGGATCCAACTCAATCTCGACCTGGAGCTGGCCAAGGAGAATTTGCAGAAGGACAAGGATGAAGCATCAAGTATGAAAGGTAGAGAACTTGTCAACTGTCTTTGAATATATGTGCATAGTGAAAACCGACAACTTCAAGCTCGTTTGATGAGCGCTATTTCTTGTAGATCAAATGAAGCAAGCTGTGGAGCAGAAGGACCTCGACTTGGCGGCGATGCAACAGAAGGCGCATGAGAAAATAGAACTTGCTGACCAGAAAATGGCTTTAGTCGGCAAGTTAGAAGAAGAAAACGTTAAGCCGAAGATTGCCCTCGACGAAGCCAACAAAGAAGTGACGCGGCTGAAGAAGGACAAGTTGGTTCCGGACGACAAAGTTGGAGATCTCACCCAGAAGAGGGACGAGCTGGAGATTTATCTGGGAGGACTCGCCAGGAAGATGTTCCTTATGCTTGAAGGTATTTTCCTTTGTCCGACTGATTTGTAACTGTCGACTCATCATTCAACTGTTGACTCACTATTTCTCTGTATGTGTAGAATTCTGTCAAAACTTCGAGGAAGAGACTGGGCAGATCGAGACGAGTCTGGATCCCGTCAATTCCCCTGTCAAGGATGAGGTTGCGATGAACGTGTTGCAATTGGAATCTCGCCTCGCCAGCTTCACGGGTTATCTTGCGCGACTGAAGGTGGCGGTGTCGCGGATCGACACGGCGCTCTGGCGGGGAGCGGTGCTCTAAAATGACCTCCAGTCTCTGATGACTCGACTTAATGAGATCCCTGGTTGAGTGCAGGAATGGAAGAAGTCGTCTGCTCGGTGCAGTGGTGATGTGGCTCTATCTCTGTTCCATGTCCATTGCAAGGAGGCTAAGGAAGAGAAGCTGGCAGCTCTCAAGGTCGCCAACACCAAGAAGCATCAATTCCAGTCATTCATGGAGATCTTTATCGACACTTCCACCCGCATGGTTGATGGAATCGACCTGGACAAATTTTTTGGGCCTGCAAGCCCTCCTCCTACGGAGTGAACAAACTTTATGCCTTAATTCAATTTGCCTCGGAATGCGGAGTGATTTTGTAACCGTTAAACTCTTTCGGGCCTGATGCCCGAGTACTTTCGCCCGAACCTTGCGGGATTTATTTGAACTTGGTTTTCCTTGGAATATGATTGCTTTGTTTTCACCGCTTCCAAATCTTTTAATTCCGAGTGGATCTTTGTTCTTCACTCGGAACAGACGTTGTACTTGTGGTGTAGCTCGGAGTACAACCATACGTTGTACTTGTGGCGCAGCTCGGAGTACAACCGTACGTTGTACTTGTGGCGCAGCTCGGAGTGCATCCATACATTGTACTTGTGGCGTAGCTCGGAGTGCACCCATATGTTGTACTTGTGGCACAGCTCAGAGCGTGACCAAGTCTCCGAGTGAGAGGGTTGCTCTTCACTCGGAGTGTTTTCGAAGCTTAGGCGAGTGCGGGGTTGCAGCTAAGCCCCCGAGTGAGAGGGTTGCTCTTCACTCGGAATGTTTTTGAAACTTAGGTGAGTACAGGGTCGCAGCTAAGCCCTCGAGAGAGAGGGTTGCTTTTCACTCAGAGTGTTATTGAAACTTAGGCGAGTACGGGGTTGTAGATAAGCCCCCGAGTGAGAGGGTTGCTCTTCACTCGGAGTGTTTTTGAAACTTAGGCGAGTATAGGGTCGCAGCTAAGCCCCCGAGTGAGAGGGTTGCTCTTCACTCGGAGTGTTTTTGAAACTTAGGCGACTACATGGTCGCAGCTAAGCCCCCGAGTGAGAGGGTTGCATTTCACTCATAGTGTTTTT
>LR738710.1:634248298-634324381 GCA_902687465.1 Secale cereale
GGGGGGGGGCACCAGGGCTCCAGGCGCCCTGGCGGCGCGCCCCCTCCTGGGCCGCGCCGGGGGGCGCCTGGCCCCCCCGAGGCTCCTCCGATGCCCCCCTTTGGCATATATTTATAGCGTCTCCCAAAACCCTCGAGGGAGGAACTCTTTTCGCGATCTCATCTCTGTTCCGCCGCCGCCGCCGCTTCCAAGATCGGGAGCACCAGGAGAACTCTTCCCGGCACCCTGCCGGAGGGGAGGATCACCATCGGGAGCCTCTCCACCACCATGGACGCCCCCCGGATGAGTTGTGAGTAGTCTCCCTTGGACCATGAGTCCATGACCAGTAGCTATGTGATGTTCTCCTCTCGTTCTTGTGCTTCACTAATTAGTCCTCGTGAGCTGCCCTACATGATCGAGGCACATATGTAATCCTTATGCTGTTGCTATGATGAGTTTGCTGGGATCCGATGGATTATGAGATTATGTTCAGATTGTGCTTGAGTAATATATTTGATCTACCTCTTTTATATTTATGTTCGTAAGTAATTCTTGCATGTTCTCCGTTGTTATTTATTGCTTTGGCCAAGTAATAGGTAGTGACTCCAAGAGGGAACGTTATGCCCTATTGTCGGTTCATGCCCCTCGATGACTAGTTTGAGTGACAGAAACATGAGTCTAGGGGATGTGTTGTTGCCACAAGGGGGAAAACAACGGTGCTTGTGCCCGCGGGTGCAAGGATTGTTTACTTTAAGCAAAGTTCTTTTAATGCAGTTGTCTGTTGCATTGAGTTTACACTATGGGTGGGACTCGCAACTTAATACCAGCGAGATGTTCTGGATAGATATCTCAAGGTGGATGATTAGTAGTAGATATTGATGGATTTCGGTCTACTTACTTTGGCGTACCGCCCATGCTTTGAACCTCAACCTTTCTTGCAATGTAGTCAGCACTGGTTTGCGCACATGGTCATGTCAATTGCCCAGTTGTAATTCGTTTACCTCACATAGCTGTTTTATCGTCTTTTGGGAGAGAGACATCACTAGTGAACATCATGAGACTCCGGTCCATATTACCATCATTGATCACATCCGCTATTTACTTTTCGCTGTTATTTACTATTGCAATTATATCTATCACTACTATCACTTGCGTTTAATCCTTTGTGAACTACAAGGCCGGAGGGATTGACAACCTCTCTGTACTCGTTGGGAGCAAAGTTATTTGTATCTGTGTGCAGGTCCACGTTGATTGCTAATATCTGGCGTCGTAGCAGTTGACACCTTCTTGTTGAACCTAGGAGTCTCTGGGGATTCGATCCTTGGTATCTTTGCCGAGGGAAAAACTTCCGCAACACTACATCTCACACCTTCCACTTGGGGTAACCAACGAGGGGCGAGAAGCCTAGCACTCCCCTATAAATAGGCCCCCCCGAGCCCTCCACTCTGCACCAACAGCCTCCCCTCACCTCCTTTAGCCCTCCAGCACCACTTGTTCATCCCCAGGAAGCCCCTGTGCTCGGGATCGACCGGAGCTCCGCCGCGTCGGGCAACCGGCGATTTCGAGGTACAGGCCCTCTCCGCCCCTTCTCTCGCTCGATTCAGAACCGTCGTGCACCACTGATGCTTTCCCCTCACTTTCCCCCCTCTGCAGCTGCCGGAAACGAGCTAGCCAGCAACTTCCCGACGGGTCGCACCACCCCCACTGCATCCGCGACTCGCTGCTGAGTCCATCCCTACCCTCCGTTTGCCCCGCCGTGCCCGGAATCGTCGCCGGTGAGCTCGTCGTCGCCGTGGACGCAAGGTTGAAGATGACAGGCGGGCCCCGCCTGTCATCCTCACTGCCCTCTCTCTCCCCTCGCAGTTGCTGACCGCCGGGCCCCGCCCGTCAGGTTTGAAATCCTGACGTGCACGCGCTGGCCCCCGTGCGGCTGGGCTGTTAGCCCTGGGCCGTGCACTGTGGCCGTTCTGGCCCAGTTGCACAGGGCTTTTTCTTCTTTTTCTTTTCTGTAAAGTTTCAAATAATTTTACAGAAATGAATATTTGTCCAAATAAATTAATTCCAACTCCTAAAATCTTGTAATATTCCAGCCTATTTAATGGTGTCACTTTCACACATATCCATGAAACTTTTCTGTTCTGTTCAAATTTAAATTCAAATTTGAGCATTAAAACTCCTGTTCTAAAATCCTTAGATTCCATTCTGTAACTCCAAAACTCCAACTAAGAATTTTTGTCATCTTAGTTTTCCCTCTAGTATTTAACAAAAATAAGTTGACATTTTTCTGAGCACTTTGATTTTTCTGTTTTCATTGTGGTCTTATTTTCCCGTTGTTATTTTGCGACGATTAGATCCCGTATTTGACGAAGTTGCTGAAGAAGGAGAAGGAGAAGGATTTGAAGACTTTGAAGACCAAGCCAATCCAGGCAAGCAGCCCTTTGACCATGATACACTTGTGATCTTCGGAACCCGTTTGTTTCCGGATGCGTAGTGATAAGAATGACGGTGGTGACCTAGTTGAAACCACCACATGATGCATGCTTACTCATGATCTTGCTATGTGCTAGGTGTCATGCAAATGGTTAGTAGTGATTCTTAGTGATGCATGTGTGACATGAAACCTTTGTGGTTGAAATCTTTGCATAAACCCCATCAGGTGCCCCTAATGCCCGAGGGTGATGTCGAGTTAAGTCATCACTTGAGGAAGAAGTGATGTGCCGGTAAAAATCTTGTGCATGGGTGAAATAATGGATTAGATTTATGTGTGTCTACCGTCCCAACCAAACATGTGCAACCACTCTACCCCTTATGGGACGGGGCTTTATTGATTACTTTGGTCGATACTAGCATGGTGCCCGCATTACTAGTGACGGGAAGACTTGAGGTCTTTCCCGGGATGGGGTCGTGCTTGGATAGACGACCATGACTATTTTTACAGGGCACCGGACACACCGTTGGTCCCTTCGGGTACACGTGACATTGAAATTAGGGCAAGTCCCGTGATCTATTGTTTGTACTCGAGGGCCGTGTACCAACGAGTGGACTCTATGTTAGTGTCATCTAAGGAAAGATAATGACCGGGTGCTTCCCCCGAGTACTTGAGGTACTGCGGGATCGTGGGTGACACGAAAGCTTCCCAGATCTTGTGGGTAAAGTGCGCAACCTCTGCAGAGTGTAAAACTATTCGAATAGCCGTGTCCACGGTCATGGACAGTTGGGTGGTGCTACTTAAACTATGTCCAGAATTTTACTACATCAGTGAAAGTATGTGTGTGTGAGTCAAGGTGGTGACTTGACTCGATGAGTTGAATCGTGTTCATGTCGATATCGGTAACCTGTCCTCGAGGTTACGTGAAGTTATTGATGCATATACTTGATGGTAGAACATTTATTCTAGCCCATTGCTAGATTGCTCGTTGTTGTTAAATTGCATTGTTACTTTGAACCAAATCATGGGTTGCTTGCGAGTACATTCAAAGTACTCATTGGCTTGCCACTGGTTATTTAATTGGCCAGGCATGGAGGAACAGGAATATGAAGAAGAGTTCTTTGGAGACTAACATGCGAACTAGGACGCTATCCCAGTCAGAATGCCTGTAGGGTTAAGGCAGATGGCATGGGTTCTACCTATCATCGAAGACTTTCGCTATTTGAGTTATTTGCTATTCAGCCCGTGAGGCTTTATCTATGTAAGACTTGGCCATAATGGCCTTAATTTGTGTAAGACGATATGTATGGATGTAAGACTCTTGTTATTCAGCTTCTGTGTGTTCAGTGAGCATTGATCTCTGGGATCACTGTACACGTGCATTCGGTGATCTCGACTCTTAAGTTGGGGTCCCGACAGAGCTGGTATCAGAGCCATCCTGACTGTAGGAAGCCTTAGTTAGCATGGGCGTTAGTTAGATGAGACCCCTTTTCAAAAACCTTCTGAACCTCTCTCCTTTTCTAAACCTGAGATTTCATCAGCTTATTAACCTCTCCTATTCCACCTTTGTAGATGGCCGTTGTACCCGAAGAGCACCTGACCACTGGGTTTCCCTTGCTTCTCGAGGATAGCCTCCAGGAGTGCCAGTTCCACCGAGCGCCCATCTTCACCTACCTTGAGCATTGGGTTAGCGACACTAAGGTGGAATACCATGTGGAAGTGATCGTGAAGGCAAACAATCCTCCCACAAGTTGGTTCTTTGAGGGACCCCAGATGGCAACATTACCTCTCGCTGTCGAGGCTGCTGCACTCAAGGCACTAACCCGTCTCTGCGAGCTTCTTCCGGAGATGGCAGCCAAGATGACAACCCGCTTCTTACCTTACCGGAAGGAAGGTGAAGATGAAAGCAGCGCACTAGCCCCTCCACTGAAGGAAGGACTCTCTCTTCGGTTCCAGACCTACTTTAGTCTATGTGCCGACAGCTTGGCACAAGACTTGGCCTCGGAATCGATGAAGCTCCGAGAAGAACTTCACAAGACCAAGGCACTTCTTCGTCGAGGTCAAGAGAAGACAAATAGGATCAAGAAAGAAGGAGCACCTTCCGGATAGTCCGCTATCGCATACCAAGGTGGAAGGCCCTCCGAAGATGTATCTTCCAAGAATGAAGAACCACCTCGGCGACGCCGGATGACGGCAAGGGAATATCGCAAGCTTTTCCCTGCACCACCGACGAAGCACCGTCGTATCCAACTCCTCCACTCCCCCACACCCTCAAGTGACAAGGGGGCCCAGACAGATGAAGACAAGGAGGAAGAGCCAGAAGAGCCAGAATACGCGACCGAGCATTCCGCCGCTTAGGCATTATTCGCTACTCGGATATGCCAGTTGTGACCTCTACGGTAGGATAGGTCGTGTAACCCCTATGCGCAGTCGAGTCCTTGTATGGTTCATATGAAACCATATAATGTTTGCTTTTGTTGTGTTTGGATGTATGTCGTATTCTTCCTTCGGGAACATGTAAACGGCTGCATCACCCATTTGGATTTTAATGAATGTGTTTTGGCCTTTCGGCCCTTGCATGATTTGATTAGTGTCACACCCACCCCCTTACTAGGCACCCATCTATCTTGCTTTCCCTCTTCCAAGTCATGAGACCTTTTACCGCTCCAACAGGATGCCTGTTGTAACTCGTACTGGTACCTCTACCCAGCAGCCTGAAGCAGGAGCATCCGCTCAGTCAGAGGCAGGCCACGACGAAACCAACGACCAAGCTCCACCACCACCACCTCCGAACATGAACATGGCTCAGCTTCTCCAAGCTTTCCGAGAGGAACGCCAAACCAACACCGCAGCCCTTCAGTTGATTGCTTAAGCTGTCACCAACAACCGCCAGCCGGCGGGGAATGGCAATGGACGTTCCACGTTGGCAGAGTTCAAGAAGCATGCACCGCCAACTTTCATCGAGACTGCTGAACCCCTGGATGCAGACGACTGGGTCCGCACCATTGAGGACTTGCTGGAACTAGTCGGATGTACCGAAGACCGCGAGAAGGTGGCCTATGCAGCCCACTACCTCGGGGGGACTGCTAGAGCTTGGTGGGATGGATTCAAGGTCATGCATGCTGAACAAGACATCACTTGGGTCAACTTCAAGGCAGAATTCCGCAAGGCCCACATTCCTTCCGGAATCATGGCTATCAAAAAGCGTGAGTTCCGAGCCCTGAAGCAAGGAAGTGGCACTGTCAAGGAGTACATGCATAAGTTCAGTGTTCTGTCAAGGTATGCCCCTGAAGATGTCAGCACTGATGCTGCAAAAAGGGAGCGCTTCATGGAAGGCCTCAATCAGACTCTACAATACTCGCTTGTCGTGTGCGACTGCCCAACCTTCCTTGACCTGGTGAACAAAGCACTCATGCTTGAAGACAAGCGGCGTGCTTTGGAAGACACTCGCAAGCGCAAGATGGTCAGAAAGGGAAGTTCCAGCAACCACAAGCCTCGTCCGTGGCAGTCAGCCCCGGCCAAGCCAACCTATCAGCAACCAAGAGCTCCTGCACCCCGCACCAACTTTCAGCCTCAGCAGTATGCCAACCCAAGGCCAGCTTTCAACCCCAATAACAATGGTGGCAACAAGATCAATAATCCAAACCAAGTCACTTGCTTTGGATGTGGTCTGGACACATCTCAAGGGTGTGCCCCAACAAGAAGCCTGATGCCCCGCGCCCCAATGCGCAGAACCCAGGACAAGGCCGCGGGATGCCACCACGGAACCCAGCTCCTCGCAACCCGCCTAACCATGGGAAGGGGCGTGTGAATCACGTCACTGCTGAAGAAGCCCAGGAAGACCTGGACGTCGTGCTGGGTACGTTCCTCGTCAACTCAGCACCTGCAATTGTCTTGTTTGATTCTGGAGCAACGCATCCATTTGTCACTCAAAGATTTGCATTAAAAAGTGGCATGACCCCTACACCCCTGAATAACCCTATGGTGGTACAAACCCCCGGAGCAGAGATGAGAGCCAAGATAGGCTGTAAGGGAGTCAGTATTACCATTAACGGTGTAGACTTCCTAGCGGACCTTATCATCCTAAGATCGCAAGGCTTGGATGTGATCCTAGGGATGGATTGGCTCAGTAAGCACCAAGGCTTATTAGACTGTGCCAATCGGACTGTCACTGTGACCAATGACCAAGGAGTCGAAGTCAAGTTTGCTTCCAACTCCTCTTCCGCTCAAGCCGTTCAAGTCAACTGTCTGTCTGAAGTTGGGCTAGAGCAAGTACCGGTGGTATGCGAGTATCCCGATGTCTTTCCGGATGAACTACCGGGAATGCCCCCTGACCGTGACATTGAGTTCATCATCGAGCTCGTGCCCAGAGCAGGACCCCTCTATAAGAAGCCTTATAGAATGGGGACGGAAGAATTAGCCGAGTTGAAGAAGCAACTGGAAGAGCAGCTGAGGAAGGGATTTATTCGCCCAAGTGCCTCCCCTTGGGGATCACCTGTTCTGTTTGTGGCAAAGAGGGACGGTACCATCCGCTTATGCATTGACTATCGTTCCCTCAACGAAGTTACAATCAAGAACAAATACCCACTTCCCAAGATCGAATACCTGTTTGATCAGCTCAGCGGAGCCAGGGTGTTCTCCAAGATCGACCTCAGATCTGGGTACTACCAGCTGAAGATCAGACCCCAAGATATTCCGAAGACGGCATTCATAACCAGATATGGCCTGTACGAGTGCACGGTCATGTCCTTTGGGTTAACCAATGCCCCAGCTTACTTCATGTATCTCATGAATAAAGTCTTCATGGAATATTTGGACAAGTTCGTTGTTGTCTTCATCGATGACATTCTTGTCTTCTCGAAGACGGAGGAAGAACACGAGCAACATTTGAGGATGGTCCTAGACAAGCTTCGGGAGCACCAACTATATGCCAAATTCAGCAAGTGTGAGTTCTGGCTGCATAAAGTTGGATTCTTAGGTCATGTCTTGACCGAAGAAGGATTATCAGTTGATCCCGCGAAGATCGAAGCTGTGACCCAATGGCAATCTCCAATGACCGTCAAGGAAGTCAGAAGCTTCCTCGGACTTGCGGGCTATTACCGCAAATTCGTGGAAGGATTCTCTAGCATTGCCCGACCAATGACTCAGCTCCTCAAGAAGGACAAGAAGTTCGAATGGACGCCAAAATGCGAAGAGAGCTTCCAAGAGCTCAAGAAGAGGTTGACCATCGCCCCAGTTCTGGCAACACCTGATATTCACAAGGAGTTCGTGATATATTGTGATGCCTCTCGAACCGGATTGGGAAGCGTTCTGATGCAAGAAGGCCGAGTCATAGCATACCTCTCCAGGCAGCTACGACCTCATGAGGAGAACTACGCTACTCACGATCTTGAGTTAGCGACAGTGGTTCATGCCTTGAAGACATGGCGGCATTACCTTCTAGGGAAACGGTGTGAGATATACACAGACCACAAAAGTCTAAAGTACATTTTCACCCAAAAGGAATTGAACATGAGGCAGCGAAGATGGTTGGAACTCATCAAAGACTATGACCTCAGTGTTCAATATCATCCCGGGAAGGCTAACGTGGTGGCCGATGCCTTAAGCAGGAAGGCTTGCTCTTTGAATGCCATTATTCAAGAGAGGCAGCCAGCCTTGTTTAAGGAACTCGAACAGTTCAGTTTGGAATTGGTCACCCCTGGATTTCTGGATCATTTGGAAGTCAGACCAACCCTGATGGATGAAGTCAATAAGGCACAAGATGGACACGCAAGCATCGAAGGCATCAAGAAGAAGATGAAGCTAGGCAAGGCCCCAGGATTCTCCGAAGACGAGCACGGGATTGTTTGGTACAAAGGCCGCATCTGCGTACCAAACAAGATGGAGCTGAAGAACCTGATCCTGCAAGAAGCCCACGACACTCCGTATTCCATCCACCCCGGAGGAACCAAGATGTATCAAGACTTGAAGGCAAGATTCTGGTGGCACGGGATGAAAAGAGAGATTGCAACCTATGTTGCAAAGTGTGATGTGTGCCAAAGGGTCAAGGCTGAATATCAGCGACCCGCTGGATTGCTTCAACCACTCAAGGTTCCTGAGTGGAAGTGGGATAAAGTCGGAATGGACTTCATCACTGGATTACCAAGGTCAAATAGAGGACATGACTCCATCTGGGTCATAGTCGACCATTTGACCAAGGTGGCCCATTTCATTTCGGTCAAGACCACTTATGATGGCAACCGGCTGGCAGCTCTCTACATCGACAGAATCGTAAGCCTTCACGACGTTCCCAAGGAGATTGTGTCAGATCGAGGAACCCAGTTCACCTCAAGGTTCTGGAAGAAGTTCCAAGAAGCCTTGGGAACCAAATTGTCTTTCCGCACAGCTTTCCACCCACAGACCGGAGGTCAGACTAAACGAGTAAATCAAATTCTCGAAGATATGCTCCGAGCCTGTGTCTTGGCATATGGAACCAAGTGGGAAGATTGTCTCCCTTTTGCCGAGTTCTCCTATAACAACAGTTATCAGTCGAGCCTTCAGATGGCACCATTTGAGGTGTTGTACGGACGCAGATGTCGCACACCCCTCAACTGGTCAGAGACTGGAGAAGGGCTAGTCTTTGGACCAGATATTCTCCGTGCAGCAGAAGAGCAAGTCCAACTAGTCAGAGAACGTTTGAAGGCAGCGAAGTCAAGGCAGAAGAGCTATGCTGACACTCACCGTCGGGACATGAGTTTCCATGTCGGGGACCATGTGTACCTGCGGGTAACTCCTCTGAAGGGGACCAAGCGTTTCCACGTCAAGGGGAAGCTCGCACCAAGGTTCATTGGACCCTTTGAGATCACTGCACGACGAGGAGAAGTGGCTTACCAGTTGGTGAAGGAAATATGCCCTAGAGGCAATAATAAATATGTTATTTGTATTTCCTTATATCATGATAAATGTCTTTTATTCATGCTAGAATTGTATTAACCGGAAACTTAGTACATGTGTGGATACATAGACAAAACAGTATGTCCCTAGTATGCCTCTACTACACTAGCTCATTGATCAAAGATGGCTATGTTTCCTAGCCATAGACATGAGTTGTCATTTCATTAACGGGATCACATCATTAGGAGAATGATGTGATGGACTAGACCCATCCGTTAGCATAGCACTATGATCGTTTAGTTTTACTGCTATTGCTTTCTTCATGACTTATACTTGTTCCTATGACTATGAGATTATGCAACTCCCGAATACCGTAGGAACACCTTGTGTGCTGTCAAACGTCACAACGTAACTGGGTGATCATAAAGATGCTCTACAGGTGTCTTCGAAAGTATTCGTGGTGTCGGCATAGATCAAGATTAGGATTTGTCACTCCGAATGTCGGAGAGGTATCTCTGGGCCCTCTCGGTAACACACATCACAATAAGCCTTGCAAGCAAAAGACTAATGAGTTAGTCACGAGATGATGTGTTACGGAATGAGTAAAGAGACTTGCCGGTAACGAGATTGAACTAGGTATAGAGATACCGACGATCGAATCTCGGGCAAGTAGCATACCGATGACAAAAGGAACAACGTATGTTGTTATGCGGTTTGACCGATAAAGATCTTCGTAGAATATGTAGGAGCCAATATGAGCATCTAGGTTCCGCTATTGGTTATTGACCGGAGATGAGTCTGTGTCATGTCTACATAGTTCTCGAACCCGTAGGGTCCGCACGCTTAACGTTTGATGACGATCGGTATTATGAGTTTATGAGTTTTGATGTACTGAAGGAGGGCCGGCCGGCCTCCCCCCTTGCTCCTTTATATACGGGGGCAGGGGGGCACCCAAAGACACACAAGTTGAATTGTTCTAGCCGTGTGCGGTGCCCTCCTCCACAGAAACACACCTCGGTCATACCGTCGCAGTGCTTAGGCGAAGCCCTGCGCCGGTAGATACATCATATCCGTCACCACGCCGTCATGCTGACGAAACTCTCCCGTGAAGCTCAGCTGGATCAAGAGCTCGTGGGACGTCATCAAGCTGAACGTGTGCTGAACGCGGAGGTGCCGTACGTTCGGTGCTTGATCGGTTGGATCGCGAAGAAGTTCGACTACATCAACCGCGTCACTTGACGCTTCCGCTTCCGGTCAACGAGGGTACGTAGACACACTCTTCCCTCTCGTTGCTATGCATCTGGTAGATAGATCTTGCGTGATCGTAGGAAAATTTTAAAATACTACGTTCCCCAACAGTGGTATCAGAGCCAGGTCTATGCGTAGATGATATGCACGAGTAGAACACAATGAGTTGTGGGCGATACTAGTCATACTTCTTACCAGCATGTCAGACTTTGCTTCGGCGGTATTGTGAGATGAATCGGCCCGGACCGACATTACGCGTACGCTTACGCGAGACTGGTTTCACCATTATGAGCACTCGTTGCTTAAAGGTGACTGGCGGGTGTCTGTCTCTCTCACTTTAGCTGAATCAAGTGTGGCTACGCTCGGTCCTTGTGAAGGTTAAAACAGCACATACTTGATGAAACATCGTTGTGGTTTTGTATGCATAGGTAAGAACGGTTCTTGCTAAGCCCGTAGTAGCCACGTAAAACTTGCAACAACAAAGTAGAGGACGTCTAACTTGTTTTTCCAGGGCATGTTGTGATTTGATATGGTCAAGACATGATGGGTTATACGGTTTTGTATGAGATGATCATGTTTTGTAATGTTATCGGCAACTGGCAGGAGCCATATGGTTGTCGCTTTATTGTATGAAATGCAATCGCCATGTAATGGCTTTACTTTATCACTAAGCGGTAGCGATAGTCGTAGAAGCAATAGTTGGCGAGACGACAACGATGCTACGATGGAGATCAAGGTGTCGCGCCGGTGACGAAGGTGATCATGACGGTGCTTTGGAGATGGAGATCAAAAGCACAAGATGATGATGGCCATATCATGTCACATATTTTGATTGCATGTGATGTTTATCTTACTATGCTTCTTATTTTGCTTAGAACAATGGTAGCATTATAAGATGATCCCTTACTAAATTTCAAGGTATAAGTGTTCTCCCTGAGTATGCACCGTTGCGAAAGTTTGTCGTGCCGAGACACCACGTGATGATCGGGTGTGATAAGCTCTACGTTCAAATACAACGGGTGTAAGCCAGTTTTGCACACGCAGAATACTCAGGTTAAACTTGACGAGCCTAGCATATGCAGATATGGCCTCGGAACACTGGAGACCGAAAGGTCGAGCGTGAATCATATAGTAGATATGATCAACATAAGATGTTCACAATTGAAACTACTCCATCTCACGTGATGATCGGACATGGTTTAGTTGATTTGGATCACGTGATCATTTAGATGACTAGAGGGATGTCTATCTAAGTGGGAGTTCTTAAGTAATATGATTAAATTGAACTTTAATTTATCATGAACTTAGTCCTCGTAGTATTAGCATATCTATGTTGTAGATCAATAGATCACGATGTTGCTCCCCGTTTATTTTTTATATGTTCCTAGAGAAAACTAAGTTGAAAGATGTTAGTAGCAATGATGCGGAATTGTTCCGTGATCTGAGGATTATCCTCATTGCTGCATAGAGAATTATGTCCTTGATGCACCGCTAGGTGACAGACCTATTGCAGGAGCAGATGTAGACGTTATGAACGTTTTGACAAAAGCTCGGTATGATGACTACTTGATAGTTTAAGTGCACCATGCTTTACGGCTTAGAACCGGGACTTCAAAAACGTTTTGAACGCCACGGAGCATATAAGATGTTCCAAGAGTTGAAATTAGTATTTCATACTCATGCCCGTGTCGAGAGGTATAAGACTTCTGACAGTACTTTGCCTACAAGATGGAGGAGAATAGCTCAACCAGTGAGAATGTGCTCAGATTGTCTCGGTACTAGAATTACTTGAATCAAGTGGGAGTTAATCTTCCAGATAAGATAGTAATTGATAAAGTTCTCTAGTCACTATCACCAAGTTAGTAGAACTTCGTGATGAACTATAATATGCAAGGGATGATGAAAGGAATTCCCGAGCTCTTCGCGATGCTGAAGTCGGCGAAGGTAGAAATCATGAAAAAGCATCAAGTGTTGATGGTTAACAAGACCACTTGTTTCAAGTAAAGGGCAAAGGGATAGAAGGGGAACTTCAAGAAGAATGACAAGCAAGTTGTCACTCCCGTGAAGAAACCCAAAGCTAAAACTCAAGCCTAAAACTAAGTGCTTCTACTGCAAAGGAAATGGTCACTGGAAGTGGAACTGCCCTAGATACTTGGCGGATAAGAAGGATGGCAAACTTAACAAAGGTATATTTTTTATATACAGATTATTGATGTGTACTTTACTAGTGTTCATAGCAACCCCTGGGTATTTGATACCAGTTCAGTTGCTAAAATTAGTAACTCGAAACGAGAATTGCAGAATGAACAGAGACTAGTTAAAGGTGAAGTGATGATGTGTGTTGGAAGTGGTTCCAAGATTGATATGATCATCATCGCACACTCCCTTTACTTTCGGGATTAGTGTAAAACCTAAATAAATGTTATTTGGCATTTGCGTTGAGCATGAATATGATTTGATCATATTAGTTGCAATACGGTTATTCATTTAAAGTCATAGAATAATTGTTATTCTGTTTACATGAATAAAACCTTCGATGGTCATACGCCCAATGAAAATAGTTTGTTGGATCTCGATCGTGGTGATACACATATTCATAATATTGAAGCCAAAAGATGCAAGGTTAATAATGATATTGCAACTTATTTGTGGCACTGCCGTTTAGGTCATAATGGTATAAAGCGCATGAAGAAACTCCATAGTTATGGACTTTTGGAATCACTTGATTATGAATCACTTGGTGCTTGCGAACCATGCCTCATGGGCAAGGTGACTAAAACTCCGTTCTCCGGAACAATGGAGCGAGCAACAGATTTGTTGGAAATCATACATACCGATGTATGCAGACCAATGAGTGCTGAAGCTCGCGGCAGGTATCGTTATTTTCTGACCTTCACTGATGATTTGAGCAGATATGGGTATATCTACTTAATGAAGCACAAGTCTGAAACATTTAAAAAGTTCAAAGAATTTCAAGGTGAAGTGGAGAATCATCGTAATAAGAAAATAAGAGTTTCTACGATATGATCGTAGAGGTAAAATATTTGAGTTAGCGAGTTTGGCCTTCAGTAAAAACAATGTGAAATAGTTTCACTACTCATGCCACCTGGAACACCACAGTGTAATGGTGTGTCCAAACGTCATAACCATACTTTATTAGATATGGTGCGATCGATGATGTCTCTTACCGATCTATCACTATCGCTTTTGGGGTTATGCATTAGAGACAGCTACATTCACGTTAAATAGGGCACCATCTAAATCCGTGGAGATGACACCATATGAACTGTGGTTTGACGAGAAACCTAAGTTGTCATTTCTTTGAGTTTGGGACTGCGATGCTTATGTGAAAAAGTTTCAACATGATAAGCTCGAACCCAAATTGGAGAAGTAAATCTTCATAGGATACCCAAAAGAAACTGTTGGGTACACCTTCTATCACAGATCCGAAGGCAAGGTCTTTGTTGCTAAGAGTGGATCCTTTCTAGAGAAGGAGTTTCTCTCGAAAGAAGTGAGTGGGAGGAAAGTAGAACTTGATGAGGTAATTGTACCTTCTCCCGAATTGGAAAGTGGAACATCACAGAAACTAGTTCCAGTGATTCCTACACCAATTAGTGAGGAAGCTAATGATGATGATCATGAAACTTTAGATCAAGTTTCTGCTGAACTTCGTAGATCAACCAGAGTTCGTTCTGCACCAGAGTGGTACGGCAACCCGGTTCTGGAAGTCATGTTACTGGACCACGATGAACCTACGAACTATGAGGAAGCGATGATGAGCCCAGATTCCGCAAAATGGCTTGAGGCCATGAAATCTGAGATGGGATCCATGTATGAGAACAAAGTATGGACTTTGGTTGACTTGCCCGATGGTCGGCAAGCCATTGAAAATAAATGGATCTTTAAGAGGAAGACTGACGCCGATGGTAATGTTACTGTCTACAAAGCTCGACTTGTTGCGAAAGGTTTTCGACAAGTTGAAGGTGTTGACTATGATGAGATTTTCTCACCCGTAGCGATGCTAAAGTCTATCCGAATCATGTTAGCAATTGCCACATTTTATGAAATCTGGCAAATGTATAACGAAACTGCGTTCTTTAATGGATTTATTAAAGAAGAGTTGTATATGATGCAACCAGAAGGTTTTGTCAATCCTGAAGGTGCTAGCAAATTGTGCAAGCTCCAGCGATCCATCTATGGACTGGTGCAAGCATCTCGGAGTTGGAATATACGCTTTGATAAGTTGATCAAAGCATATAGATTTATACAGACCTGCGGTGAAGCCTGTATTTACAAGAAAGTGAGTGGGAGCACTACAACCTTTCTGATAAGTATATGTGAATGACATATTGTCGATCGGAAATGATGTAGAATTTTCTGGAAAGCATAAAGGAGTGTTTGAAAGGAGTTTTTTCAAAGAAAGACCTTGGTGAAGCTGCTTACAAATTGAGCATCAAGATCTATAGAGATAGGTCAAGACGCTTGATAAGACTTTCGATGAGTACATACCTTGATAAGATTTTGAAGTAGTTCAAAATGGATCAGTCAAAGAAGGAGTTCTTGCCTGACTTGTAAGGTGTGAAGTTGAGTAAGACTCAAAGCCAGACCACGGCAGAAAAATATAGAGAGAATGAATGTCATTCCCTATGCCTCAGCCATAGGTTCTATAAAGTATGCCATGCTGTATACCAAACATGTTGTGTACCTTGCCATGAGTTTGTAAAGGGGGTACAATAGTGATCCAGGAGTAGATCACTGTACAGTGGTCAAAATTATCCTTAGTAACTGGATGACTAAGGAAATGTTTCTCGATTATGGAGGTGATAAAGAGTTCGTCGTAAAGGGTTACGCCGATGCAAGCTTTGACACTAAATCCAGATGACTCTAAGTATCAATCTAGATGCGTATTGAAAGTGGGAGCAATTAGCTAGAGTAGCTCTATGCAGAGCATTGTAGACATAGAAATTTGCGAAATACATACGGATCTGAATGTGACAGACCCGTTGACTAAACTTCTCTCACAAGCAAAACATGATCACACCTTATTACTATTGGGTATTAATCACATAGCGATGTGAACTAGATTATTGACTCTAGTAAACCTTTTGGGTGTTGGTCACATGGCGATGTGAACTATGGGTGTTATTCACATAACGATGTGAACTATCAGTATTAAATCACATGGCGATGTGAGCTAGATTATTGACTCTAGTTAAAGTGGGAGACTGAAGGAAATATGCCCTAGAGGCAATAATAAAGATGTTATTTGTATTTCCTTATATCATGATAAATGTCTTTTATTCATGCTAGAATTGTATTAACCGGAAACTTAGTACATGTGTGGATACATAGACAAAACAGTATGTCCCTAGTATGCCTCTAATAGACTAGCTCATTGATCAAGGATGGCAATGTTTCCTAGCCATAGACATGAGTTGTCATTTGATCAACGGGATCACATCATTAGGAGAATGATGTGATGGACTAGACCCATCCGTTAGCATAGCACTATGATCGTTTAGTTTTACTGCTATTGCTTTCTTCATGACTTATACATGTTCCTATGACTATGAGATTATGCAACTCCCGAATACCGTAGGAACACCTTGTGTGATGTCAAACGTCACAACGTAACTGGGTGATCATAAAGATGCTCTACAGGTGTCTCCGAAAGTATTCGTGGTGTCGGCATAGATCAAGATTAGGATTTGTCACTCCGAATGTCGGAGAGGTATCTCTGGGCCCTCTCGGTAACACACATCACAATAAGCCTTGCAAGCAAAAGACTAATGAGTTAGTCACGAGATGATGTGTTACGGAACGATTAAAGAGACTTGCCGGTAACGAGATTGAACTAGGTATAGAGATACCGACGATCGAATCTCGGGCAAGTAACATACCGATGACAAAAGGAACAATGTATGTTGTTATGCGGTTTGACCGATAAAGATCTCCGTAGAATATGTAGGAGCCAATATGAGCATCCAAGTTCCGCTATTGGTTATTGACCGGAGATGAGTCTCGGTCATGTCTACATAGTTCTCGAACCCGTAGGGTCCGCACGCTTAACGTTTGATGACGATCAGTATTATGTGTTTATGAGTATTGATGTACCGAAGGTAGTTCGGAGTCCCGGATGAGATCACGGACATGACGAGGAGTCTCGGAATGACCGAGACATAAAGATTGATATATTGGACGACTATATTCGGACACCGGAAGTGTTCTCGAAAGTTTCGGAATTTACCGGAGTGCCGCGGGGGTTACCGGAACCCCCTGGGGGAATGGTGGGCCCTGGTGGGCCATAGGGGAGAGAGAGGGCAGCAGCCAGGAGGTGGCGCGCCCCCTCCCTAGGAGGAGTCCGAATAGGACAAGGGGAGGGGGGCGCGGCCCCTCTTTCCCTCTCCCTCTCCCTCTCTTTCCTTCCCCCTTCTTCCTTCTTTGGTAGTTCCTACTAGGAATAGGATTGCAATCCTATTCCTAGTAGGATTGCACCTTAGCCGCACCATAGGAGGGCCGGCCGGCCTCCCCCCTTGCTCCTTTATATACGGGGGCACCCAAAGACACACAAGTTGAATTGTTCTAGCCGTGTGCGGTGCCCCCCTCCACAGAAACACACCTCGGTCATACCGTCGCAGTGCTTAGGGGGGGAGGCCGGCCGGTAGATACATCATATCCGTCACCACGCCGTCGTGCTGACGAAACTCTCCTGTGAAGCTCAGCTGGATCAAGAGCTCGTGGGACGTCATCAAGCTGAACGTGTGCTGAACGTGGAGGTGTCGTACGTTCGGTGCTTGATCGGTTGGATCGCGAAGAAGTTCGACTACATTAACCGCGTCACTTGACGCTTCCGCTTCCGGTCTACGAGGGTACGTAGACACACTCTTCCCTCTCGTTGCTATGCATCTGGTAGATAGATCTTGCGTGATCGTAGGAAAATTTTAAAATACTACGTTCCCCAACAGTTGGAACTACCACCTGGGCTATCCGATGTGCACAACGTATTCCACGTGTCACAACTCCGGAAATGTCTCCAAGTTCCGGACAAGCCTAATCTCTACAAGGATGTTGATCACCAAGCCATTGATCTGCAGCCTGATTTGACCAATCGCGAGAAGCCCATTCGCATTCTGGATGAAGCAGAACGACGGACGCGAAGCCGTACCATCAAGTACTTCAAGGTCCAGTGGAGCAACCACACCGAAGCAGAAGCAACCTGGGAACGTGAAGACTATCTTAGATCCGAGTTTCCCGATCTCCTTTAAGACCTAGTTTAGGAATCTCGGGGACGAGATTCTTGTAAGGGGGGTAGGTCTGTCACACCTTGCATTTTGTAAACATGTTATTTGCATCAATGAAGCATGAACATTTGGACCAGCAAATTTTTTTGGCATCATTTGGCTTTTATTTGGAATTGAGTTTTTCTTCATATGCTTTTCATGTGCTCATTAAAGTCAACTATTACCTCTTGTAGAATTCATTTCCATACCCAAAACTTCTGCCCAATGATCATGCCAAGTGTTATATAACAAGAAGTATTTTCTTATAAAATTAATTTGGCCAAAATGTATTTTTAAAATTTAGTATTCCAAAAACCCCTGAATTGAGGTTTGCACTGCAAGTGCTTGATTTAGGGTGATAAAATTATTTCAAAAAGTATATTTGAGACCTAGTAGTCATAGGACTCCCAGGAACCACAAAAGTATAATTTTAAAAGTTATTTTCCTATTTTATTTAAAAGCTTTTTCTTAAGGCCAGAAATGGTCTTTAATAGGGGAAAATTATTTAAGTATTTCAAAAATATTTGCCAAAATTCAGGGAGACTCATAGGACATATATTGTCCATATATAAGAGTTTCAACACTTGGTCATGTTCAAAATAATGGGCTAATCCCTACAAAACCCTTTCTGGATATTTCAAGCTTTTGAAATATTTACAAAGGAAATATTTTCCAAAAATTCCAGGGAAATTCTATCATGTCATATATGACATATTTGATGATCTTGCCAAGTCCCATGCCTTGGGAAGCAAGATATCATCCACAAAACCCTTTAAAACCATTCTGTCCATATTTGAAGTTTGAGCAACTTTACATTGCCAAACTTGTCCAAATGCTCTCAAACTTGGTGCACATGCTAGAATGGCCTAATAAGGCATCTAGACCAAATGGCACAAGATTTGGAGTAGAGAAACTTGATCAGAATACCCTAAAACTCTTTCTGTTCAAATACAAATTTGAACAACTTTACATTACCAACTTTTTACCTGGAGCTTCAAACTTTGTGGGCATGATCATAACCCCAAATGATGAAGCTACACCAAGTGGTGCATCAAGGGGAGATTATTAGCTTGACTTAAACAAGATGAAGCCATTTCTGTTGATTTCTAGGGTTCACCAAAGTTACATTGGCTAGTTTCTTCAAATGAGCCCAAATTTGGTGAAACACCCTATTTTCATATAACATTCAATCCTGTTAAGTGTCATAGCAAGTGGAGATCATTTGCTTGATCAAAACATGATCAAACACCTTCTGCCTTTTTACCAAAACCCTCTTCTTGATCACTTTTACTATTTACCTTTGCCTCAGCTTTCTACCACAGCTTCATCTAGTTACTGTCTACCTCCACTAACTCCCCCATGTCCCCAGCTCCATGATTGAGGGGTGAAAACCCTAGTTCACCTCGCTGGACAGCCAAAACTCACCAAGTTACCAGCTTCCCTTCTCTCTCACTGCATCTCCAGAGCATCCAAGGCCTTATCCGTGTTGCTTGCATCACCCTGGACCCCCCAGACACGGCGGACGCGCCCAGAGGGCCAATGGCATGCCATGGCATGTGATAAGGCCGCTCCAGAGCGCGCTACAGTGCGCCCCCGCACTGTAGCTTCGCCCAATCGCCTGCCCCCGACCACCTCGAGCTCTCCCATCGCGCCAGTCGACGCCCCTCGACGTCCGCGACCTCCCCCGGCGCTGTCCCCCTCCTCCTCCGCCCTCCAGTGGCCACCTTCACACGCGCGCTGGCCGCCCGCAGCATCCACTCCTCGGCTTCACACGCGCGCGCTGTCTGGAGCGACCCCCGATCCCCCTCTTCCTTCCCTCCGCCCTGGAGATCGTCCAGCAACGCCACAGACACACTCCCGCCGCCTCCCGTGCACTGTGGCGTCGAGCAGAAGGTCGCCGGCGCACAGGTCCACGGGACCTCGCCGCTCCCCTATAAATAGGCCCCCCCGAGCCCTCCACTCTGCACCAACAGCCTCCCCTCACCTCCTTTAGCCCTCCAGCACCACTTGTTCATCCCCAGGAAGCCCCTGTGCTCGGGATCGACCGGAGCTCTGCCGCGTCGGGCAACCGGCGATCTCGAGGTACAGGCCCTCTCCGCCCCTTCTCTCGCTCGATTCGGAACCGCCGTGCACCACTGATGCTTTCCCCTCACTTTTCCCCCTCTGCAGCTGCCGGAAACGAGCTAGCCAGCAACTTCCCGACGGGCTCCGCCGTCCCACCTCGCCGCCGGCGAACCAGGCCTCCCCGGCGGGTTGCACCACCCCCACTGCATCCATGACTCGCTGCTGAGTCCATCCCTACCCTCCGTTTGCCCCGCCGTGCCCGAAATCGTCGCCGGTGAGCTCGCCGTCGCCGTGGCCGCAAGGTTGAAGATGACAGGCGGGCCCCGCCTATCATCCTCACCGCCCTCTCTCTCCCCTCGTAGTCACTGACCGCCGGGCCCCGCCCGTCAGGTTTGAAATCCTGACATGCGCGCGTTGGCCCCCGTGCGGCTGGGCTGTTAGCCCTGGGCCGTGCACTGTGGCCGTTCTGGCCCAGTTGCACAGGGCTTTTTCTTCTTTTTCTTTTCTGTAAAGTTTCAAATAATTTTATAGAAATGAATATTTGTCCAAATAAATTAATTCCAACTCCTAAAATCTTGTAATATTCCAGCCTATTTAATGGTGTCACTTTCACACATATCCATGAAACTTTTCTGATCTGTTCAAATTTAAATTCAGATTTGAGCATTAAAACTCCTGTTCTAAAATCCTTAGATTCCATTCTGTAACTCCAAAACTCCAACTAAGAATTTTTGTCATCTTAGTTTTCCCTCTAGTATTTAACAAAAATAAGTTGACATTTTTCTGAGCACTTTGATTTTTCTGTTTTCATTGTGGTCTTATTTTCCCGTTGTTATTTTGCGACGATTAGATCCCGTATTTGACGAATTTGCTGAAGAAGGAGAAGGAGAAGGATTTGAAGACTTTGAAGACCAAGCCAATCCAGGCAAGCAGCCCTTTGACCATGATACACTTGTGTTCTTTGGAACCCGTTTGTTTCCGGATGCGTAGTGATGAGAATGACGGTGGTGACCTAGTTGAAACCACCACATGATGCATGCTTACTCATGATCTTGCTATGTGCTAGGTGTCATGCAAATGGTTAGTAGTGATGCTTAGTGATGCATGTGTGACATGAAACCTTTGTGGTTGAAATCTTTTCATGAACCCCATCGGGTGCCCCTAATGCCCGAGGGTGATGTCGAGTTAAGTCGTCACTTGAGGAAGAAGTGATGTGCCGGTAAAAATCTTGTGCATGGGTGAAATAATGGATTAGATTTATGTGTGTCTACCGTCCCAACCAAACATGTGCAACCACTCTACCCCTTATGGGACGGGGCTTTATTGATTACTTAGGTCGATACTAGCATGGTGCCCGCATTACTAGTGACGGGAAGACTTGAGGTCTTTCCCGGGACGGGGTCGTGCTTGGATAGATGACCATGACTGTTTTTACAGGGCATCGGACACTCCGTTGGTCCCTTCGGGTACGCGTGACATTGAAATTAGGGCAAGTCCCGTGATCTATTGTTTGTACTCGAGGGCCGTGTACCAACGAGTGGACTCTATGTTAGTGTCGTCTAAGGAAAGATAATGACCGGGTGCTTCCCCCGAGTACTTGAGGTACTGCGGGAACGTGGGTGACACGAAAGCTTCCCGGATCTTGTGGGTAAAGTGCGCAACCTCTGCAGAGTGTAAAACTATTCGAATAGCCGTGTCCACGGTCATGAACAGTTGGGTGGTGCTACTTAAACTATGTCCAGAATTTTACTACATCGGTGAAAGTATGTGTGTGTGAGTCAAGGTGGTGACTAGACTCGATGAGTTGAATCGTGTTCATGTCGATATCGGTAACCTGTCCTCGAGGTTACGTGAAGTTATTGATGCATATACTTGATGGTAGAACATTTATTCTAGCCCATTGCTAGATTGCTCGTTGTTGTTCAATTGCATTGTTACTTTGAACCAAATCATGGGTTGCTTGGGAGTACATTCAAAGTACTCATTGGCTTGCCACTGGTTATTTAATTGGCACGGCATGGAGGAACATGAATATGAAGAAGAGTTCTTTGGAGATAAACATGCGAACTAGGACGCTATCCCAGTCAGAATGCCTGTAGGGTTAAGGCAGATGGCATGGGTTCTACCTATCATCGAAGACTTCCGCTATTTGAGTTATTTGCTATTCAGCCCGTGAGGCTTTATCTATGTAAGACTTGGCCATAATGGCCTTAATTTGTGTAAGACGATATGTATGGATGTAAGACTCTTGTTATTCAGCTTCTGTGTGTACAGTGAGCATTGATCTCTGGGATCACTGTACACGTGCATTCGGTGATCTCGACTCTTAAGTCGGGGTCCCCACATCATCCCCGTCTCCCTACGAGAAGGCCATCCATAGAACTCACACTTGTCTTGAGTATTTTAGGGTATCCACTTTCAGTTGTCTATGTACCACGTAAGCATCCAAGAAGTCCATAACCGTGGACCCGGCTATTCGAATAGATCATGATAAACCCTGCAGGGGTGTACTTCTTCACACACGCTCTCGCCACTTACCGCCATGTACACGACGTGTATATCAGCAACCTTCAAGAGGAAGCCTGGCGAGGGTGTCGGCCACGACCTGACTAACCACACAAGACTCTAGTCCAGGTTTATCGCCTATTCAGGTTCCATCCGCAAGGGAGTCCGGCCGAGGTTTCCATCACGGCCCCAAACGATGTGTACAGGGTTCCCGAGCCCACCATCCGGGTGCCACTCGGTACACCGGGCCACGTGTGCCTAGTCTGTCCCAAGCCCACCCTGCCGGGTGCCACTTGGTAGAGAAATAACACTACCTACAAACAACACAAACTAGTTGCGACTCCTGGACAGAGATCAAGTTGATTAATAAGCCGAGAGGGGTCGAGTTATCGGAACCCAATGTGTGGTAGTAGCTAGTCATTGGACAACATACACAGAACTCAGTGCTTAAGGTCGGTTCCAGTGAGACAACCCACCATGTACTCCTACATGGCCTCTCACCGCTACCTTTACCAAATCGTGTTCACACACTTAACGTTCAGCATCAGAACATATCACTGCATTCCAATTCATTCCCAATGAATCAGACCTGACATACTCTAAGCAATAGCAAGTAAGGCATGGTAAGATCACAACATGGCTTCAATCAACTCCTACACATGCTAGTGGGTTTCAACTATTTACTGTGGCAATGACAGGTCATGCAGAGGAATGGGTTCAACTACCGCAGCATAAAGTAGCAGTTGAAACGTTGTTGTCCTAATGCAATAACAGGGAGCAGGAGCGAGAGAGTAGGATTGTATCGGAATGAACAAATGGGTTTGCTTGCCTGGTATAACAACGTGTAGAGCACTGCTCCTCTGACAGGTACTCTGGAACGGTCTCCGGAGCAGAACCTATCGAGAAGGACGGTGCCAGCAATCAAACACAAGCATATGCAACAATATGATGCATGAATATGGCATGAAGGTATGATGTTGTTTGAGCTAATGCAGCTAGCATTTTATTTGGTTGATTTCCATTTGAACCAAGGGTTCAAATGCAACTCTAGAATAAGCATTTTTAAATGCCATTTATGTGTTTTCATATAAACAGTGGGTATAACTTCATTTGTCATGCATTAAAATGGTACAGATGGATAGATTGAATTTTTCTGATAAATTTTCATATATAAATTATTTCATTCTGAGCTACGGTTGAATTTCTGTGATTTTTTGAAGTTTAAACCAATTTCTAAAATAAATAAATCATTTAAGACTTATTTAAATTCCAGAACTGGAATACTGCATCAGCATGACCCAAGCATGACGTCAGCAGGTCAATCGGGCTGACCAGAGTCAAACCTGACAGTGGGGTCCACTGGTCAGTGACTCAGTTAATTAACTGGGTTAATTAACACTAAAACTAATCCTAATAAAAAGTCAGCAGGGCTGGGCCCACATGTCAGTGGCTAATCTAATTAACAAAATTACTTAATTAAAACTAAACGGTCAACTAACTGGAGGGCTGGGGCCCACCTGTCATTGACCCAGCGGGTCAAATCCTGGTCAACCCCCGGCTAACACGCCGGCGTTTAGCCGCCGGCGGCAGCAAACGCGGCGGAGGGCGTCGGGATTGGGCCCCGGGCGTCCAAGTGGACGGCCGAGGCCATCTGCAGGCAGCGGAAGCTCGCCCGCATCCATCCACGCCAACGGGGGGTTGCGGGGGCGCCGGAGTTTGCCGGAACAAAGCTCGCGGCGGCGCCGGAGTTCGGGCCTCGTCGAAAACGGAGCTACGGGGCACGGGGAGGTGAACGGCTGGGTGATACGGCCTCCTGGTGAAGCACCGAGTGCGGTGACGTGCTCGGTTTTGAGCGTGCGTGGCTGTGGCCACGGCGGCGGCATCGCCGGCGGCGGCAAGCTTCGGTCAGAAAGGGGGCGACATCTAGAGGGCGTAAACGACGGCAAGGACAGGGGGGAAAGACCATGGGGCTCATAGGGAGGCGGCGGAGTAGCTTAGTGGGCTCGGGGACGTCCCGAAGACGGCGAATTCGTCGACGGCGTCCGGCGGCCGTGCGGAGAAGATGAGCTCGAGGACGAGGCCTCAGGGCGTCCGGGGTCCTGCAGTTCGGCATAGAGGTGCACGACAGCGAGGTGGAGCTCGGGGGCTCGTCGGAGAGGCGAGGGGGAGGCGGTGGCTATGGTAATGGCGAACAACGGCGACGACGCGCTCGGGTCCGAGCGGAGAGAGGGAGACAGAGGGGGAGGGGCGACGAGAGAGAGCCAGAGAGGTATGGGGAGGTGCGTGGCATCGTCCAGAACAGCCAGGCATCGAGGGAGGGAAGCAGGCAGGCAGGAGGTGGCGCGGCGCGGCGGTGCACGCGTCGGGCACGCGCCCCTGGCCTCCTGGCGCGAGGTTGGGGGTGACTGGCGCTGCCAGTCACCTGGGACGACTACTGGGCCAAGCAGTTGGGCCACCAGGGTGGCACAGGTAAAGCCCTTCCCTTTTTATTTTTTTATTTTCTATTTTTCTAACATTTGTTTGATTTTAAAGAAAAACATTTAAATTATTCTGACAATTTTGTTTGGACTAGAAGGAGTATTCCAAAGCCCCACACAAAATCCAGAATTATTGGACATATATAAAATATATAATAAATGTATATATCCAAAGCAAATATTTATTGCATTAATTCCAAAAGCCCAAGATAAATATTTATGAGCTCCTAATAATATTGGTTTGATTGTTATCTCTAACCAATATTTTCAAAGAGCAACATGAACATTTTCTTGGCCCCTTTTGGAGCAATTTTTATTTGGATCATTTTTCAAAAATATTTCTGAGGCTTTCACATGTCCTCAATTCAATTTCATTTTAAAATAAACATGATGCAAACATCAAGACTAGCCTAGTGCATACCAGAACTAGGGTTGTGACAACTCGCCCCCACTCGAACGAATCTCGTCCCGAGATTCAGGAGTCGGCGGAAAGAAAGTGGGGTACTCCAGTCGGAGACGATCTTCTCGCTCCCATGTAGCTTCTCTCTCGGAATGATGAGACCACTGAACCTTGAGAAACTTGATGTTATGTCGTCGAGTGACACGCTCTGCTTGATCCAGAATGCAAACAGGGTACTCTCGATATGTGAGGTTATCTTGGAGATCAACCGTTTCGTGGTCCACTCCGCGGATGGGATCCGAGAAGCAACGCCTGAGTTGAGAGACGTTGAACACATCATGTACTCGAGAAAGATGTGGGGGTAGTTCCAACTGGTAGGCAACCTCTCCTCGTTTAGCGAGAATGCGAAAAGGACCAATGTAATGAGGAGCCAACTTGCCCTTGATACCGAAACGATGGATACTCTTCAAAGGGGTAACCCGAAGATAAGCTTTGTCATCAACTTCATAAGCCACTTCCTTATGATGACGATCATACTGGCTCTTTTGACGAGATTGAGCTGTTTTCAAATTCTCACGAATGATGCGAACTTGCTCTTCTGCTTCCTGGATCATGTCCGGTCCAAAGAATTGTCTTTCACAGGTTTCTGACCAGTTCAAAGGTGTTCGACATCTTCGTCCATAGAGTATCTCAAAAGGAGCTTTCTTGAGACTGGATTGATAGCTATTGTTATAAGCAAACTCTGCGAAAGGAAGACATTTCTCCCAATCCATACCGAATGAGATAACGCAAGCTCTAAGCATGTCTTCGAGAATTTGGTTAACCCGCTCCACCTGACCACTTGACTGAGGGAGGAAAGCGGTACTGAAGGAAAGATGGGTGCCCATGGTAGTCTGGAAACTCTCCCAGAAATGAGAAGTGAAAAGACTACCACGGTCTGAATTGATCTCTAGTGGAACACCATGAAGTGACACTATTCGAGAAATATACAAGTCAGCGAGGTGACTAGCAGTGATACTCTCTCGAATAGGTAGGAAGTGAGCCACTTTGGACAGACGGTCAATGACTACGAAGATAGCATTATTCCCTCTCTTGGACCTGGGAAAGCCGGTGATGAAGTCCGTACCAACTTTATCCCATTTCCACTCAGGAATAGCTAAAGGTTGAAGGGTGCCAGCAGGTCTTTGATGTTCTGCCTTAACGCGACGACAAACGTCACATTTAGCAATGAACTCAGAAATTTCTCTCTTCATCCTAGTCCACCAGAACCTCTGGCGTAGGTCCTGATACATCTTAGTACTACCAGGATGAATCGTGAGAGGAGATTCATGAGCCTCCTTAAGGATCAGTTGTCGCAGATGTTGCTTCTTGGGAACCACCAAGCGATTCTCAAAGAACACAACACCCAGATCATCCATAGAGAAACATCCACCAATACCCTTGGCAATATTTCTCTTGATCCGGGTAATCCCCGTATCATGCTTCTGGGCTTCTATGATATGATCCATAAGAGTAGGTTTCGCCACCAAGGTAGAAAGGAATCCGTGAGGAGCAATGTGAAGGTTAAGCTTGCACAATTCCTCATGGAGAAGTGGTTGGCCCTGCTGTAACATGAGATTGTTGCAGTGAGACTTACGACTTAAAGCATCAGCCATAACATTGGCCTTGCCTGGGGTGTAAGTAATCCCTAAGTCGTAATCTGAGATCAACTACAGCCAACGTCTTTGCCTAAGGTTCAAATCTGGCTGGGTGAAGATATACTTGAGACTCTGGTGATCGGTGTAGATCTCGCAACGATTACCAAGAAGGTAATGTCGCCATGTCTTAAGTGCATAGACTACAACTGCAAGCTCTAGATCGTGTGTAGGATAATTTTCCTCATGTGGATGCAACTGTCGAGATGCATAGGCAATCACATGATGATCCTGCATAAGAATGCAACCTAGTCCCTGTCGGGAGGCATCACAGTAGATAACAAAGTCCTTAGTGAAACCCGGTGGCACAAGTATGGGAGCAGAAGTCAGGCGTCTTTTCAGTTCCTGAAAACTGTGCTCACACTATGGGGACCACTCAAACTTTTTATCTTTCTTGAGAAGTTCCGTGAGAGGTTTGGCCACTTTCGAGAAGTTCTCAACAAAGCGGCGATAATAGGTGGCTAGACCAAGGAAACTCCTGACTTGTTTAACTGTTTCAGGTGGAGTCCAATCAAGAACGGCCTGAACTCTCTCGGGATTGACAGCGATGCCCTTACCAGAGATTACGTGACCGAGATAGGTCACTTCTGGCAACCAAAATTCTCACTTGGAGAACTTGGCATAAAGGCGGTGCTCTCTAAGTTTTTCCAACACAAGCCTAAGGTGTTCGGCATGCTCTTCCTTGTTCTTCGAGTAGATCAGAATATCATCGAGGTAAACCACGACGAACTTATCTAAGTACTCCATGAAGATCGAGTTCATCAAGCGGGGGAATGTGGCTGGAGCATTGGTTAGACCGAAGGACATAACGGTGTACTCGTACTGGCCATAACGAGTGACAAAAGCCGTCTTAGGAATGTCTCCGTTTCTGATCTTGATTTGATGGTAGCCTAATCTCAAATCCATCTTGGAGAAGACTGAGGATCCAGCGAGCTGATCATACAGGTCGTTGATCCTGGGGAGCCGATACTTGTTCTTTATCATGACCAAATTAACGGGACGATAATCTACAACCATCCATTCCATGCCATCCTTCTTCTTGACAAAAAGGACGGGACAAGCCCAAGGAGAAGAACTAGGACGGATGAAACCCTTTTGCAAGGACTCATCAAGTTGTTTCTTAAGCTCAGCTAATTCTTGGGGTGCCATCTTGTAAGGTCTCCTAGAAATTGGAACAGTTCCTGGAATAAGATCTATGACAAACTCTACATCCCTGTCAGGTGGAACACCTGGTAGTTCCTCTGGAAAGACATCCGGAAAGTCACGGACTACCAGGATATCTTCAAGGTCTGGGAGGGGGCTGGCATTAAGGGAATAGAGTTGACGCTTTGCAACTCTAGTGGAGACAGTGACTATCTTGCTAGAAGGGTGTGTAAGCTGAACAGACCTAGTGTAACAATCGATCTTGGCATGATGAGCTGTCATCCAGTCCATACCCAAGATGATGTTAATATCTGAAGACTTGAGGGCTATGAGTGAGGCAAGGAATACAAGTCTGTCAACAAGGATACCATTACCATGGCTTATTCTGGTAGTTTTCCATCTAGACCCTGGGGTTTGGATTTCGAGCGTAGTTGGCATATCACAAAATGACATGTCGTGCAAACGGGCATGGCCTTCAGAGATGAAGGAGTGAGATGCTCTGGTATCGAACAGAACCGAGGCTGGATGGCAATTGACAAGGAGTGTACCAAGAACAACATTTGGATCATCATGAGCATCTTTAGCTGAGACGTGATGCACACGTCCATGTTTTGTGGGAGCTGGATTGGCATTGATCGTCTTGCGTGGTGGCTTACCACGAAGAACGGACTTCTCGGGCTGGGGTGGAGCAAGACTCGCCTGAGAGCAGTCACGTGCATAGTGTCCTGGCTTTCCGCATGTGAAGCAAGTCCCTGAGGTAGGTCGTGGACCCGCATTGACAAGCGGTTTACCAATGGGCTTGGGTGGAGCATAAGACTGAGCTAGATGAGGCACCTCATAAGATGGCCTCGGAGAATATCTGGATGGAAGAGCGAAGTTTGGAACCCAAATCCGGCGCTTCTGGGAACTAGAACCGGAGGAAGATCCCAAATCACGGGTGTGCTTACGAGACTCCTCGTAAGTGAGCTGAGCGGTCTCTGCAGTGATGGCCTTGTTCACAAGAGCCTGGAATGTATGGCAATGATGCAAGTGAAGATCACGACGCAGCTTGGGGTTGAGACCTTTCCGGAACCTAGCCTGCTTCTTGGCGTCCGTGGACACTTCTTCTGTAGCATAGCGGGCGAGGTTCTCAAACTCTCTACTATAAGCATCAACAGCCATCTTAGCCTGGGTAAGACTACAGAACTCTTCTCTCTTGCGATCGATGAGAGCTTGAGGAATGTGATGCTCGCGAAAATCCTCAGTGAAATCTCTCCAGGTAGGAATCTGGCCAGCTGGAATCATGGCGTCATAGTTCTGCCACCAAAGACTAGCAGGACCTTCCAGGTGATATGTGGCATAGATGACCTAGTCCTCTTCAGCTACGTTTGCAGAACGCAGCTTGTGAGTGATACTACGGAGCCAGTCATCTGCATCGAGCGGTTCAATGGGATGATGGAAGGTGGGTGGTTTCAGACGAATGAAGTCATGGATGGTTGCTGACTCTTTGTACTGATGTGGTGTTCTCCTCAATACGTGCCAACAAGCGGTTAGACTCTCGCTTGTTCCTCTCCATCTCTAGCATGACCTCTGCCAACGAAGGTTGGTCGGGAGGATCCTCCTCGTCCCTACCACCTCCGTGGTTCTTTCTACGAGCAACTGAACCTCGGGTAACTGACGACATCCTGAGAAATGAAACCAAGGACGGAATCAGCATCAACCAGGCTGTAGAAAGTAGGACAAGAAATGGGTATCTCTCGAACTCCTAGGACAAATCCGGCAGCATAACGGCAGTAAAATGCTCAGAATGAGACATCCTGCTAACAAAGGGTAGTACCACAACTCAAAAACATCACTCAAGGTTCTGTGATAGTACTAAACAATCCACACCGGAAGAACTTGATTACAGGAGTATGACTCTCATCAAACAATCCTATGGAACTACAGAGTAGTAACTCGTGATCCTGATAGACGGAAGAGATAGCCTAGTTCCTTAACCCCGTAGGAAAGGTAGGATGACTTAGATAAGAAGACATGAGGTATAAGGAGTAAAAAGAGCCTTACGTTCCCTTCCACAATCAATTCCCTTATATAACTAAAGAATTTCTAGACTCAACTTCGACCAGTTTGGCTTGGTAATTCTACAGGCAGTCAGGCTCTGATACCAAAGCTGTCGGGACCCCGATCCTAAGTCATACCGGTCTAGCATGTAATACACCATATCACCTTGCGGCCTCACGCACGGTATCCCCACGGGTGCCACCTTACCTGGCCCGGGACTGTTTGCGCATTTTGGCTCACGTATATGATAGTGTCGCTAGCATCCATATGACAGAGAACCCGAGCCGACATGACCAGTTATAAACCAAAAGTGGCACTAAATTACAGAGACAGGCATACATGACCCAGCAACGAACGTGTCGATCATCAACGTATGAACCCAAGTCGTAGCAAGCTACAAGGACTTAAAGGAACCACGCGTGACATTTCCCCTAAGGGACAGACACATGAACGAAGAAGGATACATGCCGGTCAGCCTAAGTGTTCCAGAGCAGTAGCAAGCTACCAAGGCTTAGTGGAAGCACTAGGAGACATTTCTCTGTAAGATAGGCTACCAAGGGTAAACAACTAGGTGTCGGATCCCACACATACCAAGCATTTCAATATCATACACACAATATGCTCGATATGTGCAAATACAACATGGCATCACAACAAGACTCTAAGAAACAAAGTATTTATTCATTAGGCTCCGAGGAGCCAGATATTACAAACATGGGTCTCATGAACCAACATTCAGAGCATACGAGCAACAAGCGGAAGCACAACATGTCTGACTACAGACATCTATAAATGAAAAAGGCTGGAGAGCCTGACTATCTACAACACTCGTCCAAGATCGTAGCTGAGGTAACAAGCTACTTGTCGAAGTCCAAGCGGAACTACTAGTGAGACATCAATCTCATCTGCAAAACATAAATTAAGCAAACATGAGTACAAAGGTACTCAGCAAGACTTACATCAGATCCTATCATACATGCATTTGTATCAAGAAGTCATAGTGGGGTTTAGTTGCAGCAAGCCAGCTTTGACTCAGTGGCTATCCTGTTCTACGACTGCTGGTAATTCTTTTGAGGTGGCGCACACGAGTCCACTAAACACCACACAATACACCACTATGGATTCATCCCCGTCTCCCTACGAGAAGGCCATCCATAGCACTCACACTTGTCTTGAGTATTTTAGGGTATCCACTTTCAGTTGTCTATGTACCACGTAAGCATCCAAGAAGTCCATAACCGTGGACCCAGCTATTCTAATAGATCATGATAAACCCTGCAGGGGTGTACTTCTTCACACACGCTCTCGCCACTTACCACCATGTACACGACGTGTATCTCGGCAAGCTTCAAGCGGAAGCCTGGCGAGGGTGTCGGCCACGACCTGACTAACCACACAAGACTCTAATCCAGGTTTATCACCTATTCGGGTTACATCCGCAAGGGAGTCCGTCCGAGGTTTCCATCACGGCCCCAAATGATGTGTACAGGGTTCCCGAGCCCACCATCCGGGTGCCACTCGGTACACCGGGCCACGTGTGCCTAGTCCGTCCCAAGCCCACCCTGCCGGGTGCCACTTGGTAGAGAAATAACACTACCTACAAACACCAGAAACTAGTTGCGACTCCTGGACAGAGATCAAGTTGATTAATAAGCCGAGAGGGGTCGAGTTATCGGAACCCAATGTGTGGTAGTAGCTAGTCATTGGACAACATACACAGAACTCAGTGCTTAAGGACGGTTCCAGTGAGACAACCCACCATGTACTCCTACATGGCCTCTCACCGCTACCTTTACCAAATCGTGTTCACACACTTAACGCTCAGCATCAGAACATATCACTGCATTCCAATTCATTCCCAATGAATCAGACCTGACATACTCTAAGCAATAGCAAGCAAGGCATGGTAAGATCACAACATGGCTTCAATCAACTCCTACACATGCTAGTGGGTTTCAACTATTTACTGTGGCAATGACATGTCATGCAGAGGAATGGGTTCAACTACCGCAGCATAAAGTAGCAGTTGAAACGTTGTTGTCCTAATGCAATAACAGGGAGCAGGAGCGGGAGAGTAGGATTGTATCAGAATGAACAAAGGGGTTTGCTTGCCTGGTATAACAACATGTAGAGCACTGCTCCTCTGACAGGTACTCTGGAACGGTCTCCGGAGCAGAACCTATCGAGAAGGACGGTGCCAGCAATCAAACACAAGCATATGCAACAATATGATGCATGAATATGGCATGAAGGTATGATGTTGTTTGAGCTAATGCAGCTAGCATTTTATTTGGTTGAATTCCATTTGAACCAAGGGTTCAAATGCAACTCTAGAATAAGCATTTTTAAATGCCATTTATGTGTTTTCATATAAACAGTGGGTATAACTTCATTTGTCATGCATGAAAATGGTACAGATGGATAGATTGAGTTTTTTGATAAATTTTCATATATAAATTATTTCATTCTGAGCTACGGTTGAATTTCCGTGATTTTTTGAAGTTTAAACCAATTTCTGAAATAAATAAATCATTTAAGATTTATTTAAATTCCAGAACTAGAATACTGCGTCAGCATGACCCAAGCATGACGTCAGCAGGTCAATCAGGCTGACCAGAGTCAAACCTGACAGTGGGGTCCACTGGTCAGTGACTCAGTTAATTAACTGGGTTAATTAACACTAAAACTAATCCTAACAAAAAGTCAGCAGGACTCAGTTAATTAACTGGGCTAATCTAATTAACAAAATTACTTAATTAAAACTAAACAGTCAACTAACTGGAGGGTTGGGGCCCACCTGTCATTGACCCAGGGGGTCAAATCCTGGTCAACCCCCGGCTAACACGCCGGCATTTAGCCGCCGGCGGCAGCATACGCGGCGGAGGGCGTCGGGATTGGGCCCTCGACGTCCAAATGGACGGCCGAGGCCATCTGCAGGCAGCGGAGGCTCGCCCGCATCCATCCACGCCAATGGGGGGGTTGCGGGGGCGCCGGAGTTCGGGCCTCATTGAAAACGGAGCTACGGGGCACGGGGAGGCGAACTGCTGGGTGATACGACCTCCTGGTGAGGCACTGAGTGCGGTGACGTGCTCGGTTTTGAGCGTGCGTGGCTGTGGCCACGGCGGCGGCATCGCCGGCGGCGGCAAGCTTCGGTAAAAAAGGGGGCGACATCTAGAGGGCGTAAACGACGGCAAGGACATGGGGGAAAGACCATGGGGCTCACAGGGAGGCGGCGGAGTAGCTTAGTGGGCTCGGGGACGTCCCAGAGATGGCGAATTCGTCGACGGCGTCCGGCAGCCGTGCGGAGAAGATGAGCTCGAGGACGAGGCCTCAGGGCGTCCGGGGTCCTGCGGTTCGGCGTAGAGGTGCACAGCAGCGAGGCGGAGCTCGGGGGCTCGTCGGAGAGGCGAGGGGGAGGCGGTGGCTATGGTAATGGCGAACGGCGGCGACGACGCGCTCGGGTCCGAGCGGAGAGAGGGAGACAGAGGGGGGAGGGCGACGAGAGAGAGCTAGAGAGGTATGGGGAGGTGTGTGGCATCATCCAGAACAGCCAGGCGTCGAGGGAGGGAAGCAGGCAGGCAGGAGGTGGTGCGGCGCGGCGGTGCACGCGTTGGGCACGCGCCCCTAGCCTCCTGGCGCGAGGTTGGGGGTGACTGGCGCTGCGAGTCACCTGGGCTGGCTGCTGGGCCAAGCAGTTGGGCCACCAGGGTGGCACAGGTAAAGCCCTTCCCTTTTTATTTTTTTATTTTCTATTTTTCTGACATTTTTTGATTTGAAAGAAAAACATTTAAATTATTCTGACAATTTTGTTTGGACTAGAAGGAGTATTCCAAAGCCCCCCACAAAATCCAGAATTATTGGACATATATAAAATATATAATAAATGTATATATCCAAAGCAAATATTTATTGCATTAATTCCAAAAGCCCAAGAAAAATATTTATGAGCTCCTAATAATATTGGTTTGATTGTTATCTCTAACCAATATTTTCATAGAGCAACATGAACATTTTCTTGGCCCCTTTTGGAGCAATTTTTATTTGGATTATTTTTCAAAAATATTTCTGAGGCTTTCACATGTCCTCAATTCAATTTCATTTGAAAATTAAACATGATGCAAACATCAAGACTAGCCTAGTGCATACCAGAACTAGGGTTGTGACATACTGTGAGGGACTCCATATCTGAATATCAGCTCTCTGATGAAACTGATGGCAGTGCTTGAATCAAGTTTCTTTATAGGCTTGGCTTTGATCCATTTGGTGAATTTGTCGACTGCCACAAGAAAATGAGTGAAACCACTTCTGCCAGTCCTGAAGGGTCCAACCAATGTCCAACCCCCAAACAGCAAATGGCCAGACCAAAGGAATAGTCTTCAAGGCATACGCGGGCCTGTGAGACATGTTTGAATAGAACTGATAGCCTTCACACTTGTCGACTATATCTTTTGCCATCTCATTTGCTCACGGCCTGTAGAATTCGGCTTGGTATGCTTTGGCAACAATGGTCCGAGAGTACGCATCATGACCACAGGTCCCCGAGTGGATCTCATTCAAAATCATTCGACCTTCCTCCGCGGAAATGCAACGCTGGGCGACTCCTATCACACTTTCCCTGTAAAGCTGCCCACTTATCACGGTGAAGGCTTTGGATCGACGGACAATTTGGTGGGCCTCATCTTCGTCTTCTGGGAGTTCCTACCTGACCAGGTATGCGATATACGGCACTGTCCAGTCGAGGGTGATCACTAAAACCTCCATGACCTAGTCGATTACAGCTAGGACTTCAATCTCAGTCGGATTGGTTGAACTTATCGGTTGCGGGGCTCTTCCGTGAAGGGATCTTCCTTCACTGACGGGGTGTGGAGAAGCTCCAAGAACACATTACTGGGGATAGGTTTCTGAGTGGAACCTATCTTCGCCAGATCATCAGCAAGTTCATTCTTGATTCTAGGTACGTGGTGGAGCTCCAACCCTTCAAACTTCTTATCTAACTTTCTCACTGCGTTGCAATAACCAGTCATTGTTGTACTCTTGACATCCCATTCCTTCATTACTTGATTGACCACCAAGTATGAGTTGCCGTATACCATCAGGCGTCGGACGCTGAGTGAGATGGCCATACGCAACCCATACAAAAGTGCCTCATACTCAGCTTCATTGTTTGAAGAATCAAAGTGAATTTGGAGTACATAGCTAAGCTTGTCGCCTCTGGGGGACACCAAAACCACACCTGCACCAGATCCATTCAGCATCTTGGATCCATCAAAAAACATAGTCCAATGTTTCGACTGAACTTGAGTCGGTTGCTCCTCTTCAATCCACTCGGCAACGGAATCTGTTATTGCTTGAGACTTGATTGCTTTCTTTGCCTCGAACTTGATATCCAACGGAAGGAGTTCAATTGCCCATTTAGCCAGTCGAACAGTTGCGTCCCGATTGTTCAGAATTTTAGATAATGGAGCATCGCTGATGACTGAAACTGAGTGATCTGCAAAGTAATGTGCAACTTTATTCGCGGTCAAGAAAATTCCATACACAAACTTCTGATAAAGTGGATATCTCTGCTTGGACGGAGTCAAGACTTCGGAAATATAGTACACTGGGCGTTGAACTTTGTAGGCTTTGCCTTCTTCCCGCTCGACCGTGAGCACTGTGCTGACAACTTGTCTAGTGGCTGCGATGTATAACAACAGAGGCTCTTTGCTAATTGGGGCAGCAAGCACCATCTGGGTGGAAAGCAGGGCTTTGAGCTCTTCAAATGTTGCTTCAGCTTCAGAATTCCACTCGAACTTGTCAGACTTCTTCATCAGTCGGTAAAGAGGTAATGCCTTTTCACCGAGACGCGAGATGAATCGACTCAATGCGGCCAAACAACTAGTAAGCTTCTGAACATCGTGCACACGCACATGGTGTTTCATTCGGAGGATTGTGCTAACATTTTCTGGGTTTGCGCCGATCCCTCATTCGGAAACAAGGAAACCGAGCAACTTTCCACCCGAGACTACGAATGTGCACTTTGACGGGTTAAGCTTGATATATAACTTCTCAAGTTTGCAAATGTTTCAGCGAGATCAGTTAGTAGGTCGGAACCTTTATGTGACTTGACCACGATGTCATCCATGTATGCTTCCACATTCCGACTGATCTGTTTGAGCAGGCACTTCTGAATCATGCGCATGAATGTGGCGCCAGCATTCTTGAGGCCAAAAGGCATGGTAACATAACAAAAACACCAGAATGGGGGTGATGAAGGCTATTTTTATTTCATCAGGCCCATACAATAAGATCTGATGGTACCTGGAATATGCGTCCAAGAAGGACAAACGCTCACACCCCGTAGTCGAGTCGACAATTTGATCGATGCGGGGGAGGGGGAAGTGATCTTTCGGGCAGGCCCGATTGATATGTTTGAAATCAATGCACATGCGGAGTGACTTATCTTTCTTGGGAACCACGACAACATTGGGGAGACACTCAGAGTGGTATATCTCGCGGATGAACTCAGCTGCCAGGAGCCGAGTCACCTCCTCGCCAATCGCCTTTCTCTTCTCTACGGCGGACCGACGGAGATGCTATTTAACGGTTTTTGCTTTCGGGTTGAATCGCAAATGGTGCTCAGCCAGTCCACTGGGTACACCTGGCATTTCAGAGGGTTTCCATGCAAAGATGTCCCAGTTCTCACGGAGGAACTAGCTGAGTGCTTCTTCCTATTTGCTGTCAAGTGTTGTTGAGATGTGAGTCGGAGCAGCATTGGGATCAGTCAGATGAATATGCACAGGCTTCGTCTCTCCAGCCGACTGAAACGTAGACTCAGAAGCAGGTTTCTTGGCTCACATAAAATCACTCGGATCTGCATTCTTCTGATATTCTTCCATTTCCATTGCTGCCATCTGTTCATCGGCAATCTTTGAGCCCTCCTGGAAGAACTCTTCTACTTTCTGCCAATCTCCAGTGACCGTGATCACGCCTTTGGGTCCAGGCATCTTTAAATCAAGGTACACGTTGTCACGCCCAAGATGCGATTCTATCTCGATCACTAGATAAAACTTGTGATTCAGGCACAACCGCATTTTGGGCGCTTAGCAAGATGGATATCATTACATCGTACCATTACATACATAGATGGGGATACATACAAGTCATACAATTCACATGAATACAACAACATCACATACAAGACATCCGACTATGGATGCAAACATGAAAGCACAACGACATCCATCCTGCTATCCCAGGCTGCCGACCAGGAACCTATCCCAAGACTGAAGAAGAAGAAGAAGAAAGAACTCCAACACAAGTAAACATCGCTCTCACGTCAAGTCATCGGAAACCTGCACCTGCAATTGTTGTTGTAGTAATTGTGACCCGCGAGGACTCAGTAATCCCATAACCATGGGTATCAAGACTAGCAAAGCTTAATGGGTATGGAGAGGTTAAGTGGTGAGGTTGCAGCAGCGGCTAAGCATAGTATGGTGGCTAACTTACGAGTACAAGAATAAGATGAGCATCTACGCAAACGGTCGCAAACTAGTAATGATCGCTAAGATATCCTGAACTACCTACGAGTCAAACATAACCCCACCATGTTCTCATCACAAAGTGAAAAGAGATGGTCATGATTATTCACACGGTTGATGTATTTTTATTTCGGATCCTCTGTCAAGTTTCCTACAACCGGACATTAACAAATTCCAATCTGCCACATAACCACGGGCACGGCTTTCGAAAGATCATAACCCTGCAGGGGTGTCCCAACTTATCCCATCACAAGCTCTCACGATCAGCAGAGATAAAAATACCCCTTATCTTAGGGACAACCCGATCAGACTCGGAATCCCGGTGCACAAGACATTTCGACAATGGTAAAACAAGTCCAGCAAGACCTCCCGGCGTGCCGACACCCTGATAGTAGCCGCGCGTATCTCGTCTGAGGCCATGTCCGGATGAGCACATCGTACAACGACCAAATACCCCAAGTTGCCAAGGGGCGCCGCCGCAAATGACTCTAGTTTGGGACCAACACCATCGGCACTAGCCCCCTGTAATGTAGAATAAAGAACCCAGGGACGCAACCCCTGATACGTCTCCAACGTATCTATAATTTTTGATTGTTCCATGCTATTATTTATGATGTCTTGGATGTTTAATGGGCTTTGTCATACACTTTTATATCATTTTTGGGGCTAACCTACTAACCCAAAGGCCTAGTCCAGATTGCTGTTTTTGCCTGTTTCAGGGTTTTGCAGAAAAGGAATATCAAACGGAGTCCATACGGAATGAAACCTTCGGGAGAGATATTTTTGGAGAAAATCATGCACGGGAGACTTGAGAACCACGGAGTAGGGGGCACGAGGTGCCCACGAGGGTGGGGGGGCGCCCCCCTTCCCAGGGCGCACCCCCTGCCTCGTGGGGCCCTCATGAGTCCCCCGGTGTCCTCCTTCCTCCTATATAAGCCTACGTACCCCGAAACCATCAGCAACAGAGACAAAACCCTAATTCCACCGCCGTAACCTTCTGTTCCCGTGAGATCCCATCTTGGAGCCTGTTCCGAAGCTCCGCTGGAGAGGGGATCCATCACGGAGTGCTTCTACATCATCATCATCGCCCTCACCATGAGTTGTGAGTACTTTACCACAGACCTTCGGGTCCATAGCTAGTATCTAGATGGCTTCTTCTCTCTCTCTGGATCTCAATACAAAGTTCTCATCGGTCATCGAGGAGATCTATTCGATGTAATCTCTTTTTGCGGTGTGTTTGTCGAGATCCGATGAATTGTGGGTTTATGATCAAGATTATCTATGAGAAATATTTGGTTCTTTTATGAACTCTTTATGTGTGCTCATAATACCCTTGCAAGTCTCTTCGAATTATAGGTTTGGTTTGGCCTACTAGATCTATAGTTCTTGCAATGGGAGACGTGCTTGGCTTTGGGTTCAATCTTGCGGTGTCCTTTCCCAGTGATAGTAGGGGCAGCAAGGAACGTATTGTATTGTTGCCATCGAGGATAAAAAGATGGGGTTTATATCATATTGCTTGAGTTTATCCCTCTACATCATGTCATCTTGCTTAAGGCGTACTCTGTTCTTATGAACTCAATACACTAGATGCATGCTGGATAGCGGTCGATGTGTGGAGTAATAGTAGTAGATGCAGGCAGGAGTCGGTCTACTTGTCTCGGACGTGATGCCTATATACAATGATCATGCCTAGATAGTCTCATAATTATTCACTTTTCTATCAATTGCTCGACAGTAATTTGTTTACCCACCGTAGAATATCGTTATCATGAGAGAAGCCACTAGAGAACACTATGGCCCCCGGGTCTATTCTCAACATATCAATCCACATCTACTTTACTTTTTCCGCTTTTACTTTTTGTTCTTATAAACAAATATACCAAAAATATAAACTATCATCTCTATCAGATCTCACTTTCGTAAGTGACCGTAAAGGGATTGACAACCCCTTGTCGCGTTGGTTGCGAAGTTCTTATTTGTTTGTGCAGGTGCGAGGGACTCGCGTGTGGTCTCCTACTAGATTGATACCTTGGTTCTCAAAAACTGAGGGAAATACTTTCGCTACTGTGCTGCATCTCCCTTTCCTCTTCGAGGGAATACAACGCAAGCTCGAGAAGTAGCAAGAAGAATTTCTGGCGTCGTTGCCGGGGAGGCTTACGCAAAATTCATATACCAAGTACCTATCACAAACCCTTATCCTTCGCATTACATTTTTTGCCTCTCGTTTTCCTCTCCCCTACTTCACCCTTGTCGTTTTATTTGCCCCCCTTCTGCCGTGTATTTATTGTTCGCTTGCTTCTTGTTTGCTTGTGTGTGTTGGATTGCTTGCTTGTCACTATGGCTCAGAACAATACCAAATTGTGTGACTTCTCCAATACCAACAATAATGATTTTATTAGCACTCCGATTGCTCCTATTACCGATGCTGAATCTTGTGAGATCAATGTTGCTTTGTTGAATCTTGTCATGAAAGATCAATTCTCTGGCCTTCCTAGTGAAGATGCCGCTACCCATCTAAACAACTTTATTGATTTGTGTGATATGCAAAAGAAAAGGGATACGGATAACGATATTGTTAAATTGAAGTTATTTCCGTTTTCACTTAGAGATCGTGCTAAAACTTGGTTTTCCTCTTTGCCTAGAAATAGTATTGATTCGTGGAATAAGTGCAAAGCTGCTTTTATCTCTAAGTATTTCCCTCCTGCTAAGATCATCTCTCTTATAAACGATATTATGAATTTTAAGCAACTAGATCATGAGCATGTTGCACAAGCTTGGGAGAGAATGAAACTAATGATATGTAATTGGCCTACACATGGTTTGAATCTATGGATGATTATTCAGAACTTTTATGCTGGCTTGAATTTTGCTTCTAGAAATCTTTTAGATTCGGCCGCAGGAGGCACTTTCATGGAAACTACCTTAGGAGAAGCTACCGAACTCCTAGATAATATCATGGTCAATTATTCTCAATGGCACACCGAAAGATCTACTAGTAAAAAAGTGCATGCTATTGAAGAAATTAGTGTTTTGAGTGGAAAGATGGATGAACTTATGAAATTATTTGCTGCTAAGAGTGCTTCTTCTGATCCTAATGATATGCCTTTTTCCACTTTGATTGAAAATAGCAATGAATCTTTGGATCTGAATTTTGTTGGTAGGAATAATTTTGGTAACAATGCTTATAGAGGAAATTTTAATCCTAGTCCTTTTCCTAGTAATTCCTCTAATAATTTTGGTAATTCCTACAACAACTCTTATGGAAAGATGCCTTCTGAATTTGAAACTAGTTTTAAAGAGTTTATGATCTCGCAAAAGAAATTCAATGCTATGCTTGAAGAGAAATTGCTTAAGATTGATGAATTGGCTAGAAGTGTGGATAGAATTACTCTTGATGTTGATTGTTTGAAACTTAGATCTATCCCACCTAAGCATGATATCAACGAGTCTCTCAAAGCCATGAGAATTTCCATTGACGAATGCAAAGAAAGAACCGTTAGGATGCATGCTAAAAGACATAATTATATTAAGGCGTGTTCTTCTAGTTATCATGAAAATAAAGATGAAGATCTGAAAGTTATTGATGTGTCTCCTATTAGATCCTTGTTTTCTAGTATAAATCTTGATGAAGATAGGATTGGGATGATTCTGCTTTAAGGTGTTCCAATGATTCAGAGTTTTTAGATCTTGATGCTAAAATTGTTAAAAGTGGGAGTGAAGAGATTAAAACTTTGCATAGTGATGAACACACTACTTTGGATTTTAAGGGATTCAATTATGATAATTTCTCTTTGATTGATTGTATTTCCCTGTTGCAATCCTTACTAAATTCTCCGCATGCTTATAGTCAAAATAAAGCTTTCACCAAACACATAGTTGATGCTTTGATGCAATCTTATGAAGAAAAACTTGAGTTAGAAGTTTCTATCCCTAGAAAGCTTTATGATGAGTGGGAGCCTACTATTAAAATAAAAATAAAAGATCATGAATGCTATGCTTTGTGTGATTTGCGTGCAAGTGTCTTCACTATCCCAAAAACTTTGTGTGATTTGCTAGGGTTCCATGAGCTTGATGATTGTTCTTTAAATTTGCATCTTGCGGATTCCACTATTAAGAAACATACGGGAAGAATTAATGATGTTCTTATTATTGCCAATAGGAATTTTGTGCCCGTAGATTTCATTGTTCTTGATATAGATTGCAATCCTTCATGTCCTATTATTCTTGGTAGACATTTCCTTAGAACGATTGGTGCAATTATTGATATGAAGGAAGGAAATATTAGATTACTATTTCGTTAAGTAAAGGCATGTAACACTTTCCTAGAAAGAAAATCAAATTACCATATGAATCTATTATGAGAGCCACTTATGGATTGCCTTCCAAGGATGGCAATACCTAGATCTATTTTGTATCGTGCCTAGCTAGGGGCGTAAAACGATAGTGCTTGTTTGGAGGCAACCCAATTTTTTTTTGCTGCTGTTAGAGAATAAATATTACATCTAGCTTCTGTTTAGATGTGGTTTCATGTTTTGTTTAGTGTTTGTGCCAAGTAGAACCTTTGGGAAGACTTGTGTGAAGTTTATGTGATCTTGCTGTGAAAAAACAGAATCGTTAGCGCTCGCTAGAATGGTAATCAGATTTTACTGGAGCGTGCTATTTAGTTGATTCTTTTTGCAGATGATTAATAGACAAATTCCTCACGTTTACCAATTTAGTTTGAATTTTTTGGAGTTACGGAAGTATGTGAAACGTGCAGATTACTACAGACTGTTCTGTTTTTGACAGATTCTGTTTTCCGTGTGTTGTTTGCTTATTTCAATGCATCTATGAGTAATATTGGGAGGTATTTTTTTTTCGGGAAAACGCAAAAGCTTTGCGTTTCATTATATTGAAAAGGAAGAGTGTTTTAATTTACAGCCCGCTTAGGAGGCGAGTTACAGTCCGGGGACATGAGTTAGTGCACATCCCAGGTCGAGGGCAAGACTACTCGCAGTCCAGCAGCTCCTGCCGCAGCCCAGAGTTTAGCCTCCTCCTTGATGCCTTGAAGTAGCGTTTGAGTGGATGGGCGCGCGCCGTTGAAAATGCAATCGTTGCGGTGCTTCCAGATCATCCAGGACGTGAGAAGTGTCGTGGTCGCCAGCCCTTTACGCATCGCCTTGGGCGTGGCTTGTCGGGCATCATGCCACCAGTCGAAGAGGGCAGCCTCATTGTCCGGGGGTCTGCATGTCATGCGCATCCAGGAGAGGATCTCAAACCAGATGTGTCGCGAGAAAGGGCATCCAAGAAGAAGATGGCGCAATGTTTCAGGCTCCTGGCAGCAGAGGGGGCAACTGTTGTGGTGCGGCAGTCCATGCCGGGCGAGACGATCCGCCGTCCAACATCGATCCAGGCTGACGAGCCAGAGGAAAAATCTCACTCTTGGGGGTGCCCAGCTCTTCCATGTGAGCTTCCAGTTGCTGCATGTCATCGAGCCGTGGAATGAAGCAAGGTAAGCAGATTTGGCTGTGTAGGTGCCCGATGTGGTCCACTTCCAGACGAGCTGGTCTGGTGCGTCTGAGAGCGTCAAGTGCTCGATCAGGCGCCAGAGAAGGATATACTGGCCGATCTCATGAATGCCAACAGCTCCATGGATGTCCCGCGCCCAAAGGTGTCCTGGCAGGCCGTCAGCCACCGTTGTAGTTTTCCTTCTTCTTTTAGGGATGCACGAGTGTAGAAGTGCGCAATTTCACGGACAGAGCGTCCTCCAATCCATCTATCCTCCCAGAACATTGTGGTCTGGCCGTTGCCAAGGACGGTGTATGTGCTGGCAGAAAAGAAGGCGCGCTCTTCAGCGGAGAACTGGAGGTCCAGGCCACTCCAGGCGCGACGATCGTCGGTGCGGCTGAACCATAGCCATCGAACACGAAGCGATAGGCCCGTACGCTCCAAGTCGTGGACTCCCAGCCCGCCCAAGGACAGTGGGCGGGCGACACGGCGCCAGTTGACATGGCAGTGTCCTCCGTTAGCTTCGGCGCGGCCAGCCCAGAGGAAGCCGCGTTGGATTTTTTCGATTAGCTTGAGGGTCTTCTTAGGAGGGGCAAGCACAAGCAGTTGGTGTAGTGGAATCGCGCCTAGGACCGATTTCACTAGGGCAAGGCGGCCGGCTCGGTTCATCAGCCACGCCTTCCACGAGGGAAGGCTCATAGCAATTCTGTCGACAAGGGGCAGCAGCTGGGCGGCAGTGGGTCGCCGGATGGTGAGGGGGATGCCCAGGTAGGTAATGGGTAGCTCGACAATTGGACAGCCCAGGAGCTGGACGGCGGGAGCAGCCTCGTCAGCCTCGCATCGGATCAGTGTGGCAGCACTCTTGGCGTAGTTAACATGCAGTCCGGAGGCCCGGCCGAACAGGTGCAGGATGGCCTTTATAGCTTGGATGTCCTCGGAATTGGGATGGCAGAATAGGACAACGTCATCCGCATACAGCGAGATTGTCGGGATGGATCTTGTGGGATGCAATCTGTGCAGGACTCCCATGTCAGCAGCTCGCTTGAAGAGGCGCCCAAGAGTGTCCACGGCGAGGACGAACAGCTGGGGTGAGACAGGGTCACCTTGGCGCAGGCCCTGTCGGTGCCAGATTGGCGGGCCAGGGCTTCCGTTGAGCAGCACCTTCGTGCTAGCGGAAGACAGCAAGATCGCGAGCCACTCCAAGAATCGGTCTCCGAAGCCATACTGTCGCAGCACCTCGAAGAGGAATGGCCATGAGAGCGAGTCGAAGGCGCGAGCCAGGTCAAGCTTGAGGAGGATGCGCGGCGCGCCGAGCTGGTGCAGTAATCGTGCGGACTGCCGAACAAGGATGAAGTTGTCGTGGAGACTGCGGCCAGAGATGAAGGCATTCTGGTTGTTGCTGACGAGCGAGTCCAGCTTTGGGGCGAGGCGGAGCGACAACACCTTGGCGAAGATCTTGGCCGCCAAGTGAATAAGGTTGATCGGCCTGTAATCTCGCAGCCCGCTTGCATCAGCGCGTTTTGGAAGCAGCGATAGGAAGGCTTCATTGAGGCGCGAGAAGCCGCGGCCGCGTAGGTCGTAGAGTTGCTGGAAGACGGCGACGAAGTCATTTTTGATGACGGGCCAGCAGGCGCGGAGGAACTCCGCGGTGAAGCCGTCCGGCCCCGGGGCCTTGCGCGCAGGCAGCCGCTTGACGGCATTCCAAATTTCCTCGTCGGTGAAGGGCGCGTCGAGCTCAAGTAGGTCGTCGACGGGCTGGATGAGCTGCGCGAGGTTGAGCGTGCAGTCGCGGTGGGTAGCGGTGCCCAGGAGGTCGTCAAAATGCGCAAAAGTGGCCGCGGCCATGTCGTTGTGGCCGGTAAGGACCTGTTCCTCCACGGCCAGGTTGTGAATTTTGTTCTTTTGGCGACGATAGGAGCACTGGCGATGGAAGAAGGAGGTGTTTGCATCCCCGTCCCGGAGAGAGGCAACACGCGCTCGTTGACGTGCAATGGTGCGCTCAAGCGATGCCAGCCCCATGTAGGATGCTTTTATTTGACGACGGAGCCAATCCTCATGCGCGGTGAGAGGCCGGCTCTCTTGCGCGGCGTCGAAGCGGAGCAGCAGCTCGCGGGAGAGGGCCATCTTATGGCGCACGTTGCCAACATTACGGGCGCTCCAGCTAGTCAGCTTGCGTGCCGTGGCTTGCAAGCGTAGCCTGAGGCGCTCAAATGGGTCAGCAGAGCCTGTAGAGTGCCAAGCCGCAGCTACCAACTCCTGAAATCCTGGCAGCCGAACCCAGAAGTCCTCGAAGTGGAAACGGCGGCGACCAGGCGGTGCTGGGGAGCAGCCCAGGAGGAGGGGGCTGTGATCCGATACTACGGAGGCAAGGCATCGTAGGTGGCACTCGCTGTGCCGCTCCTCCCAATCCACCGTGCACAATACTCTATCCAGGCGCACCAACGTTGGAGTTGATCTTTCGTTGGACCATGTGTATCGGCGGCCACTGAGGTACACCTCCTTGAGCGCCAAGTTGTTGATGAGACGCCGAAACCGGCCCATCATGCGCCTGTCGACGTTCCCATTGTTCTTGTCCTCGTCCCGGTAAATGAGGTTGAAGTCACCACATAGTAGCCACGCGCCCGGGCAAGCAACGCGTAGGTCGCGAAGCTCCTGGAGGAAGGTGATCTTATCGGCGTCAGATTGGGGTCCATAGACCACCGTGATCCACCAAGGCTCGTGGTGGCTCGAGGGGGTAGCCACCTTGGCTGACAGCGTGTTGGCGGTGAGCATGGGATTGGTGATTGTCACTTCCCTGCTTTTCCATGCCAACAAAATGCCTCCACGAGTTCCGATCGCCGGCAAGTATACGTACTCATCAAACTCAGAGCCGAGCGTCTCAAGGACAACCGACGAGCAAATCAAAGCCATTTTCGTTTCCTGGAGACAGACAATGGTGGCGCCACTAGACATGATCAGCGAGCGGACAGTGGTGCGTCTAGCACGTGCGTTGAGGCCACGCACGTTCCATATCGCAATCTTGAGGTCGTGATCCATCAACCCGAGGTCGACGAGGGGCCGAGCACAAGGCTAGACCGCAATCGCGCCCCCGGTGGGCGTCACAGTGGCATGCACGGGTGCCGGGTCGATGGGGAGTTCGCGATCAACCAAAGCCGCGATGGCAGAGAGCACGACGAGTGGGATCGGTGTAGCGAACACGTCGTCGTAGGCCTTCATCTCCGTGGCGGAGATCTTCTGGTTGGTGCCGACGATCCCAAGGGTGCGTAGCACCTGGACTTGTGCCCGGCGCTCAGCCGTGGGCGGCGCAATGACGGGATTCACCGCCGCTGATGCTGATGCAGATGCAGAGCGACCACGTCGGGGGGTGAAGTTCAGCGGCTGCCGGCGAGCTCGTTTGCCAGGGGTGGGGAGAACCGAACTGAGGTGCGCGGTGGCCGCTGTCAGGAACTCCCCCAGAGTCCAATTGGCACCTCGTGGCTTGGAGCGGCGCAACGTGATGGGCGGAGAGGCGAATCGGTGTGCGCCAGCACGCAAGGGAGATGCGGCGGGCAGGCAGCTTTCCGTCAAGTGCCGCTCCGCCTGGGCTTGCGTGGCCTCTGGGGCAGGCGCTGTGGGCGGCGCATGTTGGGCCTACTGTGGGGCGACGGGCCTGCTGGGAACGTGGAGGTCGCGGCCCAGGGCGGGAAAGCGCGCGTGGTCCGGCCCAGAGGCAGTAGGTGCCGCGCCGTGCGTCGCCAAAGCAGCTGGAGCCGCGCCAAAGCCCGCGGGAGATTCGAATTGAGGCTGGGCCAGGGCTCCGACGCCACCACAAACGTCACTGTCGGGCTGCGGCGGGGCCAAGGCATCGACGCCACCACGATCGTCACTGTCGGGCTGCGACGGCAGGTCCGCAGGGCGGGCGCAGTCTGTCCCATCGGTGGATGTGGACAAAGTTTGTCCCGACAAGGGATCCACCTCGGGGGCCGTTCGCGCCAGGGTCAGCGTGTCGGGGGCGGGGGCCTCGCTTTGCCGTGTGGGATCCGGATCCAGACGAACCAGAGGGCCGGCCGGGACAGGCGTCGCCAGGGCGTGGGCCTCCACTTGCGTAGGGGACAGAGGCGGGTTAGGGGTAGCGGCGGGTCCATCTGCAGTCCCAGCGGGGCGGCGAAGCAGTCGTCGGTCACCAACTGGCCCATCCAAAGGTGGAACAGCCGCGGCGGGGCCCGCGGAGGGGCCACCCGAGGCAGGATCAAGCAGTCCGCTTTTCTGCCGCCAGACGCGCTTTCCTCCTTTGGTGTGATGACAACGTTGTCGGTGGGCCCCAGCACGCCCGGGCCAGGGTGACATCCTCGTAGCGCTTGTAGTTGGACGCTGGTTCGGTGGCGCCGTACGCCCGCGAGTGGCCGCCGAGCACCAGTCCGTGGCAACGGCCACCCCGTCCGCGCGGCGGGAGCCAGCGGTGGTGGACCAGGTGAGGGCGTCGAAGGCCTTGTCATGGGAGCGCCCGGCGGTTGGCGAAGCAGCATCATGCTGGCGGCGCTTGCGGCCACGGCGGCGAGCGGGGCCACGCCGCGCGTTGCGGTCGGGGTGTCCATTGTCGTCCTCGGCGTCTCCGCGGTCGTCGGCGTCGTCAACACGAGGGTCCGGCAGTTGAGGCGACCGCTCGACGTCGGCGCGGACTAGCCGGATGGAGACCGGATAGGTCAGCGTGCGGACGGAGGGGGCCTCGGACTGGACGCGCGCCGGGACGAGCTCGACGATCTCGAGGACGGCTTGGCGGGGGATGGCAGACGGGTCGCGGGTGCGCGCAGATAACCTGAACGCGGCGAGGTCCGCCCGCGACCTCGTATCAGGGTGAAGGCGCTCCACCCAGCAGCTCGAGCCGAGAAGATGCTCCGCCGTGGAGAGGTGCCACGCCTGGGCGGGAATGCCGCAGAGCTCGAGCTCGACGCGCTGCTCAAGCCAGTCGCATCCGGCGTGGGCGAGCTTGCTCCAAGGGCGGAGGGAGAGCGCGAAGTTGGGTCCGTCGATGAAGTGGTCGCCGCAGATCCTGTTCTTGATGGCTTTCGTGCTGTAGATGATGAGGAAGTCCTCGGGATGGTGGATGTGGATCGTGAAATCCCCAGGGCACAGGTCCAGCGTGGAGTACAGCGTATCCGCAACCTCGTCCGCGGTGACCACGGGCCTGGTGCCGGTGATGGACGCGACCATCCCGCGCCATAGCACTTCCTCGGCCTCCTCAATCTCCACTGACCGTGACAGGAAGACACGGGCCGGGCTTGGAGGAGCGGCAGCTTGAGTCGCCGTTGGCGCTGCGCGAATGGCTGGAGGAGCGGGGGGCGGCGGAGTGGCGCGACGCCTCGGTTGGAGCGAGGCTAGCTGGAGCGCGCGGTCCCTGGCCCTGCGCTCAGGCGTGCATTCCCGGGAGACATGGCCGGAGAGGAGACAACGCCGGCACCGGACCTTGTTCGTGCAGTCGCGGACGGGGTGGCCCGGGTCGAGGCAGCGGAAGCAAAGGCCAGCTTCCTCCTCCGGCGTGGGGCTGCGGCGGGAGCGAGGCGCGGGCGGCTCAATGCGCTCGGCGCGGCGACGCCGGCCCCTACCCCTCCCCCTTGGCCGCAGCCAGGCGCCGCCCTCATCCGGTGCCTCCGCCTCCGCGCGCTCGACGCGGTGGACCTCCGAGCGGGGGCCGAGGCGGGAGGAGGCGGGCGCGCGCTGGGCCGGGGCCTGGGCGGGTTGCAGCTGGAGGAGTGGCTGCGTAGGGGCGGAAACCACGTCGCGGTAGGAGCGCCGTCCGGAGGAGGAGGAGTCGGTGTCGGACTCCCTCCAGCGCTCCTCGCGGTGGCGGTGGCGCGCGTTCCCGGCGTCGTTGCAGGAGGCCATGGCGCCGGAGGTGGGGGGCGGCTGGGGCACGCGGCTAGGAGGTGTATGGTCGCCGGCGGGGGCAGGGCGGCGGTGGGAGGGCTCGGCTAGGCAGCGGGGCAGGGGGAGCGGAGCGGAGGGGGGCAGGGGGAGCGGAGCGGTGCCATCCCTGGCATGCTGGAGGTATGAACCATAGATAAGTTGGAATACAGTAGGTTTAACACCAATATAAACAAAGAATGAATTCATTGCAGTACCTTTGAGTAGTAATTTGTTTTCTTATACTAACGGAGCTCACGAGAATTTTTGTCTATGTTTTGTGTTGTGAAGTTTTCAAGTTTTGAGTATTGCTTTGATGGACTATGGAACAAAGAGTAGCAAGGGCCTAAGTTTGGGGATTCCCATGGCACCCGAAGTAAAATTCAAGGACAACCAAAAGCCTAAGCTTGGGGATGCCCCGGGAAGGCATCCCCTCTTTCGTCTTCATCCATTGGTAACTATACTTGGAGCTATATTTTTATTCACCACATGATATGTGTTTTGCTTGGAGCGTCTTGTATAATTTGAGTCTTTTCTTGTTAGTTTGCCACAATCATTCTTTCTGGACACACCTATTTGAGAGAGTTAAATATAGCCTAGGAATTGATAGAACACTCTATGTGCTTCACTTATATCTTTTGAGTTGAATAATTTTTGCTCTAGTGCTTCACTTATATCTTTTAGAGCACGGTGGTGATTATACTTTGAAGAAATTGTTGAACTCTCATGCTTCACTTATATCCATTTGAGAGTCTATTAAAACAGCATGGTAATGTGTTTAGGCTATAAAACTAGTCTTCACATGATAGACATCCAATATCAATGTAGTAAAAACTTTCACACTAAGTGCATTGAATATGATGAGATGTTGGATGCTTGATAACTGTTTTGAGATATGAGGATAGTAATATTAGAATCATGCTAGTGGAGTTATTATGAAATTGAGAAATACTTGTATTAAGGTTAGTGATTCCCGTAGCATGCACGTATGGTGAACCGCTATGTGACGAAGTTAGAGCATGAAGTATTTGTAAAATGCCAACCTTTGTGTGGAGGTCGGGGCGCGCGATGGTTAACTCCTACCAACCTCCCCCCTAGGAGCATACGTTGATTGCTTTGTTTTGATGACTCTTATATTTTTGCAATAAGTACATGAGTTCTTATGACTAATGTTGAGTCGATGGATTATACGCACTCTCACCCTTCCACCATTGCTAGCCTCTCTTGTACCGCGCAACTTTCGCCGGTACCATACACCCACTATATATCCTTCCTCAAAACAGCCACCATATTATTCCTCAAAACAGCCACCATACCTACCCATCATGGCATTTTCATAGCCATTCCGAGATATATTGCCATGCAACTTTCCACCGTTCTATTCATATGACACGCATCATATTGTCATATTGCCATGCATGATCATGTAGTTGACATTGTATTTGTGGAAAGGCCACCATGCATAACTTTTCATACATGTCACTCTTGTTTCGTTGCACATCCCGGTACACCGCCGGAGGCATTCAGATAGAGTCATACTTTGTTGTAGTATCGAGTTGTAATATCAAGTTGTAATGAAAGTGTGATGATCATCATTATTAGAGCATTGTCCCATGGAAGGAAAGGCTAAATCAATAAAGCCCCTCCGCAAAAAAAAAAAGAAAGGCCAAAGAAAAAAAAAGGCCCAAAAAAAGAAAAGAAAAAAGAAGAAGAAAAGAAAAGAAAAAGGGACAATTGCTACTATCTTTTTTCCACACTTGTGCTTCAAAGTAGCACCATGTTCTTCATTGTAGAGAGTCTCATGCTTAGTCACTTTATATACTAGTGGGAATTTTCGTTATAGAACTTGGCTTGTATATTCCAACGATGGGCTTCCTCAAATGCCCTAGGTCTTCGTGAGCAAGCAAGTTGGATGCACACCCACTAGTTTCTTTTGTTGAGCTTTCATACATATTTAGCTCTAGTGCATCCGTTGCATGGCAATCCCTACTCACCCACATTGATATCTATAGATGGGCATCTCCATAACCCGTTGATACGCCTAGTTGATGTGAGACTATCTCCCTCCTTTTGTCTTCTCCACAACCACCTCTCTATTCCACCCATAGTGCTACGTGCATGGCTCACGATCATGTATTGCGTGAAAGTTGAAAGGTTTGAAAGAATAGAGTATGAAAACAAGTGCTTGGCTGAAATCGGGGTTGTGCATGATATGAATATTTTGTGTGATGAAGAGGGAGCATAGCCAGACTATATGATTTTGTAGGGATAACTTTCTTTAGCCATAGTATTTTGAGAAGACATGATTGCTTTGTTAGTATGCTTGAAGTATTATTATTTCTTATGTCAATATAGACTTTTATCTTGAATCTTTCAGATCTGAATATTCATGCCACAATTAAGAGAATTACATTGAAAAACTATGTTGGTTAGCATTCCACATCAAAAAAATCTGTTTTTATCATTTACCTACTTTCACATATTTAGTTTGATCTCGTTTATGTGGAAAACAATATTAAATGTTGATTAACATAGCAAGAGGTGAAGCATATATAAACTAACTATTTAGACAAGTTTAAATGAGGCCGGAACAACCAACAACAATTTCGGAAAATCCCCATGTGCATATTTAGCAATTTTTAAGCAAACAACAATTTTAACCATTTATATGTTGTTATCGTGATGCGGATGACACGTTCAAGTTTTTAAGCAATTTTAGTTAAAGGTTGACATGAAGATGATATGGGGCATTTCGTCATAGTGGTGGGAAGGAAAGGGGTGCCATGACGGCAAATGCGAAAATGCTGTAGCAACAACATTTCGGTTCCGACAACTCGTCGAGATGTCGGTGCAAAAGAAAGTGGCATGTCATGCGAAGAAGGTGGGGTGATCCCGTTACCGGGTTCCCATGGGTCGGTGGCATGGAAACGTGTTACACTTCGATCACGGTGCAAACAAAGGGTGCATCTCAAACAATACATGCATTCATTCACGGGCGTTGTCTCAGCGGTATACCTTCGAAGCGTGCGGTTCGGGGTGGTTCGAGTCGTCGAGGGAAGTAGTCGTTCTCGCGAGGATAGTGGAAGTAGTCGTTCACGGGGCGTCGAGGTAAGTAGTGGTTCACGTTTCGTAGTCGTACACGTCGGCGGTAGTGGTCCTTGCAGTCTCGACGACGGTGTCATACACGTTTTCGTAGATGAACTTGACGGATCTGAGGGCTCCGAGCGTAGTGGTACTTGGCGTCTCATCGTGTAGTCATTTGTCGTAGTCGGACTTGGCGATAGTAGTGGTACATGTTTTCTTGTTGAAATCACGTGGCGGTAGTGGTTCACTTGTCGGCCTTCGGCGACTGTAGTCATACATGGTGAAGGAAATATGCCCTAGAGGCAATAATAAAGTTGTTATTTTATATTTCCTTATATCATGCTAAATGTTTATTATTAATGCTAGAATTGTATTAATCGGAAACTTGATATATGCGTGAATACATAGACAAAACAGAGTGTCCCTAGTATGCCTCTACTAGACTAGCTCGTTGATCAAAGATGGTTGTGTTTCCTAACCATAGACATGTGTTGTCATTTGATCAACGTAATCACATGATTAGGAGAATGATGTAATGGACAACACCCATCCATTACCTTAGCATAATGATCGTTTAGTTTAATTGCTATTGCTTTCTTGATGACTTATACATGTTCCTCTGACTATGAGATTATGCAACTCCCAAATATCGGAGGAACACCTTGTGTGCTATCAAACGTCACAACGTAACTAGGTGATTATAAAGATGCTCTATGATACATCTCCAACGTATCTATAATTTTTGATTGTTCCTTGCTATTATTTATGAAGTATTGGATGTTTAATGGGCTTTATCATTCAGTTTTATATCATTTTTGGGACTAACCTACTAACCAAAGGCCGAGTCCAGATTGCTGTTTTTTTGCCTATTTCAGGGTTTTGCAGAAAATGAATATCAAACGGAGTCCAAACGGAATGAAACCTTCACGAGCGATATTTTTGGAGAAAATCAAGCACGCGGAGCTTGAGGACCAAGTCAGGGGACAGAGAGGTGGCCCTCGAGGGTGGGGGCGCGCCCCCCTGCCTCGAGGTCCCCTCAAGTGGCCCCCGATGCCCTCCTTCTTCCTATATAAGTCTACGTACCCCAGAAACTCCAGAGACAGAGAGAAAACCCTATTTCCACCGCCGTAGCTTGTGTTCCCGTGGAGATCCCATCTTGGAGCCTGTTCCGGAGCTCCACCGGAGGGGGATCCATCACGGAGGCCTTCTTCATCATCATCATCGCCCTCACCATGAGTTGTGAGTAGTTTACCTCAGACCTTCGGGTCCATAGCTAGTATCTAGATGGCTTCTTCTCTCTCTCCGGATCTCAATACAAAGTTCTCCTTGGTCTTCGAGGAGATCTATTCGATGTAATCTCTTTTTGCGGTGTGTTTGTCGAGATCCGATGAATTGTGAGTTTATGATCAAGGTTATCTATGAAAGATATTTGGTTCTTCTCTGAACTTTTTATGTGTGCTCATAATATCCCTGCAAGTCTCTTCTAATTATTGGTTTGGTTTGGCCTACTAGATCTATAGTTCTTGCAGTGGAGAAGTGCTTGGCTTTGGTTTCAATCTTACGGTGTCATTTCCCAGTGTCAGTAGGGGCAACAAGGCACGTATTGTATTGTTGCCATCGAGGATAAAAAGATGGGGTTTTCATCATATTGCTTGAGTTTATCCCTCTACATCATGTCATCTTGATTAAGGCGTTACTCTGTTCTATGAACTCAATACACTAGATGCATGCAGGACAGCGGTCGATGTGTGGAGTAATAGTAGTAGATGCAGAATCTTTCGGTCTACTTGTCTCGGAAGTGATGCCTATATACAATGATCATGCCTAGATAGTCTCATAATTATTCGCTTTTCTATCGATTGCTCGACAGTAATTTCTTTACCCGTCGTAGAATATCGCTATCATGAGAGAAGCCACTAGAGAAAACTATGGCCCCCGGGGTATATTCTCAACATATCAATCTACATCTACTTTACTTTTACCGCTTTTATTTACTGTTTCATTAAACTAAAAATACAAAAAATTAAGCTATCAGATCTCACTCTCGTAAGTGACCGTAAAGAAATTGACAACCCCTTATCGCGTTGGCTGCGAAGTTCTTATTTGTTTGTGCAGGTGTGAGGGACTCGTGCGTGGTCTCCTAGTGATTGATACCTTGGTTCTCAAAAACTGAGGGAAATACTTACGCTACTGTGCTGCATCTCCCTTTCCTCTTCGAGGGAATACAACGCAAGCTCAAGAGGTAGCAAGAAGAATTTCTGGCGTCGTTGCCGGGGAGGCTTATGCAAAATTCATATACCAAGTACCTATCACAAACCCTTATCCTTTGCATTACATTTTTGCCTCTCGTTTTCCTCTCCCCCACTTCACCCTTGCCGTTTTATTTGCCCTTCTTCCGTCGTGTGTTTTTCGTTCGCTTGTTGCGTGCTTGCTTGTCATTATGGCTAGTCCCTTATCCGCTCCTTTGTCGCCCGAGTTTGAAGTGCTTCACTTCAAGAAAAAGTAAGGAGAAAATTTAAAAGATGCTTGGTTTAGGATGATAGAATCTTATCGTAATTGCACCTTAGAGGTGAATTTTAGAATCTTGCTTCGCAATTTTTATGTTGGGTTGAATATGCCTCACAGACAACTCTTGGATTGCATTGCCAAAGGGAATTTTATCGAAGTTGATCCTAGTATCGCGCATGAAATTATAGAGGGGATAGTGGGAACAGTACCTCCCCAAAAGGGGTCAAATTCAACCCCGGAAAGGACGCAAGTTTTTGAGAAAATTTGCGAAGTAACAAAAATATTACAAAAATCTCTTAAACCTCTTAAAAGTGTTAGTGGGAATTCCACCGCATGAATATGTTGATTACCCTTTGTAATAAGCGGTTGGATGCTTTAGATCTAAAGATTTCCGAATATGAAGGAAACGTATAGAACCTCCCGGATTCGAGCTGGACACCATTAAAAGGGTGAAGATCAAAGATGTCAATACCTAGATTTATCTTGTATCGTGCCTAGCTAGGGGCGTAAAACGATAGCGCTTGTTGGGAGGCAACCCAATTTTATGTTTTTTGTTTTGTTGCTGTTAGGGAATAAATATTTCATCTAGCCTCTGATTATATGTGGTTTCATGTTAGTTTAGTGTTTGTGCCAAGTAGAACCTTTGGGAAGACTTGTGTGAAGTTTATTTGATCTTGCTATGAAAAACAGAATCGTTAGCGCTCGCTAAAGTAGTCGTGGGATTTTACTGGAGCCTGATTTTTAGTTGATTCTTTTTTCAGATGATTGGTAGAAAAATTTCGCAAATTTACCAATTTAGTTAGAATTTTTTTGAGTTCCATTAGTAGGCGAATCCTGCAGATTACTACAGATTGTTATGTCTTTGACAGATTCTGTTTTTCGTGTGTTGTTTGCTTATTTCGATGCATCTATGAGTAGTATTGGAGGATATGAACCATAGAGAAGTTGGAGTACAGTAGGTTTAACACCAATATAAACAAAGAATGAATTCATGATGTACCTTTGAGTAGTGGCTTTCTTTCGTATACTAACGGAGCTCACGGGAATTTTTGTCTAAGTTTTGTGTTGTGAAGTTTTCAAGTTTTGAGTATTGCTTTGATGGACTATGGAACAAGGAGTAGGAAATGCCTAAGCTTGGGGATGCCCATGGCACCCCAAGTAAATTCAAGACAATCAAAAGACTGAGCTTGGGGATGCCCCGGGAAGGCATCCCCTCTTTCGTCTTCATCCATCGGTAAGTATACTTGGAGCTATATTTTTATTCGCAACATGATATGTGTTTCGCTTGGAGCGTCTTGTATAATTTGAGTCTTTGCTTGTTAGTTTGACACAATCATCCTTGCTGGACACACCTATTTGAGAGAGTTAAATATGGCCTAGAAATTTTTAGAACACTCTACGTGCTTCACTTATATCTTTTGAGTTGAATAGTTTTTACTCTAGTGCTTCACTTATATCTTTTAGAGCACGGTGGTGGTAATATTTTGTAGAAATTGTTGAACTCTCATGCTTCACTTAGATCTATTTGAGAGTCTATTAAAACAGCATGGTAAAGTGTTTAGGCTAAAGAAACTAGTCTTCACATGATAAACATCCAATGTCAATGTAGTAAAAAAATTCACACCAAGTGCATTGAATAGAATGAGATGTTGGATGCTTGATAATTGTTTTGAGATATGAGGATAGTGATATTAGAGTCATGCTAGTGCAGTTATTATGAAATTGAAAAATATTTGTGTTAAGGTTAGTGATTCCCGTATCATGCACGTATGGTGAACCGCTATGTGACGAAGTTAGAGCATGAGGTATTTGTAGAGTGCCAACCTTTGTGTGGAGGCCGGGGGCGCGCGATGGTTAACTCCTACCAACCTCCCCCCTAGGAGCATGCGTTGATTCTTTTTTTTGATGACTCATAGATTTTTGCAATAAGTATATGAGTTCTTATGACTAATGTTGAGTCCATGGATTATACGCACTCTCACCCTTCCACCATTGCTAGCCTCTCTTATACCGTGCAACTTTCGCCGGTGCCATAAAACCCACTATATATCCTTCCTCAAAACAGCCACCATATTGTTCCTCAAAACAGCCACCATACCTACCTATCATGGCATTTCCATAGCCATTCTGAGATATATTGCCATGCAACTTTCCACCGTTCCGTTTATATGACACGCATCATATTGTCATATTGCCATGCATGATCATGTAGTTGACATTGTATTTGTGGCAAAGCCACCAAGCATAACTTCATACATGTCACTCTTGTTTCATTGCACATACCGGTACACCGCCAGAGGCATTCATATATAGTCATACTTTGTTGTTGTAGTATCGAGTTGTAATTTCGTGTTGTAATGAAAGTGTGATGATCATCATTATTAGAGCATTGTCCCATGGGAGTAAAGGCTAAATCTATAAAGACCCTTCGCAAAAAAAAAGAAAAAAAGAAAGGCCAAAGAAAAAAAAGGCCCAAAAAAGAAAAATAATAAGAAAAAAGGAAAGAAAAGGGACAATTGCTACTATCTTTTTTCCACACTTATGCTTCAAAGTAGCACCATGTTCTTCATTGTAGAGTGTCTAATGTTTAGTCACTTTCATATACTAGTGGGAATTTTCATTATAGAACTTGGCTTGTATATTCCAACGATGGGCTTCCTCAAATGCCCTAGGTATTCGTGAGCAAGCAAGTTGGATGCACACCCACTAGTTTCTTTTGTTGAGCTTTCATTCATATTTAGCTCTAGTGCATCCGTTGCATGGCAATCCCTACCCACTCACATTGATATCTATTGATGGGCATCTCCATAGCCCTTTGATACGCCTAGTCGATGTGAGACTATCTCCCTCCTTTTTGTCTTCTCCACAACCACCTCTATTCCATCCATAGTGCTATATCCATGGCTCACGCTCGTGTATTGCGTGGAAGTTGAAAGGTTTGAAAAGATAGAGTATGAAAACAAATGCTTGGCTGAAATCGGGGTTGTGCATGATATGAATAATTTGTGTGATGAAGAGGGAGCATAGCCAGACTATATGATTTTGTAGGGATAACTTTCTTTGGCCATAGTATTTTGAGAATACATGATTGCTTTGTTAGTATTCCTTGAAGTATTGTTATTTCCTATGTCAATATAGACTTTTATCTTGAATCTTTCAGATCTGAACATTCATGCCACAATTAAGAGAATTACAATGAAACACTATATTGGTTAGCATTCCACATCAAAAATTCTTTATTTATTATTTACCCACTTGAGGACGAGCAGGAATTAAACTTGGGGATGCTTGATACGTCTCCAACGTATCTTTAATTTTTGATTGATCCATGCTCTTATTTATGAAGTCTTGGATGTTTAATGGGCTTTATCATTCACTTTTATATCATTTTTGGGACTAACCTACTAACCCAAAGGCCCAGTCCAGATTGCTATTTTTTTTGCCTATTTTAGGGTTTTGCAAAAAAGGAATATCAAACGGAGTCCAAACGGAATGAAACCTTCGCGAGAGATATTTTTGGAGAAAATTACGCACGCGGAGCTTGAGGACCAAGTCAGGGGACAGAGAGGTGGCCCTCGAGGGTGGGGGCGCGCCCCCCTGCCTCGAGGTCCCCTCAAGTGGCCCCGGTGCCCTCATTCTTCCTATATAAGTCCACGTACCCCAGAAACTCCACATACAGAGAGAAAACCCTAATTCCATCGCCGTAGCTTGTGTTCCTGTGGAGATCCCATCTTGGAGCCTGTTCTGGAGCTCCACCGAAGGGGGATCCATCACGGAGGCCTTCTTTATCATCATCATCGCCCTCACCATGAGTTGTGAGTAGTTTACCTCAGACCTTCGGGTCCATAGCTAGTATCTAGATGGCTTCTTCTCTCTCTCCGAATCTCAATACAAAGTTCTCCTCGGTCTTCGAGGGGATCTATTCGATGTAATCTCTTTTTGCGGTGTGTTTGTCGAGATCCGATGAATTGTGAGTTTATGATCAAGGTTATCTATGAAAGATATTTGGTTCTTCTCTAAACTTTTTATGTGTGCTCATAATATCCTTGCAAGTCTCTTTGAATTATTGGTTTGGTTTGGCCTACTAGATCTATAGTTCTTGCAATGGGAGAAAAACTTGGCTTTGGGTTCAATCTTGCGGTGTCCTTTCCCAGTGACAGTAGGGGCAGCAAGGCACGTATTGTATTGTTGCCATCGAGGATAAAAATATGGGGTTTTCATCATATTGCTTGAGTTTATCCCTCTACATCATGTCATCTTACTTAAGGCGTTACTCTGTTCTTATGAACTCAATACACTAGATGCATGTTGGATAGCGGTCTTTGTGTGGAGTAATAGTAGTAGATGCAGAATCGTTTCGGTCTACTTGTCTCGGACGTGATGCCTATATACATTGATCATGCCTATATAGTCTCATAATTATTCACTTTTCTATCAATTGCTCGACAGTAATTTGTTTACCCGCCGTAGAATATCGCTATCATGAGAGAAGCCACTAGTGAAAACTATGGCCCCCGGGTCTATTCTCAACATATCAATCTACATCTACTTTACTTTTACCGCTTTTATTTTTTGTTTTATTAAACTAAAAATACCAAAAATATAAGCTATCATCTCTATCAGATCTCACTCTCGTAAGTGTCCTTAAAGGAATTGACAACCCCTTATCGGGTTGGCTGCGAAGTTCTTATTTGTTTGTGCAGGTGCGAGGGACTCACGCGTGGTCTCCTACTGGATTGATACCTTGGTTCTCAAAAACTGAGGGAAATACTTACGCTACTGTACTGCATCTCCCTTTCCTCTTCGAGGGAATACAACGCAAGCTCAAGAGGTAGCACTCTATAGGTGTTTCCGAAAGTGTTTGTGGTGTTGGCATAGATCAAGATTAGGATTTGTCACTCCGAGTGTCGGAGAGGTATCTCTGGGCCTTCTCGGTAATACACATCACAATAAGCCTTGCAAGCAAATGACTAATGAGTTAGTCAAGAGATGATGTATTACAGAACGTGTAAAGAGACTTGCCGGTGACGAGATTGAACTAGGTGTGATGATACCGACGATTGAATCTCGGGCAAGTAACATACCGATGACAAAGGGAACAACGTATGTTGTTATGCGGTTCGGCTGATAAACATCTTCGTAGAATATGTAGGAGCCAATATGGGCATCGAGGTTCCGCTATTGGTTATTGACCGGAGAGATGTCTCGGTCATGTCTACATAGTTCTCGAACCCATAGGGTCCGCACGCTTAACGTTTCGCTGACGATATTGTATTGAATGAGTTATGTATGTTGGTGACCGAATGTTGTTCGAACTCCCGGATGAGATCACGGACATGACGAGGAGCTCCGGAGTGGTCCGGAGGTAAATATTGATATATAGGATGATATGGTTAGGCCAAGGGGTCAAGCCCACGGGGCATTAAGTTGGTGCAAAAGGTGTTTTGTGGAGGCCAAGGGGCCAAACGCCGGAGACCCTGGCATCTGGCCCTGGGACAGATGCCGGGGCCCATGGCGTCTGGGCGAGACGCCAATGATTGTGGTGTTTGGTCCTGGAGTCCGAGTGGGACTCTTGCCTTTCGGGCAAAACCGACTTTGAGGAGGCTTTTGCTCCAAGTTATGACCCCAGGGCTCTACATATAAATAGAGGGGCGGGGCTAGCACATGAAACACATCAAGATACACCAAGCCGTGTGCCGGCAACCCCGACCCTCTAGTTTATCCTCCGTCTAGTTTCTGTAGTGCTTGGCAAGCCCTGCAGAGATTGTTCTTCAACAACAACCTTCACCACGCCGTCGTGCTGTCGGAACTCATCTACTACTTCGCCCGTCTTGCTGGATCAAGAAGGCGACGACATCATCGAACTGAACGTGTGCTGAACGCGGAGGTGCCGTACGTTCGGTACTAGATCGGGACAGATCGTGAAGGTGTATGACTACATCAACCGCGTTGATAAATGCTTCCGCTTTCGGTCTACAAGGGTACGTAGACACACTCTCCCATCTCGTTGCTATGCATCTAGTAGATAGATTTTGAGTGATCGTAGGAAAATTTTGAAATACTACGTTCCCCAACAGTGGTATCAGAGCTAGGTCTATGCGTAGATGATATGCACGAGTAGAACACAAGTGAGTTGTGGACGATAATAGTCATATTGCTTACCAGCATGTCATACTTTGGTTCGGCGGCATTGTGAGATGAAGCGGCCCCGAACGACATTACGCGTACGCTTACGCGAGACTGGTTTCACCGTTATGAGCACTAGTTGCTTAAAGGTGACTGGCGGGTGTCCGTCTCTCTCACTTTAGTTGAATCTAGTGTGGCTACGCCCGGTCCTTGTGAAGGTTAAAACAACACATACTTGACGAAAAATCGTTGTGCATTTGTATGCGTAGGTAAGAACGGTTCTTGCTAAGCCTGTAGCAGCAACGTAAAACTTGCAACAACAAAGTACAGGACGTAACTTGTTTTTGCAGGGCATGTTGCGATGTGATATGGTCAAGACATGATGAGTTATACGTTATTGTATGAGATGATCATGTTTTGTAAAGTTATCGGTAACTGGCAGGAGCCATATGGTTGTCGCTTTATTGTATGAAATACAGTCGCCTTGTAATTGCTTTACTTTATCACTAAGCGGTAGCGATAGTCATGGAAGCAATAGTTGGCGAGACGACAACGATGCTATGATGGATATCAAGGTGTCGCGTCGGTGACGATGGTGATCATGATGGTGCCTTGGAGATGGAGATCAAAAGCACAAGATTATGGTGGCCATATCATGTCACATATTTTGATTGCATGTGATGTTTATCTTATTATGCTTCTTATCTTTCTTAGTACGACGGTAGCATTATAAGATGATCCCTTACAAAAATTTCAAGGTACAAGTGTTCTCCCTGAGTATGCACCATTGCGAAAGTTCGTCGTGCCGAGACACCATGTGATGATCGGGTGTGATAAGCTCTACGTTCACATACAATGGGTGCAAGCCAGTTTTGCACACGCATAATACTCGGGTTAAACTTGACGAGCCTAGCATATGCAGATATGGCCTCAGAACACTGGAGACCGAAAGAGCGAGCGTGAATCATATAGTAGATATGACCAACATAAGATGTTCACCATTGAAAACTACTCCATCTCACGTGATGATCGGACATGGTTTAGTTGATATGGATCAGGTGATCACATAGATGATTAGAGGGATGTCTATCTAAGTGGGAGTTCTTTAGTAATATGATTAATTGAACTTTAATTTATCATGAACTTAGTCCTGGTAGTATTAGCATATCTATGGTGTAGATCAATAGCTCGCGATGTAGCCCCTGTTTGTTTTTATATGTTCCTAGAGAAAACTAAGTTGAAAGATGTTAGTAGCAATGATGCGGACTTGTTCCGTGATCTGAGGATTTTCGTCATTGCTACACAGAAGAATTATGTCCTTGATGCACCGCTAGGTGACAGACCTATTGCAGGAGCAGATGCAGACGTTATGAACGTTTTGACAAAAGCTCGGTATGATGACTACTTGATAGTTTAGTGCTCCATGCTTTAAGGCTTAGAACCGGGACTTCAAAAATGTTTTGAACGCCACGGAGCATATAAGATGTTCCAAGAGTTGAAATTAGTATTTCATACTCATGCCCGTGTCGAGAGGTATGAGACCTCTGACAGTACTATGCCTACAAGATGGAGGAGAATAGCTCAACCAGTGAGCATGTGCTCAGATTGTCTGGGTACTACAATTGCTTGAATCAAGTGGGATGTAATCTTCCAGATAAGATAGTAATTGACAAAGTTATGTAGTCACTATCACCAAGTTCGTAGAACTTCGTGATGAACTATAATATGCAAGGGATGACGAAAGTAATTCCCGAGCTCTTCGCGATGCTGAAATCGGCAAAGGTAGAAATCAAGAAAGAGCATCAAGTGTTGATGGTTAACCAGACCACTTGTTTCAAGTAAAGGGCAAAGGGATAGAAGGGGAACTTCAAGAAGAATGACAAGCAAGTTGTCACTCCCGTGAAGAAACCCAAAGCTAAACTCAAGCCTGAAACTAAGTGCTTCTACTGCAAAAGGAAATGGTCACTGGAAGTGGAACTGCCCTAGATACTTGGCGGATAAGAAGGATGGCAAAGTGAACAAAGGTATATTTGATATACAGATTATTGATGTGTATTTTACTAGTGTTCATAGCTACCCCTAGATATTTGATACAAGTTCAGTTGCTAAAATTAGTACCTCGAAACAAGAGTTGCAGAATGAACAAAGACTAGTCAAAGGTGAAGTGACGATGTGTGTTGGAAGTGGTTCCAAGATTGATATGATCATCATCGCACACTCCCTATACTTTCGGGATTAGTGTAGAACCTAAATAAATGTTATTTGGAATTTGCGTTAAGCATGAATATGATTTGATCATGTTTGTTGCAATACGGTTATTCATTTAAAGTCATAGAATAATTGTTATTCTGTTTACATGAATAAAGCCTTCGATGGTCATACACCCAATGAAAATAGTTTGTTGGATCTCGATCGTAGTGATACACATATTCATAATATTGAAGCCAAAAGATGCAAGGTTAATAATGATAGTGCAACTTATTTGTGGCACTGCCGTTTAGGTCATATTGGTGTAAAGCGCATGAAGAAACTCCATAGTGATGGACTTTTGGAATCACTTGATTATGAATCCCTTGGTGCTTGCAAACCATGCCTCATGGGCAAGATGACTAAAACTTCGTTCTCCAAGACAATGGAGCGAGCAACAGATTTGTTGGAAACCATACATACTGATGTATGTGGACCGATGAGTGTTGAAGCTCACGACGGGTATTGTTATTTTCTGACCTTCACTGATGATTTGAGCAGATATGGGTATATCTACTTGATGAAACACAAGTCTGAAACATTTGAAAAGTTCAAAGAATTTCAGAGTGAAGTAGAGAATCATCGTAACAAGAAAATAAAGTTTCTACGATCTGATCGTGGAGGTGAATATTTGAGTTACGAGTTTGGTCTTCATTTGAAACAATGTGGAATAGTTTCACAACTCATGCCACCCGGAACACCACAGCGTAATGGTGTGTCCGAACGTCATAACCGTACTTTATTAGATATGGTGCAATCTATGATGTCTCTTACCGATTTACCACTATCGTTTTGGGGTTATGCATTAGAGATAGCTGCATTCACGTTAAATAGGGCACCATCTAAATCCGTTGAGACGACGCCTTATGAACTATGGTTTGGCAAGAAACCAAAGTTGTCATTTCTTAAAGTTTGGGGCTGCGATGCTTATGTGAAAAAGCTTCAACCGGATAAGCTCGAACCCAAGTCGGAGAAATGTGTCTTCATAGGATACCCAAAGAAGACTATTGGGTACACCTTCTATCACAGATCCGAAGGCAAGATATTCGTTGCTAAGAATGGATCCTTTCTGGAGAAGGAGTTTCTCTCGAAAGAAGTGAGTGGGAGAAAAGTGGAACTTGATGAGGTAATTGTACCTTCTCCTGAATTGGAAAGTAGTACATCATAGAAACTAGTTCCATTGATTCCTACACCAATTAGTGAGGAAGCTAATGATGATGATCATGAAACTTCGGATCAAGTTACTGCTGGACTTTGTAGATCAACCAGAATACGTTTCGCACCAGAGTGGTACGACAACCCGGTTCTGGAAGTCATGTTACTAGACCATGATGAAACTACGAACTATGAGGAAGCGATGACAAGCCTAGATTCCACAAAATGGCTTGAGGCCATGAAATCTGAGATGGGATCCATGTATGAGAACAAAGTGTGGACTTTGGTTGACTTGCCCGATGATCGGCAAGCCATTGAAAATAAATGGGTTTTTAAGAGGAAGACTGACGCCGATGGTAATGTTACTGTCTATAAAGCTCGACTTGTTGCGAAAGGTTTTCGACAAGTTCAAGGAGTTGACTACGATGAGACTTTCTCACCCGTAGCGATGCTTAAGTCTGTCCGAATCATGTTAGCAATTGCAGTATTTTATGAAATCTGGCAAATGGATAACAAAACTGCGTTTTTAATGGATTTATTAAAGAAGAGTTGTATATGATGCAACCAGAAGGTTTTGTCAATCCTAAAGGTGCTAACAAAATGTGCAAGCTCCAGCGATCCATCTATGGACTGGTGCAAGCATCTCGGAGTTGGAATATACGCTTTGATAAGTTGATCAATGCATACAGTTTTATACAGACTTGCGGTGAAGCTTGTATTTACAAGAAAGTGAGTGGGAGCACTACATCATTTCTGATAAGTATATGACATATTGTTGATCAGAAATAATGTAGAATTTTCTGGAAAGCATAAAGGAGTGTTTGAAAGGAGTTTTTCAAAGAAAGACCTCGGTGAAGCTGCTTACATATTGAGCATCAAGATCTATAGAGATAGATCAAGATGCTTGATAAGTTTTTTCAATGAGTGCATACCTTGACAAGTTTCGAATTAGTTCAGAATGGAACAGTCTAAGAAGGAGTTCTTGACTGTGTTGCAAGGTGTGAAGTTGAGTAAAGACTCAAAACCCGACCACGGCAGAAAAATATAAAGAGAATGAAAGTCATTCCCTATGCCTCAGCCATAGGTTCTATAAAGTATGCCATGATGTGTACCAAACATGTTGTGTACCTTGCCATGTGTTTGGCAAGGAGGTACAATAGTGATCCAGGAGTAGATCACCGGACAGCGGTCAAAATTATCCTTAGTAACTGGATGACTAAGGAAATGTTTCTCGATTATGGAGGTGATAAAGAGTTCGTCGTAAAGGGTTACGCCGATGCAAGCTTTGACACTAATCCAGATGACTCTAAGTATCAATCTGGATGCGTATTGAAAGTGGGAGCAATTAGCTAGAGTAGCTCCATGCAGAGCATTGTAGACATAGAAATTTGCGAAATACATACGGATTTGAATGTAACAGACCCGCTGACTAAACTTCTCTCACAAAGCAAAACATGATCACACCTTAATACTCTTTGGGTGTTAATCACATGGCGATGTGAACTAGATTATTGACTCTAGTAAACCCTTTGGGTGTTGGTCACATGGCGATGTGAACTATCGGTGTTGAATCACATGGTGATGTGAACTAGATTATTGACTCTAGTAAACCCTTTGGGTGTTGGTCAGATGGCGATGTGAAATATCGGTGTTGAATCATATGGCGATTTGAAATAGATTATTGACTCTAGTGCAAGTGGGAGACTGAAGGAAATATGCCCTAGAGGCAATAATAAAGTTGTTATTTTATATTTCCTCATATCATAATAAATGTTTATTATTCATGCTAGAATTGTATTAATCGGAAACTTGATACATGTGCGAATACATAGACAAAACATAGTGTCCCTAGTATGCCTCTACTAGACTAGCTCGTTGATCAAAGATAGTTGTGTTTCCTAACCATAGACATGTGTTGTCATTTGATCAACGGGATCACATCATGAGGAGATTGATGTAATGGACAAGACCCATCCATTAGCTTAGCACAATGATCGTTTAGTTTAATTTATATTGCTTTCTTCATGACTTATACATGTTCCTCTGACTATGAGATTATGCAACTCCAAAATACTGGAGGAACACCTTGTGTGCTATCAAACGTCACAACGTAACTGGGTGATTATAAAGATGCTCTACAGGTGTTTCCGAAAGTGTTTGTGGTGTTGGCATATATCAAGATTAGGATTTGTCACTCCGAGTGTCGGAGAGGTATCTCTGGGCCCTCTCGGTAATACACATCACAATAAGCCTTGCAAGCAAATGACTAATGAGTTAGTCACGGGATGATGTATTACGGAACGAGTAAAGAGACTTGTCGGTGACGAAATTGAACTAGGTATGATGATACCGATGATCGAATCTCGGGCAAGTAACATACCGATGACAAAGGGAACAATGTATGTTGTTATGCGGTTCGACCGATAAAGATCTTGGTAGAATATGTAGGAGCCAATATGGGCATCGAGGTTCTGCTATTGGTTATTGACCAGACAGATGTCTCGGTCATGTCTACATAGTTCTTGAACCCGTAGGGTCCGCACGCTTAACGTTTTGCTGATGATATAGTATAGAATGAGTTATGTATGTTGGTGACCGAATGTTGTTCGGAGTCCCGGATGAGATCACGGACATGACGAGGAGCTCCGAAGTGGTCCGGAGGTAAATATTGATATATAGGATGATATGGTTAGGCCAAGGGGTCAAGCCCACGGGGCATTAAGTTGGTGCAAAAGGTGTTTTGCGAAGGCCAGGGGGCCAAACGCCGGAGACCCTGGCGTGTGGCCCTGGGCCAGACGCCAAGGATTGTGGCGTTTGGTCCTGGAGTCCGAGTGGGACTCTTGCCTTTCGGGCAAAACCGACTTTGAGGAGGCTTTTGCTCCAAGTTACGACCCCAGGGCTCAACGTATAAATAGAGGGGCGGGGCTAGCACCTGGAACACATCAAGATACACCAAGTAGTGTGCCGGCAACCCCGACCCTCTAGTTTATCCTCCGTAGTGCTTGGCGAAGCCCTGGAGAGATTGTTCTTCATAAACAACCATCACCACGCCGTCGTGCTGCCGGAACTCATCTACTACTTCGCCCGTCTTGCTGGATCAAGAAGGCAAGGACGTCATCGAGCTGAACGTGTGCTGAACATGGAGGTGCCGTACATTTGGTACTAGATCGGGACGGATCGTGAAGGTGTACGACTACATCAACCACGTTGATAAATGCTTCCGCTTTCGGTCTACGAGGGTACGTAGACGCACTCTCCCCTCTCATTGCTATGCATCTAGTAGATAGATCTTGCGTGATCGTAGGATTTTTTGAAATACTACGTTCCCCAACACATGGTTCGGAGTGGTACTTGGCGGAGACCCCGAAGACTGTTCTTGACAAACCAAAATGCCCCTGTTCGAGGAGGTTTCGGTCTTGACGATCTCATGGACGGGAGAGGCATGGTGCAGGGCCAGCGGGAGCAGGAGGTGCATGGAGGCCGAGGGAGCAAATGTGCTGGCAAGTCCCTGCCTTGCCATGGCAGGCTTGGGGTGGCCATGGCGGATGCAAGTGGCAACAGCGGAGGAGGCGGCAAATGACAAGGAGCTCGCGGACGCAACTGCGGGCGCTAGCAGCCGATGAGGAGAGCATGACCTGCAGGGGAAGGAGCTTCGCCCCGGCGGCGCCATGGAGGAGGTCAGGCGACGGGGCCAGATCGGCCGACGAGGGTTCGACCTCCAGTGGCGGCGGAGCTAGAGCTCACCGGAGCAGGGAGGTCGTGGGTGCCATGGGGAGGTCGAGGTGGCGGAGCTCGCGGTGTCGGGGAGGCACGCGACTGGACTGCGGGGAGGTCGGAGGTGGCGATGCCAGAGGCAAGGTGTGGAAGAGCAGAGGGAGCATGGCGGAGCAGCTGACGGCGCGGCAGCGGCTCGGATGGCCTCGGGCAACAGGGAGCTGGCAAGTGGGGCGAGGTGGTGCGGGGTTGCGGGAGCAGCACGGTGGTGGCGCGCTAGCGGCGGGGAGGCTGGTGGCGAGTGCGGCGGAGGAGAAGGAGTGGTGGCCGGCGGAGGTGGTCGGGCGCGGGGTCGCGCGAGGGAGGAGAGGAGGGGTCGCGGGGGAGAGCGGTGGATCGAGGAGATGGGGATGACGACGCTGAGGGGGAGCGAGAGGAGAAGAGGGTCGGTCTAGGGTTGGAGAGTTGGAGGGGGCGGTTGGAGACAATAAATTTCAGCACACTATATGAATGTTTCCTTACCAATTTCCACTTACCAGAAGCGCTTCAGTCCCCGGCAACGGCGCCAGAAAATTGCCTTCATGACCCACAATTATAGGGGATCAATTGTAGCTCTTTTCGATAAGTAAAAGTGTCGAACCCAACGAGGAGCATAAGGAACTGACAAGTGTTTCTCAGTAAGGTAGTGTCTGCAAATGCTGAAATTGTAAGTAGCAGAGTAGTTTGATAGCAAGATAATTTTGTAACGAGCAAGTAATGATAATAGTAGCAATTATGCAGCAAGATAGCCTAATCCTTTTGAGGCAAAGGACAGGCCAAAACGGTCTCTTATAATAAGCAAAGCGTTCTTGAGGGTACACGAGATTTCATCTAGTCACTTTCATCATGTTGGTTTAATTCGTGTTCACTACTTTGATAATTTGATATGTGGGTGGATCGGTGCTTAGGTGTTGTTCTTACTTGAACAAACCTCCTACTTATGATTAACCCTACCGCAAGCATCCGCAACTACGGGAAAAGTATTAAGAATAAATTCTAACCATAGCATTAAACTTTTGGATCCAATCGGTCCCTTATAGAATAGCGCATAAACTGGGGTTTAAGCTTCTGTCACTCTCGCAACCCACCATCTAATTACTACTCCACAATGCATTCCCTTAGGCCCAAATATGGTGAAGTGTAATGTAGTCGACGTTCACATGACACCACTAAGGGAATCACAACATACATACTATCAAAATATCGAACACATATCAAATTCACACGATTACTTGCAACATGATTTCTCCCATGACCTCAAGAATAAAGGTAACTACTCACAACTGAAGAACATGCTCAAGACCAGAGAGGTAATATTTAGCATAATGGATCTGAACATATAATCTTCCACCAAATAAACCATATAGTAATCAACTACAAGATGTAATCAACACTACTAGTCACCCACACGTAACAATCTATAGTTTCGGTAACAAGATTGATCACAAGAGATGAACTAGGTTTTGAGATGAGATGGTGCTGGTGAAGATGTTGATGAAGATAGCCCTCCCCAAGATGGAAGAGTTGTTGGTGATGATGATGACGATGATTTCCCCCTCCGGGAGGGAAGTTCCCCCAAAGGAATCGCTCCACCGGAGGGCAAAAGTACTCCTGCCCAAGTTCTGCCTCGAGACGGCGGCATTCCGTCCCGAAAGTCTTCTCCTTAAATTTTTTAGGTCCAAATGACTTATATACCAGAAGAGGGGGCACCGGAGGTGGGCCGGGTGAGCACAACCCACCAGGGCGCGCCTAGGGGCCCTGGCGCGCACAAGTGGATTGTGCCCACCTTGTGGGCCCCCTCTGGTGGTTATCAGCTCCGGTATTTCTTAGATAATCCATAAAAAATCTCCTTGAAGTCAGCTTGTTTGGAGTTGTGCAGAATAGGTGGCCTGACGTAGCTTTTTCAGGTCCAGATTTCCAGCTGCCGAAATTCTCCCTCTTGGTGTATACCTTGCAAATTATGAGAGAAAAGACATTAGAGTTACTCCAAAAAGCATTATTATGCATAATAACAACATAAATAACAGAAGAAAACATGATGCAAAATGGACGTATCAGTACAACATGTTCACCCTGAAATTGAAGCCCCTGACCGAAGATTTCATCCTCACGCTCATCCTCTACAATCTTGTTGTGCATCATCACATAAGCAGTCATCGCCTCCCATAATTTATTAGTGCTCCAAGTTCTAGCAGGATGCCGAACGATGCCCCATGGAGATTGAAGAACACCGAAAGCACGCTCCACATCCTTTCTAGCACTCTCTTCTGGTTGAGAAAATCTCCACCTCTTTTGTCCTTTCGGGGTTGGAGATTGTCTTGGTAAGAGTAGTCCACTGATGATAGATACCATCAGCTAGGTAGTATTTTTTGTTGTAGTGGTGGCCATTGATCTCAACATTGACATTTGGGCAGTTTCCTTCTGCAAGCCTTGCGAACACCGGAGAGCGCCGAAGCACGTTGATATCATTGCGAGAGCCGACCATGATGAAGAAAGGGTGCCAAATCTAGAGATCTTGTGAAGCCACGATGTCAAGTATGACAGTGCAAGATTTCACATGGCCCCTATACCGCCCCTGCCAAGTAGAAGGGTAGTTCTTCCACTCCCGGTGCATACAATATATGCTACCAAGCATCCCCGGAAAGCCCATATCGACATTGATCATCAACAACCGGGCTATATCTGCAGTAGCTGTCCCTCTCAAGTACTCCAGGTCAAATACTGCTACCGTGGACTTGCTGAACCTATACATGGATTCTAGGCACGTGTACTCGCTCATGCAGACATACTCATCAATAAGATCACCATGTATTCCATATGCAGGCATCCGGATAGCTGCAGTGCAAATCTGATATGAGGAGAAATCAACCTTTCCCATAGCATCCTCCTTGCCTTAAAAATACTTATTGTATGCCACCACCCCCTCCTAGATATGATTGAACACATGTCTAGCCATCCGGAAGCGGCGCCGTAATAGGTTGTGTTTGAAGAGTGGGTCAGTGGACTGGAAGTCTGGAACTAGAAGTAGTCCTGCCAGAGTAGGCAATGGCCGCTCTCTCTGTTAGATTCAGTGCCGGAATATGCCCTGTGATTGAGCCTCTAAACATCGGCCGCTCTCTACTAATGTGGTCATGGACGACCAAAGTGGCAACCACAATCTCCTCATCGTCGGACGACAAATCAGCCGAATCGCAAATGAAGTTGTTGAAAAAGTACTCATCGTCACTATCCATCTATACCATGCAGACGAAACGTAGAACACCTTGCGGGCACGGCAGAAGAAGTCGGCCGTTGAAGAGCCCACGCGTCTCTCTCAGACCAGGCAGCAGGCATGTCGGCGTGGAGGCGACTGGCGAGCGAGGTAGCCAAGCTTTGAGCGTTGCTGGCGATGACGGAGGCGAGGGGGTGGCATGGACGTGGGGGTGCTATGACGGCCACAAAAACAATCCACCAACGCCGGAAAGAATAACCGTCAGGTCTAGCATGCTGTTGGGGGAGGTATGTGGGTACGGGTGGTGGCCTAGCGTACAACTAGAACTTGTCGGCGATGGCGAGGGCGGGGTGGCCGGATGTGTTGGTTGTCGATGAGAGAGATGGGGATGACCAATGTGCCATCGACTGACCGGCCAGGGAATGGACAAGGGCGAGCGTCACACGTCCGCGCTGAAGCAAACCCGACTCAAATTTGGGCTTAAAACGAGTCGCATGTGGACAAAATGCGGACGCTCATCCGTGCGTCGGCGTGTTAGGCGGTGTTTCCGTTCATTATAACCAATCAAACACGAGTGGATAGTTTATGTCGGTGCGTTAGAGTTGCCCTAGGATCCGGTTTTCACATCCTATCGATCAGGTCTCACCGTTTCGGTTGCATGGGAGGCCTTCCACATGCACGAGAGTACTCCAACTGAAAACTTGTATCGATAGTAGCGTGGAGGTTTTTACCAAATTTCCCAGCTCCCATCCAAAGCTTCCATAATGTGTGTCGCCACATATATATGAATCTTTTGGCCGCATGCATGTACCAGGCTGATGATAAACGGCAACCGGGCAGATGGACTAAGATCGATCACAGAAAACAGGCAAGTCGAAGTTAGCAAACATTAACTTGATTACTTGCCCGCCGATGCAGCAGCTGAGCCTTTTTTAAACATTAGTACACACATACATGCGTGTACACTCATTCCTATGAGCGCACGCACGCACATTCTACCCCATGAGCATCTCCGAAAGACTGAGCCGGCATATCATCTTGAGATTTACGAAGTCACCGTAGGCACCTCGTCGTCGACGGGAATGTCTCCTCCCACTGAATGTGCGTCACCGGAAATCCTGAAATAAATCCAGAAATAAATGCGGGCACCAGGATTTGAACCCTGGTGGGCTGGGGATATCACAGTCCCTCTAACCATTCAACTACAGGTTGATTCTCATGCAACAGCTAAGTCTGAGCAGCTCCATTTATGCAGTCCTGCGATGGATGTAAAGACAACATGCGTACCTACACGAAGGACGGAGTCCACCAAAGTTGGTTCTTCAAGAAAACTAGAAAAGTAGATACCACGACTTCCGATGGCAAAATTTCGTGTTTTGACCCTTTTCACGTATAAAATCGGGATCTGACCCTGGTCTGATTTTCTTTTTGAGATTTGACACTTTTGCTACAGCCGCTGGCCACGGCGGTAGCTTTACAAAGGCTACCGCTGCCACTCTTGGCGGTAGACACCCTGACGGCGTCTGGCAGGTAACGGCAATGCCACGTGGCAAACGAACCTACCGCCGCCGACGATGGCGGTAGGCTCTAACATCCTACCGCCGGGGACGTTGGCGGTAGGGTCCTGGATAAGGTTGTGAGGGGTGGGGGTTGTGCTCCCCCACCCACTTATTCACCCCCATTCCCCATTTTCACTCTTTTGAGCTCAAGGCCTCTTCTCCCCTCTTCTCCTCACACAAGGCCTCTCAAATCTCACTCATTTGCTTGAGATTTGTCCGGTGGATCCGGAGCACTTTCATCACCCAAGGTACCTCCCTTGCTCCCTTTCATTTGGTTGGTTGGAATCATGTATTTTTCTCATTTTATTGCAAACCCTAGTTCATGGTTTTGTTGTGGTGAAATCAATGTATATGATGCATTTAGGGTAATGTTTGTGCTTTGATAATGCATTGTGTGACTAGCATTGTTTGGGTACTAAGAACTATCATTTAGGCTTTTGTTAGGGTTAGGTTTAATGTTATGGTTATGGCTAGGGTTATGCTTAAGAATATGACTATGACGACCGTTATACTAGTTACCCCATGAATTATAGCTCGATTTAGTGCACGGTTATATTTTGTCAAGATACGGTAGGTATGTTTGCCTTGGATGGCCGTCATAGTAATCCCTCGATTTGTAGGATGGCATCGATCATCTTTGTTGAGACTTATGCGGAGGTGGCGGCGAAGCATGAACATGCAGTCATTGAGGAAAAGATGGAGCCGTGGGTCAAATCTGTCGATACGTTAAATGCGGCTTGTAGAGAATTTTCAAAGTACTACGTGTTCGAGTACGACGATGATAAAGTTAAGTTCTACCAAGCTAAAGAGAAAAAGATAAGCAAGCTCAAGAAGAGAAATTGCATAGATGTGCTCTTGCAAGGCAAATTGCATTGTGCGGAACAAGGGTTGAAGTGCATGAGATGGACTTTCAAAACCCTGGCCAGATCATTGACTAGCTAGTTAGGCAACCATCATCGCCGATAGCTACTCGGGCTTCTCGTTTGGCTTGGGTCCATGAAAGAAATGATGTCACTTGTTGCAACCCGGGGCCGTACGAGAAAGATGTCGTGTTGATTGAATATTCGGCATGTGAACCAATGCTCTAAGTCAGTTAAATTAAATTTGGTAGATGGAACTTTGTGTAATGAACTTGATGTCATGATGTTATTTATGCATTTCCGTGGTATTTGATAATGTCGATTGAACTTCATGTTGAGTGAATATTCTGTATTTGGACAAATGCTTTAAGTCATTTCCGTAGTCATTACATTGTATGTATGGTTTTAAAAGAAAGGCAAAGCCCAAGGAAAAAAGGCAAGGTAAGGCAGGTTGGGTGGACACCCTACCGCCCAAAAAAGGGCTGAGTTGATTACAGAACAGGCTGACGTGGGGAAGTGGACCTACCGCCACGGCCCCTGGCGCTAGGCTACTCTCTAGCATTTTTTACAATAACTTGAACATTTGAATTAAACAGTGATAGATAAACACAACAGTAAAAAGTGTTTGCATATGAAAATATGGTAAACTCACACTTATAGATATCAAAATCGATGTATCCATTAAGTTCAACATATCAAATAGGTTCAACTAGTAACATAGGTAGCAATAACACGACATCGAGTAGTTCAACATAAGACAACTACTTTAACTTAGCAAGTTCAATATCACTTCGAGAACATAATTAAAAGGTACAAGACAAACTAATACGAATATCTTAAGACACGTTCAGATAGCCGGCAGACATCTTCAGAGCTCCTCGTATGTTAGCCCTGGCCGTGGAGACACAAACAACAGCAGATCCATCGGTTCAGGCAAAGGAGGAACGCTGGTCGGCATCCGACTGTTCAAACACTCTTACCTTGCCTTGCCCGCTGGAGTTCTCTCCTCCGTCCTACCCCAGTCCATGATCTCGAACGGTGATGCAGTTGGGGTGGCATCCTGGCTCTCTCCTCCGCATTGCTCTCGAAGTAGATTCTCCAGCTCAAATTGCGCAGCTCCCAGTCATAGTGCTGCTTGGAAACTTTAATGCACCCTTCCCGGCGGACACGGGAGATAGTTGGATCTGCCTCCATCTTTGCCTTCATTTTCCTCCACTCCTTCGTGCTCTCAGACCAACACTAGACATCATCAAGGATCCACTATGCCCTTTACTGCCACCGCATTGCCCTCGTCGCCTCTAGGACCTCGTCTGAGACAGATCCCACCGGCTGGAGCAGCTCAGGGAGGTCCTCGTACACGAACGGGAGCGACATGGGATTCGGGATGTGCTCGAGAGGAGAGGAAGGAGCGGGCGTTGATGGAGTGGGCGATGCTTGATCCACGGATCTATACCTAAACATATAGATGCATCACACAAATTTTCATCATCTTAAAAAAAATCGTAACCTAGAAAATAAGAGCAACTTTGGCGGCGTTCTAGGAACCAGGGTACCCAAACTTGCCTGCCTGCGGCCCATGACGTGTCTCATTCAGGCCTGGTACAGCCCATCTTCAGGAATGACACTCAAGACCCTCGCAAGGGACCGAGCCTCGCGGGGCGGTTGACACCAAGACCTCCGGAAGGGGCAGCCTCGTCTGGCAGGCTCCGACGAGTGGAGAACTCTATACAACCCCCACCTTACGAGGTTTGCATGACGCAAGCCATGACGACCAAGGCGAGGCGAGCGCCAGCGAGCGCAGTACAACAGTTTCCTCTTTGGTGCTAAGGAACCGGGCTCAGACACAGAGTCCCGAGGAATCTGCCAAAGGTTTCCATTCCAGTGCAACAAGACCAAGACCGCTAGGACGGCAGGACGCAGGTCATCACTGAGCCCACCATGGCATCAGGATTAGAGGCTTTGCAGGCGAAGACCACCTTTAGTCAGGATAAGATGTACTAGTTGCCTCCCTTCAAAATTGGTCGTTGTGGGATCCCTTCCCGCCAAACATTCCAGGGAAGAGGACCAAGGCGACTATATAAGTAGGATAGCCACCACCCATCAAAAGGATCGAATCCATTCCACCCTGACAAGCTCACCAGCTCATCCGAGCCAAAGAACACCTCTCCTCTGGAGGTCGTTCAACCATTGTACTAGTTCATCCACAGCCCATCTCGAGGCTAATCCACCATACTGCTGGAGTAGGGCCACTCACCGCTAGGTGGCCTGAACCAGGATAAACTGCCTCGTGTCTCTTTTACATTCATGTTCATCGTGCTAGTTCATGAGATGGCGAGTAGATAGATAGGCGAGGTTGAGATCTTCGCACACACCCCAGAGTTCGAACCTAGTAGGGTTTTGCGAAGCCCAGAATCCGACATTTGGCGCGTCAGGTAGGGATGCGTCGAAGCACCTCTTTATCCATTCGGTTCATCGTTGTTTCACTGCCCAATGGCTGATGCCCGCCGTGTCCATGCCGAGCGCCGAGCCGCTGTCGCCGCCCGCGTGGCCCAAACGGTACCC
>LR738710.1:634331298-634411248 GCA_902687465.1 Secale cereale
GAGGAGGTGGGGCGGGCGGGCCTTATAACTGTCCACTACCTACCGCCAGGGTGCCCAGCGGTAGGATCAGACAGCCTACCGTCGTGGCCTTCGGCGGTAGAGTTGGACGGAAGGGGGCGGCGGCCGTCTAAGTTGCTGACGTGGATTAGTTACCTACCGCCGGAGGCCTCGACGATAGGCTATACAATCCTACCGTCAAACCCCCTGACGATAGGAAAAATAGTCAGATTTTAATTTTTTTTTACAAACATGGATCAGATCTCGAGTTTATTCGTGAAAATGGTCAAAGCACGAAATTTTGCTACCTCCGACGGTTAACACCACAGATCGAGGTGGCGCTGGCACCACAAGCAAAGGACGGAGGCAGTAGCAAAGCAGGTCGAAAGCGCTGAAACCGGCGGCGACCGTATGCGCACGTACGTCCGTGTGTTGCACCGCACGGCCTCGCCACGGAAAATCGCCGTTGCCCTTCATGGCGCGCGTGACGGAACGCGGCATTGACGGTGGGTACGGCCCAGCTGTCTAGCCGGTGAGTAAGGTTTGTCATCAGTTTTCGTCTCTCCAGAAGCATCTCACCTGCGACAACATATACACAGCTGTATACTGGCGCGTATCCAATTCCAATTTCTGTTACTAGTGCGCCTTCTTTCGGGAGTGGCGACCTAGCAAGCTAGTACTGCTAGCTACGAGTGGTTTTTGCCTGGGAGCTAGCGGGAATATTAATATTTCTTCACGCACACGCTTCATCACATGCCATCCAGGAATTGGTAGGGCTAGCAAATACTCGTAGGGACCATCTCCAGGGCACAATGTTGAGCATTGATTCATGCGTGTACGTAGGTCCAAAACCGTCGCGATCCTTGTACAGCTGGGGCGAGTACGAGCGACGCACGCCGGACGTATAGCTGTCGTCTATATACGGAGGTAGTGCAAATTAACCACCTTCGTACGTTCAGCCGGTGGCCAGGCCAGGGTATACAGTGCTCCGGTCGATGACACAGTTCGAGCGACCCTAATAATTTTCCCGGGGACAGCGTATAAATGGGAGCAACGGGGACCAACTGACCGGCCCGTGCGCACGTACATCACGCATGTGCGGACAAAGTGTCATCCACCGGAAAACTCGCCTACTCTCAAACATCCACAAGCAGCACTATCAGGGGGTTGAGCCTATACGATACGTCTTCGTCATGCTCACGGGCGAGCAAAAGGCGATTAGGGTTGCCGTGGCTCCCGTCCGCGTCGTCGCCGACTCGACTTGACTCGCGTCGCCGGCATGTTCCGTTTTCCTTTAGGTCTTCTGTCCCGATCACGATCAGGTGTCATGCTCAAAACAGTGAGGCGGCGGCTACCCGCTTGAAATCGGAATAATATCCTTCTGTGTTGAGGGTTTCTCTTCTGTGTTGAGGGTTTTTCTACCATGCTCAAAAAAGCACAAGAAGAGGGGAGAGTTAAGGGGGTGTCATTCGGGAGCACTGGCCCCCCGTGTTACACATCTTTTGTTTGTCGATGACAGCATAGTCTTTATTGAGGGGACGCAGGATAATGTGGAGGCGTTAAGAGATATACTGTTGAGGTATGAGGAGGCTTCTGGGCAGCGAGTTAATTTACATAAGTCATCTATCTTTTTTGAAAAGGGTCACCAGGATGCCAACAAGTTGGAGATCAAGAATTTGTTGGGGATTCAAACCGAGGCTCTTAGTGAGAGATATTTGGGACTGCTAACACTTGTTGGGAAGTCCAAAGAGGGCACCTTTAAATATGTGACAGAGAGTTCGAAAGGTAAGGTTGGCGGATGGAAGGGGCAAGGATTGTCGAAAGCGGCAAGGGAAGTGTTAATAAAATCTGGGCTATAGGCTATACCGAACCACACCATGAGTTGTTTTCACCTACCTAAGAAGATGTGCCGGAACCTGACTTCGATTTCTTCAAAATTCTGGTGGGCAGCAACAGATGGGGAGCGTAAGGTACACTGGATATCTTGGCAGAAAATGTGTGCAGCAAAGTGGGATGGAGGCATGGGGTTCAGAGACCCCGAGGCGTTCAACCAAGCATTACTTGCCAAGCAAGCGTGGAGGATTCTACAGGTGCCATCTTCACTGTGTGCAAGAGTGCTCAAGGCGCGTTATTTCAGCGACGATTCGATCCTGACAGCAACATCACCTTCCTCTGCTTCTTATACTTTTCGTAGCATCCTTCACAGAAGGGACCTGCTGCGTGAGGGAGTGATATGGCGTATAGATGATGGAAGCAGTATCAATATCCATCACACCAACTGGATCCCGCGGTCAGGGAGTATGCGCCCGCTTGGACAGTTTTTTTATGGCGGGCATCACCAAAGTAGCTCACTTGCTCACTCCGGATGAAAGAACCTGGGATCTGGACAAGGTGCATGCGATGTTCTCTGATGACGATGCTGATGACATAAAGCAAATTGCCATAGGTGGCCCGGGCTCTGAAGATTACCCTGCATGGAATTTTACAAAGAATGGCGACTTCACGGTATGGTCAGCATATCATCTGAGAATGACACTGAATAGAGCGAGGACCGGACAGCCGGAGGCCTCGAGCTCGGTGGCGAAGAATAGAGGGTATATGGCGCTGTGGGATACTAGTGCGCCGGCCAAAGCGAAGATCCATATGTGGAGACTGATTCGCAATGGCTTAGCTGTGGGAGCCGAGCTTCATCGCCGGCGAATTAAACCTGGTGTTTTTTGCGTCGCGTGCTGGCGGGAGGAGACGGTGTTGCACCGTTTTTGGACCTGTCAACACGCGGCACTGTTCTGGCAGCTTCTTCACTCGGAAAAGGGAGTTTTGGTGGCGACCCCGCCAAGTCCGATCGACTCCCAGGATGCTCTAGCTAGCTGGCTTCTCGGGTGGTTCGCTGGAGCTGCAGATGATGAAAGGGCGGCGATGATCCAAGCAACGTATGGACTCTGGTTGGCGCGGAATGAAGCTAGGGATGGTAAAAGGATAGCCTTCCCACATGAAATCATGGGAACAGTCTTCTCTCACATGAGTGAATGGAAGGAGGCTCACGCAGGATGTGCTCGCCCGGCGGTGCAAGCTCCCAAGCAAAAATGGCGCCCTCCCTGATGACGGTTGGATCAAAGTGCATTCCGACGGGGCCGTGTCAAAAGGAGGTGACAAAGGAGGAGTTGGGGCTGTTCTTCGGGACCATAACAGCGCATTCAGAGCTGGGCTCTGTCATTGCGTCCGCGGTACTGCTATCCCTCAGTCCATGGAGATATTGGCATGCAAGCGAGCTTTGCAAGTGGCGCAGGAGATAAACGCCGAGAGGGTGCACGTGGAGCTGGACTTTCAGGGCGTGGTGCGGATGCTCAACAACCCACAAAAGGAGTTGTCCAGCGCTGGACCGTGGATACAAGAACTTAAAGCAATGATCGCTTCTTTTTCTGAGTTTAGAGTGTCGTGGATTCGTCGGTCTACAAATGTTGCCGCTCATAGATTTGCTAGAGTCGGTGTTGATGATGAACTTTGTAAGATTTGGCTAGGGGTTACCCCAGACTTTGTGCTAGATGTTGTTTCGGACGAGATTTCGAACGCCTTTGATTGAATAAAGCGGCAACATATGATTAAAAAAACATTATTCTATGTACATTAAACCAGGCCGAGGCCTGGCCGAATCTTTGACTCTGCCCCTGATTTCTGGGATGCCGATCCCACATGAATGAAGTGCTGATGACTTTTCATCTGCCACAAACAAGGTTTGGCAGGCTCCCGTAGTGAGCAGCGACAGCGGCAACACGTCATCCACTCGTTCCGGAGGCTAAATATGATGACTTCGTAGGACTCTCTCGTACTCCCCCGACGAAAATACTTGGCATCAAAATGGACAAAAATGAATATATCTAAAACTAAAATATATCTAGATACATCCTCTTTCATTCATTTTGATGACAAGTATTTTCGGACGGAGGGAGTATTTATTTATTTTTGCAAGGGTGTTTTTCTATAATGCTGAAATCTTAATATATTAACACTGAAGACATTAGAGGTACTCTCTCGTCTCTCCTTTAAAATATAATAAGGCGCGCTTGACTTTACACAATCTTTAATGCACAACCGTGACAATTAATATATACAAAAATAAATGGATTGAACATGTATCATTAATATCATCGTATTTGGCTTGCAAAACAATTATATTTCATATATCTTCATAATAATTTTGTAAGGTACAATAATCAAAATTATAGTCAAAGTTATGCGGTGAAAACCAAAAAAGTCAACGCGTGCCTTATACTTTGGGAAGGAGATACTCCATCCGTCCGGAAATACTTGTCATCGAGATATATAAAAGGGGATGTATCTAGATGTATTTTAGTTCTAGATACATTCTTTTTTATCCATTTTGATGACAAGTATTTTCGGACGGATGGAGTAGTACACTACAAAAGACTTTATATACAGTATGTATATATTTTCCTCAACCGTCTAATCCTACCAGCTACCACTACCAGTATCGAGAAAGATGAGAACTGAACATAATTTGTTCCATATAAGTGGAACAAGGAGCAGAGAACCCTAGTTAAGATGGAGAAATGATCGATAAGCTTACCATTAAATACTCCCTCCGTCCGAAAATACTTGTCATCAAAATGAACAAAAATGGATGTATCTAGAACTAAAATACATCTAGATACATCTCCTTTTATTCATTTTGATGACAAGTATTTCCGGACGGAGGGAGTAGGAAATACGGGAGCTACTTCTCATTAGTTTTTTTTTTTTTTTAGACAAAAGCTACTTCTCGTTAGTTGTTTGAACCTAAACACTCGAAGGGAGTGTTGAATTCTGAATACGTGCGCTGCACTCAGTCACCACACGACATCTTTGAAGATTACGCTTCTTATTTTTAAGGCAATCTTCTTTAGGGAATATTGTAGGCACCGGATGACCTTCTTGTGACCGCATAGGTCGCTGGAAAGCTAGCAAACACGTATTCCCTATGAACTTCGGCCCAGTCCAGTGCGGGGACGTTGGTGTTTTTTTCCTGCTATTTTAACTTAATAACTACTTACGTCTTTTTTAATGTTCATAAATTAAAAACAATCGGGACTCAAAGAATATTCCAGAATTTAAAAAATATTCGTGTATTTTCAAAAATTCAATACAGATTCCAAAAACTATTAATGGAATGTTCAGGAATTTCAAAACATTTTCGCGAATATTAAAAATAATTTAAAAAATATATGACAATCAATAATATTCATGAATTTCCTAAAATGTTGGAATTTCAAAAATATTTTAGAATATAAAAAATATTCATAAATTTCACAATTTTTTCACGGATTCAAAATATATTGTGAACTCAGAAATCTTCATTAATTTCGAAACAAAAACGATTTCAAATAATATTCACTAATTCATAAAATGTCGTCAATTAAAAAATGATTGCAAATTTTGTAAAACCGAATTGAAATAATCACTGATTAAAATATGTTAGCAATTTTTAAATTTTAATTGAATTTATAAAATTTTATAATTTTAAATAAATTTTATAGGGTTTTAGAAATGTTCCCAAATGTCTAAAATAATATAAACGAGTGAACAAAAAATGGTAAGTTTGAAGGAAATAAATAAAAAAAGAAAAGTAAAATAGCAAAAGAATTGGTTTCAGACTTTCCTAAAATTGGATGGGGTTCATCTAGGAAGTCTTAGTTGGGCTAGCCTAATAACTATGCACGGGGTCACAGGCCTGGCCTAATAACAAGCATTGAAGAGAGCTGCTATTCAGCGCTCTTATGCTAGTTAGCGCTGCTGGTGCCTGCGCGCAATGCGTAGTGGCGTGTCCTAGCAAACGCGTAGCTGTCCCTCCCTTTCGCACCTCACTCGCAGACCTGGCCATCCTTCGGGCCGGGCCGGGCTTCGGGCCGGGCCTGACCAAGCCCGAGGCAAAGAACTCAGGCCCGAGCCCGGCCTGGCCCGGCCGTCGGGCCTAGTTTTCAGGCCCGAGCCCGGCCCGTTGCAGCAAAAAAAAACACCGGGCCTCGGGCCTCGGGCCGGGCCTCTTCAGTAAATAGCTAATTCAGCGGGCCCGGGCCCGGCCCGACCTAGCCAGCGGGCTCAACATCTAGGCCCGAGCCCGGCCCGGGAGCAGCGTCGGGTCGGGCCGGGCTGCCCATGGTCAGGTCTACTCACTCGTTCCCATCTCGCTGGTTGGTTGGTTGACCAGTTGACCGTCCGACAATTGACTTTTGAATAATTATCGTATTTTTGTTAATGTTCACATTTTTTTGAAGACTGTAACATCAAAAAGATTATTAAAAAGAGAAATGATTTTTTTTGAAAAATGCACGAAATTGCAAAAAAAAAAACATGTTTTTGGGAAAAAAAACATTCACGAATATGAAGTTCAAGAATTTGGGGAAAAGTTAGTGAACTTTCAAAAGTTAACGAATTTGAAAAGGAAACGGGAATGCGAGAAAACAAATCACAGCATAAAAGTTCATGCTTGTGAAAAAAAGATTACAAATTTGGATAAAAATCAATGAATTTGAAATTTGTTCAAAAAAAAGGAGAAAATAATAATAAGAAAAATATGAAAAAGCTGAACACAAAATGGCTAGGAAACCTAGCACAAAAACATAGAAAAGCAAAACAAAACCGGAACTATATGGGTTAGCACCAGCGGGAGGAGGAGGAAGGACTAAGATGTTTTCTTGTGCATATACTCCCTTCGTTCCAAATATTTGTATTTCTAGACATTTCAAATGGACTACAACATACGGATGTATGCAGACATATTTTAGAGTATTGATTCACTCATTTTGCTTCGTATGTAGTCACTTATTGAAAAATCTATAGAAAGACAAATATTTGAGAACGGATGGAGTACATTTTTTATGTCTACTGTTTTCATACACATTGTACTCCCTCCTTATCAAAATATAAGATATTTAGACTACAAGAACGCCATATATTTTGATACTGAGGTAGTACATTATTTATATACATCAGAAACATTGGACCTACAGATGTTTAACATTTTACAAAGTATATATTTTTTATGCTTACTTCTTATGTACATTTTTTAGTACATAATAAATAGTTTGTATATACATGATTAATTTTTTTGAAAACTTATATTTTCTGATGTCTACTCTTGTCCATACACATTGTACATTTTTTCCTATACATTTATCGTATACATCAGAAACATTTTTTCAATGCATGTTTAATATTTTTGAAATGCATGATTAACATTTTCTAAAATGTATGTCATATTTTTTCGAATACAAAAATTTAGAATATTTGAAAGTATAAACGAAATTAGAAAAGTAAGGTAAAAAACAAAAAAGTGAGCAAAAAAACAAGCGCTTTTGAGGGTTGTGTGGTCTCCTGCGCGCGGGGCCGGCCTAATCATGAGCCTGTGACTATGATTATAATTGATTTGATGCCAAAAGTTGGCATGCCAAATTATGGCAACTACCAAATGTTGGCTAAAGATTGGTTGCTTGTCAATTTCCGTTGCTAATCTCACAAAAGATTGCCAAATGTTAGCAATTTTTGATTTTGCCAAATGTTGGCTTGCCAAAAATTGGCAATGACTAATGTTGGTAGCAAACCAATTATGCCCTATGTGCCGCTCAATGCGAGACCGGCTGTGGGCTCTCGAGAGCTATGTCTCGCTCCACGCAAAGATAGAAAGTGCTCTCGCTTCAGGCTCATTAGACTTGGACTCACCCGCTGTAGGTTTCTTTCATTTTTTTTTCTCGTTTTCCTTTTTCTTTGTTACAACGTTTAGTTTTCTTTTTGTGCTTCACTGGTTTTGTTCGTTTTTTGCGGGTACACTGGTTTTGTTCGTTTCCTTCTCGGTTTTCACAGATTTTTTGTTCTTCCTTTTTCATTTTTCTATTGTTTTCTTTGTATGTATCTTTCTTTCTTTTGCTTTTTTGCACTTTTTTCGATTTTCCTATTTCCTCCTTCTCTTTGGTTTTCTCTATTTTTTTTAGTCACTTGTCGACATTCTTTGTTACACATTATATTTTTCATACACATCAAGAACATTTTTCACACAAGCCAGAATATGCCTCCAGATTGGATCTTCCTGGAACAAGAACTTGCGGCTGTAGAAAAAAATCATGAAAACATGGCATAGTGGCCTATTCCGCAAGTTTTCATGATTTTTTTTAGGATTTTTAGGCGAAAACATGGCATAAAGGTTTCTGAGATTACCACCTGGCCGCGTGGGGGCCTGCCCCCCCAGGCCCCTTCCGGTGCTTTCAGGAATCTTCATCTTATGGAAAAAATATTCGTAAATCCTCACGGTATTTCGAACTTCGTAAACATGGATTTTCTGAAAAGTGGAAAACTTGCAAAAAAACAACAACTCCCTCTAGGCACTGATTCATATGTTAGTCCAGAAAATAATAGAAATTGCTAAAAAGTATTCAAAAGTGATATTATTGTAGAATGAAATAATCAAAAAATATAGATATGTTTGAGATGTATCATATGCCATAAATCCGTCATCCGCGGCACCGGAAGTCGGAAGTCGGAAGCACCAAACGAGGCTGCATGATTGCCCCACTGCAATCTGGTATCCTGTTGTTTTCCATTCGCGGCTTCATCTCGAAGAAGTTGCGCCACGGGACAAAGTGTGGGGCCGTCCTGAGAAAGTACTCATACAAAGTAATGAAGCATGCAAGGTGCGGACCCGTTCGGCGTTATATGATGGAGCCGATATCCGTAGTAGTGAAGGATATATCAAATGAAGCCATGACGGAGAAGGGAGATGCCGCGACACAGAAAGGAAGTATGGATCACTCTATGTCATCCCTCGGACCACGCTTCGTGGACCCCCAATTGGCCGGCTCGACGACTTATTCAACTATGGCGGGCATCAGGCTGAATTATGTCAGGAACACATTATGCGATGTCATCGGGTCGGTGGAGGGTCATTGCTTTCTGGCTCCATGTTGCCGGTCACTATTTTTTGCTTTGTCCATGGCCAGTTAGGAGGTCATTGGGGAGTCTATGATTCATGGGTTACTTGGCTTTTTAACTGCAATTGATCTCTGCGTCAATGGCGCAATGGGTCATCTAGTAGAAATACGAATAAAACTAGAATTAGAAAGCTACTTACTAACTCAATTCAATCTGTAATATAAACCAGCTTAATGTGGTCCCCATATTGCTTCCGTCATAAACTTATTTTTTATGTAGGTTTCACAGGTAACTCACGAATGCACGCTTTCATATATTTGAATTTAAACATCGTGTCCTACCTTCCACGAAACCTTATAAGTTCTTGTTGAATTTTATCTGGGTTTCTTCCGAGGAACCCTTTTTTGGGGACAATACTTATCCAATTCTAGGTGCACTACTAACTAATTTATCAAAAGGGATTGCTGGAACCCCCTACCGCTATTACCCATCTTCATTTTTATGACACCTGTCAAAACTAAATGAGACATCACTGGAGCAAAACGGTGGATGGCCAAGAGAAATGACTAAGGTAGGATGCATAACATAACATGTGAGGAGGACTTGTTATACGATGAGTAAGCCAAGAGAAAAGTCAAAGAAAATCATTGGCAACGAAAAGTGGGTAATCATCGCTACCCCCCAACGATATGCATCTCTATCACCTTGTTTCGGCGATATGATAGGTTTTTCATTTCTGGCGGCATCAAAGAGGGCTCCTCGTCCCCATCGACAACGGTAAAAACATATTACATTTCCGTGGTCAACGAAGGAGACTCTTCACCCCTCTCAAAAACAAAAAGTTGGTCTTCGTTGGGACGACAAAGGCAGTGTTCTATAACTATAATTTCCAAAATCATGACCATAGTTTCGAGACTTCATAAAAGAAAAGTTATTTTTTCTAAATCCGTGCTTTTGATCCTATCATGGCTACGGACACAACTTTGATGTTGTAACATCACCTGCCTTTGGGTGAATGGCATGTGGGTTAGCTGGGTCCATATGTCATGCACACAAAGCCACCTCAACCAAACAATTGCATGCATTGAGCTAACCAGTATCTACGCCCACGCTCCTACGGCGTGTCACCCGGCTCCAGGAGCCACCATAGCCGTCTCTGCTGCTCCCGCCTCCCTCGGGTGTCTCCTCGCACTGTTACGGTTCCCACTGGGGTTCTCCACACCGCGGTTTGTGTGGCTGGATCTGGTGCCCTCGTTATTCCCTCAGTTGACGGCGCCCTCACCAGTTCTGCAGCCCCGAGCTCCCACAACCCCGTCTGCGGCCTTTGCTGAGGTGGGCGAGCCTGATACGTCTCTGTCGTAATTACTTTTTCAAACACTTTTGCTCTTGTTTTGGACTCGAATTTGCATGATTTGAATGAAACTAACCCGTACTGACGATGTTTTCAGCAGAACTACTATGGTGTTGTTTTTTGTACAGAAATAAAAGTTTTCGGAATCGGACAAAACTTTTTGGAGATTTTTATGGAATATATGAAAAATACTGGAGCGAAGATCCACCGGAGGGGGTCACCTGTTGCCCATAGGGCGGGCCCACCCCCAGGAAGCACCCTGCTACCTTGTGAGGCCCACGAGGCTCCGTTGTACATAATCTCAACTCCATAAATATTGTCTTCCCGAGAAAAAAATAGGAGAAGAAGTTTCATCGCGTTTTACGATACGGAGCCGCCACCACCTCCTGTTCTTCATTGGGAGGGCTAATTTGTAGTCCGTTCGGGGCTCCAGAGAGGAGGATTCGTCGTCATCATCATCACCAACCCTTCTTCATCAACAACTTCATGATGATCACCACAGGGAGTGAGTAATTCCTTCGTAGGCTTGCTGGACGGTGATGGTGTTGGATGAGATTTGTCATGTAACCGAGTCAATTTGTTAGGGCTTGATCCCTAGTACCCACTATGTTCTGAGATTGATTATGCTATGACTTGCTATACTTAATGCTTGTCACTAGGGCCCGAGTGCCATGATTTCAGATCCGAACCCTCTCTGTTTTCGTGAATATATTTGAGTTCTTGATCACATATGATGGTTATATGCACTTGTTATTGATCTAATCTATAGACCCCAAAGTGACAATAGTTGGGATACTCTCCGGGGATGACTGTAATTCGAGGAGTTCTTGTATTCACCATGTGTTAATGCTTTGTTCTGGTTCTCTATTAAAAGGAGGCTAATATCCCTTAGTTTCCCATCTGGATCCCGCTTCCACGGGATGGTAGGACACAAGATGTCACACAAGTTTTTATTATAAGCACGTATGACTATATACAGAATACATGCCTACATTATATTGATGAATTGGAGCTATTGTGTATCGCTGTATGTTGTGACTATTATATGATGAATGTCATCCAATACAAATATCCATCGATGATCCAATGCCTATGCTTTTCGCATATTGATCTTTGCTAAGTTACTTTCATTGTTACTGCTGTTACAATCACTACAAAACTATTACTGTTACTGTTACTACGACTATTGTTATCATACTACTGTGCTAAGAAACACTTTGTTGCAGATATTTAGTTCTCCAGGTGTGATTGAATTGAAAACCCAACTGCTAATGCTCATAAATATTCTTTGGCTCCCCTTGTGCCGAACCAATAAATTTGAGTGAAATACTACCCTCGAAGACTGTCGCGATTCCCTATACTTGTGGGTTATCAAGACCTTTTTCTGGCGCTGTTGACGGGGAACATAGCTCTATTTGTTGAGTCACTTTGTAATTATATCTGCTGATCACTATGAAGAATCTGAAAGACGCAAAAACCAAGATCATACCCTCTAAGATGAGGGGAGGTAAGGAACTGCCATCACACTTTGCACTTGATTCGCCTTCTGTTTTCAGTAGACATGCGACACCACCACCTACTATTCAATCTAATATGTCACAAGTAATTGATGATCCTACTTCTGCTATAAATGAAACAGTGATGATTCTAGTACTTTTCTTGATAAAAATGTGGCACTAGGTGAATTTCTTGATGAACAACTTGCTAAAGCTAAAGAACTTAAGATTGCTGAAACTGGTGAAAATTATGATTCACATATTATGCCTAGCTCTCCTACTAGAGTTGAAATGTCTAAAATACCTGAGGGTTATGTTATAGATGGGGAGACAACTAGAGAAATTATTGCTTGTAAAGGTAGAGATGATGTTAAGAAATTGTTGACTAAGCTGAAAGAAAGGGATATGATAGAGAGAATGAAATATGATCCTAAGTTTTCTACTTCTCCTATCTTTGTTACTGATAAGGATTATGAATTATCTGTCAATCCTGAGTTAATTACTTTGTTTGAATCTGATCCTTTTCATGGTTATTAATCTGAAATTGTTGTGGCACACCTTACTGAATTGAATGATATAGCCACCCCATTTGCTCACGAGGACAAAATATGCTACTACTATATTTTTAAGTTGTTTACTTTCTCATTAAAGGGTGATGCTAAGAAATGGTTCAATACTCTTGCTCCTGGTTGTGTGCATAGTCCCCAGGATATGTTATATTATTTCTCTGAAAAATATTTTCCTGCTCATAAAAAACAAGATGTCTTAAAGGCAATATTTAACTTTGTGAAATATGAAGAAGAGAATCTCCCTCAAGCCGCCTTACTGCTTTGCCTGATCGTCCTCTTAAGAAAAAATAAATACTTGATATCTTTTATAATGGACTAACCGATGCTTCTAGGTACTACCTAGATAGTTGTGCTGGTTGTGTTTTCAGGGAACAAACTGTTGAACATGTTGAAGAACTATTGAATAATATATTATGAAATGCCGATGCTTGGACACTTCTTGAACAACCACCTAAACCAACTCGGAAGAAGAGATGTATTCTATTCTCCAGTCTAGAATATATGGAAGAGGCAAAGAAAATCTATGAAAGAAACGCGTATTAAGGCTGAAGATGTTAAGAATTTACCACCTATTGAAGAAATACATGGACTCGATATCCCGACACAGGTAGTAAAGGTAAATTATGTTTATAGATTCGATGAAGGTGATATTCCATATAATAAATCTGCCAGTGAATGCCCAGAGAATTTGATAATTACATTGTTAAGCAAGAACACTTCAATATGTATGTTAGCAATCAATTGAAACGTAATGCTACCATGATTGATCGTTTGAGTGACTTGATGTTCAGAATTGCTAATGATGTTAGAGGCTTAAGTAGACATTCATCCATGGTTCATACTCAGTTAGAACAAGTTGCTAAGTCACAAAATGATTTGCTTAGTAAGATGAATAATAAAATGAATGATCATGCTATTAGGGTAATGACTAGATGAGGCAGAATGACCTAGAAGCCTCTATATCATGAAGGTCACACTAAATGAATTGTGAAAGATTCTTAGAGAATTAATATTGATGTACCTAGTTCATCTCAGACGAAAAATAAAAATGATAAAACTTTGCATGCTTCTAGTGAACCCGTGACAAAAAACCTTCTGATAATAGTAATGGTGATTCCATTTCTGATGCTGAGACACAATATGGTAATGAACATCCACCTACTGATAATGATAATGAAGATGTTCATTTTGATGCTCAACCAGACAATGATAAACTGATAATGATGTAGAAATAGAACCTGCTGTTGATCTTGATAACCCATCTCCTAAAAATAAAAAGTATGATAAAAGGGATATCATTGCTAGAAAACATGGTAAAGAAAGAGAACCATGGGTTCAAAAGCCCATCCTTTTCCTACTAAACCTCCGAAAAATAAGGATGATGAGGATTTTGAACGCTTTGTTGAAATGCTTATACTCGTCTTTTTGCGCACCCGTTTGACAGATATTTTGAAAATGCCTCCTAATGCTAAATACATGAAAGATATTGTCACTAATAAAAGAAACTTACCTGAAATTGAAATTTCCACCATGCTTGCAAATTATTCTTTTAAGGGAGGAGCACCTAAGTTAGGACATCCAGGAATACCCACTATACCATGCTCCATTAAAAGAAATTATGTTAAAACCGCGTTACATGATTTGGGAGCTCGTGCTAGTGTTATGCCTTTCTCTTTATATGGAAGACTTGATTTGAATAAGTTGACACCTACTAAAATATCTTTGCAAATGGATGATAATCAACTACCATACCTATCGATATTTGTGAGGATGTGCCCGTTGTAGTTGCAAATGTTACTATCTTAACAAACTTTGTTATTCTTGATATGCCTAAGGATGACAACAGTTGATTATCCTTGGTAGGCCCTTCTTGAAGACTGCATGAGCTGATATTAATTGCAACAAAAGCAAGTTTACTTTTCCATGTCAATGGTAATGATCTTACAATATAGTTTCCGAGGAAACAACTCCAAGTGAATAGTATCAACTGTATTGAAAGAATTTTGATAATCACTATTTGAGGTTTTGAATTCCATATTTCATCCATCAAAAAGAAATATGAAACTCTTATTATAGGGGAAATGCATATCCCCGTTGAGGTAACTTAGTGTTATATGAAAGTTCTTTGATTTCATGTTACTCGAAAATAGTTTGTTAATAAGACTTGATCAACCTTATTAATGGATTCTTCTTGAGGGGCATGTTGTCGATGAATTTAGTAAGCACAACCTAATGCACCTTTAGTTTGATCTCTTTATAGTTCGATAAATTAAAATGTCATGATTATCTTGTTTTCTGAATTATTCGTGAAATAAAAAATGGCCGAAAAATAAAATTGCTCAGAATGTCGTAAAATTTCAACATGATTTTTCTGGAATATTTAAGAATTTTTGGCACTTAATACACCTTAGGGGGTTCCCATGTTGCTCACAAGGTAACAAGGCGCACCCACCTCCCTGGGTGCGCCAGGATGCCTTGTGGGGCCCATAGGGCCCCACTCACTTAGTACTTCAGCCCACTTCATCTCTTACCTCCAGAAACAAATCGTGGTAGCTCTCTCTCTCTCGTGTTCTTGCTCCCACACCTGAGATTTTTGATCTCTTTGCTTGGAGCTCCATTTACGAAACTGTTTTGGCGGATTGCTCGTTGGTATGTGACTCCTCCATTGCTTCATTTAGTTTTTGATTTAGTGGATTATACTTTGCTTATTTTGTTGCGATTGGTTCCACTGAAAATGAGCTTGCATGTTGAATCCTTTGGGTTCCAACTAGTTTGAAAGCTTGATATAGCCTATAGATACTTATGAGTAGTCACTATCAATCTTGTGAAGTTTTGTTAACATCATTTTGTGGTCCAAAAATTTCAGAAATTTTCTCTTAGGAACATGAACTTCTTTCGGAGAGGTTCTTCGAGTCGAAGTCCCAAGGAAGTCACCGGAGGTGCCTCGGACCTTGACCTTCACCTTCCGTGTAGGACGGAGGTTTGTCCATGTGAATATGGCCACACAATGCCTTCATGAACGAAGCCGGGTTTCACCAAGAGTTTATGCAATTCGTTGCAAATGCCGGGTTGACCGCCTTCCTTGCAGATGAGTGTGGCCAATACCACCTCCTCACAAATTCCTTCGTGCAAAATTTCGATTTCATGTCTAGACTTGATATCCCCATGGTATGCTTTGATTTATATGGTCAACATTTTGAGATGTCGCTTGCGGAATTTTGTGAGATAAGTTTGATTCCCTCTGTGGGGGAAGTGAGGGAGCCTCGGCCAGAGGAGTTTGAGGACTTGCTCTGTAATTTAATTGTGGGAGAATATTCATAGGGAAATGTTTGACTAGGTCTGAGTTACTAGTTTGGATTTTTTGGTTGTGCATTACTTTGGTTTATTCATAGGGAAATGTTTGACTGCTAGGGAGGAGGGTGGCACACTCAGTGCTCCTGAGCTCATCATTTTACATTGTGCACTTTACAGTGGTAACATTTATAGCCTAGGAGCTATCATGGCACGTTACGTGCATACTAATACGACTAGGGTTAAATTCATGGCAGTATTTATGTTACTCGTCTGGTGAGATGTTTCCTTGTTGATATACGCCATAATCATTATTTGTTGCCGAGGATTTACCTAGACAATCAGTCCATGCTAAATCACCACTTTATTGATAACCTTGAGCCTACTCACCACATTCTTTATAACTTGGTATTTATTGAGGATACTCGTGAGATTATTTCATTGCATGCACCTTATTTGTTTGATTCTCATGCCAGACATGGGTACATCATCCTACCGCCGGATATCATTGCTTACAAGAACGAGCTAGCTATGGCAGAGAACGAGGTCCAACCTTGGGGCACTCGAGTGCCGCAACCCATCCACTTTCCTACCGGACCCGATGGGTACTATCGATGGTGATTACCAAGTTAGGACAAAAACCTAAGCTTGAGGGGCTACATATTTCTCACCGACATTACATTCATGCTCATACATTTATTCTAGTTGTCAGTGCTCATCCTTTTTCATCGCATGTCCATGCTTAGATTTATTTCGCTTTCCTCTTGTGTGTTTGAAAAATATTGAAAATCCAAAAATATTTCTCGCATTTTTTCGCTTTTTCTTTCTTGTTTAATTAGTTTGTAGTAGTAAAAGAAAAGCCAAAAAGATTTCTTGTTTCTTCTTTTATTTGTTGGGAGTTCTCCCGTGTAAATAGTTTTTCAAACTTTTTGTTTTTCTTCTTTAGTTTGCTTTCTTCAGAAGAAAAAAATTCCAAAAATATTTTAGTGTGTTTGTCTGATTTTTTTGTGGAGTCGTAAGGAGAAGACCACAATGAAATTGTTGATTTGCTCTCATTTTCTTTGTTGCCAATCTAACAAAGAGCCAATATTACCTCGTCTTCTCCTTTGAATTAATTGATTACAGATTCCAGCTTAGTGAAAGGCAATAATGACGATGATTTGATTAAGTGGTCATGGCAAAGGAAAGTTGGTATGAACTCTTCTCGTTTTTGTTTTTGTAAATATGTTTAACTCAGTATCCATAATTCAGCATATTATGAGTAAATTTATTGATGACAATTAGAGATTATAGTTTCTCAAGCCATGCTTAAGTATCCAGGAGTGGATAATGATTTATCTTGGTTGTCAACATGCATTAAAATGGTTGTGATGTAGTATGTTTGTATGACATCCTTCTCTAAATGATTCAAGTGGCTTGACTTAGCACATGTTCACCCATATAGTTGATTCAAAACCAACACAACCTTCATGAAATTTATGTTCAGCGTGTTTATATCCTACTTATTCTAGTATTCAGTGTTAATTATTCGCAATGCATGATTGCGATCGTTGTCGCTCTCTAGTTGGTCGCTTCTCAATCTATTTGCTAGCCTTCACGTGTACTAAGCGGGAATACTGCTTGTGCATCCAAAATCCTTAAATAAAGTTGTTCCATATGAGTCCGCCATATCTACCTATATGCGGTATTACTCCGCCGTTCCAAGTATATTTGTATGTGCCACCTCTAATAATTCAAATAAACATCTGTTTTGTATGCCCGTACCGCTCATGTAGCGACGCGAGGGGGCGGTCAGTATCTTCCATGCTAAGCGGGTAGTTCTCACGATGGGTGTTTATTCACTTGTCATTGCATGAGAGAGACTGGTAATTGGGATGCATAGTCATGTAATTGAAAGTAAATAAAAATATAATAAAACAAACTCCCCAGGAAAGTTGATTGATGGAGGGCACCTGAGGATTCAGCAGCCATGGCTTGTGTTTTTATGGTCGAGGGGGAGTAAACTTTACCTTTCCGCTTGGGAACAATCGATAATGTGTTTAGGATGGAAGATATTGAAAATCCTTTTGTCGTCACATTGACAAGAAAAACACACCTCTCAAAATGTATTTATATCTGATTAAAGCTTCAAGCTCTAGCACCTTTGCAAATCTCCGCTTCCCTCTGCGAAGGGCCTATCTATTTACTTTTATTGTTGAGTCATCACCTTTTTATTCAAAGGACCAATCCCGAGAGCGCTATTGTCATTCTTATGCATCGAGTCTAGTTAATGTTGGATGTGAGTATGACTGGATCTCTTCTGCCATGAAGTACAATGTTTAGTCGCTCCTTGAACTTTAGAGGTGAGCTGCATTCATGTTTTGCGGTCTCAAAAAGCGCGAGCGAGATTCCATGTTATCATATTATATCATGATTGTTTTGACAAATTGTTGGCATTTGAGATATGTTATTACTGATTGTGAGTTGATTAGGCCATTGATATGAGTAAATGTGAATTCTAAGTGTTCTCATTTGCATGGTTAGTCCATGATATTTGCTGAAAACTTGGGTGCTATTTAAGCTTATATACGGATACAAGAACAAAAGAGTTCGTAAAAGTTTTTCTTTATTACTTTCAATTTGTTAACTAAATTGCTTGAGGATAAGCAACGAGTTAAGCTTGGGGAAGTTGATACGTCTTCGTTGTATCTACTTTTCCAAAAACTTTTGCTCTTGTTTTGGACTCTAATTTGCATGATTAAAATGAAACTAACCTGGACTGACGTTGTTTTCAGCAGAACTACCATGGTGTTTTTTTGTGGAGAAATAAAAGTTCTTGGAATCAGACGAATTTTGTTGGAGATTTTTTTGGAATATATGAAAAATACTGGAGCAAAGATCCACCAGAGGGGGCCACCTGTTGCCTAGAAGGCAACATGGCGTGACATGTTACTTTATGGGCACATGAGGCTCCGTTGACCCTAATCTCAACTCCATAAATACCGACTTCCTAAGAAAAAAAGATAACAATTTTGATTGCGTTTTACGACACGGAGCCGCCGCCACCTCCTATCACTACAAAAAAATGATACATCCGTGACATTTTGGGCCGAACGAAACTTTTTTCTGTCATACTTATGACACTTCTATGACAATAATTGTGACAAAACACGATATCATCATAGCTGTGGTGGGGGTCCTACTTCTATGACAAAAAATCATGACAGAAAATGGGCTTTTCATCCTAGGAGGGCCAGAGACGCAGCTGCATGACATTCTTTGGGCCGTCCATGACGGAAAAAACCGTGGTAGAAGAGAGGGCGAGGAAAATATCGGGGTGTTCCCGGTTACGGTGGGTGGTCGGGGCCGAGCGATGCGCGTTTCTCTCATACACGTACGTGCGTGGGTGCGATGCGTTGGGCTCTAACTGAACCCGAGCGAGGTGTTGGGCTCTAACTAAACCCGAGTGATTGCACTGCAGGCTACGCGTTACTGAATCCGAGCGATCGATCGATGGCTGTTAACTTAACCCGATCAAGCGATTCCTTCGCTACTGCTGCTAACTGAAGCAGATCGATGCTGCCTCTACATGAATAGTGAGCGTTGCTGGGGGTGGGGGTGGGGGTGGGGGGGGGTTGGATGAACAGTTCCCGGTGGGGGTGGCTGAACAGGACCCCGTGGTGTTGCCTCTACATGAACAGGACCCCGTGGTGTTGCCTCTACATGAACAGGACCCCGTTCGATCGAGCTGGTTGGGGCTGCATGAACAGGACCCCGTGGAGGGCTGCATGAACAGGACCACCCCGTGCAGGGCTGCATGAACAGTAGACGGTGGAGGGCTGGATGAACAGTAGCCCGTGGAGGGGTGGTTGAATAGGAGCCCGTGGAGAGGGCTGGTTGAACAGTAGCCAGTGGAGTAGCGCCCGGTGGAGGCTGAACAGTCGTAGGTGGAGGCTGGAGGAGGTGAACGGTGGATGAACAGTAGCCCGTGGAGGCTGGAGGCGGTCGACGGTGGTGATGAACAATATCCCGTGGAGTTCCGTTTTGCGGTACGCTACACCCCTCCCGATGAACAGGACCCCCGTTTCGACCGTAGTGCTCTAACACAAGTCTGTTTCCTCCGTTTTGCGGTACGCCACACCCCTCCCGATGAACAGGACCCCCGTTTCGACCGTAGCGTTCCAACACAAGTCCGTTTCCTCCATTTTGCGGTACGCCACACCCCTCCCAATCAACAGGACCCCCGTTTCGACCGTAGGAGGTCCGTTTCCTCCATTTTGCGGTACGCCGGACCCCTCCCGATGAACAGGATCCCATTTCGAACATGGCTGGTCAAACACAAGGTCGTTTCCTCCGTTCTGCGGTACGCCAGGCCTCGTTTCCATTGGCTATTTTGTCCAAGCCCTCCCGATGAACACGACAACGCATTCCGTTCCGACCCATCCGGTTGGCTCCCCATGAACACGACGACGACGCTGTTTCTCCGTTCCGACCCAGCCATGTACGCGAGCCCTGGCCGTATGTACGCGCGAGTAGGCGTTCGAGACCCCGCCCATATGTACGTACGTGGCCGCATTTACTTTCTTGCACCCTGGCTGCTGTACGTACGTGTACATGCTACGTGCGCGCCTCTGCTACGACACCTGCACGCCTCTACATCGACCAGTATGTACATACATGTTCGCGACCAGAATGACAACGCTACGTACGCTTCGACCAGGTGGGTCCCGACTGTCAGGCACTTCCTTGCGTGCGAATATGTAGCTGGTGGGTCCCAACAGTCAGGGGGGCGAATCGTTTTTTTGCCCACACACACTTCCTTGCATGCGAAGATGTAGCTGGTGGGTCCCAGCAGTCAGCGGGAAACATTTTTTTCACGAAATACGGTGGCCCATCCGGTGGGTCCCCGATGTTAGGTGGAGGAATAATTATTTTGCGCGTAATAAGGAGGCACTTCCTTGCTGCGGCCGTGGACCTAGCTGTCAGCCTCTCCACGTACAGTCCACGTCCGATGGAAGCTGTTCCTTAACCACGTTGACCACGCCGCGCCGAGAGCACCAGGGCGGTGGACGACGGTGAGGCCTAGGAAGGGGACGACGCGGAGCCGGGGAAGACTCGGTAGTGGATGCCCATGCGTAGAGGAGTATGAGGGTTCACTGGTTCGCTGCGGTGTGAGGCTACCATCGCCGCAGAATAACAGGGGGTGTGGGTGATTAGAGGGATGGCCTGGATAGCGGTGGGAATAGTAGGGGGCGGTGAGGCCTCCGCGGCAGCACAGCCGGCCACGGGAGGCAGGAGCATGCGGCACGACCGGCGCTGCTTTGGGCGGCTGGAGCAAGAAGACCAGAGGTTGAAGAAGCACTACGGCCGTTGGATGGACATCATACGGTCACTGGAGCTAGAATCGTTCATATTGACTAAGTTGACAAAGCACTCCGTCCCCGTCAACTTAGTAGGCCCACAAGTCAGCCTACCACCAAGGTGGGTCCCAACCAGCAGGGGGAGTATTGATTTTTTTGTGCGTAATAAGGAGGCGCTTCCGGTGGGCCCGAGCTGACAACGGGGGGAATGTTTTTTTCGCGCAATACTGTGGCCCGTCCGCTGGGTCCCAGCAGTCAGGGGGGAAACAATTTTTTCGGGAAATAAGGTGGCCCGTCCGGTGGGTCCCTGCTATCAGGTGGAGGAATAATTATTTTCCGCGCAATAAGGAGGCACTTCCATGCTGCCGTCGTGGACCTAGCTGTCAGCCTCTCCACGTACAGTCCACGTCCGATGGAAGCCATTCCTGGACCACATTGACCACGCCGCGCCGAGAGCACCAGGGCGGTGGACGACGGCGAGGCCTAGGAAGGGGACGACACGGAGCCGGAGAAGACGCGGCAGTGGATGCCCACGCGTAGAGGAATATGAGGGTTCACTGGTTCGCTGCGGTGTGAGGCTGCCGTCGCCGCAGAATAACAGGGGGTGTGGGTGAGTACAGGGATGGCCTGGCTAGCGGTGGGAGTAGTAGGAGGTGGTGAGGCCTCCGCCGCATCACAGCCGACCACGGGAGGCAGGAGCACGAGGCACGACCGGCGCTGGTTTGGGCGGCTGGAGCAAGAAGACCAAAGGTTGAAGAAGCACTACGGCCGTTGGATGGACATCGTACGGTCAATGGAGCTAGAATCATGCATATTGACTAAGTTGACAAAGTCCTCCATCCCCGTCAACTTAGTAGGCCCACAAGTCAGCCTGCCACTATACTGGGTCCCAGCTAGCAGGGGGAGTATTCATTTTTGTGTGCGTAATAAGGAGGCACTTCCTTGCATGCGAAGATATAGCTGATGGGTCCAAGCTGTCAGCGGCGGTAATGTTGTTTTCATGAAATACAGAGGCCCTTTCAGTGGGTCCCAGATGTCAGGTGGAGGAATCATTATTTTGCGCGTAATAAGGAGGCATTTCCTTGCGTGCGGCCGTGGACCCAGCTGTCAGCCTCTTAACGTACAGTCCACTTCAGATGCATGTCGGTCGTTGATCACGTTGACCAGGCCGCGGCAAGAGCACCAGGGCGGTGGACGACGACGAGGCCTAGGAAGGGAATGACACGAAGGCAGGGCAGACTCGATAGTTGTTTCCCATGCAGAGGGGAGTATGACTGTACGAGGGTTCACTGGTTCGTCTGCCGTCGCCGGAGAATATATAACAACATGTGTGGGTGAGTAGAGGGATGGCTAGGCCAGCGAAGGGAGTACGGTGGGGCGGTGAGGCCTGCGCGGCAGTACAGCCGGCCGCGGGGAGGAGGGAGCAGGTAGTCCCGCCGGCGCTTGTTTGAGGGGCTGGAGTAGGAAGAGTAGAGATTGAAGAAGCACGACGATCGTTGGATGGACATCCAACAGGCACTGCTTGTGTGTCAACCTTTTTTTAGGAAAGCCTCAAATCTGTGGGAAGCATCATACAGACCATCTGCCATTATTTCTAATAATTTACAGCCAATTTGCTAATTCTTAAGGTTTTTTTGGAGCCCATATTTTTTTGTTAGTATTACAGCCCATATTGTGGCCACGGTTAAAAAATTATATGAAATTTTGCATATTTCGGTGCAGTCCGAACTGTTTTTAATCCCGAAATTTCGAGTCACATTCAAACTGATTTTAGAAATAAATGTATATCAATATAAAATCCAACAAATTTTCCATGCATAAAAATCAATGCAATTTAAAATCACGAAATGAAAAAAAAAGAAATTTGAAACTAATTGCTAGTTTGATGTGTTTTAAAAATGTTCAGCCCATTTCTCATTACTGATAGGCCATTTTCTCGGCCAGCCGAATGAAACTCTCCTCGTCTTGAAAGATTTGCAGCCCAACAAGCCCGACAAAGCGACTTACTTGGCAAATCACAAAAAAACTGGGCTGTGGCCGTGGACCCAGCTGTCAGCCTCTCCACGTACAATACTCTTCCGATGGAAGTCGGTCATTGATCACATTGACCACGCCGCGCCGAGAGCATCAAGGCGGTGGATGACACCGAGGCCTAGGAAGGGGACGACGCAGAGCTGGGGAAGACGTGGCAGTGGATGCCCACGCGGAGAGGAGTACGAGGGTTCACTTGTTTGGCTGCGGTGTGAGGGTGCTGTCGCCGCAGAATAATAGGGGGTGTGGGTGAGTGGAGGGATGGCCTGGCCAACGGTGGGAGTAGTATGGGGGCGGTGAGGCCTCCGCGGCAGCACGGCCGGCCACGGGAGGCAGGACCATGCGGCACGACCGGCGTTGCTTTGGGCAGTAGGAGCAAGAAGACGAGAGGTTGAAGAAGCACTACGGCCGTTGGATGGACATCATACGGTCACTGGAGCTAGAATCATTTATATTGAGTAAGTTGACAAAGCACTCCGTCCCCGTCAACTTAGTAGGCCCACAAGTCAGCCTCCCACTGTGGTGGGTCCCAACTAGCAGGGAGTCGCAGACGGAGAGGTGTACGAGGGTTAACTGGTTCTGGTGCGGTGTGGTTCGACAGTCGGTGGAGAAGAACAGGAGGTGTGGAGGGGTGGAGGGATGGCCTGGCCAACGGTGGAGTAGCACTTCACAGCGAAGCGTGCTAAGTAGAGCTGCTAGTAGCAGGAGGCGTGAGCAGGTGGTCCCGGTGGCGCTGGAGAAAGAAGACGAGAGATTGAAGATGGATGCCGGTCGTTGGATGTAAATCCAATGGCTAACGATGTCAGAATCATTTGTTGACTAAGTTGACAACGACTTGCATTGGCTTCGGCCTATTGGCCCACATTTCAGCCGCCAAAAATGTGGCACGTATTCAACCCATTTTTTTAGAATTTCCAGTCTTTTTTTGCGGGGTAGAATTTACAGTCCATTTGATCTTTTTTTTGAATTACAGTCCATTAGCTGGGCTGGGTGAACAAATAATGTAGCGTCCATGCGGACCATTTATGTTTTTCCTAAAAAATTACAGGCCATTTGCATTTTCTCGAAATACACGATTTTGCTGGGCTGATTCTAATTATAATATTGGGGTGGGCACAACAATGTTACCAAAAAATAAACAGGGGCCGAGCATTTTGTTATATATATATATATATATATATATATATATATATATATATATATATATATATATATATATATATATATATATATATATATATATATATATATATATATATATATAATAAGTGATTTATTATTACATTGGTCCTTAAATCTTACCAAGCTTTTGTACACAATCACCAGGATTTTCGTTGCCAAAACAAATCCAGGATTTTATTGTTAAGAAATTATTTTTATTAGTTAACAAGATGTGGGATATTGTTTTCTTACAATGTAAATATCTGTTAAATATATGATGACAATAACAATAATATATAATAACATACAAAATAATTTAAATATATATAATATAGTTAGAAGGGACACATAAGTTGGACCAGCCATTCCTATTCTTATATAGAAAAATAGAACATACCTCTGAGTTTTCTTCATAAAAAAAATACATAAATTAGGCTGCCGATGTTTCAGAAAAAATAAAACCTCGGATGGGAGGTCCATAGGCCGGTCGATACATGACGGCTCTCAAGAAAATATAAACATGCCTATGGACCTCCCGTCCGAGGTCGTGGGCTGCGCATGCTAAAAAAGAAAGCCTAGACGGGGCAGCCCAAAACCCAGCTGATACTTGCTGCCCAAGTGATAATAAATGATATCTGCCAGCTCCCCGGCTTCGTTGTGAATTTATCTCCTATAGTAACTACGTTGAAGCACCTAAAAAAAATATAACTATGTTGACAAACCCGTGGGCCCCAACATCAGTATAGCATTAGGAGGAAGTATTTTTTCGATGAGGCTTGCTTGCGTACGGCCATAGACCTGGTGGGTCCTGACTGTCCGCCTCTCCACGTACAGTCCTCTCCAGATTCCTCTCGTTTGTTCAGCATGTTTACAATGGCAGACAGCGGCGCCGCGGCGAGCGCACAAAGGCGCATGAGGAGATCCGACCACCTGAAAAAGTGCCTTATTAGTAACGAAACAACTGAACTAGCCTAGTGGCCGAGTAACACTACCCGACAGCTGTTCCGCCCGGGTTCGATTCCACGTGTGCAGAGAAAATATCTCCAATTTTTTTGCCTCTGCCTTTATTGACACGTGGATCCCAATTGTCATCTACGCACACCACGTCCTACACTTACCAAAACTTCGTCCCTCGTTTTCTCGGTTTTCTGCACACTCAACATTGTGTGGGCATTTTCAAAATAGCATATCTTTTTTACTGTGCATCATATGAAGATGTGCTATGCATTAATGCTGATCAGCATGATGTTAACTGGCTAGTAGTTCCAGTTTCGACCATGAATAAAACTTCCAGCATGATGTTAACACTGTTTGAAAAGGCCATGTTAATATAAATGCTCTCCCTCTGAAAGTTGCAGTTTCTTATCTAAAACTGAACTTGGAGTTTCTTATCTGAAACTGAAACTTGCAGTTTCTTCTCTGAGAATCACATTGTGTGCACTTTTATACTCCTATGAAACTACATTTTTTAAGTGCAGAGAAAATATCTCCAATTTTTTTGCCTCTGCCTTTATTGACATTTGGGTCCCAATTGTCATCTATGCACACCACGTCCTACAGTTGCCAAAACTTCGCCCCTCGTTTTCTCTGTTTTTCGCACACTCGACATTGTGTGGGCATTTTGAAAATAACATATCTTTTTGACTGTGCATCATATGAAGATGTGCTATGCATGAATGTTGATCAGCATGATGTTAACTGACTGGTAGTTCCAGTTTCGACCATCAATAAAACTTCTAGGATGATGTTAACACTGTTTGAAAAGGCAGTGTTAATATAAATGCTCTGCCTCTGAAAGTTGCAATTTCTTATCTGAAACTGAACCTGGAGTTTCTTATCTGAAACTGAAACTTGCAGTTTCTTCTCCGAGAATCACATTATCTGCACTTTTATACTCCTATGAAACTACAATTTTTAAGTGCTAAAAATAGATCTCTAGAATTCATGAAATACCTCATATGCTCAATACTGCAAATCTGAAATTCAAAAGGCATTCATATCTGAAAGTACTCTCAAAATACACAACACAAAACACAATTAACAACTTGCAAATACTAACAACCCTAAGCTCCTCCTGACAATTCACAACATGCCCGACTGTTGGTCTGGGGGGGGATCCCTCCTATTCCTCGACGGAAGACAACCGCCCCGTGTGACGATGTGAACGGCGAGGGAGAGGATGGCGGGGAAGCATCGCTGGGCCAACTGTTTTTCTCCTCTTGCAGTTGGGTTCGGTCGGCGAAGACTCCACCGGCTCGCTCTGGCACGACACCCTCACAAACGGCACCCTGTAGATGCTCGATCCTTCAATCTCTGGTGGATGCTCCATCTGGGATCGATACTCCACAGTGAGCGCCACACAACCCACTGATGGTGGTGGATGCCAATGCTTAGATGGATCAGGGTTGGTGTCGGTAATTTTTACTTGGCACCTCTCACTCTGAATATATGCCGGTTCCATCCGTACATTTGTGCAGTTCCACCACAATGCAGCTGAATAACCCTATTTGCACTGATAATGAAAAGGTGTGATTAGATTATAGTGGCACCAGTTGATGAAACATACACTAATAAACAAAAGAAAATATTACATCATATTGGAAATCGACCCAAGTCTCCCCGATACACCTTCTGCCAGTGATGAACATCAGTGTATAGCGGTTGTACAAGGAGGGGCCTTGAGACATTCAAATCTCTATTTTTGTGTAGATCAGCTAAAATTAAGCACTCCAATTTGCAGAAACGCTTAAACATTAGCAATGGGACTAGTTGATGAAACATACACTAACAAAGAGAAGCACTTTCTTTATCTACATTGAAAATGAAATGATAGAGATGACACTCGCTCTATTTTAAGTTTTTAACTGTATTATTACTTCATTTTATCAGTGACACTAGGGTCGAGGAGGTGGCAAACAAGGTGTACCATGCGTCGCAAGGATGAAGGTCGAGGGTGCTTAGACTGGGATGCTGAAGCTGGCTCTTTCAGTCCCTATCTTCCCCCTCATGTTTATGTGGTAGCATTTGGGTTGTAATCCAAACTTGGTCGAGCTGGTGCTGCGTCCCCCTACCTTCCTAGCTTATGTGGCGAACTTGTCTCCTGCTAGTACTCAGTCTGTTCTAGTAGTAGTTGCATAACTGCCCGTTTACACTGAGATTTTGTCGGATAATGGTTCTCTATGGTTGGGTTTCTTTGCTGAACTCGGAGGGAACCCCCTCTTTTGATATATAAAAAAACTGTGGCACTAGCGGTGCCAAAACATTGCCTTAAATTAATAGTGCCACTAGATTAAGGTGCAAAATAATAACACGACTGCTTTATCATGGCAGTGCCAAAACAGTAGCACAAGAGCAGGATCAACATGCAGGATCTTTGGGAAACGGTCAGACCAAAAACGAACATACCTCGTGATGGGAACCATATCTGCAGTCAACGCCATCGTAGAAGGGATGACACCAGTCACCAACATGGATGATTCAATTCATGGGACCTTTTGGTGCAGTTCACCTAAAATGAAGCAATGTCCCATGAGCTAGCAGCTTCTTCTTCTTCTTTTTTATGAAAAGGGCTCCAGCCCCGGTTCCATTTCCATCAGAAAACAAAAAGAAGCAACTTATCTTAATGGGAAATTTAGCAGGACATGAAAAAAGTGCCATTGATTCATATTTCTGGAGGCATTACATTGAAAACAACATTGGTTTAACGTGTCCTTACTTTTAACAGTGTGACTGCTACATTTTGCCAGTGGCATTACATAAGAGCGGCTCGGGGCAACAAACATCAGAAGAGGATATCTGAGTTGGTCCCATTTTTGTTCGGTATATAGCCACCTTATACCGTGTGAGGCTAGCAAATCTAGTGCTGGACTTACTCTGTTGACTTGTCCCCCAGTCCCCACTTTCTTTCCTTTTTCAACCAATAGATCGGGTTTATATTGAGTTTGTACTGCGTTCCCTTTACTTCCCTATTAGACCTAGATACCAGTTGGATAGCCAGTCTCTGCTACTTTTCACCCCATTATTTCCTCTTTCGACCAAGTCCTAGATTCAGGTAACAAATCTTCCCCCACCTCCCACCCCCTTTCTTCCTTGTTTGTACCAAGTACTACTAGATTCAAGTGCATGAACTAGTTTTACCTCTTAATAGTAAAAAATAGGTGGTTTTCGAACAGCCGATGATCCTATCTACACGAGGGGCCCTGAGAAATAGTAAAAGATACCAATGCAGCGACGTCAGGAGCTCAGGAAGTAGAACAAGGCCGGTTTCGAAGGAAGTTATACCCGAGGCTCGCCGGGATGTCGCTAGGTGGGCGGCGGGAGGACGGATCTGCCCACACTACGGCAGCGAGGAAGAAGGGGTGGGAGGCCCTCCCTCGCCAGCGATGCTTGGGAGAGAACGGCAAGGTACACTGATCGGGACGCGCCGGCAGTGGGTAAGAGCCGTCGCCGAGGATGACCGCGTGAATGTTGCACCTTCTCACCATGCCCGTCGGAGAGGATTGGGCTGGATTTGTGACCAGCGGTGAGTAGAGAGAGAGAGAGAGAGTGTGGCCATCGCTGTCATGTTTAGATCTGGAGAGGACAAGCTAGTGTGAAGAGAGCAACACTAGCAAGAAAGCGCGGAGGCTCCTGCCTATATAGTGGAGTACTAGTTTTCTTTTGTCTACCGGCCGGAGCCGGCTTGACATCGGCAATGACTGTCGAGAAGTCTTCATGCACATGCCCCGGAGGCGCAGTTGTCGTCATTTTGATCCGAAGCACCGGATTATAACATATAACACGAAAAAAGGCCACATGACAAGAAATCATAACTTCACTGCCCAAAGGAGACAGGATGAATCCCGACGGACAAACTAGACGAGGATCAAAGCTCAAATTAAAATAAACTCATAGAAAAGGGGTCCGTCGATAGATGTCCTAATTAACATAGCCGGCTTAACCTAGAAGGCAGCCGAGTAGTCTTCGTGCATGTGCCCCCAATGACTAGCCCAACTCAGTTGTCACTGTTTAACCCTCGCAGTGATCCAAAACACATGACACCTAATTTTGTGAGATGACAAGAAACCTTTTTTTAGATTTCTCACCAAAACTACAGCCCTGTACAACACAGCCTGCACGATATGTAGACGATAGCCAATCCAGGCGTGTCTGCTGGAGTCTGGTCACATGCATGGACGAACCGATCTTCCGTGTCTTGCCGGGATCGTCCAGGTACCAACATATGTACTTCTATTAACTCACCTGACTTGCAGGGCCGGGGAGTGTGCCTATGGTTGGTTCTCAATTGCGGTACCACATGTGTGTGCAAACACAATATGACACGCGTTCCACTCGGAGAGCGGCGTGCCAGACCGACCGACCGTCTGGGGTGCGACGCGAACGCGATGGGCGTGCTGTATACTCCATACATGTGTACCGCCGTTTTCTTGAGGCTTTGCTCCATGGAGAAATCCATGGATACAAAATTAGTATACTGTACTGTTTAAAAGTCGAGGGCGGGGCTTTTCCCGCACGGTAGGCGGGGAAGTTCCGCCTAGTCGGTTCGACAGAGATGCGAGAAGATGAGGGAGTAGGCCGCTGCAAACGTAGAGCTGTGTGATTTGACAGTGAGTTACTGCTGGACAGGTGGGGCCCAATGATTTGACTTGCCATTATCATTTTAACTGCCAAGCCGGATTCCTGACCACCTCCATACAGGTGCCTCTCCCAATGCTCCACCATGTAGAGGCTGGCTCTTGCTTGAGAGCCCACTCCTCCACTTTTTCCTTGCCTCTTTCCCCCACATATGCAAACCCTAAACCCTAAACCCCACATATGCAAAAATGCCATGTAAAGTTGTCTTATAGCCCACTATTGTACTTGATCCTACAGGTGCTATGCCTGCCACATAGGCATAAAGTCTGATGTGCCAAGTTAATTAATAAGAGAGAGACTAGCTTGTTGACCCTAGGAAGAAACGGTGATAAGCGCGTGTACCTAGATGAAGCAAACTTAGCAACAAAAAACTAAGCACCTATGCATTGTGGACTTGAGTTGCTAAGCCATTTAATGCCCATAGCATCTCATCTAAGCACCATTTCATTTGAGGAGGTCACTCATTGGCAGATGCAATAAATACTACGAAGAAAGAGATAGAGAGAAGTAAACAAAAAATACTCTTATACCAACCTTATAGCTAACCTTGATGACTATGTATGACATGCCAACATCAGATAGCCTAACGCACCGTGTTAAATCTCCAAGGGCGCGACTGCGCGAGCGAGGCGACGGTCGTGGTAGGCGCGACCATGATACGGGCTACTGGCAGCCCTTGGATATGAGATCGAACGGTCGCATGCTAAGTTGCTGAAAAATTGCAGAATAACCCTCCAGGATAGGATATTCACCCATAGGTCTAGAATCACGCCGTGCAACCGTTCGATCTCAGATCCAAGGGCTCTCGAAAGCCCGTATCAAGGGAGAATGGAAAGCTTCGTGTCACCTGTAATTTTCCCGACGCTTGACATGACATCGAAAGCCATTTAATTGGGCGTCGAGTAGAAATGAAATCTAATTGGGCCCCCATAGTACTGTGCATGAATCCATTTATCCACCAGGCAAGCCACTACCCTGCCATTCACACGCGCCCCCCACTCGACATCTTTACAATCGATAAACCGCTCCTAGTCATCCCGTCCTTTCACATTACGACAGTTCCACTAATCCTAACCCTCCTCCCAAATCCATGGCGTCCCAAATCTCCATGATCGGCGGTAAGTAAAAGGTTAGAACCATCACCGGCGATGAGTTCGACGTCATCTACACCTGTTCTTCCGCAGCGGTGAAAGAATGCCTTGCTCGCTTCAAACGCATGTTCGAAAACACAAATGATGAGTGGGTCACTGGGCTAGATGTTGAGTACACCACAGTCCTGGGAAGTGAGAAGAAACTAAAGGAGGCAGAGAAGAAGAAGCCTGCCGTAATCCATGTTTGCGTGCATGACTTGTAATGCCCAGGATGGAGTTATACCTCCTACGTGTCGAGGCACGACTTAAAGGCATAAATCCATCCTAGAATGATCTCAAGTTTGGTAATCTTTGCACAACTCATGTAAAAGAGGGGATTGTAAACATAAATAGTTGGCTTACACTCGCCACGTCACAGAATTACAATTCAAGTCTCAATCATCATACATTATGAAAATCACAACCCTCTATGGGCAAAACCAAATGTCAAGATACCAAACTTAAATAACATCCACAGGCGGATCGAATCCTAGTAGGAGTCTCCACTACTGATCGTCCGGATATCGCACATAGTACCGACTACGCTCCTCGTCGTACTCCCAATCCAGCTCGGTGCCATCACCTGGATAGCTCACAGCTGGACCTGCATCTGGTGTGTGAAGTAACTGTGAGCCACAGAGGACTCAGCAATCCCGTTCCCGGGTAACAAGACTATTTAAGCCTTTGGGAGAGGAAAGGCTGAAAAGAATAAGTGTTTGCAGTAGCAGCTAGCAACTAGCTTACGTGAGTGAGAGCGAGAAGAGGAAGCCTCGGCGAGAAGTGATCACGAAGTGATCCTAGCTACAAGCTCAAACATAACCCCTCCGTGTTCAACTCCCGAATCCCTATTCGGAAATTGACGGTCACGGTACTCACGCTGGTAGTGTATTAGAAACATTGTGTCAAGTTATCTACAACCGGATATTAACAAGCTCCCATCTGCCACATAACCGCGGGCACGGCTTTCGAAAGTTCAAACCCTGCAGGGGTGTTCCAACTTGACCCATTACAAGCCCACGATCCGCGGAGTCGCAACTCCAAAGTGGGAAGACCCGAGTATTCTCGGAATCCCGTGCTCAAGATATACCGAACTAAGGTAAGGCTAATCCAGCAAATCCTCCCGGCGTGTCGACACCCTGATAGTAGCCGCGCGTATCTAAGTCTCATGACACGACCGGATGGGTGATGCTACAGGTGTATGCCAGATACCTCGGGTTGCCCCAAGGCGGCCCTGCAGGACCCCCGTTTCGGACCAACACTCATGTGGAGCACTGGCCCGGGGTTGTTGATTAAGAAAGAGGGTTAATTACTCCCTATGCAAGTTTAGTTTGTTATTAGGCAAATAGTACCAATGTTGGGACTTGCTGGAAAAGACTTAGCACTTAGCGGTTTATCGAGGGGGTCCCATACACCCCAACCGTGTTAGGAACGCAATATCAAGGAACATAACACCGGTTTATACGGTTCCTAACGGCATGAGTGGAACAAATCACCAAGCAAAAGGCTTAGCCTTCCACCCTTGCCAATATATAGATGATTTCATTTTAAGCATTTATATATAGTGTGATATAACCCAACCAAACTTCAACATGAAGCAAGCATCTTCGATCTTCACCTGCAACTATCAACGCTATAAGAAGGGCTGAGCGAAGCGTACTTAGCCAAGCAACGGTTTGCATAGGTAGGTTGGTTAAACATGGCAATTGGTTACAAGTAGGAGGCTGACAAGAAGATCATGGGCATCGAGGCAAAACTATAGATCGAGACTACTAGCAATAGGCAAAGATAGTAATGTTATCGGGGTTCGGTCATCTTGCCTGAAGAGAAGTCGTTCGGATCGTAAGAAGGGTCCTCGTGCTCAACCTCGTTGGAAACCTCGTGCTCGTACTCGAACTCAGACTCTGCTTCCGGCTCTAAACAAAACAATCACACCAAGCACAAATCAACAAGATGCAATGCGCACTCGCAAATGATGAATGCATGATGGATGCACTAAGGATGCACACGGAGCACGTAAAAATATCACTCAAGCAAAACACCTCAAAACATGATAACAATCTGATATTATTAATCTACACAGAAAACCAATCAAGTTTCATGTAAGATTCGCTGAAATCGGAGTTACGGGCTAAAAGTTATGCCCGAAACAATAAATGAGCGAAAGCTGAAAATTACAGCATCATAGCAACTTCGGAGCACAAAATAATTGAGCTACAGCATTCAAATAACATGGCAAAGGGAATGAACACAAACTAAACATATACTACAGCAACTAAGACCAAAGGTGCACCCCCAACGGAGCCACGGATACATAGCAATGATCTTGGACATATTGAACTTGACAATAAAATTCTGGCAGCAGAATTTTATTGAAACTTTGGAGCAAAAGATAAACATGCTACAGCCACTTAAATGGACATGTGAGGACATGAATGGAAAGACAACAATATATACTACAAGGAACAATCAAGATCCACTCCAAAACTAACATGGTTTGTCCTAGAACATCACACGAACATGGCATTGGAACGTTACAGATCTCAGACTTAGTGAAAATCCACTAAGTCCTAAAACAGCAATTTCATCATAGCATATAAAAGAGCATGTTTAAGTCACCTCGAAACTAAACATGGCAAGAGGTAAGCACCTCATCAAAGTTCACATGAAGGTGATACCGAAACACACAAGCATGCTTCATGGAGGTAAACACAACGATAGCAACGAGCTCAACAAGATGGCATTTCATAACAAGTGAAATAACATCACAGCCATATGGCACTTTGCAACGATGATAATCAGGCAAGAATAAATCTATCATGCTACCTAGCACATACAACATGTAGAGCATGGCAAGACGAACACGTGGACATGTCATTTGCATCATTCGGACAAACTAGCTAAAAGATATCACATGGCAAAGATGACATAAAAACATCACATAGCAGCAGTTTATATCATGATGCACTCTTGCAACAGCAAAACAAGCACCTAGATGATCTCTAACATGCATGACAATAACAGATAAAACGTAGTGCACGATCCCACGAACGTCTGGACATGCTATTTGCGTGAATCGGAGCAACAGACAAAAAGTTATGGCAGTTTAAACATTGCATCACAGAACAAAAATAACAGGGACTTAGTAATATTTGGGGCAACCTCCACTCAGATCTGATCTGGAAAAAAATGACAGGCCGGCTCGGGCTTCGGAGGCGGCGGCGCGGCGCGGCGGCCCACTGGCGAGGCAGAGGCGGTGAAGTGGGGACCGGGCCGGCGGAGAGGGAAGGCCCAGCCGCGGGAGGCCTCAGGCGAGCAGCTGGCGACGGGATCGGGCCGCGGAGGGAGTGGGCCGGCTTCGCGGCGGGAGAGAGGGTCGGCCCAGCGTCGAAGTGGAGGGAGGCGGGACGAGGCGAGCCTCGGTGATGTGGTCCCGACGGTGGAGGGAGGAGCGCGGCGAGCGCTGGGCCTTGGGCCGCCTGGCGCGATGGATCGGGGATGTGGTCCCGGGCCCTGGCGCCTGGACCTGCGGAGGGACGGAGGGAGACCGAGCGATCGGTCGAGGGAGCGAGGCAGAGGCCGTTGACCTCGACGCTGGCCTGGTCGGCGGCTGAGGAATCAAAGGATCCGGTTGGATCGGCCAGGAACTGCCAAGTGGAGTGTGAGGGTAGGTGGATCTGAAGAAAAAATGAGGGGGAGAGAGGAGGAAGAAGGGGATAGGGTTAGGGATGCCAAAATAGACTAGGGGGTCTACATATAGCAGATTTTGCTAGGTTTAGGGTTGTGGGGGGTGTTTAGAGCCCTCCGATCGCGATCCGACGGATCTGATCGCGGGGGTAGTTTAAAAGGCCTAGGAGAAAATAAAAGACTGCAGTAGGGGTGTTTCTGGGACACGAAGTGAAGGCACTTTGGACCCATACGAACAACGGATGGGAAAACCAACGGAGTCCAAACGCGACGATTTTTGAGAGGCGGGTTGCACACAACAAAACAACAACACACACAACAACCTCGCGGCACACCGGTAACGTAACATGCCCAAACAAAAAGTAGGCCTACGGGACGTCACGGACACGTGAGGGAGCTCCGGAACGTGAAACGGACAACGGGAAGGAACACGCGGAACCGGATGCAACCGACAACACAAATGCAATGCAATGCACATGTCTACATGATATGAATGAATGCCACACACTCACACAACAAAACGACGAAAACCCGAAAGACAAGGAACCCGGAATGGAAATAGATGAAGCCGGAGATTTATTATATACCCAAAAGGGAAAGTATTACATCCGGGGCATTACAAACTCTCCTCTACTACAAAAAGATCTCGTCCCGAGATCTAGGACTGGAAAAAGGAAGGGTACTCGGAACGAAGATGATCTTCTCGTTCCCAGGTAGCTTCTCGGTCGGTGTGATGTGACCACTTGACTTTCAGAAATTTGATGGACTTGTTGCGGGTCTTGCGTTCGGTTTCTTCGAGAATGGCAACTGGATGCTCTCGGTAGGACAGGTCTTGTTGAAGATCAATCTCTTCAAACGGAATCATGCGCTCAGGTGCCTTGAAGCATTTGCGAAGTTGAGACACATGGAAGACATCATGAACATTTGCGAAGTTGGGAGGGAGCTCAAGTTGATAGGCTAGATCGCCTCTTTTGCCAAGAATCTTGAAAGGCCCGACGTATCTAGGAGCAAGCTTTCCTTTGATACCAAATCTTTGGGTGCCTTTCATCGGAGACACACGGAGATAGACATGATCATCAATGTTGAATGCCAAATCACGATGCTTGCCGTCATAGTAGCTCTTCTGACGCGACTGAGCGGCCTTGAGATTCTCACGTATGACTTTGCACATTTCTTCGGCTTCTGAGATCAAGTCATTGCCAAGGAGTTGACGTTCGCCTGTTTCAGACCAGTTGAGAGGGGTACGACACTTTCTGCCATAGAGGATTTCAAACGGTGCTTTGCCTGCACTTGCTTGAAAGCTGTTGTTGTAAGAGAACTCGGCAAATGGAAGGCAGTCTTCCCATTTCATGCCAAAGGAGATGACACAGGCTCTGAGCATATCTTCTAAAATCTGATTCACGCGCTCGACTTGACCACTAGTCTGAGGGTGAAAAGCAGTGCTGAACCTGATCTTAGTGCCCATGGCGGACTGAAAGGAGTCCCAGAACCTTGATGTGAACAAGCTTCCACGGTTTGAGGATATAACTTGAGGAATGCCATGTAGGGACACAATTCTGGAAGTGTACAGCTCTGCCAATTGAGCTGCATTGATTGATTCTTTGACTGGCAGGAAGTGAGCGACTTTGGTAAGCTTGTCAATCACCACAAAGATAGCATCATTCCCTCGCTTGGATTTAGGAAAGCCAGTGACGAAGTCCATTTCAATGTGGTCGAACTTCCACTCGGGGATAGGAAGAGGTTGGAGAAGACCGGCTGGACGTTGATGTTCTGCTTTCACTCTTCTGCATACATCACATTCATTCACAATTGGGCAATTTCCATTTTCATGCGTGTCCACCAGTAAGACTGCTTGAGATCTTGGTACATCTTGGAACTGCCAGGATGAATGGACAGGAGAGAATCATGAGCTTCTTCCATTATGAGCTTCCTGAGATCACCTTTGGGAACAACGAGTCTGTCCTCGAAGAACAAGGTATCTCTCTCATCAACACGGAAGCACTTGTATTTTGGAATGCCCTTAGCAATAGCATGTTTCACTTTCTTCACCATGGTATCACTGAGTTGGGCCTCACAGACTTGATCTTCCAAGGTAGGAGCAATTTGAAGATTTGCAAGAAAACCCTGCGGAACAACTTGGAGGTTGAGCTTCCTGAAAGCTTCACAAAGCTCAGGCTGGCACGGCTTGATAAGAAGGCTGTTGCAATATGCCTTTCTGCTCAAAGCATCTGCAATCACATTCGCCTTGCCAGGAGTGTATTCAATGCTGGGATTGTACTCTTGGATCATTTCAACCCAACGAGTCTGACGGAGGTTCAGATGCGGTTGTGTGAAGATGTACTTCAAGCTCTTGTGATCAGTGAAGATGTCGACCTTTCTGCCCAACAACAGATGTCTCCACGTAATCAGAGCATGTACCACAGCTGCTAGCTCGAGATCATGTGTGGGATAGTTCTTCTCACTTGGCTTTAGCTGACGAGAAGTGTATGCCACAATTCTCTTATCTTGCATAAGCACACCACCAAGACCTTGAAGAGAAGCATCACAGAATACTTCATAGGGCTTGGATTCATCTGGAGGAGTCAGAACTGGAGCAGAGACAAGCTTATCTTTGAGAGTTTTGAATGCCACTTCACACTCTGGCGACCAAAAGTATTTGACATTCTTCTGAAGCAAGTTGGAAAGAGGCTTGGCAATCTTGGAGAAGTTCTCAACGAACCTTCTGCAATAGCTGGCAAGACCCAGAAAACTGCGGAGCTGCTTGACGTTCTGAGGAGCTTCCCAGTTGACAATTGCTTCAACTTTTTCGGGATTAACCGCAATACCGTCAGCTGAGATGATGTGGCCCAGGTACAAAACCTTATCGAGCCAGAACTCGCACTTGGAGAACTTGGCATAGAATTTATGCTCTCAGAGTCGATCAAGAACCAGACGCAAGTGCTTTCGTGATCTTCTTCATTCTTGGAAAACACCAAAATATCATCCAGATACACAAGCACAAACTCGCCAGTATAGGGGTTGAAGATGTAATGCATCATCCTCGAAAAGGTAGGAGGAGCATTGGCGAGACCGAAGGACATGCCGGTATACTCGTATGAACCGTAGCTCGTTCTGAAGGCCGTCTTGGGAATGTCTTCCTCGCGAATGCGAATTTGATGATAGCCCATTCGAAGGTCAAGCTTAGAGAACACTTTAGCTCCTTTGAGCTGCTCAAAGAGTTCGTTGATGTTGGGGAGCGGATACTTGTTCTTAATCGTCTTCTTGTTCAATGGCCGGTAATCAACACAGAGACGCTCCGTGCCATCTTTCTTCTTGACAAATAAGACACCACAGCCCCATGGAGACGTACTAGGCCTGATGAGACCCATACTCTCCTGCTTATCAAGCTGCTTCTTCAATTCCTTCAATTCATACGGAGAGAGCTTGTACGGACGCCGGCATGCTGGCTCAGTACCTGGCTCGAGTTCAATGACAAATTCCACCTGACGGTGTGGAGGCATGCCTGGAAGTTCTTCAGGAAAGACGTCTTGATATTCGTTCACCACCGGAATTTGAGATATGGCATTAATTTTGCCCTTATCATTGAGAGAGAAAAGTCTGATAGTGTTATCCCTGGAGGCGAAGATAATCACATCTTCATCAGAATGAGTCATATTGACTTCCTTTTGAGCACAATCAATGTGAGCATCGTGCTGAGAAAGCCAATCCATTCCGAGGATGAGGTCGATGTCAGAATTACCAAGAACCACCGGAGAAGCCAAAAATCGATAATCGCCCAGGCGAATAGAAACATTCGGAGCATATATACTGGAATGCATTCGTCTCCCCGGAGAAACAACTGATAACTCCCTTGGCAAGCTTTTGATGTCAACATTATACTTGGATGCAAATGGTTGAGACATGAAAGAGCATGAAGCACCCGAATCAAATAACACTTTAGCTGGAAAAGAGTTAACTGGAAGGTTACCCAAAATGACATCAGAAGAAGTCTCCGCTTGTGCTGCATTCATCAGATTGACCCTTGCAGCCTTTGGATCATGCCTGACAATAGCTGAACTCACAGGTGGAGGAGGAGGAAGACGCTTCGGATTCGGACAACGGTTGGCATAATGACCCTTCTGGCCACACTTGTTGCACACCACTTCAGAGAGAGGACGGAAATGAGAGCCACTTGACTTGGAGCCTTGAGACTGAAACTGCTTCTTCGACTGGTTGCTCGGGTTGGGTGGGTGGGAGAAACCACGACCACTAGAGTTCTTGTTGTTGGAGTTGTTGGAGTTGTTGGAGTTGTTGTAGGGAGCTCGAATCACTGGAGGAGGAGGAAGCCAGAATTTCTGATGCTTCGAGACCATCTGAGACGATGAGGAAGAGTGAACGGCATCTCAAATTCTCTTCTTAGAAGCCTCCATCTTAAGCTGAGCTGCTTCTTGTTTCAAAGCCATGTTATAGAACTTGTCGAATTCATCCGGCTCGAACAAGGTGAGAGCAAGCTGAAGTTCATCTTTGAGACCTCCACGGAACTGATAGATTTTACTCTTGGCATCAGGAATGTCTTGCTTAGCATAGCGAGCGAGGTTTTGGAACTTGACATTATACTGATAGACTGTCATGGAGCCCTGCTTCAGGTTGCGGAATTGCTCACGCATACCCTCGATGACACTTGTAGGAATGTGGTGCGAACGGAAATCCTTGCAGAAATTCTCCCAAGAGATCACTTGACCCGGCCTGGAGTCTTTGTACTGCTGCCACCAGTCAGCTGCTTGATCTTTCAGTTGGAAGGCTGGAAACTTCACATAATCCTCTTCTCTTACGTTACTGCACTCAAAATGCTTCTTAATGTCGGTTAACCAATCTTCAGCATCAAGAGGGTCGACACAGTAACTGAAAGCTTTAGGATTGTTGGCCAAGAACTGGTTGAGGGTAGCATGGTGCTGCTAGTTGAAGAAGTTGCCTTAGTTCCCTGGAATACCCTGATTAGCTTGATTAGCTTGCATCTGCTGCATCATCTGCATCATCAACTTGGTGTTCTGAGCTGTAGTCTGCATAATTGCTCTCCAAGCCTCAGGCGGAGGAGGAGGGGAAGGAGGACGATCTGGGACCTCTTCCACCTCTGGGTTAGCGTTGGGAACCTTTTTCGGAGCCACCCTGTAAGAGATGACCACGAATCAGCAATTGATTGACAAAAGGTATAAGCTGAATCAATGGCATGAATTGCAACAAGTCTTCACAATAATCATTCGAACAATAAGAACGAATGAAATCATTCGAACAAGAGGAACGAATGAAATTCTCAGTTAAATGATAACATCAATCTTCACGAGAAGCCACATAGGGGAAAAAATGAAAATAAGAAAAACAACAAGGTACGGATGGGAACAAACACAAGAGAGGAGTTTCGTTCTAACATCTTTGTGCTGAAAGCATATGAACGCGTTACGAAAAGGTTTTGCAATCCCCGGATCAGCATAGCCAACGATCCTTTAAGAAGCAACTCCTGATAGTAACATCGGTCATATAACCCCTTCACTCAATGTAGAACCCCGAACTCACTAACCTGCATTCGTTGGAAGAATGCCTACGATCTACTGGATAAAACCCACCTATAGATTTTCGAAAGATTCCAGTTATGCAATCAGGTGTTGGGGATACACGGGAAGCACCGCGCAATCAACTCTAAACCTACATCCAGGTGTATCCATCCTTCAACACATAACCAGTCTTTCTCGGAAACTGTGTACCTCGGACCTTCGAAAAGCATCCACTATAACAAGCTATGGCAATACTCCCGAACTACCTCCCCAGTACTGGGTGATGTCGGGGTTATCTTGCCACTGGCCGTATAGGAGAGATTTTTGATGTCGGCCGTCTTAAGTATTTAGTACTGCCGCGATATACTTGTGACAACAATACCCCGAAGCTCAACTCCCCGAGAACAGGAGGCATCGAGAACAATATCCTTGTCACAAGAACATCGAAACAATCCCAGAATACTCGCGGGATTCCTAAAAAAATTTTGGTGCAATTTTTGAAAATAGGAGAGACAAGAGTAGTCGTCAGGAGTCCTCACCAGAGAGAAAGGGGATAAGAAGCAAAGAAATCCTACTCTCCGATATAATATAGGACTCAAAAGTTTTTCAGTGTGTGCCTAGACTCGACCGTCAACGATTCGATCAAACAGTGGGGGCTCCTAGGTCAGAGAAGGCTCTGATACCAACTTGTAATGCCCAGGATGGAGTTATACCTCCTACGTGTCGAGGCACGACTTAAAGGCATAAATCCATCCTAGAATGATCTCAAGTTTGGTAATCTTTGCACAACTCATGTAAAAGAGGGGATTGTAAACATAAATAGTTGGCTTACACTCGCCACGTCACAGAATTACAATTCAAGTCTCAATCATCATACATTATGAAAATCACAACCCTCTAAGGGCAAAACCAAATGTCAAGATACCAAACTTAAATAACATCCACAGGCGGATCGAATCCTAGTAGGAGTCTCCACTACTGATCGTCCGGATATCGCACATAGTACCGACTACGCTCCTCGTCGTACTCCCAATCCAGCTCGGTGCCATCACCTGGATAGCTCACAGCTGGACCTGCATCTGGTGTGTGAAGTAACTGTGAGCCACAGATGACTCAGCAATCCCGTTCCCGGGTAACAAGACTATTTAAGCCTTTGGGAGAGGAAAGGCTGAAAAGAATAAGTGTTTGCAGCAGCAGCTAGCAACTAGCTTACGTGAGTGAGAGCGAGAAGAGGAAGCCTCGGCGAGAAGTGATCACGAAGTGATCCTAGCTACAAGCTCAAACATAACCCCTCCGTGTTCAACTCCCGAATCCCTATTCGGAAATTGACGGTCACGGTACTCACGCTGGTAGTGTATTAGAAACATTGTGTCAAGTTATCTACAACCGGATATTAACAAGCTCCCATCTGCCACATAACCGCGGGCACGGCTTTCGAAAGTTCAAACCCTGCAGGGGTGTTCCAACTTGACCCATTACAAGCCCACGATCCGCGGAGTCGCAACTCCAAAGTGGGAAGACCCGAGTATTCTCGAAATCCCGTGCTCAAGATATACCGAACTAAGGTAAGGCTAATCCAGCGAATCCTCCCGGCGTGTCGACACCCTGATAGTAGCCGCGCGTATCTAAGTCTCATGACACGACCGGATGGGTGATGCTACAGGTGTATGCCAGATACCTCGGGTTGCCCCAAGGCGGCCCTGCAGGACCCCCGTTTCGGACCAACACTCATGTGGAGCACTGGCCCGGGGTTGTTGATTAAGAAAGAGGGTTAATTACTCCCTATGCAAGTTTAGTTTGTTATTAGGCAAATAGTACCAATGTTGGGACTTGCTGGAAAAGAATTAGCACTTAGCGGTTTATCGAGGGGGTCCCATACACCCCAACCGTGTTAGGAACACAATATCAAGGAACATAACACCGGTTTATACGGTTCCTAACGACATGAGTGGAACAAATCACCAAGCAAAAGGCTTAGCCTTCCACCCTTGCCAATATATAGATGATTTCATTTTAAGCATTTATATATAGTGTGATATAACCCAACCAAACTTCAACATGAAGCAAGCATCTTCGATCTTCACCTGCAACTATCAACGCTATAAGAAGTGCTGAGCGAAGCGTACTTAGCCAAGCAACGGTTTGCATAGGTAGGTTGGTTAAACATGGCAATTGGTTACAAGTAGGAGGCTGACAAGAAGATCATGGGCATCGAGGCAAAACTATAGATCGAGACTACTAGCAATAGGCAAAGATAGTAATGTTATCGGGGTTCGGTCATCTTGCCTGAAGAGAAGTCGTTCGGATCGTAAGAAGGGTCCTCGTGCTCAACCTCGTTGGAAACCTCGTGCTCGTACTCGAACTCTGACTCTGCTTCCGGCTCTAAACAAAACAATCACACCAAGCACAAATCAACAAGATGCAATGCGCACTCGCAAATGATGAATGCATGATGGATGCACTAAGGATGCACACGGAGCACGTAAAAATATCACTCAAGCAAAACACCTCAAAACATGATAACAATCTGATATTATTAATCTACACAGAAAACCAATCAAGTTTCATGTAAGATTCGCTGAAATCGGAGTTACGGGCTAAAAGTTATGCCCGAAACAAGAAATGAGCGAAAGCTGAAAATTACAGCATCATAGCAACTTCGGAGCACAAAATAATTGAGCTACAGCATTCAAATAACATGGCAAAGGGAATGAACACAAACTAAACATATACTACAGCAACTAAGACCAAAGGTGCACCCCCAACGGAGCCACGGATACATAGCAATGATCTTGGACATATTGAACTTGACAATAAAATTCTGGCAGCAGAATTTTATTGAAACTTTGGAGCAAAAGATAAACATGCTACAGCCACTTAAATGGACATGTGAGGACATGAATGGAAAGACAACAATATATACTACAAGGAACAATCAAGATCCACTCCAAAACTAACATGGTTTGTCCTAGAACATCACACGAACATGGCATCGGAACGTTACAGATCTCAGACTTAGTGAAAATCCACTAAGTCCTAAAACAGCAATTTCATCATAGCATATAAAAGAGCATGTTTAAGTCACCTCGAAACTAAACATGGCAAGAGGTAAGCACCTCATCAAAGTTCACATGAAGGTGATACCGAAACACACAAGCATGCTTCATGGAGGTAAACACAACGATAGCAACGAGCTCAACAAGATGGCATTTCATAACAAGTGAAATAACATCACAGCCACATGGCACTTTGCAACGATGATAATCAGGCAAGAATAAATCTATCATGCTACCTAGCACATACAACATGTAGAGCATGGCAAGACGAACACGTGGACATGTCATTTGCATCATTCGGACAAACGAGCTAAAAGATATCACATGGCAAAGATGACATAAAAACATCACATAGCAGCAGTTTATATCATGATGCACTCTTGCAACAGCAAAACAAGCACCTAGATGATCTCTAACATGCATGACAATAACAGATAAAACGTAGTGCACGATCCCACGAACGTCTGGACATGCCATTTGCGCGAATCGGAGCAACAGACAAAAAGTTATGGCAGTTTAAACATTGCATCACAGAACAAAAATAACAGGGACTTAGTGATATTTGGGGCAACCTCCACTCAGATCTGATCTGGAAAAAAATGACGGGCCGGCTCGGGCTTCGGAGGCGGCGGCGCGGCGCGGCGGCCCACTGGCGAGGCAGATGCGGTGAAGTGGGGACCGGGCCGGCGGAGAGGGAAGGCCCAGCCGCGAGAGGCCTCAGGCGAGCGGCTGGCGACGGGATCGAGCCGCGGAGGGAGTGGGCCGGCTTCGCGGCGGGAGAGAGGGTCGGCCCAGCGTCGAAGTGGAGGGAGGCGGGACGAGGCGAGCCTCGGTGATGTGGTCCCGACGGTGGAGGGAGGAGCGCGGCGAGCGCTGGGCCTTGGGCCGCCTGGCGCGGTGGATCGGGGATGTGGTCCCGGGCCCTGGCGCCTGGACCTGCGGAGGGACGGAGGGAGACCGAGCGATCGGTCGAAGGAGCGAGGCAGAGGCCGTTGACCTCGGCGCTGGCCTGGTCGGCGGCTGAGGAATCGAAGGATCCGGTTGGATCGGCCAGGAACTGCCAAGTGGAGTGCGAGGGTAGGTGGATCTGAAGAAAAAATGAGGGGGGGGAGAGGAGGAAGAAGGGGATAGGGTTAGGGATGCCAAAATAGACTAGGGGGTCTACATATAGCAGATTTTGCTAGGTTTAGGGTTGTGGGGGGTGTTTAGAGCCCTCCGATCGCGATCCGACGGATCCGATCGTGGGGGTAGTTTAAAAGGCCTAGGAGAAAATAAAAGACTGCAGTAGGGGTGTTTCTGGGACACGAAGTGAAGGCACTTTGGACCCATACGAACAACGGATGGGAAAACCAACGGAGTCCAAACGCGACGAGATTTGAGAGGCGGGTTGCACACAACAAAACAACAACACACACAACAACCTCGCGGCACACCGGTAACGTAACACTCCCAAACAACAAAGTAGGCCTACGGGATGTCACGGACACGTGAGGGAGCTCCGGAACATGAAACGGACAATGGGAAGGAACACGCGGAACCGGATGCAACCGACAACACAAATGCAATGCAATGCACATGTCTACATGATATGAATGAATGCCACACACTCACACAACAAAACGACGAAAACCCGAAAGACAAGGAACCCGGAATGGAAATAGATGAAGTCGGAGATTTATTATATACCCAAAAGGGAAAGTATTACATCCGGGGCATTACATGACTTATGCTTGGTCTACCACATATGCCATGCCGACATTGAGTGCGAGGAATTTAAGAACTTCCTCAAAGGCGGCCGAGTCAAATTCATTATATAGACTTTAGGAACGACAAGGAAATCCTGGGTCGGATAGGCCTCGTTGTAGGCCAGCCCTTCGATCTCCAGATGGAGCGCCTGGTGTCCTCCTCTCAGCCTTCAATGCTGACCCTGGTAGGAGCCATGGTTCATCCTATGTACGGTGAACTGAAGAAACCTCCGCACACGTTTCATCGTGCATGGCAGTGGACTGTACTAGATATAGACCACATCCACTACGCTGCAATGGATGGATACCTTTGTTTCAATATCTACAAGGGTTGGATGAAGAGCAAGAGCCAAGTGTGCGGTTCAAGTAAAGAAGTATCGCTCAAGAGGAAGAGGGACAAGGACAAAGATGAGGACGTGGACGAGGACTCAGAGTAAGGTGACAGCGTCGTTGCTCATGGTGGTTCTAATGCAGTGTCTACCGGATTAGTTGCTTAGTTTAATTTCTTGTGTGCTTAGTTTTATTTGAGGGGTGTGTCATGCTGAGCCCACAGCAGAACTATGTTATGTTTCTTCTCGTTATATTTCGTACATTTCATCTTTTAGTTGGTATAGTACTACCACTTGTTTCTTGACATTATATACATACAATATATATATGGCCAACATCATATAGCCAGCAGTTTAGTTGTCAAAAAAAATTCAGGGTTCTTAGTTTTGTCAAAGAATTCCAGGGTGCTTAGTTTTATTTGAGAGGTGTGTTGTGCTGGACACCATTAACTTATCATTGTGAGAATCTGCTTATTTTTGTCATGTAACATGGTCAACAGGTTTGACGTGAAAATAACAATGTCTAATGGCATTTATGAGCAAACATCTAACTTAACAATGACATTTTTTAGATATCTAATTGCATTTTTGAGCAGGCATCTCACGGATCGATGGCATTTTTTGAGTATTTGTAACTTCTAATGGCAAAACTGAGTAGTGATACACAACTAGTGGCATAAATAATAAGAACTCAAGAATTAAGTAGGGCTAATTTCTTTATTTCTTTATTTCTTTATACCTTTGTGTGCGAAACAATATACGCTGCCTCCCGCCAGATTTTCTTTACAGAGGCAACATAGAACTATATGAGTGACCTGTTAAATTTTGGAATTATTCCGGGTTCGTTTGGCCTTTTTATACATTAATTGAGTTTTTGCCCATTTAATGTGCATAATTCAAATCTGAACTACAAGCACATGCTCCCATGCATCAAAGTTGACTAAAAAATCACATGTGTGTCCTCGGGTGAATTTCTAGGTCCCATGCAAGAAATGGGAAAGAAATTCAAACATCTGGGCATCGTGGTTTGGCCGAGAACATTGAGAAACTTGGTTTTAAAATTCTTGTAAATCCAAAACACGCCTGAAAATCATGAAACTTGGTATGGTGTCATGTCATGCTACTACCATGCTGTGGTAAAAAAATTGCATAGTAGGAACACGTTTTGGTATAAGTTTCTTGCAAACCGGAGCTTCTCTCAAGAAGGCTCGTGGTTCTGAGAGGGAACGTGTCACCTTTGTGTGCATAATTAAAATTTTAAATATCACATGTGTGTCATCGGGTAAATTTCTAGGTCCCATGCCAGAAATGAGAATGAAATTTAAACATCTTGGCGTTATGGCTCGGCTAGAAACATTGAGAAACTTGGTTTTTTAATTCCTGTAAATCCGAAACACGCATGAAAATCATGAAACTTGGCTTGGTGCCATGACATGGCACCAACATGCCGTGGTAATTTTGCTGTCTGATTTGCGAAGGCGCACACATTAACAATCAACAAAGTCATTTTGGAACAAGTGCTGTCACGTTACAATCGGAAACACAAGTATTATTGAAACCGTGGGTGTTCTATTTACCATTTACGTGCCGCCACGCGTACCTTTTTTTATCAGCTAGGAGGCGCCATGCAGGGTAGCTATTTGAGTACGGGAGGCGTGTGATCAGACCCCTGCGCGTGCTTATCGGGAGGAGAGCCCTTTGATCTCCATCTGCCGTCCACCTCTCTCCCAAGGTCTCCATTAATGGCGCCCGAGCCTCTGTTTAATGGCGTGGCAATGTCTCACTCGACTGAGATTTAAGAGAGAAAAAGGAAAATCTGAAAAGAAAATTTTGCACGGCTCTTAATGTAAGATCCGACAGACCTATATAGCATCTATTGCGACTTATAGCAAGACTGATGAATATATATAAGGATGACCAGAGTGGATAATAATAGTCTTACATAATTAGGAAGATAACTAGAAAAGCCACATGCGGCTACGCCAGAAATACACAAGGGCAAAAGAAGAAGGAAGACGCATACAACGATCTGGCTCGCTGATCTCTACATTCTTTATGCGCTGCAGGTCGCGGAGACTAGTTCTCGCGGCGGGCGATGATCTCTTTCATCAGTTTCATGTCCTTAATACGCTGCTTGGCAGCATCCATGGATTCCTCCACCAGCCTATTGCGCTCGATGTGGAGCATGGCATTCTGGTCCATAAGTTTCTTGATGATGACACCCGTCCTCTGCAACACAGCAGCGGTCTCCTCCTCCTACTTCGCCCTTCCGGCGATCTTCCCCCTCAGTAGGTCGCGCTCGCCCCGGAGCTTCGCATTGCTCTCCCCCAGTTGCCAGATGACGCCGGTAGCCTCGTCCTGCATCCTCGCCCAACCGGAGATCTGATCCATCTGGCTATGGACTATCGCATGCATGCGCCTGTAAGAGTCCTCGCCTGCCCATGAGAAATTTTCCCAGGCCGCTGCGGGGCGGCGGGACATCTCTGCTGCTTCCGTGGCATGGCCGGACCAGTTTGCCACATCGACGGAGCGGCGGGACCTCCGTGCTGCTCCGACGGCGCGGCGGGACCTCTGTGCGGCTACTGCTGCGCGGCTGGACATGTCGGCTGCTTTCGCGGCGAGGCGGGACATCTCTCGTGCTTCCTCTTCCATGCTCACCTCTCCTTGGTGGAAATCTCTCGACCCAGAACTCACGCTGGCTATGGCTTGATTGACTTGATTGTTTTTTGTGGATGAGGAGTTGAGGAGGAATGTGCAGTCATCTTATAACCGAGTACTACTAATACGCTCCTAAGTGGGAAATCGTTTAGGTTGTGATCGGTGTGAACAGGTTTGCAATTAAATACAGCGTGGTAGTAGTGGTAATTTGGAATGTGATGAGACGCGCTCAAAATTTATTAAAAGTCTAGAGGGCGGGGCTGTCTAGCTTGGTCCTTTTCACGAGAGGCGAGGGGCCTTTGTGATTTGATGGCTCATTACTGCTGGAAGGCGGGGCCTTGTGATTTGACTGCTTGTATAAATGTGCCGATGACCTGAGGAGGAGCAAAGAACCATGTGGTATACTCAAGTTTTCCTGTGGAGTAAGACGGAGGAGCACGAAACACGGCAGCCCAGTGCCATATCCTCTACTCTCTACTCTTATTATATATTACTAGCAAGAGGCATTGTTCTATTAGCGATAAAGAATGATCTAATTTGCTAGTCATCTCATTTTTAGCATTGTTCTATTCATGCCTCACAGAGAAGGTGACACGTGCGACGAAACACCCGAAGCAAAATAAGGAACATAGGAGCAAAAGAAGAAGGAGGATTATCACCCCTCAAAAGAAGGAAGACGCACACACAAGTCTGGGGCGCTGCTCTCATGCAGCTTCTTCCAGCCGACGTTCTCCTCCTTCAGCAGGTCGAGCTCGTGGCAGAGCTTCGCCTTGTCCTCCTGAAGTTGCAGGATTTCGCCGGTCGCCTTCTTCTCCGAGGCAATGCTCTTCTTCAGCAGCATCACCAAGCCGGCGGTCAACTCCCCCTGCTCATTGAGCTCAGCGGGCATGTCGTCGAGTTTCTCCTTCAGCAGCTCCACCAAGCCGTGGATGAACTCCTTCTGCTTATTGAGGTGCTTATTGAGCTGATCGGGCATGCCGTCGAGGGAGAAAGACTCCAACGCCGCCAGCTCGGCATGTTCGCCTCCGCGTCTAGGGCGCTCCTGGGGGCCATCACCTGCCCGTGAGAGATCTTTCGAGGTCTCTGCGTGGCGGCGAGCCCTCTTTTTTTCCGCAGCCATGGTTGCTGCTCGCTTGTTACGAGTAGTTCTCGACCTAGAGCTCTGCACACCGGCCATGGCAAGGACGGACGAAGAAGGAGGACTTATGAGGAGGAAGGTAGAGTAATTTTCGGTTAGGTAGTTCCTCTTTTTATAACCTAAGTACTAGCACTAGTACTAAAACCTGCATGGAACACGTTCAGGTTTGGTACGTACTGGTAGGTGTGAGCAGGCTTGCACTTAATTGTAGCGCTAGTACTTTCGAATGTGATGGGAACAAGGTAAAGATTAATTGATGGTTTTTGGTTTCGAGGCCCGAAACGGCTCCCAATGAGTTTAGTGGAACATAAATTTCAAGTAGACTACACTTCTCAGATGCGTAAATATTATGTTACTATCAAAAATTGGCACAAAATACGAAGGAGACCAATGGAAGTACTACTAGCATCCCATGATTTAACTACTCGCATGCGCGCAGTGGAGTGGTAATGTCTTTCTTCTGCCCTCACGTCCACTCAATTTTCATGCGCTGTATCCATTGACCATCAATGAAGTGAAGGACTTTACACGCGTCAAATAATCACATGGGGTGGATCTTGGTACAAAATTGCGTCCGCCCGTGTACCTGTGTGTGCGTGCGAGGGAATGAGTGCGTGCGTGGCGTGCGTGCACATCTTTGCTTCGTGCATGTACCGCCAGTGCAGATCAGGGAGGACGAGTACATTCTTCTAGAACCAACATCATGTCACTGTGATCAATCCACACAAGGTTGTCGCGACAACGCCTCCACATGTGCCACATGGCTTCATGAACTATAAGAGAGACACTGCGTAGCGTGCCATTGTATTTTGCACATACTCAAAGTACTAGTAAGGTACACATGCATTGCACACGTCAGATTTTGCAACCAAATTACGAATAAATACCACACAGTAGCATGTAAGCTCTGAGTCATATATGCCTGATGTAGACCTTTGTTTAATTCTTATAGTTCATATAATTCAAAATCAATTAGTTTTTATAAAAAACCTAGGGCCTCTTTGATTCGTAGGATTTCCAAAACGCGGGAATAGGAAGAACATGGGATTAGAGTGGAATGTCGTCTTTAATCCTACAGGATGGTACGAGTGTTTGATTGTGCATAGAAAAATGCAGAATTCTTTCAAAGAGGTTTGAGTGGATGGGATGTTTCCTATGAAATCTAGTGCAAATGAATCATATGGAAAAATTTCTATGGTTTACAATCCTACGAATCAAACAACCAAGATAGGAAAAATTCCTAAGGATTAGAATTCTCCAAAATTCCTTCGAGAATCCTTTGAATCAAAGAAGCCCTTAATATATTATATGATTCATGGATTTATGCGTTGTAAATCATAAAGTAAAAACAAATAATGGCAGTTCAACTAGAAAAAAAGTTTGGGCAGTTATGATATGGAAGATTCTAGAACAAAGGAGAACCGCTGTTGTTTTGAGATTTGTGCATTATGCTTAAGTTCAACCATGGAGTCTGCTAGATTGTACATGTGGCAAAATCCGGTGGGGGGGGGGGCTAGAAGATGGTGCGAGGGGCCGAGTGGAGGGAGACTATGAAGGAGTGCACAACCGCGAGATCGATATTTAGAGAGAGGGGGCGAGAACGTGCGCTGTTGCGCGCAGTGGCGGAGCCATGAAAAATGTCCCATGAGCTAGGGGGCCAAGCATTGCTAATCCGTTACGAGGAGGGCCAATTCATCAACTTAAACCATTTTTACCAGCAATTGTCTAATGATCACATTCATATTAGCCTCGATATATAGTGATGTTAGGGGGGGGGGCAGGGCCCTTGCTGCCCCCTGTCTTCGCAATTGTGCGCGCATATGAGAGATGAAGCGGAAGGCATAGATGATGATAGGGGGGTGTTGGATATATAATTAATGTGGGTGTATGAGCTATATATGTAATCCTATATAGAGAGGTACTAGATCATCGATGGCGCGCGTTGCTGCGCCCATCTATTTATCCAATAGAATGGTAGGAGCTTCTGTAAGTATATGGACACACAATTTTTCAAAAATATATGATGATATGAGATGCATAATAGATTATCATAAACAAACTCATATGTTGATCGATAACAGATAAATGGAGAGTTAAACCTATTTTTGGATAATTGTTTTTAGTATGGAGTGTAAGACTTTGCGTGCAACAAATTATTAGTGCAATGAAAATGCATAGTAACTATAACATAGCAATTACGACAGGGACATTAACACTATCAAGGTACTAAGAGGAACTAACAAACAAAAGGGTTTTCTGTAACATTTGTGACGTTACTGTCATGAAGAAAAGAAACTCAACCTCACATGTGTTATATTTTTTGTTCGAAAGAATACCCAGTCTTACAATTAAGGAGAGGGCCCTGTAGAGAATAAAAATGTTGATTCCTGCTTGACAATAAAATCGGATAATACAGAATGGAAGGATTCCAAACAATTTTTGTGGGCACTAAAGTCAAGAATAAAACACTGATAAATAAGGGCAGCTATCTGAGTTGGAATATTGTCTGGTCTACATGTTGCGACTGTCGATTTTTTTCCCTATCATTTGTGATGCTACTCCCATGTAGAAAACAAACTGAACCTCACATGTGTACTTGGTGAACCCATATCTTTCAGACATAATTGAAAGATTAAGCAGTGTAGTTGCACTTAAAGTATGCAAAGAAATTCAGTTCCTTTTAGATAAATGATATATTGTATATAAACACAAAAGCTTCACTAATAGACTGAGAAAACTGTAAGCTCCATTAAACAGAGAACTTGGTACATGATTTTCTGTACAAACATCGACATAGATTATGTCACCATGGAAGACCCACTGCACAGAAGTAACATGATTAACTTTCTGAATTACACAATGTTCATGATCACCTCAGAAGTGTTCTTTCTGTATCTCTTTGTGCCATTTTGGTGCTAGCAACACTATTTAATCAGTTTCTTTATGCTCCAGTACCACTATAGATTGACACATTTTTTTGGTATAGTTGATTACAATAGCATTGAAGTGAGAAGGTAAATACAAAAGAAATAATGATCTTCTATAAAGTGCTCCCACCGTAAACTAATATAAGAGCGTTTAGATCACTACTATAGTTATCTAAACGCTCTTATATTAATTTACAGAGGGAATAAGTTTGAACATCCATTATACCATAAGTTACCTAAGCACTAATAATCACTACAATCTATTATCTGACTTTAGGTGGTTCTGTAACAATTAGATGAATTGGAATCTATTTATTTGCATTCATGAACCAGAAATCCACTGTGTGGTGTGAGTTATGAAGAGTTACATTCTATTTACTCTATAAATTTCCCAAAATATGTTTCAGATGCAGTCCAGCGACAGTTGCGGCCTATGTTAATTTTGTTTTTGGGTGCTCAATACACAAGTTGCTTCAAGTATATGGTTACTGCTACACAATTAACAATTCAGCAAGAGGAAACATCCCAAAACCACGGCAGGCCAGATAAATATAACCACCTGCCTACCTAGCTAGATGTTATAACACTTCCCATCCTTGTATGACTCATACGCACTTATCTATAAAGATAAGGTTTTTTGGGCATGGGGGAAACATGTGAAGTGTGTGTTTATGGACATGGCTACAATTTTAGGTCGACAAATAAACTAAAATTTAATGTGCAAGCATGTAGGACATGAATAACATTATTTCCAGTAAATATGTATGTCTTTCTCCAAATTTTCTACCAGAAGCTATGGGTCTCACAAACTGCCATGTTAGACAAAAAGATGTATATACACTGGCATGTATTGGGATTAACTTTTGTTTGACCGTGCACCTCCGCTATGTTTGTGATTCAGCTTGAGCATGACGTGATAATTATCTGGCTACTTTTTTTTATAATTGTACATTGTTTTCTAGTACGATAAATGGACAATCAATTGATATTCAGCCTCGCGGGTTGTGAGTTAAAGCTACAGATGTGAGATAATATCTCACATCTAGATGTGAAATAGCAAATCCGAAAAAGATAAGTAGACTTATAAGCAAATCATATAATTCTAGAGCATAAACCAAGTATTGCAGTCTCATTTGCTTACTTGATTTGATAGAACTTTCCAAATCGCATTAAAAAAACTATTTTAAGTGTCCTGACAGCGAAAGAGATCAAGAAACGCAACAATTCTAACTGATGAAACCACCGGCTCTCACAGTCATAGGCTTGTCTCCCGTAGCCTCCACAAAATTAAAATCCTAAGAACAATCTAATGTCCTAACAAAAAGGAGGATTTTCCTGTAGGTACACAGGGCTGCCCGAACAAGAACAATCTAATGTCCTAACAAAAAGGAGTATTTTACTATTTTCCTGTAGATACACGGGGCTGCCAGAACCATATGGCCGGAGTAGTGCTAGTGGCCGGTGATTGAATTCATACCAGACGAACCCAAGGCGGAGAGTTGGTGCTAGGGGCTGGAATCAGCTCTGCTAGAACACACGCACAGCGATTTGAATAGAATAGTGGCCGATCCGCTGCTGGATCGAAGTCGTCGTGGTCGCGGCCGACAGCCCGCGTGCTTCGCTTGGATCTCGCTCGAGCGCGTCGGCTGGAATCGTGCTCATCACGCCATCACCTGGGCAGATCACCCGCGTCACCGGTAGCGCTTCACCCGGATCCCGCTCGAGCGCGTCGCCCACATCGGCCGCATCGGGCGCGGCTGATTCCCCCATCACCCATCCACCTCCTCTGTCCAGCGAGCAGCGAGCAGAACGAGCGGACGATCCACCTTCCTGGAGCGATAACATCTTATCTTAATGGGCTGGGATAACCGGCCCAGGTTACCAGAGGACTTGGATTCGGCCTGTGGAGCAGCAGCCCATAGGAAAGCTGGGCAAGTTGCGGGAGAGATGCCTTTACACAGGAGATCCGACGGCTAGAAACGTATAGATCATGAAAACGGACGGCCGAAAATCCGAAGCGCTGAGAGGGCTCGCTTTATGTGCGGTTATACTGTCCTTCATAGATTGATCGATGTGGACGTGGGGAAGAAGGTGATACCTCACTAGATATATAGATTGATCGGTTTATGTGGAAAACTATGAAAAAACTAGCTATACACACACACATAGAGGAACATCGATCGTTGCGCATGCACGTGAGAGATAAAGAATGCCCGATATAATGGAGAGGGGGTTGTGTGTGTGTGCGCCTTCATGGAAGACCGACCTGAAGAAAAAAAATTCATGTGTGCGATGGATAATGCCGACTCGTAGTGTGTGTGTGCATGCATGCACGAGAGAAAGTTAGTGGTACAATTATAAAGAGAAGACCAATGTGTGGGTGTAAAAGACTAGGTGAGGTCATAATCAATGTAAAGTTGAATTCAAATATTTGAATAAGAGATCATGATGTTTGAAACCCATGCATGCGTGAATATAACGGAGATCTGCGCGGTGTGGTTTGGAAACGAGCATGTTGCAATGTATACACATTGAACAAGGTCAGATTGGTTTGAATCTGATATACCGATGGCCGACATCGTTTGGCCACATTGCATCCGTACATGGACACACTATTCTAATTGGAGATGATGGATGGCTTTCGCATCACATATCTATATCTATACCCCTATATATATATATATATATATATATATATATATATATATATATATATATATATATATATATATATATATATATATATATATATATATATATATATATATATATTAAATTTTATATTTTTTATATAGTGTGCGGATAACTTTAACTTTGAAAGATGGTCGTTGGATGAGGCCAATCCGATGGTGCAGAGCTGGCAAATTTGAGCACTACTGGCCGTTAGATATCATCTAGATTCCACCAGATTTTGCCACATGTACAATCTAGAAGACTCTATGGTTGAACTTAAGCATAATGCACAAACCTCAAAACACAAGCACTTCTTCTTTGTTTTAGAATCTTCCGTATCAGAATTGCCCAAATGTTTTTCTACATGATTTGTTTTTTACTTTATGCCTTACAACGCGCAATTCCATGAATCTTAAAATAGATTAGCTTTCTTATAAAAACTAGATGATTTTGAATGAAATGAACTATAAGAATTAAACGAACATCTACATCATGCATATATGACTCAAAAGCTTACATGCTATAATGTGGTATTTATTCATAATTTGGTTGCCAAATCTCATGCGTGCAATGCACGTGTACCTTACTAGTCTAAATGGTGTCTGTGTGTGTGTTGTGCGTGTTAAACACATTGTACGTAGTATATCATACTAGTCTAAATTGTCTTTTTTTGGGTACACGTTAAGCTTGTTCTCCCGAAATTTCAAGCCGCGCCTTGTTATGCCGAAATTTCAAGCTAGCGTCTCTGTCTATCGTGCTACAAAACTCCCGCCTCTTCAACCTGCGCCTTGTTAGGCCGAAATATTTAAGATCTATCTTTGTCTTGTTGTGCTCCGACAACTCCCTCCATCTCAACCCGTGCCTTGTTATTCTAAAATTTCAACGCGCGCGAAAACTCCCACCTCCTGTGAAATCCCGACACGCGAAATGCCCATGATACCCCTGAACCGAAAGAACCGCCTCAAATCGGTGGGGGTAATTTCATAACTTACCCCACATTTCAGACAAGCGCGTCCCTAAGCCATGGTTCCCCACTCCCATCCCATCCGCACACCCATTCGTACCCCGAGGCCGGCAAAACACGCGAAGCCCCACACCCTCCTCCGTCCGCCACCCAGCCGGAGCCTCTTCCCCGACGACGTCGTCCACAGCAACACCTCGGCGTCCCTCATCCACTATACCAGATGAGGATCCGTCGTCGATCTGGTCGTCCCGCCGGTTCAGCCACCCCGTCCTCCACCTCCAAGGAGCTGCCCCGACGTTCCCCTCATCTTTCGCGCCACCTCCATTCCCACACCACCGTCTTAACCAGCACCACCGGAAGAGCATCATCATCACCGTTTCCTCGGATGAAGCTGTGGCCTAATCGGCGCCACCAAAGAGGTTGTACGTTAATCGCCTCATTTTCTTCTTGATTCGATCTCACGGTGCTACCGGCGCTCATTCCCGAGCCAACACGGCGCGGCTCCATCCACGGCGGCGTCGCTGACCATTTCCTCGACGGTATCGTTCCCTCTGCGGTAACGTCCATATTAGTAGGAGATGCTGCTGCTTTAGCTCTCGCTCGTGCTGCTGCTCTGCTCTTGCTCTCGGTCCCTTGCCTGGTCTGCTCTTGCTCGCGCTGCTGCTCTCGCTCTTGCTCTTGCTTGCGATGCTGCTCCGATTTATCTACACTTCAGTTGACTGAATCAACTTTTGGGTTAGTCGATTTTCAGGGGGTGGGGGGCTCGTCGGAGTTAAGGAAGAACTAGCTGCAGCGGGGAGGGGGGGCTCGCCGGAGAGGTACCCCACTATCTATCTTAGGGTTCAGGGTGGGGGCGGTGGTTGCCGCGGTGGTGGGGCGGTGGCGTGGGGATCGCTGGAGAAAAAGCTCGGCACGGGGGGCCTACAGGGATGGCCGGGCCGGCGGCGGACCGGCGGTGGGGAGTGTTTTCCGGGCGGGTGATAACCCACAAGTGTAGGGGATCGCAACAATTTTCGAGGATAAATTATTAAACCCAAATTTGTTGATTCGACACAAGGGGAGCCAAAGAATACTCTTAAGTATTAGCAATTGAGTTGTTAATTCAACCACACCTGGAAACTTAGTATCTGCAGCAAGATAGTTTAGTCGCAAAGTAATATGATAGTGGTGGTAGCAGCAATAAAAGTAATGATAGTGTTTTTTTAGTTTTTATGATATAAGCAACGGAAAAGTAAATAAGCAGCTAGCAATATAGGTAAAGCTCGTAGGCATTGGATCGGTGATGGGAATTATGTCGGATGCAATTCATAATGTAGAAGTTATAACCTAGGGTGACACAGAACTAGCTCCAGTTCATCAATGCAATGTAGGCATGTATTCCGAATATAGTCATACGTGCTTATGGAAAAGAACTTGCATGACATCTTTTGTCCTACCCTCCCGTGGCAGCGGGGTCCTATTGGAAACTAAGGGATATTAAGGCATCCTTTTAATAGAGTATCGGACCAAAGCATTAACACATAGTGAATACATGAACTCCTCAAACTATGGTCATCACCGGGAGTGGTCCCGATTATTGTCACTTCGGGGTTGCCGGATCGTAACACATAGTAGGTGACTATAGACTTGCAAGATAGGATCAAGAACACACATATATTCATGAAAACATAATAGGTTCAGATCTGAAACCATGGCACTCGAGCCCTAGTGACAAGCATTGAGCATAGCAAAGTCATAGCAACATCAATCTCAGAACATAGTGGATACTAGGGATCAAATCTAAATAAACTAACTCGATTACATGATAGATCCCATCCAACCCATCACCTTCCAGCAAGCCTACGATGGGATTACTCACACACGGCGGTGAACATCATGGAATTGGTGATGGAGGAAGGTTGATGATGACGATGGCGACGATCTCCACTCTCCGGAGCCCCGAACGGACTCCAGATCAGCCCTCCCGAGAGAGATTAGGGCTTGGCGGCGGCTCCGTCTCATGAAACGCGATAATTCCTTCTCTCTGATTTTTTTCTCCCCAAAACGGAAGATATAGGACCTGGGGGTACGTCGGTGGAGCATCGGGGGGCCCTCAAGGCAGGGGGCGCGCCCTGGGAAGTGGGGCACGCCCCCACCCTCGAGGAAAAGGTGTGGGCCCCCCGATGAGTATCTTCTTGCAGATATTTTTTATTTTTTCTGAAATAATTCTCCGTTGATTTTCAGGCGATTCCGAGAACTTTTTATTCTGCACAAAAACAACACCATGGCAGTTCTGCTGAAAACAGCGTGAGTCCGGGTTAGTTCCATTCAAATCATGCAAGTTAGAGTCCAAAACAAGGGAAAAAGGGTTTAGAAAAGTAGATACATTGGAGACGTATTGTAACACTTCAAATTTTTGGATTTGTTTTCATCAAACTTTTTGGTCTTTTGGAAGGGGGATATTTGAATCTTTCTTAAAACCCCTTTCCCAAATCTTTTTTGGCAAAAGTTTTCCATGTCCTTCTCAACCTTGCTTCTGGTCTTGAAGGTTTTCACCTTGTGTTGGCTCAACACATATTATTTTCAAAGGAGTTTTGATAAGCTTTTGTCTTATGAAAAGTCTTCTTATAGCAACCTTGGGCTTATCCTCCCCACTCAAAATTTTCTTTCACCATGACCCCAATGAAAGTCTTTCTTGCAAAAACCTCCTTTCCACCTTGAAACAAGTCTCTCATCAATTCCAGTAGGTTTCAACCTCATTTGGATTTTTCTTCTAATTATTTTATCCCAAAAACAGATTCTGTCTATTAAATTGAGCCTTGGTGATTTACAAAGGAACTACTAATTTCCTTTTGATTTTTGATTCCAAACAAACACCCTTGGCTAGTCCTTAGTACCCTCAACCTAGATCCATTATGATCCACTAGTCCACAGTTCAAAATTTTCAAATTTCACTTACTGCAAGTTTGAACCAGATTTGCCATTTTTGGTGAAATTCATATTTTCTCTCTTCCTAAAAATCTGTGAAAATTCAGGCAGCCTCTGGATGCATCAAGAGACCACCTCCCAAATGATCAGCTCCAGAAAAGTTTTCCACATGCCAAAAACATTTCATCGAACACCTGGCGTGCACTGTTTTTGCCAAAATTCAGAAAAGATAACTGAAGATGCAGTCGACAGTGTAGTGTCGTCAAAACCTCTCGTCAATCTCACCAGTGTTGCCTTGGATCCTTGCTGCACTGCTCCTCTCACTTATCCAGAGCGCCGCACGCTCGCTTGGCTCGTTGCGAGCGTCGGTGGCGTCATGGCCGGCCTGCGCCGGCGTCTTCCGCGGCGGCAGAGCCACCCGTGGCGGCCGACAGGGGTCACCCTGCAAAGCAACGCCGTTCGGCACCGCTCAAGCCACCTGGGAGCTCCGCGTGGCCGTCTCCTTGCCTATGCATGCTGCAGCACCGTCGCCGTGGTCTGAGAGGCGCAGAGCGCGCTCTCTGCCGCCGACGTGCCCGCACGGCCGTTCCGTTGGGAAAGTGCCGTAAGCGCCCGTATCTGCTAAGCTCTGCATCGGAATGGAACCAGTAGACTGTCACGTCGATGCTCAAGTGCTTAAACCACCCGTCCAGCCACAGCCTCGCCGTAATCGCTCGCCGGACTTATCCCGTTTGCGGCAACCGCCTCGGGCCGGCTATAAATAGCACCCACAAGCTCGTACTCGACCCCGCACAGCTCCACCATCTCACCAGACCCCGCCCAGCCACTGGAAGAGCCTCGAGGGGCCCTTCTTCCCCAACTCCGGCTGCCCCGATCCGCTTCGGGCTCCGGCAGCTTCCTCTCTGGTGAGAGTTCCTCCACCGCCCTGGTCTTGCCAGTAGCTTCCTGACATACCTAGGCGACTAACCCCCGCTCCAATTTGACCCCAGCAGCCCTCTCCGACGAGATCCACAACCACCCGAACCGCCGTCCACCGGAGACAAGGCCGTCGTCGACGTGGTGCTCGCCGACGTCCAACTCCACCACCGACCGACGCGGAAGAGCACCAGGAACACGTAGATACCACCCACTTCCCCTACCTCGCCGTGGATCGGCGCCGGCGACCACCGCAGCTCTGTGGCACCGGCGCGACTCTGGTTTCCATTCGAGAATTTAAACATGACGGGTGGGACCCCCTCGTCAGTCTCTCTATCTCATTCGAACCATTTCTCTGGAAAGCGCCTTCGAGCAAAGTACGTTTTCCCTATTCAGCTGGCGTACTGCGTTCTGAATCGTTTTTTGTTTTTATATTCTAGCCCCTGGGAACTTTCTATTTCATTATAGACAAGTCCCTGGACAAAAACTTGAATAACTTTTAAACTAAAGATGATTTTGAGTTGATTCTTTTTCTATCCTCTTTAGTTTCATGTCTAGTTTTTTATCATATTTATTTGAAAAATATTTGGGACAACTTTTATACACGCGCGGTATTTATGTTAGTACCCGTTTTATTTGTATACGTAGATACCGAAGGAAGTGACAGAGCCGCGAACTTCACCGAGCTAGACTCCGACTGCTCCGAACCAGGCAAGCATGTTTGAACCTTTGATATGATGAGTGTGTTGCATGTTTGCTTGAGTAGTTCCTCTTCATGGCATGGTTATATAAGCATTTGTGGATGTTATATTTCATGCAAAGCAAGCTCCGTGTGAGCCCCGATAGATGATGATGAACCAACCTGATCATGTGGTGACATGATAGGTTGTGAGCTAGTATTGTTGAATCATGCCAGTCAACCGTTAATTCCAGTATTAACATGGATCAAGTCATGATCCCGTTCGTCTCCTTTTTGGTACTATAACATGTCTTCTGCAAAGAATACGGTTTAGTCAGCTGCAAACCTCTTTTCGTGTACACACCAAATAGAGGGGCCGGGATGAGGGTTCCATGGCCCTGGATTAAATCCCGTCATCCGGTCAGGGGGCATGGGTGTTTCCGGTTGGGACCGAGAGGGGGGCACCCCTTAGAGCGCGCGGTATAAATTTGATCCCATGCTATTCGAGGTTGTAGCCTCCCCGTCTTAAAGTTTTTCGTGAACGTTGTCTCGGGTGATTCCGGGCAGTAGGAAGTGAAATGGGTGTGTACTGGTTAGTTGTGTTTCCGCTAAAACACCGTAGACGGAACTAGTCCATTGTGGCTAGTGAAATCCGTTGGCTATGATTTAAGAGTACGAACTCTGCAGAGTCAAACCGTCCGAGTAGCCATGTCTATGGTCTAGCATCAATCTCCGTGTCAACCTCAGTGAGCGTCTCGGGTATTCTGAGATAGTAATAAGAATGGTAATCTAGTCAAGGGTCATTCTGGTAGATGAACTAACCAGTTATTTCTGCACTGATTAATCTCTTGAGATAATTTACCGTCATACCAAAGATTATATAAGACCTTTATGTGATGTCGCTCAGACGTCCGACTGTGGCATTCTTGTTATTTACCTTTGAATATAAGCCCTTTATGTGATGTCGCTCAGACGTCCGACTATGGCATTCTTGTTATTTACTTTTGAATATAAGCCCTTTATGTGATGTCGCTCAGACGTCCGACTGTGGCATTCTTGTTATTTACTTTTGAATATAAGCCCTTTATGTGATGTCGCTCAGACGTCCGACTGTGGCATTCTCGTTATTTATTTTTGTTATAAGCCCTTTATGTGATGTCGCTGAGACGTCCGACTGTGGCATTCACGTTATTTACTTTTGAATATAAGCCCTTTTTGTGATGTCGCTCAGACGTCCGACTATGGCATGTTTATTCATTTCTTTCCCTTCGAGGCGTCGCTCAGACACTCGATCGGTATTCTTTTATTTCCTTGGGATTTCTGGAGGACTACCGCCCGACTCCCATTTTATTCTTACTTTGCAGCGCAAGTTTATCTCTTGAGTATATACTGCTAGTCTGCTCATTTGCATCATGTTAGCATTTGTTATATCTTATGTCCGAACTGTCTTGCGAGTACATTCAAAGTACTCACCTGGCTTGTTGATTTGGCCAGATGTTGACGAAGGCGATCTCATGGATGAAGAGTTTGATAGCGAGTCAGACGCTTAGTGGAGTCCCAGTCAGTCTCTTGCGATCCTGGAGTTGATCACTGTGTTATAACCGCTTCCGCCAACCACCAAATAAATTCATCGGGTCTCACTCCGACACTCGATGAGCTGTAAGATATCGGAGTCGTGTCACCCACTACTTTGTGACATATCCACCACCACTTTTTATTACGAGTCAGTAGTTATGCTACCCTACCCTTGTGTCATATCCGCCCTTATGTGTAATATTGGCGTGCTTGTAATAAATTGTTGAGCAACCTCAGCTCAACTTTGTATAATATTTAGTACTCTGGAATTCTGTATCAAGGATTTGTCTACCAGTGAGATGGATTCTTCTGTACTGGTCCGATAAAAAGGTCGGTTTCTTAGTAAATATTTTACTGGAAAATCGGTCCTGACAACCTTGGTACCAGAGCCAGGCTGACTGTAGGAAGCCACTAGGTGCGATCGCTAATCGGTTATTAGCGTATTGAGTGCTATTTCAGCACTTTTACATTTGTAGCAATTTTCTGTTAGTCATCATAAATTTATGATTTGACTATTCGGAATTTTTGTCTACTTTTGTAGATGGCCGGTAGCGACTGTGAGTCACAGGTGTTCGCCAACATTACTGAGGGGTTTATCAAGCTCCTCGTCGCCATCACCAAGGTCGCAATCGGGCCATCGACTCATCTAGAGTTCACACTCTACCAGCACAAGATTAGCGACATCGTGTCGATGCACCAAGCCGCGGTGCAATTCAAGGGAGGGCGTTCTGAGGCACGCCGCTTCCGATTTGTGGGCAGGGCCATGCCTACGGAGAGGCATGCCATGCAAATGGCTGGCTGCGAGGCGATAGCTCGTCTCCGGGATGCTCTTCCTTCAATGAAGACTCGTCGCTACTGCTACCTCCCCTGCCACGTACCTTACACGTGCCACTATGCATTTGCTTGCGCAAGGGGAGAACGTGATGAAGCCATCGAATCATTGGTTGAGTACCTCAAGGCTCTTGAGGCAGCCTTTGATAACCTTGTGGACGACTTGGTGGCTGCTCATATGGACTTAGTTCAGAGCGGTTCCGCCAATAGGAGGGAGCTCCTCCATACTTCACCACCACTGACATATGTCTCGTCCTCAGCATCATATGCACCTGCCATCTTAGCCACCGCTCGCCGCCTACCTACCACTGGGGAGTTTGACCAAGTCATTGCTCCTACCTCAATCAGAGCTGCACCACCTGCCGCGTCTGCGCCAACTCCTCGAACCAGTATTCCACGCCTGGAGCCTATTAGTGGGGAGGAGGTTGAGTCTCCATCACCACTGGGTCTTACCCTCGGCAGGCCGAAAGAAGTCTTCAACATCTCCGACTAAGTACGCCTGTCCGCGACGCGATGTGTCCGCTTGTATGATATGTTTTATATGTAAAATAGGTTGATGAGAAGTAGTCTGTTTGCGCATCATGTAGGAACTCGGAGAAGTGCACTAGCCTAAATAACATGTCAGGAGTGTGTACGCGCATCCTGAGTGACGTATTGTATAATTACGACTCGCGTGTAAGATATGTACTATGCGGTCCTTCTCCATGCGCAATCAAGTATTTTCTTTAAAAATCTTTGGAGTTCATATTTTTTTGCTGCATTTGCAAAATCATTGGTTTATTTTTGCCGCTCAGTGTTTCTTATGAGTTCTGTAATAATACCCCAGAGTGGAAAATGACTCGTCCCTGGACTCGTTCCATGCCAAGTCCGCCAGAGGAAAATTATGGTACCCAGACAAGTAACAATTTCACGCAGGGGCAGTCAAGTCAGCAGGGCAGTGAAACATCATTTTCTCAAGTATGCCGCCTTTACGAGCAAAGCCAGCAGCGGCACCAAGAAATGATGAACCATGTTATCAATACGGGGAATCACCGTGAGCCACATCAGCAACATTCAAAATTGTCTGAACTACAGAAGACACGTCCGCCAACAATTTCTCACACAGACAGACCACTTGAGGCCGATGATTGGCTTCGACATTGAAAGGAAATTGATTATTGCACAATGCTCGGATCGTGAAAAGGTACTTTATGCACCACACTATCTCACTGGAGCAGCCGCATCATGGTGGGAAAATTTTCTGCGTATGCACCCAAATGAAAATAATATCACTTGGGTGGATTTTAAAGAAGGTTTTCATGGGGCGCACATCCCTAGAAGCATTATGAAGACCAAGAAAAGGAAATTTGATGAACTCAAACAGAGAGGCATGACAGTGACTGAGTACAACAACCAGTTTACTCAATTATCTCATTATGCCAACGGAGAGCGTATGACTGAAAATAAAAAGATGGAAAAAATTCCTGGACGGTCTAGCACCAGCACTTAAATGCCAGCTAGTCGTACACACCTTTCCAGATTTCAAGACACTTGTGGACAAGGCTATTACTTTGGAAAATGAACGCTGCAGTTTGGAAGATATTCACAAGCGAAAAAGGGATAAGACTACCCACACTCGCAACAACCGGAACAAGACAAATTTTCAGAAAAATGAGGCGAACAAATCCATGACCAATGGCATGCGTCCGAACAAAAATTTTCATGCAAGGGACAAGGATTTCACGTATCGCCCAGGTGTTACTTGCTACGCTTGTGGAGAAGATGGACACTATGCCAAATAGTGCCCAAAACCAAGGAACTCAACCCCGAAGCCGAACAGCAATGTAACAATTCAGCACCCAAGTGTAACAACTTCAACCCCAATAACAACCACAAGAAAGGTCACCTGAACCATGTGACCAAGGAGCAAGCCCAGGATGCCCCGGATATCGTACTCGGTACGTTCCCTGTCAACACAATACCTGCCACGGTTTGTTTGATTCTGGAGCTTCTCATTCGTTCATTTCGAAGAACTTTGCTTCGCAACATGATTTTTTGATGCTCCCCTTGGGAAAATCAATGACCATCAAGTCCCCCGGAAGTAAGCAGATCACTTAGAGCTACTGCCAAGGTGTGATTATTGAGATTGAAGGATTAAAGTTTCAGGCAAACCTCATCGTATTGGAAAATAAGGGACTGGATGTTATCCTAGGTATGGACTGGCTGACCACCAACAAAGGATTTATCGACTGCTTCAATCGAACTGTGACTCTTACACATCATCACGGAAAGACGATAAGAGTCGCAGCTCAAGAAAGACCAGTATCACGGCAACCAAAACTGAACATGGTAGAAACTTCTGAGTTAAGCAAGGTTCCAGTAGTATGTGAGTTTCCGGACGTATTTCCCGAAGAACTGCCAGGCATGCCACCAGACCGGGAAATATAATTCATTATTGAGCTAGCACCGGGAACCACCCCCATTTACAAGAAACCATAAAGAATGGCACCATCCGAATTGGTTGAACTAAAGAAGCAAATACAAGAGTTACTGGACAAAGGATTCATACGGGCCAGCTCCTCATCTTGGGGTTCGCCGGTACTATTTGCCAAGAAGAAGGATGGGACTATGAGATTGTGCATAGACTACCGAGCACTCAACATGGTCACTATCAAAAACAAATATCCGATGCCACGGATAAATGATTTATTTGACCAGCTCGCCCAAGCCAAGGTTTTCTCAAAAATTGATTTAAGGCCGGGGTATCATCAATTGAAAGTACAGACAGAAGGTATCCCTAAGACAACATTCACCTCGAGATACGGACTATATGAATTTACAGTAATGCCGTTTTGACTGACCAACGCCCCCGCATATTTTGTCCACCTCATGAACAAAGTGTTTATGAAATTTATGGACAAATTTGTTGTGGTGTTTATTGATGATATCCTAGTATACTCTAAGACACCAGAAGAACATGCTTAACATCTCCGAATTGTACTGGGAGAATTAAGGAAACATCAACTATACGCCAAATTCAGCAAATGCGAATTTTGGTTAAGACAGGTTGGTTTTCTAGGCCACGTATTAACACAGGAAGGGGTTGCTGTGGACCCAGAAAAAGTCAAGGCCGTACTTGGCTGGAAATCACCAGCCAACGTAACAGATGTACGATGTTTCCTCGGAATGGCTGGATATTACCGAAGGTTTATTGAAAGATTTTCCACCATAGCCAAACCAATGACACAGTTACTCAAGAAGGATAAGAAATTCGTATGGACTGAAGCTTGTGAGAAAAGCTTCCAAGAACTCAAAAGGAAATTAACAACGGCCCCAGTATTGTTCGTACTAGACATACACAAATTTTTTGAAGTGTATTGCGACGCATCACGGAAGGGCCTCGGATGCGTACTAATGCAGGAAGGCAAGGTAGTCGCATACGCTTCCAGGCAACTACGGAAGCATGAAGAAAATTATCCTACCCATGACTTAGAATTGGCAGCCTTCATTCATGCACTCAAGGAGTGGAGGCACTTTTTGCTTCGAAATCGTTGTGAGATATATACGGAGCATAAGAGCCTCAAATATATTTTCACACAGCCAGAACTCAATTTACGACAACGACGCTGGTTGAAATTGGTGAAAGATTATGACGTTGGCATTCACTATCATCCAGGAAAGGCAAATGTAGTGGCAGATGCTCTCAGCCGTAACCCCAGCTTAGACAACGGCAGTCTACAAAACTTAAGACCTGAGTTTCAGCAGGAATTCGCCAAGCTCAACTTGATGATGGTCACCGAAGGCGAAGTGTCAAATTTGGAAGTACGACCTACACTAATAGAACAGATTAAGAAAGCTCAGCATGGACGCCCCAGCATTGAAGGCATAAAAAGAAAAGTGAGTCTGGGCAAGGCCTCGGAATTTGTCATAGACGGTGAGGGAATATTATGGTTCGGAGACAGGCTTTGCGTACCCAATAACGAAGACCTCAAACAGCAAATTCTAGCAGAAAGCCACACCGCTCCATATTCAATTCACCCAGGAGGGACCAAAATGTACAAGGACATACATGAAAGATTTTTGGTGGCACGGTATGAAGAGGGATATAGCCTCATACATTGCATGTTGTGATTCATGTCAACGCATAAAAGCCGAGCACCAAAAACCAGCGGGACTAATACAACCAAACAAGATACCAGAGTGGAAATGGGACGATATTGGGATGGACTTTATTGTTGGTCTACCTCGGCCACAGCACGGGAATGATGCCATATGGGTCATCACAGTTAGACTAACTAAGGTGGCACACTTCATCCCAGTCAAGACAACCCACACCACCTAGAAGCTTGCCAAACTTTACCTCGCCCGTATAGTATGCCTGCATGGAGTTCCAAAAACTATAAAATCCGACAGAGGCACTCAATTCATCTCTAAATTTTGGGATCATTTACAGCAAGCTCTAGGGATGCAACTAGTTGTAACATCCCAAATTTTCAATTTGGAATGTTTTACAATTATTAGCTAAGCATCTATGCATTTTTTTTATTTGAGTGTCATTTGGAAATTTCAGAGGCATTTGAATTTTATCTGACTTTGAATTCTACTTGGCAATTGAAATTTATTTCAAAAATCCCTAAAAAACACTTGTTCAAAAGTGTGAGAGGAGCTAACATGACACTCCAAAAAGTCAAAAGAAAACAATGCCAAAAGCTTTGAATTCAAAATTGAGTTTCATTTGGATTCTTTTTCGAAAAATGTTTTTTATAAAGTTTTTATTTAGCCTCTGAAAAATAGTTCATCTTGTGGGATTTCTTTTTCTGATTTTTTTGATATATATATGTCCTATACAAAAATAATTTTTATTTTTCTCTTTATTTTTTTTTTCTTTTTCCTCTATCTAATTCAAAAAAAAACTGCCCGCGCTGGCCAGGCCAGCCGGCCCAGTTAGCAGGCTAGCGATCCAAGCCATTTTTTCCCCTCGCTCGCTCTCTCCCGTACGTAGCTCCCTCTCCCACGTGATCTCTCTCTTTAAAAAAAAGTCGATCAATCCAGCGCTCGCTCGCCTCACGTGCGCTTCGTTCGTTCGCTCTCCCTCCCTCACGTAACTCTCTCCCTCCCCTGACGCTGGGCCCCACCCATCTCATCTTCTTCCCACGAACAGGAACAGAAACGTCCGCGTACAACGCTCCCGAAGCCCCTTCGTTTCCAATTCATTGAAATCAATTCTTCAGTCCGTTTCACTTCCAAGGAAGATGTCCTATAAATAGCCACGACCCTCCTCGACCGATTCAGACGAAAATCCCTCGCCAAGTCCACCCCTACAACACGTACTCGACGTTCCAATCTCGCAGCAGAAGCTCCAATTCATTGTCAGTTTCCGACGCCGGTGAGCCATCCCGAGCCCTATCCTTTTGGGTTCCGATTTCTCTTGATCCCTATCATCGTTTTGACAAGATTTTGTGATCTCTCTCCATCTACAGAGGCCGTACCAAACTCCTTGTCTTCACCAGAGCACCCAAAGCACCAAGCTTCGCCGTTTCGTTCCATCGCCGTTCGTCGTCGCCGACCATCTCCGACTCCACCACCGGACGAGCCAGTCATCAGTGCATCTCCTAGACACCTCCGCCATTGCCTAGGACCACCGGAGCTGCAGCCACCACCGCCCCGACCTCCATCTCCTCACGTTTTAGCTCTCTGTAAGTACGTAACACATGTTCGTTCGTTTCAGTTAAAAAAACCGTTTCGTTCAACAAGATTGGTTTTCTTCGGTTTAGTTTGAATCGCCCATCGGTTTAGTTTTATTTTTTCCTTTTAGCCATTGCAAACACCCCAGCCAACCAGAGAGCGCCACTTGTCTCTGGCCGAATTTTGTTTCTTTTTCCAGTATATTTTCCAATTCAGATTCTATACCAAATCTTATTTCCAGTATATCTTTTAGTCTATAGATCCGATTTAGTTGATTCTTTTTCCTACGATTTCGTAGAAATATCCTCTATCCAGAGAACCAAACGAAATATATTTTTGAAAACTTTAAAATTTGAATTCAAGCAGATCTGAATTTAAACTTCGTTAGGCCATAACTTGAGTTTCGTAACTCCGTTTTGGGTGATTCTTTTTGCAAATCGAAGCTTGTGACATGTACTTTCTGTTAAAACCAAAATCATTTATTTTTGTTTTTGTAAAAATTATGTTCTGTACAGAAACTTTATTTGGGTGTTTTTGGAGTTTTTTCGAAGTCTTTTATTCGTTTTCTTTTTGAATCTTTGCTTGTATGCTTATGTATGTCACTGCTTGCTTACGCTAGATCATCCGGAGTGCAAATCTTGCTACTACGAATCTTTAGAGTTCAACGAACGTCAGCAAGGCAAGTTCACACTTTGATCATAAGTTTAAATACCCAGTTTTTACTATGCATTAGTTTCACCCTCAAAGATTGCATGAGTAGGATTGGGAACATGTGGTTATGCTATGTAGTTCATTTGGTAGGAACCTATGACCTTTGATTACCCCTGGAAAATTTGTTATGTCATATATTGCTTAGCCATGCTCGTAGACGGGGATTGGTATGTATGATAAATGCAAGTTGCGAGAGATAATAATTTTGGGACAACATTAGGTGGCAACTTTAATACACATCTGGGTGGATTGTTTGGGGCACCTGGAGAAACCAGTTATTGCCCAAGGGGAATCCCGGAGTACCCGTGTGATTACCCTAGGTCCGCCACCCAGGCTCAAAGGGATCATAAGATATTTCATGCCTAGAAACTTCCGTGTGCAGCCACAAGCCATTATGGGCTCTGGCATAGTTGAGTAAGTTGTGTGACCTCTTTCCGTGGTAGACTAGCTGATGTAGGGGAAAGTAGGTGTACCGGTCTACCCAGGGTTTGGAGGAAATACTTCAGAAATACTATGTCTCGATCTTCCGATCATGGAGGTGGTCGAGTCTTGTGGGGAAAAGTGCACAAACCTCTACAGAGTGTACAAACTAATCATGATTAGCCGTGTCCCCGGTTATGGACAACTTGAGTATCTAGAAGTGAATTATTGGTTGATCTCATCACTCTATTTAATGAAATTATTGGGTTACTAATAACTTGGGAATTGGGATTGAGTTGGAGGAACCTTCTCAATAATGGCATTTTTAACTTTGTAGTAAATAAAAATGTATTCCTTTGTTGTAGGGTAAAATTGGCTTTATGCAAAAATTAAACTTGGAACCTCCACCAGCTAAATTTGCATATAGAGATAGTTTTTTTCATTATTATTATTATTCTGTGGTGTGACATTGCCAGCATATTCCATGTGCTGACCTACACGGCTGCAACGTCTCATGTTGCAGAGTTTTTCGACGAGGAGTAAAGGTGCGATAGGTCGTTGTTCTGCACTCAGTTTACCGTGGAGTTTATGGACTCATTTTACTTTTGATGCTTCCGCAGTTATTTTATCCAGATGGCCTTTGGCCATATTATTGTAATAAATACTCTTTTGATGACCTCGATGTAATAAAGTGTGTGATTGAACTCTGTTATAATTCATCGAGTACTGTGTGTGTCAGCATACCGATCCAGGGATGACACTTAAGCACAGAGACTTCGATCCATTTGGGTCGGGTCGCTACAAGATGGTATCAGAGCACACGCTGACTGTAGGACGCGACCACTAGGAAATGGAAAACCATAGGAATAAAACTCTATTTTACCACTTCCTTATATATCTGTTGGTCTGTACTCTTCTCTATTCATTTCTATCTTTTCTCTACTTCAAATCGATAGTTGTTGAACCCCATGACCAAGTTGCTCAGCTGATGAGACCAAGACCCATGAAGACATCATTGACGAAGAAGAAGAAGCTAGAGTTGACTTTGATTTGAGAAGATTTAGTTCAGACCACCACAACCAAATGTAGTCCAACGAATGATTGCCGTAGTATGAAGAGATCATATCTCTTGTGGATATGACCTTACTTGTAGGTTTTGATTGTGTGGTGTGTTTTGTGTGAATGGCTTGATTTGAAGTTTTATTGCTATCATAAGCATATGGGTAGTGATTTCTCTCATTAGGCCCTTATTCTATTCTAATTTCTCATCCACTCTAAACCTAACAGATGCCTCCGAGACGTGACCCGGAATTTCCGTCGGAACTTACCCAGTTGATCCAGAACCAGAATGCCCCCATGCAGCTACTCATCCAGAATCAGAACCAGAACAACAACAACAACAACAACCCACCGTCACTACCCCAGAGGGGAAACGGATCAAGTATGTGTCGAGGCATACACCAAGGAGGACTCAAGTGAATTCTCTTTTGGGAGTTGTTCAGGAAGAAGTACCAGTTGTGAAGGATTATCCAGATGTTTTTTCGGAGGAACTACCAGGCATGCCACCGGATTGGGACATAGAGTTTTTGATTGAATTGTTACCAGGCACCGGACCAATATCCAAGAGACCGTATCCGATGCCCGCAAATGATCTGGAGGAAATTAAGAAGCAGATTAAGGAATTATTGGAGAAAGGTTATATTCGACCGAGTTCATCACCTTGGGGAGCCCCAGTGCTTCTAGTTGAGAAGAAGGATGGATCCTTGAGAATGGTTGTGTATTACCGTGCGTTGAATGAGGTGACGATCAAGAACAAGTACCCTCTGCCGATGATCAATGATTTGTTTGACCAGCTACAAGGAGCAAAAGTTTTCTCAAAAATCGATCTTCGATCTGGATATCACCAGCTGAAGATTCGAGAACAGGATATACCCAAGACAGCCTTTACCACGAGATATGGGCTTTATGAGTATACAGTCATGTCTTTTGGTTTGACTAATGCCCCTGCCTATTTTATGAGTATGATGAATAAGGTATTCATGGAGTTCTTGGATAAGTTTGTTGTGGTATTCATTGATGACATATTGATTTACTCGAAGAATGAAGAAGAACACAAGGAACATTTGCGCTTGGTTCTTGAGAAGCTCAGGGAACATCAGTTATAGCAAAGTTCAGCAAGTGTGAATTCTGGTTGAACGAAGTTGGATTTCTGGGACATGTTATATCAGGGGAAGGAATAGCAGTGGATCCTTCGAAAGTTGAAGCCGTCACCGAATGGAAGGCACCCACCTCAGTCGGAGAGATTCGCAGTTTCCTTGGACTTGCAGGATATTACCGAAGATTTATTGAGAATTTCTCCAAGATCGCAAAGCCCATGACAGAGTTATTAAAGAAAGACACCAAGTTTAATTGGACCGAGGAATGTGAGGCCAGTTTTCAGGAGTTGAAGAAACATTTGGTCACAGCCCCAATACTAATTCTTCCGAATATACGCAAGTATTTTCAGGTATATTGCGACGCTTCTCATGAGGGACTTGGAGGTGTTCTTATGCAAGAAGGAAGAGTTGTTTCATATGCCTCACGTCAACTTTGACCCCATGAGCGGAATTATGCCACAGATGATTTGGAGTTAGCAGCCGTAGTGCATGCACTCAAGACCTGGAGGCATTTTCTTATTAGAAATCATTGTGATGTTTACACAGATCACAAGAGTTTGAAATACATCTTCACGCAAAAGGAGTTGAACCTCAGGCAGAGAAGATGGTTGGAGCTCATAAAAGATTATGACATGAAATTTCACTATCACCCAGGAAAGGCAAATGTTGTGGCAGATGCATTGAGCCGCAAGAGTTATGTCAATACCCTCACAGCAGGAGGATTACCTCAAGAGTTAATTGATGATCTCAGAGATCTCCGATTGGAGATAGTACCATGAGGTTTTGTTACCGCAATGGAAATTCAATCCACCTTGTTGGGAAAGATTCGAGAAGCCCAGAAGTTAGAGAAAGGTATTGCAGAAATAAAGGAAAGGATGAACCAAGGAAAGGCAGAAGGATTTCGTGAGGATGAACACGGGACCATATGGTTTGAGCAGCGTATTCATGTGCCAAATGACACAGAGATCAGGAAGTTGATTCTTCAGGAGGCTCATGATTCGCCTTATTCGATACACCCAGGAAACACCAAGATGTATTTGGACTTGAAGGAAAGTTTCTGGTGGACAGGTATGAAAAAGGATATTGCCGAGTATGTCGCAGTATGTGATGTATGTCAAAGGGTTAAGGCAGAGCACCAGAAACCAGCAGGATTACTTCAGCCTTTGCCGATACCGGATTGGAAGTGGGACAAGCTTGGCATGGACTTCATTACAGGATTACCCAAGACCCGATCAGGCTATGATTCTATTAGGGTAGTGGTTGATCGCTTGACCAAGGTAGCTCACTTCATCCCCGTGAAAACCACATATACAAGTGCTAAGTTGGCCAAGATATACATGACCAGGATCATATGTCTGCACGGAGTTCCGAGGACCATCGTATCAGATAGAGGAACACAATTTACCTCAAAGTTTTGGCATCAGTTACATGAAACTTTGGGTACCAGGCTAGAGTTCAGTACAGCCTTTCATCCGCAGACAGATGGGCAGACCGAGAGAGTCAATCAGATTCTGGAGGACATGTTGAGAGCTTGTGCGCTAGATTATGGATCTAGTTGGGATGATAATTTGCCATACGTAGAATTCTCATATAACAACAGCTATCAAGCTAGTTTGAAGATGGCCCCTTTCGAAGCTTTGTACGGAAGGAGGTGCAGGACACCATTAATGTGGGATGGAGTTGGAGACCGTAAATTATTTGGTCCCGACCTTATCAGAGATTCGGAGGAGAAAGTCAAGTTGATCCGTGACAGACTTAAGATAGCCCAATCCAGACAGAAGAGTTATGCCGATACTAAACGCAAGGAAGTAATTTATGAAGTCGGAGATAGAGCATATCTTCGTGTGTCTCCACTTCGAGGTGTTAAACGGTTTGGAGTTAAAGGCAAACTAGCACCACGATTTGTGGGGCCATACAGAATTTTGGAACGCATGGGTGAAGTTGCCTACAAGTTGGAATTACCCGAAGCCTTGTTTGGAGTTCATAATGTGTTTCATGTTTCCCAGTTGAAGAAGTGCCATGCAGAGATGGCTGATAATCCTTTGAGAGATACAGTGCCACTGGAGGCCATACAGTTGGATAGTGATCTGACCTATGATGAGAAGCCCGTCAAGATTCTCGAAACAACAAGCAGGGTTACCCGCAGCAAGGTCATCAAGTTTTGCAAGGTTCAGTGGAGTCATCATACTGAGGAAGAAGCCACCTGTGAACGCGAAGAAGATCTTCGACAGGATCACCCACACCTTTTTGCTAGCCAACCCGAATCTCGAGGGCGAGATTCATCTTAAGGGGGGTAGGTTTGTAACATCCCAAATTTTCAATTTGGAATGTTTTACAATTATTAGCTAAGCATCTATGCTTTTTTTTATTTGAGTGTCATTTGGAAATTTCAGAGGCCTTTGAATTTTATCTGACTTTGAATTCTACTTGGAAATTGAAATTTATTTCAAAAATCCCTGACAAACACTTGTTCAAAAGTGTGAGAGGAGCTAACATGACACTCCAAAAAGTCAGAAGAAAACAATGCCAAAAGCTTTGAATTCAAAATTGAGTTTCATTTGGATTCTTTTTGGAAAAATGTTTTTTATAAAGTTTTTATTTAGCCTCTGAAAAATAGTTCATCTTGTGGGATTTCTTTTTCTGATTTTTTTGATATATATATATGTCCTATACAAAAATAATTTTTATTTTTCTCTTAATATTTTTTTTCTTTTTCCTCTATCTAATTCAAAAAAAAAAACTGCCCGCGCTCGCCAGGCCAGCCGGCCCAGTTAGCAGGCCAGTGATCCAGGCCATTTTTTTCCCTCGCTCGCTCTCTCCCGTACGTAGCTCCCTCTCCCACGTGATCTCTCTCTCTTCAAAAAAAAAAATAAGTCGATCGCTCCAGCGCTCGCTCGCCTCACGTGCGCTTCGTTCGTTCGCTATCCCTCCCTCACGTAACTCTCTTCCTCCCCTGACGCTGGCCCCCACCCATCTCATCTTCTTCCCACGAACAAGAACAGAAACGTCCGCGTACAACGCTCCCGAAGCCCCTTCGTTTCCAATTCATGGAAATCAATTCTTCAATCCGTTTCACTTCCAAGGAAGATGTCCTATAAATAGCCACGACCCTCCTCGACCGATTCAGACGAAAATCCCTCGCCAAGTCCACCCCTACAACACGTACTCGACGTTCCAATCTCGCAGCAGAAGCTCCAGTTCATCGTCAGTTTCCGACGCCGGTGAGCCATCCCGAGCCCTATCCTTTTGGGTTCCGATTTCTCTTGATCCCTATCATCGTTTTGACAAGATTTTGTGATCTCTCTCCATCTACAGAGGCCGTACCAAACTCCTTGTCTTCACCAGAGCACCCGAAGCACCAAGCTTCGCCGTTTCGTTCCATCGCCGTTCGTCGTCGCCGACCATATCCGACTCCACCACCGGACGATCCAGTCATCAGTGCATCTCCTAGACACCTCCGCCATTGCCTAGGACCACCGGAGCTGCAGCCACCACCGCCCCCGACCTCCATCTCCTCACGTTTTAGCTCTCTGTAAGTACGTAACACATGTTCGTTCGTTTCAGTTAAAAAAAAGCCGTTTCATTCAACTAGATTGGTTTTCTTCGGTTTAGTTTGAACCACCCATCGGTTTTGTTTTATTTTTTCCTTTTAGCCATTGCAAGCACCCCAGCCAACCAGAGAGCGCCACTTGTCTCTGGCTGAATTTTGTTTCTTTTTCCAGTATATTTTCCAATTCAGATTCTATACCAAATCTTAATTCCAGTATATCTTTTAGTCTATAGATCCGATTTAGTTGATTCTTTTTCCTACGATTTCGTAGAAATATCCTCTATCCAGAGAACCAAACGAAATATATTTTTGAAAACTTTAAAATTTGAATTCAAGCAGATCTGAATTCAAACTTCGTTAGGCCATAACTTGAGTTTCGTAACTCCGTTTTGGGTGATTCTTTTTGCAAATCGAAGCTTGTGACATGTACTTTCTGTTAAAACCAAAATTATTTATTTTTGTTGTTGTAAAAATTATGTTCTGTACAGAAACTTTATTTGGGTGTTTTTGGAGTTTTTTCGAAGTCTATTATTCGTTTTCTTTTTGAATCTTTGCTTGTATGCTTATGTATGTCATCGCTTGCTTACGCTAGATCATCCGGAGTGCGAATCTTGCTACTACGAATCTTTAGAGTTCAACGAACGTCAGCAAGGCAAGTTCACACTTTGATCATAAGTTTAAATACCCAGTTTTTACAATGCATTAGTTTCACCCTCAAAGATTGCATGAGTAGGATTGAGAACATGTGGTTATGCTATGTAGTTCATTTGGTAGGAACCTATGACCTTTGATCACCCCTGGAATATTCGTTATGTCATATATTGCTTAGCCATGCTCGTAGACGGGGATTGGTATGTGTGATACATGCAAGTTGTGAGAGATAATAATTTTGGGACAACATAAGGTGGCAACTTTAATACACATCTGGGTGGATTGTTTGGGGCACCTGGAGAAACCAGTTCTTGCCCAAGGGGAATCCCGGAGTACCCGTGTGATTACCCTAGGTCCGCCACCCAGGCTCAAAGGGATCATAAGATATTTCATGCCTAGAAACTTCCGTGTGCAGCCACAAGCCATTATGGGCTCTGGCATAGTTGAGTAAGTTGTGTGACCTCTTTCCGTGGTAGACTAGCTGATGTAGGGGAAAGTAGGTGTACCGGTCTACCCAGGGTTTGGAGGAAATACTTCAGAAAGACTATGTCTCGATCTTCCGATCATGGAGGTGGTCGAGTCTTGTGGGGAAAAGTGCGCAAACCTCTACAGAGTGTACAAACTAATCATGATTAGCCGTGTCCCCGGTTATGGACAACTTGAGTATCTAGAAGTGAATTATTGGTTGATCTCGTCACTTTATTTAATGAAATTATTGGGTTACTAATAACTTGGGAATTTTGGGATTGAGTTGGAGGAACCTTCTCAATAATGGCATTTTTAACTTTGTAGTAAATAAAAATGTATTCCTTTGTTGTAGGGTAAAATTGGCTTTATGCAAAAATTAAAGTTAGAACCTCCACCAGCTAAATTTGCATATAGAGATAGTTTTTTTCATTATTATTATTATTCTGTGGTGTGACATTGCCAGCATATTCCATGTGCTGACCTACACGGCTGCAACGTCTCATGTTGCAGAGTTCTCCGACGAGGAGTAAAGGTGCGATAGGTCGTTGTTCTGCACTCAGTTTGCCGTGGAGTTGATGGACTCATTTTACTTTTGATGCTTTCGCAGTTATTTTATCCAGATGGCCTTTGGCCATATTATTGTAATAAATACTCTTTTGATGACCTCGATGTAATAAAGTGTGTGATTGAACTTTGTTATAATTCATCGAGTACTGTGTGTGTCAGCATACCGATCCAGGGATGACACTTAAGCACAGAGACTTCGATCCATTTGGGTCGGGTCGCTACACTAGTATTCAGTACAGCATATCACCCCCAGACTGGAGGACAAACTGAACGGGTAAATCAAATTCTAGAAGACATGCTGAGGGCATGTGTTCTCACCTATGGGACCAGTTGGGAAGCAAGCTTGCCGTATGCCGAGTTCGCATACAACAATAGCTAGCAAGCCAGTCTGAAAATGGCACCTTCCGAAGCCTTGTACGGACAAAGATGCCGTACCCCATTAAACTGGTCAGAAACAGGGGACAATCGTATCTTCGGACCAGACATGCTCAAGGAAGCTGAGGAAAAGGTTAGACTCATACGAGACTGACTCAAGACAGCCCAGAGTCGACAAAAGAGTTATTACGATAAAAAACATCATGAAGTCAGTTTTGAACCCGGTGAAAATGTGTATCTACGTGTATCTCCTATGAGGGGTCTGCAATGATTCAAAGTCAAAGGAAAGCTAGCACCACAATTTATCGGACCCTTTCATATAGTTGCACGGAGAGGCACAGTAGCCTACCAGTTAGACCTTCCCAAAGAACTGTGAGACGTCCACGACGTGTTCCACGTCTCACAGCTAAGGAAATGTGTAAGCAACCCGGAGAAGCATGTGTCACATGAAAACCTTGATGTGCAACCAGACCTCACCTACAGGGAACGCCCAATAAAAATATTGGGGGAGTCTGAAAGAAGAACCCGTCAGAAGACAATTAAATTTCTCAAGGTTCAGTGGAGCAATCACACCGAGGATGAGGCAACATGGGAAAGAGAGGATTTTCTTCGGACAGAGTACCCACACCTATTTGAGGATCTGCTGAAATCTCGGGGACGAGATTTTTCCTAAGGGGGTAGGTGTTGTAACACTCCAAATTTTTGGATTTGTTTTCATCAAACTCTTTGGTCTTTTGGAAGGGGGATATTTGAATCTTTCTTAAAACCCCTTTCTCAAATCTTTTCTGGCAAAAGTTTTCCATGTCCTTCTCAACCTTGCTTCTGGCCTTGAAGGTTTTCACCTTGTGTTGGCTCAACACATATTATTTTCAAAGGAGTTTTGATAAGCTTTTGTCTTATTAAAAGTCTTCTTATAGCAACCTTGGGCTTATCCTCCCACTCAAAATTTTCTTTCACCATGACCCCAATGAAAGTCTTTCTTGCCAAAACCTCCTTTCCACCTTGAAACAAGTCTCTCATCAATTCCAGTAGGTTTCAACCTCATTTGGATTTTTCTTCTAATTATTTTATCCCAAAAACAAATTCTGTCTATTAAATTGAGCCTTGGTGATTTACAAAGAAACTACTAATTTCCTTTTGATTTTTGATTCCAAACAAACACCCCTGGCTAGTCCTTAGTACCCTCAACCTAGATCCATCATGATCCACTGGTCCACAGTTCAAATTTTTCAAATTTCACTTACTGCAAGTTTGAACCAGATTTGCCATTTTTGGTGAAATTCATATTTTATCTCTTCCTAAAAATCTGTGAAAATTCAGGCAGCCTCTGGATGCATCAAGAGACCACCTCCCCAAAGATCAGCTCCAGAAAAGCTTTCCACATGCCAAAAACATTTCATCGAACACCTGGCGTGCACTGTTTCTGCCGAAATTCAGAAAAGATAACTGAAGATGCAGTCGACAGTGCAGTGTCGTCAGAACCTCTCGTCAATCTCACCAGTGTTGCCTTGGATCCTTGCTGCACTGCTCCTCTCGCTTATCCAGAGCGCCGCACGCTCGCTTGGCTCATTGCGAGCGTCGGTGGCGTCGTGGCCCGCCTGCGCCGGCGTCTTCCGCGGTGGTAGAGCCACCCGTGGCGGCCGACGGGGGTCACCTTGCAAAGCAACGCCGTTCGGCACCGCCCAAGCCACCTTGGAGCTCCGCGTGGCCGTCTCCTTGCCTGTGCACGCTGCAGCACCGTCGCCGTGGCCTGAGAGGCGCAGAGCGCGCTCTGTGTCGCCGATGTGCCCGCACGGCCATTCCGTGGGGAAAGTGCCGTAAGCGCCCGTATCTGCTAAGCTCTACATCGGAATGGAACCAGTAGACTGTCACGTCGATGCTCAAGTGCTTAAACCACCCGTCCAGCCACAGCCTCGCCGTAATCGCTCGCCGGACTTATCCCGTTTGCGGCAACCGCCTCGGGCCGGCTATAAATAGCACCCACAAGCTCGCACTCGACCCCGCACAGCTCCACCATCTCACAGACCCCGCCCAGCCACTGGAAGAGCCTCGAGGGGCCCTTCTTCCCCAACACCGGCCGCCCCGATCCGCTTCGGGCTCCGGCAGCTTCCTCTCTGGTGAGAGCTCCTCCACCGCCCTGGTCTTGCCAGTAGCTTCCTGACATACCTAGGCGACTAACTCCCGCTCCAATTTGACCCCAGCAGCCCTCTCCGACGAGACCCACAACCACCCGAATCACCGTCCGCCGGAGACAAGGCCGCCGTCGACGTGGTGCTCGCCGACGTCCAACTCCACCACCCACCGACGCGGAAGAGCACCAGGAACACGTAGGTACCACCCACTTCCGTGGGCCAGCCCGCCACCTTTTGACCAAGTTAAACAGGCCGGCCTTTTCACAGGAATGGGCCTTTATTGGGTCGTGCCATGTGTCGATGTATCATAGGTGCTTTTGGTCCAATGAGTGGATGACATCTGTCCAACGGTGTGCTGACACGTGTTTCCTCCAGCTAATGATGATTTTACATGTGGAAAATCCCCATTGGTCGATGCTGTTAACGGGTTATCGGATCCAAAATCGAACCCGATAGCTTAACGGCGTTCCGTTACGGTGGATGCCACGTGTCGGTCACCCTTGACGAAAGCACTTATGTGACGCGCGATTTATCGTCATGGAAGTGGACACTTCCTTGATGATCCTGTTGGTAACGTCATGGAACACTTCTACGACATCACATGTATGACTATCTTCATTCTGTCATAAATTTGTCATGGATGTACATGCATGACAGAAAACGTGACCTACTGTGACAAACACGTATCATCACGGAAGTAATTTTTTTAGTAGTGTATCCTTCATCGGGGGG